>CM035416.1:86818980-86901480 GCA_020310875.1 Ceratopteris richardii | reverse complement strand
CACCTCAAGTGAAGGAAGCAAGGACACACTACTTGCAATGAGACATGAGTATAGAAGCTCTTGTGAAGATGACAAAAAATGGTACATTGATTCAGGTTGTAGTAACCATATGTCATGCCAAGCAAGTTTGTTCACTAATCTACAGGTACCAAGTGGAAAAGGATGTGCTGAAACAGGTGATGATACTCAACACATGATTGCACACATTGGAGATATAAGGCTTGGAGATACAAGCAGAGCAAAGGTACTATCTAATGTTCTTCATGTTCCTACAATTTCAAAGAACTTGATTTCAGTAGGACAAATGGTAGAGAAGGGTTATCATGTCATATTCAATGAGAATGGGTGCTTCATAAAGAATCCAAAAGAAGGCTTCAAGGTCATTGCTCGAGGTAGAAGAGAAGGAAGGATGTTCACTTTGGATGTCCAACATCCACATGGAAAGGTCATGTACATTCAATGCGGGAACAAGAAGATTTCAGAGCTGGACTTATGGCACAAAAGAATAGGACACATCAACATTCCAAAGCTGAAGGACATGAGCAAACATGAAGTGGTAAGAGGTCTTCCAAAATTTAATAGCATTGGACTACATGAGTTATGTGAAGCTTGTCAACTATGAAAACAAACGAGGCAGCCATTCAAGAGGAGCAATTATGTGGCTCCAAATGTCTTGGACTTGATACATACGGATGTATGGGGACCAACCCAAGAGGCATCAATGGCTGACAATAGATTTTTTGTCACCTTCATTGATGATCACTCAAGAAAGGTATGGCTGTTTTGTATGAAGCAAAAATCAGAAGTGTTTTTTATATTCAAAAGATTCAAAGTTGAAGTTGAAAAGGAAACAGGAAGGTCTATCAAAACCTTAAGGTCCGATGGTGGAGGCGAATACTTCTCCAAAGAATTTTCAGATTTTCTACAAGAGAATGGGATCAAAAGGCAATTCACTTCTAGGTATACACCACAACAAAATGCAGTAGCTGAGAGGAAAAATAGGCAAATTGCTGAAATTGCAAGATGCATGCTCAACGAGATGAAGGTACCATTGTACTATTGGGTTGAAGCTACCACAATCGCCATTTACTTGATGAATAGGTGCACAACATCAGGAATACATCACTTGACTCCTGAAGAGGTATATTCCGGTAAGAAACCTGATCTTACAGACCTCAAAGTGTTTGGATGTGTTTGCTTTGTTCACATTCCACAAGAAGTTAGAACAAAGATGGAACCAAGGTCAGAAAAATGCATTTTCATCGGCTACTCGACGGAGCAAAAAGGATACAAGTGTTACAACCCTAGAACAAAGGAATTAAGAGTCTCGCAAGATGTGGTCTTTGATGAACTAAGACCATGGTATGAAGATAAAGGAAAGGAAAAGATTCTTGAAGAAGATTGTGATGATTATGCAGGAACAAATCAAAGAGAAGTTCAACAATCAAGCACAAAGGCTTTAGGTCCAAAGGCATCTACATCAAATGACGAATGTTCAACATGAAGGGGGAGTCATTCTTTGTCTCCAAATTCAGCTCATAGTAGAGCCAAAGAGGCAAGTGCTACTCCAAACAGTGAGGTAGATGCAAGTGAAGAAGAATATGAAGAGGTAATCACTCCGATGGTAAAGCTAAATAGGTTAAAGAAGCAACTCTCTAAAGGCAATGAAAGAAGATCTTCAAGGACAAGGTATCCAACTCAAAGGTTGAGTTATGATAGTTTTATGGTGACACATTTTGCATACATGATGCAGGTTATCAAAGACAAAGAGCCTGAGACATATGAAGAAGCTTGCACACAAAAGGAATGGAAGCAAGCTATGAAAGAGGAGATCAAAGCTCTCAAAGATAATCACACATGGGAGCTAGTGCCAAAGAAAGAAGGTATGAAGATTGTTCCAAACAAATGGGTGTTTAAAGTAAAGAGGAATGCTGATGGTTCACTAGCTAGATATAAAGCTAGATTAGTTGCCAAAGGATTTAAACAAACACAAGGCATAGATTATGATGAAGTTTTCAGCCCCGTTGCAAAGATGGGAACTATCAAAACCTTAATAGCAATTGGTGCTTCAAGGAGATGGCCATTATATCAACTCGACATCAAAAATGCCTTTCTCAATTGAGAACTACAAGAAGAGGTATACATGAGTCAACCGGTTGGATTTGAAGATGAAAATCATCCAGATTTTGTTTGCAGGTTGAAGAAGGCACTTTATGGCTTGAAGCAAGCACCAAGAGCATGGAATCAGAGATTGGTAGAGTATCTAACTAAGTGTGGATACAACCCAAGTAGTGCAGATCCTTCATTGTACATGAAGAAGGAAGAAAATAGAGAGGTATATATTTGCATATACGTCGATGATCTCGTCATAATAGGAAATGATGTTATAGGGATTAAAGATATCAAAAGGAAGCTTGGTAAGGAGTTTAAAATTTCAGATCTTGGAGAGCTGAAATATCTTTTAGGAATTGAAGTTGTTTATGGAAAGAGTGGCATCTGCTTGATGCAAATCAATTACTTGTTGGATGTTCTTTTCATATTTGGAATGAGTGAATGCAAACCACTCACTCAACCCATGGACACAAATACAAAGATTTGTTCAAATGATGAAGAACCATTGGAAGATGTAACTACATATAGAAGCATTGTAGGATCATTGATCTATGCAAACATTACAAGACCTGATTTGTCTTATGTTGTTGGTGTACTTTCTCAGTTTATGCAAGCCCCGACAAGTGAACACTTAAATTCAGCCAAGAGAGTGTTGAGATACATAAAGCATACAGTTAATCATGCTTTGTTTTACAAGTTTAATGAAGAACTGCAGGTCAAAGGCTTTAGTGATGCTGATTGGGTAGGTTCAAAGGAAGATAGAAGATCAACCTTAGGTTATGTGTTCATGATAGGAAGCAAACCTATCACCTGGAGCTCAAAGAAACAACCTACTGTTGCACTTTCATCTATGGAGGCTGAATATAGAGGATTAGCTTTTGCCACATGTGAAGCAATGTGGATTAAAAAGCTTTTGGCTGATCTTGGAGTGCAAGTTGGAACCATCCCTATATACGGTGATAACATGTCAAGTATTTACTTGGCAAGCAATCCTATGTTTCATGCAAGGAGCAAGCACATAGAGGTCCACTACCACTATGTAAGGGAGAAGGTGCTGAGCAAAGATGTGGAGGTAAAGTTCATCAGAACCAAAGAGCAGGTTGCAGTTATGTTTACAAAGTTCTTGGATGCTTCTAAACTCAAAGGTTTCAAGGATGCGATAAATTTGAAGGACATGGATGAAGATAACTCCCAAATGAGCTTGAGGGGGAGTGTTGAAGATAAATGTACAAGCTCATTTTCATATGAGCCATGCTTGGATAAATTTACCAAATATAAAGATAAAGAAAAAGTGGAGGAAAAAAGGAAAAATAATAAAAGAAAAAGTCTAGTCAAAATTCATGATGAGTAAGAGATACAATATCTTGCCTTGTAGTTAGTAGCATGTAGTGGAGAAAGTGGTGAGTTAAGAAGAAGGCACAAACTTCTTCACATGCTCATTGGTTATAAAAGTGAAGTGGGAGCACATTCAAAACAAGGAGAGAAAGAGGCAAGAGCTCCCAGTAGTCGGATCTAGCAATTTTGTCATTTTGTCTTCCCTTAGACTCCTTCCAACCGCACGTCAGTTTGCACACAACTCTGTTGTAGAGCTCATATCTCAGTGCATATGTAACCATTTTGTGCGTCTAAACATTCATTGGAAATCTTATCTTGTGTACTTTCTGCATATCAAATATCTCTTTGAAAGCTTATGTACTTTGTGAGATATCAGTGAAAGAGTGAAGTCCAGTTTTTCAGTATACCTGTGTAGATAGGTAGTCTATTTTGTTTGGTTAAGTTTCCCAACCAAAACATATCCAAATTGCATGCTTTTTGTCTTCTTGGAAAGCTATTGGCATCTACTTTCACTGTTCCAAATATCTCATTGAGATCATTTATATTCTGTGAGATATCTGTCAGATAATAAAGTTTAGTTTTACAGTGTACTTATGTGTGCAGGTGGTCTATCTTGGTGAGTTGAGTTTCCTGATCAAAACTCATCCAAATTACTTGTTTTTTATCTTTTTGGAAATCTATTTGTGTCTAATATCTCTGTACCAAATATCTTTCTCAAACGATATATATTCAGAGAGTTATCCGTCCGAGAGTGAAGCTCAGTTCTTTAGCATATCTGTGTGGATAGGTAGTTCATCTTTGATAGTTGTGTTTCCTAATCAAAACTTGTTCAAATTAAGTCATTTATAGCTTGTTAGAAAGCTCTCTTTGTCTAATTTGATTGACTAAAGTCTCAAGTCCATTTGAGTTTTGTATTGAGAGAAGCAAGCTATCTAAGGTGCAGATGTTTGTCCAAGTGCTCGACATACAAGGGCTCACTACACACTTCCGTTGCGCATAGGAGAACTCATTCTCCACACACACACACATATACACACACACATATATATAATTTATTTATTTATTTATCCATTCAGTTATTTATTTATTTATTTACGCATATATGTATAAATAGATAGAAAATTGAAAATTATACCTTAATAGTGCCGAAACAGATACATTACTCCATCCGAAACGATTTTGAAGGTTGAGAATAAGTAAGCTCACACTTACTCATATCAAAACAACTTCCTTAATATACATGCTTTAGACATTCCTCTCGAAGATATTTCTCATTTTTAGAAATATCAATGCTCTCACTATCATTTTGATACCAATCCTCAATAAAATCTGCCATGCAATCATCTTCATCATTGTCGCATGAATCTTGTACTTTATCTTCTTTTGAATATAGATCTTTCAACCTTGCATATTCCACAAGATCACTTTTGCATAGCCTCCTCATAGAATCTTCTGATAAATGACGTCTTATTAGCAATTGTGAATGGTGTGGAGGAATATCATCAACATCATATGTTGGAATCTACACACATGAATAAAAATCATTAGTATTCCATAAATGAATAAAAAGTAAATTTAAACATAAAATTAAATATACAAGTTATTAAATATGGATAGAAAATTTTCATTCTCTCTAGCTAAAAGGTGCTCTTGGAGGTCTACGCCATCCATAATTCACTAATGATTCATCACCAGCATGTAATGTAGTAATAGCATTGACAACTATGTATCTTGCTACATCTCTACTCATGTATGGTGATTCATGACTATTTTCATGCTCCTCAAATGTGCAATTAGTCCTTGAACTATTATGTAACCCTTGACTACTATTTATTAGACCTGCTATATTTCCATGCATGTAAGGTCTTCCATCAATATATAATCTTTCATTTTCTACATGTGAAATCCTTCTACTAGTAAGGGATGTTGCATTCAAGCATATTCCATAAGTACTCATGCTTTGAACATAATGTGCAAGTCGATGCCAATCTCCCCATCCATATATAGGACCACAAAATGACATAAGAGTGACTTCAGAGTTCGGAGGCACATACAAATCCTCTACAATAAAGAGACCATGACCAGCATTAGTAATAGTGGATGGAGCAATCACATAGCGATTACCCCAAAAGTTGAAAACCTTTCCATCTAAAGGAAGTGGTCCTCTATTCCATCCTCCATATCTTCTTCTATCATATGTTTGTACTAGAGAACGATCACGAGCTAGCAATGGATAATCTCTAGCCGTTTCAGTCTCTAAACCAGGAGGTAGAGGATTTCTAGAAACCTTTGCTTGTAATTGCTGAACAACAAGTCCATGACGTGTACGAGGTATATTAACATTATGAGAAAAATTATCATCATCATCATCATCATCGAGCAAATATTCATGCATATCAACACTAATTTGATTTTGTATATGGTTTTTAAATAGAATAATGACATTAATTTATAGAAAAAATACATACCCAAGCATTATCATGTTGACCAAGTGATGGTGCACGCTCAAAAGTACCTGCCTCTTGTTCAATACATTCCAATCATGGTCTTCAATATGTGCCATAACAAGAGTTACACCAACATATAATATGCTCTTGATATAAAATTCATCATAATTCCTATCAGAGGACACATGTGAAGTCTTTGCGTGGGTAGGAGGTGGTGGAGTGCCCTCTGATTGATCAGAAGCTGATTATAATAAGAAACAAAAAAATATATAAGTTATGTATCTATCAAATATACTTAAAATTAAATGTTTGATATACTTATAATATATAGTCCTTGCACGATGAGAAGATGGTGGTGGAGTTCCATCTGATTGATCGGAATCTACAAATAACTGTATTTGATATTAATAATCTGATTATTTACATACATAAACATTCACATATACATATTTACACATACACGCATATACACATTTACACATACATACATATTCACATATACACAAATACACATTGTTGTGGGATAAATGCATGTATTTTGTATAAATGAGTGTATATGCATGCATGTGTGTGTACGTATATATGTGGATATGTATATGTATGTTTATGTTATATGTATGTATATGTGTATATGTATGCATATATGTATGTGTATATGTTTGCATGTATATGTGTATGTGGGTATGTGTATGTGTATGTGTATGTGTGTATATATGTGTATGTATTGTGATTATTTTTTTCTGTTTGAGATTAAATTAACAGGAGAAATTGTATGGTGGAAAAAAATAAGAGGCGACCTAACATACCACCTAAGATGTGGCAGTTTTTTTGTAGACAGCTACGTCTTCAGGAATCATTTCCTCAGTAGAAGGTATACAAATTAATAGTTTATATTTATAATTTTCATATATTTTAGTAATTTTTCACATTTAATTTATGTATTTCTTTTTTCTTAAATAAACAGGCTGCTGCAAAGAAGAGAGTTGAGTCGGGCCACACATCGCACCTAGGCCAAATGGGCCATCATGGTTTTGTAGCTACATTTGTAAGTATATATGTTATTGTGAGTATATTTTTTATTTTAGTTAAAATGCAAGAAACTAATCTTTTTTATTTGTTTCAATGCAGCGAAAGGATTATGACCAATATCCTACAAAACATGAGATCCAGTATTCTACACATTTTGGATATCGTAGTTTGAGCGAGTATATATGAGATCATCCGGATGCCTTTGTGAGTATTATTAAATTTTATATAATTATTTTATTTTTATGGATGTTTAAATTGTTTTACTTATTTATGTTTGTTATATGTAGTACAAAAGTATTATGGAGAGACAGATATGGATGAGGTGGAGAGACAGACACAGGAGGGACGATCTCGATCGTCACAAGGTGATCATGATGATGAGGATGAGGATGAGGATGAGGATGAGGATGACCATGATGCTGATGATGATGATCATGATGATGATGATTAGGATTCTTGATTATGACATTGGATTATATATATATATATATATATATATATATATATATATATATATTGTTCATTTCAGTTATGTTTTGAATTGTGTGTATGGTATTAAGTAATGAAATTTTTTGTTCTATTGATTGTTATTATTGTTTATATTAAGCATGTGTTTTAGTACTTTAATTATATAATTCATTCATATGTGTGTACGTATGTGCATGTTTATGTGTGTAATATGTGTGTGTACGTATATGCATGTATATGTGTGTAATATGTGTGTGTATATGAATGTATGTACATATGTATATGTGTATATGCATGTATGTGCATGTGCATGTGTAAGTGTATATGTGTATGTATGTGTATGTGCATGTGCATGTGTATGTGTGTGTATATGTATGTATGTGCATGCGCATGTGTAAGTGTATATGTGTGTATATGAGTATGTGCATGTGCATGTGTATGTGTGTGTATATGTATGTGCATGTATATGTGTAAGTGTATGTGTATATGTGTGTGTATGTGCATGTATATGTGTATATGTATGTATGTGCATGTGTGTGCATGTGTATATGTGTGTGTACATATGTGCATATATATGTGTATGTGCGTGTATATATACATATGTGCATATGTTTGTGTATGTGTATAAACATATATGTATAGGCATGTGTATATGTATGAAACATGTGTGTGCATGTGGATGCATTTCCATTTGCATCCATGTGCATGCATGTGGATGTGCATATACATGTGTTTAAGTATATGTTAATGTGTGTACGTGTATATGTATATGCAATAGTGCATGCATGCTAGTCTTTTTATGTGGTTGTAGAAATGTTTGTGCATATGCATGTGTATGTGTGTGTATGTGTAAGTGTATGTGCACATGTATATGTGTGTATATATGTGTGTTTATGTGCATGTGTATATGTGTATATGTGTGAACGTGCATCTTCATCATGTATAAGTGTATATGTGCATATCAATAAGTGTGAGTATGCTAACTAATGAGAATAACACAATTCAAATGATATAGAAAGAATGGAAATTGTACTTACAATAGTTAGCCATACTTTTTTTTTGTTAGCTTCTTGAATAACCTGCAATAAAGAGAGAGAGAGAGAGAGAAGAGAGAGAGAGAGAGAGAGAGAGAGAATTCAAAGAGAGAAAGAGGTAGAAAGAGAGAAACAAAGATGGAGAGAGACAATAAGATAGAGATTAGGCAAAACAACAATCCTGCATATACTTGTTTCAGCTCATAAGCGTAGCACAATTGCGAACGTTGGAGAGCTCTTCGATCAGATGCGTGAACATGCCGATCGAAGAGCCTCCAATGCTTTAATTTTTTTTCATCAACAGTCTGTCGTGTAAGCGATGGTAAGGCATCCTAAAAAGCACTGGAATTGGCATCGCATAAGCGACGTTGGGAGCATCGCTTATGCGACACAAAAAAGCGTCGCTTATGTGATGCTTTTTTAAATTGTCGCTTTAGCGACGCTCAATGCGAGTGTCGCACATCCTGTCATGCCAAATGTCGAAAAAAGCGTCGTTTAGCTCATTGTTTAATCGATGGTCTATGCTCAATGCTTCTCGTGATGCTTTTTGCAGTTTTATAGTGACGAAATTGTGTCGGCTTAACTGTCGTTATGCGCAGTATTCCTTGTAGTGCTATCAGATGGTTCATGTGTCCAAAAGGAAGACAATTGAAGTGAATTCTGGTATAGTAGAGACTCTCGAGGGCGAAGAGCTTCCATTAGTCATCATATCTAGGCTCAAGGCTTATCATCAGCAAAAGTAAATCTTTTTGGATCACCTAGAACTTGCAAAATTTGTCGAGGTTATACATAGCCTTCTCGTAGCATTTTTTTGCTAAAGTTTTATTAGTTTTCATCAATTTTCATGCTTTTCATTTGATTTTTTTTATGCAATTTAGAGGTCATTTCATAGATGTTTTCATGAAAACTTTGAATGCAAATTTTTTAGGAATTATTAAAGGTTTTCTTAGAATTTTTAAAGAACTTTTTATCTTTTTTCATTATTATTTTTCTTGATAAAATAGAAGAAAAAAGGAATTTCAATGTTATTTTTCCTGATAAAATAGAAGAAAAAGGAATCTCTCTATGGTTTTGAGTGTGAAATGTTTTCTAGAAGTTTAGAGAATTTTTTGAGAATTTTTGCTTATCTTTTTGGATTTTTTTTATTTTTTTAAGTTTTTAGGATTTTTTGCCTTTTTTTTAGATATTTTCCAAAAAAAAGGGGCCCCCATTTTTTATTTTTTATTCCCATAAAAAACCCCTTCTTTCTCTACCTCTCTTTACCTTCTTTCTCCACCTCTCTCTATCTTCTCTCTCTACTCTCTCTACTTCTCTCTCTACTTCTCTCTCTACTTCTCTCTCTCTACTTCTCTCTCTACTTCTCTCTCTACTTCTCTCTCTACTTCTCTCTACCTCTCTCTATCTTCTCCCTCTACCTCTCTCTACCTTGTCTATTCTCTCTCTACCCTCTCTCTATCCTCTCTTTAGTCTCTCTGTACCTCTCTCTAACCCCTCCTTACTCTCCCTCTATCCTCTCTCTACCCTCTCTCTAGTCTCTCTCTACCTCTCTCTAACCTCTCTCTAGTCTCCCTCTATCCTCTCTCTAACCTCTCTCTACCCCCCGCACTCCCCACCCACCATAGGATAAGTTTTACCCTATGGTGTGGTAAAATATTATTTTTTAAATTTGCAAAATGGTTTTGGCTATAGATTGTGCCTTGGGTGGCCATTGTTTTCAAATTTGGGGTCAATTTCATGTTTCTTGACACTCTTGGACTTCTTTTTCCATAAGTTTTACCAAAATCCATACTTTTCTCCTTCTTTTGGTCCAAACCCACATGTTTTATACACATTTATCATGTGCTTTTTATTTTGCACATGGTCCACATGGTCTATCTCTCCTTATCCATGTTTTGGCATTTTTCCCTATCCATAGCCCCAACTCATACTCCATGCCCCTCACTTTATACCTCAACCGAGCCCCATCCTTCCCCCTACTTGCCCTATCCCTGTTAGCCCTTCAACCCTCCCTAACCTTTCCTTCCTACCTTCTAGTATCCACCTTTTGACTCCTCAATGAGGTGATACCCAGTTGTGGTCATTCCCTTGTGATCATTCTTTCTTGCTCCTGGTGGACTTGGTAGCTACTCGTATGTCATTTTGAAGGTTTTGCACAACAGGTATTGAGGTGAACCTCTGCTAGAGTTTGGCCAGAGAGCCCATTAGGTGGTGGGCAATTGTTGAGCCAGTAAAAGTCAAATTGGTCAAAGTCAAAGTGGTCAAAGTTAACCTAGACAAAGTCAAAGTGGTCAACTAAAGAATGGGTCAAAGGTCAAAGTGATGAACTTGTTGCAAGTGATGCACAGGTGGTGCAAAAGTGCAAAGTGGTGCACAGTTGGTACACAAGTGGCCGTGAACAAGGTGCATAGGTAGTGCACAAACAATTTATTCACAATGGTTATGGTTTGCAGAAAGTTGGATGTAGGTTGCAAATTGTTTTTCTGTACGGTTTCAAGGGTTTTAAAGTGTTTGGAAGGTTCACATGCACCCTCTCGGATGCACACATTTTGAAGAAATGAGGTCAAGAAGGGAAGTCATGTGAAGAGGAAGTGGTATGCAAAAGTGTATGTATGGCACCCCCACTTAAAAATTTTTCTTTCTCCTAAAGTCACTACAAGAGAAAATAAGAGAGTCATTTTTATTTTATCTCAGTATATTAGCAACTCCATGATAGGACATATTCATGATTTGGATACATTGAAGAAGGTGTGGGGGTGCTTGGAGAGATTGTACTCAACCTCGACAAAAGCTAGAAAAATTCAGCTCAAGAATGAGCTAAATAATGTTAGGAAAGGCCCCTCTCAAGGTACTAATGATTACATATTGAAGGTTAATGAGCTTGCAGATGCACTAGGGTCAATCGGTTGTGCTCTAGATGATGATGATGATGATGATGATGATCTTGTAGCCCGCACCCTAAATGGACTTATGGATGATGAAAATTGGAGGGTCTTCACAACTTCAGTGTATGTAAGGGACTCTCTTCCTGATTTTGATCAACTAATCACTCTCATCGTGACAAAGGAGATGAACCTTGGTAGTCATAATGCCATGGATAGCCTAGGGGAAATTGTTGTATGCAGGTAGAGGAAGAGGAAGATGCAATCGAGGTGCTACAAGAGGAAGAGGAAGATATCAAAGCAACCAAGGAGGTCAAGGACAACAAGAAAATGCATGTCAAAGAGGTGGAAGATCAAGGAATAGAGGAAGAGGTGCAAGATTTGGTGGAAGAGGGCAACCCACTTCAAATGGATTCTTTGTATGTGGTAAGCCTAGTCATTTTGCAAATGAATGTTATCATAGAGCTCAAAGACAAGGGAATTAAAGTAGCAACAACAATTATAGAGGGCAAGGTAACCATGCAAAAACATAATCCAACCAAGGGAATGTTTATTGACTTGCCATGAGGTATGGTGAAGATACAACTCAAACTAGTGAAGATGTGTGGTACGTAGACAATGGATGTAGCAATCATATGTCATGTTGGAAGGATCTTTTTAGTAACTTGCAGGTCCCAAAGCATCAAGGAAATGTAGAAATAGGTGATAACTCAGAGCATACCATTCAACATGTGGGAGATAACAATTTGGAAGGAAATCAAAGGGCAATCTACTTATCAGAGGTGTTACATGTCCCTACTATTACCAAAAGCTTGATTTCAGTAGGCCAAATGGTAGAAAAAGGCTATCAAGTTAGGTTCAATGAAAGAGGATGTTTTGTTGAGGATCCAAGGGCAGGTTTCAAGCTCATAGAAAAAGGAAACAAGCAAGAGAGAATGTTCACAATGGACCTAAATCAGCCACACCATTCAATGTATGTCACATATGGAGACAAGAGTATAGCAGATTTGGACCTTGGCATAAATGAATAGGTCATATCAACCTACAAAAACTCAAGAACATGCAAAGGAGGACCTTGGTAAGAGGCCTACCAAATCTTATATCTAAAATGTTGCATGAAATTTATGTAGCTTGCCAACAAGGAAAACAATCAAGGCTTTCCTTCAAGAAGAGTACCTATGTGAGTGAAAATGTTTTAGACCTCATTCACAAGGATGTTTGGGGCCCAACAAGAGAAGAATCCCTTGTTTGAAATAGGTATTTTGTAACCTTCATTGATGACTTTTCAAGAAAAGTATGGTTGTGTTGCATTAGGAACAAATCAGGTCTGTTCCACTACTTCAAGCAATTCAAGGCACATGTGGAGAAGGAGTCTGCCAAGTTTATCAAAAATTTGAGATCTGATGGATGGGGATAGTACTTCTTCCATGAATTTTCTGAATTTTTGCAGGTCAATGGCATCAAAAGACAATTTACATGTAGATATACCCCTCAACAAAATGGGGTAGCAGAGAGAAAAAATAGACACATAGAGAAGTAGAAAGGTGTATGCTCAACAAAATGAATATGCCACGTTGTTATTGGGGAGAGGCTACAGATATAGCCACATACATCATGAATAGATATCCTACATCAGTTACTCATCATCTAACCCATAAGGAAGCATGGATTGGAAGGAAACCTTGCATTTCACATCTTAGAATCTTTGGTTGTATATGCTATGTACATGTACCTCAAGAGTTAAGGTCAAAGTTAGATGCCAAATCTGAAAGGTGTATTTTTTTGGGCTATTCTATGGAACAAAAGGGGTATAAATGCTATAATCCCATCACCAAGGAGCTGAAGGTAAGTATGGATGTTGTCTTTGATGAGTTGAAGCCTTGATATGCATGTACGAGTCCATTGCAGGTTGAACAGGTAAGTGAGACATATAAGAAGAATGATGATAAAGTTCAAGAAAGCATGGCTTTAAGTGGTCCAAGCAACTCATCCAACACAAGGACACCCTCACCACGGAGTGGAAGTCTTAGGGAAAGAGAGACCAGATCTGAAGAAAGAAAAGTCAAAGGAAAAGAGAAGATTGCAATTGAAGAAGGAAGCTACGTGGACGAGAGCATGTTTGAAGATGAAGTGATAGAAGAAAATCAAACTCTAGGAGTGGAAAAACAAAGAAAGAAGATGGCAACCACACCTAAAGTAAGTGAAAGAAGATCTTTAAGAGTAAGATATCCAATTCAAAGGTTAACATATGATAATTTCATTGCAAAGCATTATGCATACATGACTCAGGTAATCAAGGACAAAGAACCAACTAATTATTAAGAAGCTAAGGATTACAAGGAATGGAAAGAGGCAATGAAGGAAGAGCTCAAGGCACTTGATGAGAACCATAATTATATCTTGGTACCAGCTCACAAAGGCATGAAGGTGATAGGTAATAAGTGGGTTTACAAAATTAAAAGAAATTCAGATGGTTCCATTGCTAGGTACAAAGCGAGGTTGGTGGTGAAAGGCTTATCCCAAAGCTATGGGATATATTACGATAAAACTTTCAGCCTCATAGCCAAGATGCCAACAATTAGGACTTTTATTGCAGTGGCAAGATCAAGGAAATGGAGCTTAAATGAGTTGGATGTGAAGAATGTCTTCCTCAATGGAGAGCTTGAAGAAGTAGTCTACATGAGACAATCCCAAGGATTTGCTAGTATAACGTACCCAAATCATGTTTGCAAGCTAAGGAAAGCATTAATGGACTAAAGCAAGCCCCAAGGGCTTGGAATAAAAGGTTAATGGATCATTTATCAATTTTTGGATAAAAAGAAAGTGTTGCAGATCCATCACTTTACATGAAGAAGCAAGGAGACAAGATGGTATTCATATGCACCTATGTGGACAATTTCATCATCACAAGAAGTGATATTGGAGGTACTAAAGATATCAAATCAAAGTTAGCAAAGGAGTTCAAGATATCTAATCTTGGAACACTAAAATACTTCTTGGGAATAGAGGTAATTTATGCACACAATGGTAACTTCTTGATTCAAAGAAAATACTTGTTGGATGTGCTATAAAGGTTTGGTATGAGTGGTTGTAAGCCACTTTCTTAGCCCATGGAGCCCAATACAAAGTTGATTGCAAGTCAAGGAGAGGATATACAAGTTATTACACTATCTAGAAGCATAATTGGTTCATTAATGTATGCTACATTCACTAGATCTGATCTTGCATATGTAGTAGGTGTTCTCTCTCAATTTTTGCATGCACCCACTCATGATCATCTTACGACAACAAGAAAAGTGCTTAGATACATCAAGCACACCATCAAACAAGGTCTATTTTACTCATATGATGCTGACCTAAGTTTCAAAGGATATAGTGATGCTGATTGGGTAGGTAGCAAGGATGATCGAAGGAGTACATCAGGTTATGTTTTCATGATAGGTACAAACGTGATCTCATCATGTTATGAATTATGGAATATGTTGAACAAGGAATTGTTGGAGTGTTAATTTATTAATGTATTGATGTGCTTTGGTGATTTGATATAGTAGCAGAAGGTTTCTGAGGAGCGTGAAAGGCGTGAAAGGGTGGACATCAATAATCTGAATTATCATTTATTTAGCTTGTAAATGAACTCGCATAGAATATTCTATTGTTAGAAACAATTAGAAAAATAGTGGTTAGAATAAGGGTCATTGTAGGCCGCAATTTCTGATATTGAAAGCAAAGGCTTTATGAAAAGTTACCAACTTTTAGTTTCACGCTTGATTTTCGAATCCACTCTCATGTAACCTTTCTTTTCGACATAATCAAAAATTCATATAAATACATGCACTCTGTGGACTGTCGAAACAGAGTGCATGGGGGGAGATTGCACCCAAAACTGTGTTCTATCTTGTCTCCTGGTGTGTCTATTTCTCTGTGTGTTTTCAGCATTCATAACCTCTGTGTGCATGTTAGATAAGATCCTAACAACAGTGGTATTAGAGCTATGTGCGTGTCAATACAGAGGGGTCAGTTTTGCATAGAACTTAGGCATAACTTAAGGCATAACTAAGGCATTACTTTGGCATCTTTGGCACCCAAGGCTCCCTTGGGGACCATTGGTAGCCATTGGCTAGGCGCGAACCAATTTTAATTTATGAGTGGCAATAAGGAGTTCTATATTCACCAAGGTGGGAGGATTTGAACCCACAACCTCACTCACACAAGGGAAGTGTTTTACCACTACACTCTCTTGGTGTTGTCATTCTAGTTCTCTCCTCTTATATTTAACATAACTTGCAGCTCTTTATTACTTTTTCAAGAAGGCTTGGGCAACGTGGCACGGCGCAGCACGACGCGGCATGTCTCAAGGTACATCTTGTCAGGGTACATCAGGGTACACCCAGACAGGGTACATCCTATTAGGGTATGTGAAAAGGTGATGGCAAAGGATCTAGATATAAGGTATGTGAACACTAAAGTGTTGTTTTTAGACATGATGAAAAAGTTTCTTGAAGGTACAAAGCTTGGAGGATTCAAAGAAGCAATCAACATGAGAGACATAGGATGAAGCAATGAAGGAAGAAGACTTGAGTTTGAGGGGGAGTGTTGAAAGTTTTGTATTTCAACCTCAAGAGTGTGGAAACATGCCCCAAATTGAACCTTCCACATTATCCACAATCAAAGGATGATTATTTCCACGAGTTCGAGGCATCAAATCATGCCTATAATAGAAAGAAGTTGATTAGAGAAGATTTAGCTCACCTCTTGATGTGATTGGACCTCACTTTTTGACATGTATATGCTTTTGATTGGTTAAAGAGGTTGGTATGTGACCTTTAAAGACTCTAATGAGTTGTATTATGACTTAGAGTTGTGGAAATACATGCCCAAGCTGCCCCCTTGCTTAAGCACACCCCCTACTAGCTGTTCTCTGCATATTTTGCAGAGATTTCACTTTTTCATACTCTATCTCTCTATATGATCTTGGAAGACCCCCCATTCTTGTAATTGTTATTTCTCCTTCATCCTGAATCTATTTCCAATGATTTTTGTCTTGTTGGAAAGCTTATAAGTTCTATCTTAAGTTATATAACTCTCGGGTTTAGTGTCTGCACATGTGCAGAGAAATGTGTAGAATAGTGTCTATGTAGTCAACTAATACTCTATGAAGAGATCAAGTTATGTGTTTTGTTGCAGCTCGTTGAGGCATCATGGAGTTATTTTACTCTCATTTGAAAGCTCTCAAAGTCTAATTTAAGGTTGCAAAGCTTCATTATCAGTCTCTACATGTACTCAAATAAACTTAGAAAATACAGACTCTATGCTTGAAAACTTTCTAGATCCTAGGAGGGTTCATTTTCTTTTGTTATGCACATAGGAATGTTTATCCTCCAACACATCAATTCAGCAAAAATTCAAAAGCAAAGGTAGTGATCTTACATCTCTGTGGCATTGCTAAGCTATGGTGGAGACACTCATATGTGCTCTTGTTGGGTTTTCTGGAAAGAATTTAGCGAGCAAGTAGAAAAGTGTTGTTTTTCTTCATGTCATCATATGAAGAAGAAGACGGAATTTTTATATGAAGAAGAAGATGGAATTTTATAATTTTTGACAGTACAAGGGTGAAAAATATAGATTTTCTATGATTGAGGATAATGAGAAGTTTCTATGTCTCTTTAAATATGCGTTGATGGTTAGTAAGGCCTTGGAGAGGGACTATGTTACCAGGTGAAAGGACTTAGATGTGTACACTTTATAGATGTTGTTGTGACAAAGGTGAAGAAATTCAACATGTAAAAGTAGAGTAGATGTTGAATTTTGAGGGCTACAAAAGCACATGAATAACAACAAAGAAGATGAAGCTTGGATAACAACACAACAAAAATTATATTACCAAGTGAATGACATGATAGTTTTATAGGAATATATAAAGCTAGGGAGAAAAACCTCCTAAAGAGGAAAAAAAGTACGCCAATGATCCTCAATGTGTTCACACACATCATTGTTGAAAGTGCAAATTATGCAAACTCTAGGTGGACATTGAGGGGGAGTGTTAGATATGCTCAATGCCTCACCCTTATGTAATACCTCTATTGTTCCATAACACTCTATTTTGTAAGGCCCCCATTATGAGGAGAAGCCATGTGAGAGTGTTGGAGATTGGTAGGTTCCTGACTTTGAGGTCAGATGAGGTCTAAAATAGACCATAGATGGATTGTTAGGAAGGTTATTTCTAAGCCATTGGATTTGGGATTGATCCTATGTGAGGATCAACCTAAGTCAAGGGCTAGAAACAAAAGTAGCTTTCTTAACTTGGGGAAGGGTATATATTTTCTGGGCCATTGGATCTAGACTTGATCCTAAGTGGGGATTAAGCAAGAGCAAGGGCTACAAACAAATGGATTTACCCCATAAATCAATGGTGGAGATTAGTTTGGGCATGTATCAAGGTATCATGACCCTAGAACAAGGGTAGGCCAACTTAGGCTTGGAGAACCTTATAAGGATAGTTCCCTCCCCATGGAAGTCATGGAAGTCTAGTAGGTCATTGGAGACCAAGAGACATATACTCAAGGAAGCTCAAGGAGAGAGTCATCCAAGGCTCAAGGAGTTGAAGCACAACTATCCAAGCTAGGAAAATGTAGAGGAGGGCATTATATGCCTAGAGGAGGATTAAGGAGGAGCTATCAAGCCCACACCCCCTCTAGTCTCTTCTAGGTAAAGACATAGTCTACTTTTAAGAGTTGTAAATCTTTGTGTACATGTCCAATTCATGAGATTTAAAGTGCATTTAGTAGCTTATGTATTATCTTACTTTCCTTTTGAGGGCTTCTTGAAATCAGTTTTAGGTGCATAGAAATTGGTGTATCTTTGTAACCCTAATTGTTGCATATCCTACATCTCTACATAATCTATTTTGTACATAGTTTTTGACTAACCTAAACAGATCCATTTGCGGTGTTCTATAGCTTGTTGGAGTCGGTGCAATTACTCCAAGCCTAAATGCTTGATCATTTATCCTAAGGCTCATATGTGCATTCATGTATTAGCACATGACTGAAGTCTTGTAAAAGACTGATTTTTTTTACTCCTTGTGGAATTGCATATATTGAATCACTTCAATCACGAGTCCTTAGGAGAATCTTTCCACGACTTATTTGGTGAGGACTTATGGCAAACGAAGTCTTAAAACTTTGAAACACTTTTACATAAAGATTTGAATTTAAATTTGAATCTTGGCTCCAATAACAGGCTATAAAAGAGGACTACCTAGTCGCATGGAATATAGCCACATATATCAGAGAATTTCAGAGGAATTGGTGTGGCATTTTGAGCTCCCATTATGGCTCTAATATTTCCCTCACATTATGCAGTCATTCATTGTGAATGTCAATGTGATTTATGTGCATTAATACATATAGTTTTCTCATATCTCATATCTTCTACTCTGTCATGCACCACTAGAAATAGTGAGCTTTCTTGATATGTTTCTTAGTGTGTACTTGATCATTTTCAATGACTTAAGTTGTTATACATTCATTATACTATCTATTTTCTTCTACAAAGTTTCATATTTATTACCTTAGCCAATCTCAAGTTTTGCACAAAACATTACCCTCTGGTCTGCATATTGTCAGTACCGAAAAATGTAGGGATGCATCTCTAACTTGCTAAGCATCATTCTCTGAGCATAGTCTATCATTTCAAGTGAAATAACTTGCAAAAGTTAGTTACCCAAGTTACTTGGATATTCCCAAAAGGAGTTTGGTCAATTGTTAGTAGAGAAGGAGTACCGTTCATTTCTTTGATTAGATGTAGTGACTAAAATAACAAGTTTTTGATTCATAATGATACCTCAACTTATGTGTTTTGATCCAATGATTTGAGGATCATCTTCCAAAGCACCTAGATGATTATTTGTGCTTCATAGAAAGCTCAAGAGGTCTACTTTGAATCTTCAAATTAATTTTGGCTGGTGTGAAGCAAGAATTTGCAACACCATCTCATCTCTGGGAGGTGTCCACCATCTCCTCCAACAGTGGTATTAGAGCAACATCAAGGTAAAATGGGAGATGGATTTCCATCATTCATTGACCAATTGGACAGAGGCAATTATCCGGCTTGGTCACTGAGGATGAAGGCTTACCTCCAAGGAAGAATCTTGTATGGATATATCTCTAGAGATGAAGAAATGCCAACCCTTAGAAGCAAAAATCAACCTATAAGAGAGAAGCAAGAGAGACTAGCTGCATGGTGTGCAAAGGATGCTCTAGCCATACTCAATTCAATATCTGATTTTTTATTACCTCATATTAGGAATTGCAAGACTTCCCAAGAGACTTGGGAAGTACTATCTTCATACTTCTCATCAAATACAAGGGCTAGGAAGAACTAGCTTTGAATGGAGTTCGCAACCTTGAAGAAGCAACCAAAGCAAAGTGTAGCTGACTATGTGACCAAGATGAAGGATGTCACTGATCAACTTGGGAATATTGGAGAAGAAATAAAAGAAGATTAGATAATAAGGCAGATCATCAATGGCATCAAAGATGATGACAAATGGGATTCCTTTACCATAGCTATGGACCTATATATGGACATGTAGATACCCGACCTCAATACATTGATGGGGCAACTCTTCACACATGAGACAAAGCTCAACAAGAATGGAGATACTTCTAGAGGTAATCAATCTTCTGTCCTTTATACAGATAGAAGTAAGAGTAAAGATAAAAGCAAAGGTAAGAAGAATGAAGAAGAGGCAAGTAGCTCTCAAGTGAATTTCATAGGTAGGGGAAGAGGTACTAGAGGAAGGGGCAGAGGAGCAAAACAAGGCAGGGGGAGACCATGCAACCCTTCACCTTGCAACATTGGTGGCTTAACAAATAATACCATAGGTGAGTGCTTTAGGAACACAAAGAATCAGAGAGGAAGAGGCTTCCATAGAGGAAGCTATGGACAACCAAGAGGCAGGTTCAATAATAGAGGAAACAACTACCATCACAATTACAACAACAACTATCAAGGAGGCTTCAGAGGAAGATGAGACTACAACAACTATATAGATGATCAAGAGGATTCTCTACTACTCATGAATATGACAGCCAAGCAAGGTAAAGATGATGAGTACCTATTCTAAATTGATTATGGTTGTTCCAATCATGTAGCCAGCAATGTAGCATTATTCTCTAACCTTGAAGAACCCAAAGGAAAGCATGAAGTTCATACAAGAGATGACACTAGGAACTCAGTAAAGAATATTGGAAATGTTAAAGCATCTGATGGTAACATGAATCTTCTAAGAAAGGTATTATGTGTACCAACAATAACCAAGAATCTAATCAGTGTTGGACAGATTGTTCAGAAGGGTTTACATGTTAGATTCACAAGGCATGGAGCATATGTGGAGGACCCTCAACAAGGCTTCAAGAGGATTGCAAAAGGTGAGAAATCTGGTATACTTTTTACCTTTGAAGTTGAAGATACAAGAAATATTGCTCTCTTCAATTATAAGGACCAAACCCTATTTGAATTCGAGATATTGCACATGACTTACACATGTGGGGCATGCCAATTTGGCAAGTCACATTGGCAACCATTCAACAAAAGAGGTTACATGTATGAAGACTACTTGGAGCTTGTACACACAGATGTGTGGGGTCCTAGTAGAGAGCCATCAATTTTAGGGTCAATGTATTATGTTTCATTCATAGATGACTATAGTAGATTGACAATACTTTATTTTATGAAGCATAAAGATTAAGTCTTCACTTGTTTCAAGAAGTATTTGGCATTGGTTGAGAATCAAACAGGTAGAAGTTTGAAGAGGCTCAGATCTGATGGAGGTGGTGAGTATTTCTCACATGAATTTGACTCCTTCTTACATAATAGAGGTATAAAGAGAGAGATTACAAGGTACACTTCTGAACAGGATGGAGTGGCAAAGAGAAGAAATAGATTAATAGTAGAGGATGCAAGATCAATGTTGAATGACAAAAAGTTTCCTAACTATCTATGGGCAGAGGCTGTTTCCATAGCCACTTGCCTAATCAATAGGCTTCCATCCAATTCCATGGATTGGATGACACCTTATGAGGCATGGAATGGTAGCAGGCCCTCCTTAGATCATTGGAAAATCTTTGGGTGCATTGCTTATGCAAACATACCCTCATAGATTAGAGGAAATCTTGATCCAAAAACTGAAAGATGCATATTCATTGGCTATGATCAGAATAAAAAAGGATATAGGTTATATAATCCCAATAACAAAGGATTTACAATTATTAGGGATGTAGTATTTGATGAAAATAACTCTCGGTTTGAGGATGATTACAAAAAAAATAAAGCTACCCTATTATTTGGAGAATGATCTTTCAAATCTGACTCAAGAAGAACCACATACATCCGAGGATGTCAACTCAGAAGATGAAGAGCAAATTGATTTCAAAGCTTGGAAGTCAAAGGGCAAAATAAAGCTCAAACAATTGGAAGACATTCCAGAGTCATCCAATCAAGCACTTAGAAGATCTCAACTAGTCACCAAGCATTCTATATACATGGCTAAAGATTCTATGTCAGAAGAACCTTCTTCATTTGAAGAAGCCAACAAGAAAGAAGAATGGAGAGAAGCTATGTAGGAGGAAATTGAAGCACTTCAAGAGAATAGAATTTGGGATTCAATTCCAAAAAAATCATTCATGAATAGGTTCCACGTGGATTTACAGAGTGAAAAAGAATTTAGATGGCACAATAAATAGGTATAAAGGGGTTTGCTCAAACCCATGGAGCGGATTATGAGGAGACCTTCTCACCTATAGCTAAGATGCCAACTATCATAGTTTTAGTAAGTATTGCTGCTTCAAAGAATTGGAACTTATACTGATTAAATGTTAAAAATGCATTTCTTAATGGGTGGATCTCGGAAGAGGTCTACATGGCTCAACCACTAGGATATGAAGACAAAGAAAAACCTAATTATGTATGTAAATTAAGGAAGGCACTATATGGTTTAAAGCAAGCTCCTAGAGCTTTGAACCATAGGCTAGTCACATATTTGGAGGGCCAAAGCTTTGTTATAAGCAAGTCAAATTCTTCATTGTTCATTAAGAAGACTAATTCAGAGGTTATTTATCTATTTGTTTATGTGGATGACATTATCATTATAGGAAATGATGCCAATGACATCGAGAAGATCAAAGCCTGGATGAAGGAGGAGTTCAAGATCAATGATCTTGGATTGCTTACATATTTTCTTGGCTTAAAGATTGTGTATACAGATTTTGGTGTTTTCATTACTCAAAGGGAGTACATCCATGATGTGCTAGTTAAGTTCAAAATGGAAAATGCAAAAATTGAAAGTACACCCATGGCATTGAACCACAAACTCAGTACTCATGAAGGAGAGCTACTTGAAGACATTACATGTTATCAAAGTCTTGTTGGGAGTCTCAATTTCACAACCCTAACAAAAGTTGATATATGCTATGGGGTGAGTACATTGAGTCAATTCATGCATACACCAAGAAAACCTCACATGAAAGCTGCCAAAAGGATCTTAAAATATCTAAAGGGTACTATAAATGAAGGGCTATTTTATCCATTCACATCTGACTTGAATATCAAACTATACTTTGATGCAAATTGGGCTAGCTCAAAAAATGATAGGAGGAGCACATCTGGCTACTTATCTTTTGCAGGATCAAAGTTGATTTCATGGTCATCAAAGAAACAACCAACTATGGCATTGCCATCAACTGAAGCTGAATATAGAGGCCTAGCAAATGCAATACAAGAGGTAATGTGGTTGAAACTAATCTACTCATAATTGGGGATACATACATATACTCCAATGATCTTTGAAGATAACACTAGCTCACTTCATTTGGCTGCTAATCATGTATATCATGCAAGGACTAAGCACATTGAAGTGAATTATCATTATGTGAGAGAGAAGCTACTTAGCAAGGACATACAATTGTCCTATGTATCAGCCAACTTGCAATGTGTAGATATGCTAACCAAATCTTTGGATGGAACTGAATTGAACAGGTTCAATATGATGATTGGATTGCAGGAGATTAAAGAGAATTGAAGCCCAATCATATTAGGCTTGAGGGGGAGCTTTTGGTGCAATTACTCCAAGCCTAAATGCTTGATCATTTATCCTAAGGCTCATATGTGCATTCATGTATTAGCACATGAATGAACTCTTGTAAAAGATTGATTTTTTTACTCCTTGTAAAAGTGCATATATGGAATCACTTCAAACATGAGTCCTTAGGAGAATCTTTCCACGATGTATTTGGTGAGGACTTATGGAAAATCAAGCAAAATCATATTTCTTCAAATTGCTTGTTCAAGGATGAAAAATGCAAGAAGAAGAAGGAGCAAGGGAACTATGCTAACAAATCCAAGAAGGATGATGAGAAGAAGACCCTCCTAGCCATGAGGCATGGCCACACTAGTGATCCCAAGGACACAAAGTGCTACATAGACTCTCGATGCTCTAATCACATGTCATGTATGGAGGAATCTTTTGTTCATATGTAGGTCCCAAGCTCAAAAGGTTGTGTAGAGACATAAGATAACACTGAGCATCCCATTACACATGTGGGGGATGTGAAGCTAGGTGAAGGAAATCTATCAAGACTCTTAAAGTTGAGCTCCATGTTCCATTATTTCCAAGAACCTTATCTCTATAGGACAGATGGTAGAGAGAGGTATGCACGTTCAATTTGATGCAAAAGGGTGCAAGGTGAAGAAAGGAGGCAAGATCATTGCCAAGGGAAGGAAAGAAGGCATATTATTCACATTAGATGTTGCTCCTAGACACAACAAGGTATGTTATGTGATGATTGGTAACAAAAGGATGACTAACTAAGCAAGGGGACTGTGTATAAGATGAGAGTAGAGGTTCTCTACTCTTGATGACTTTGATTCGTACATATATAGGCTGTCCAAAGTGCTCCTACAATTTTACAGGAATCTCTCAATCAACCTCTTTAACAATTTTGGTAAGCTATGATTTAGGAAAGTGGTTGAGGCTTCTTGATAGCTGAAATTCATGATATGAAGTCTCTAATTAATAGGTCCCTTTTCATCTATGCCTCAAAGAGTTTAGCTATGATTTAGGAAAATATTTGGAATTCTTTTGCGATGAAACATACCGGACCACTGTACTCCTAGACTATTGGACTACGAGACTACCGAACTATCACTGGACTGCATGTTCCTTGACACTTTTGGGCCATCCAAAAACACCAAAAATTCACTGGACTTCATGTTCCCTGACACTTTTGTGCCACCAAAAAACACTGGGAAGTCACCCAAAAAATATCGAAAGGCCACTAGAAAACCATCAGAATAATACTAGAATAATTTTTGGCCATCTTCAAGGCTTTATTTTTAAGACTCCCCCTCAATCCTTGAACTTAAATCTACCATGCCAATGCTTCTTTTGAATTTTGGTAGCTTTGTTCCTTCCAATCCTTTTGTAAACATATCTACAAATTGATCTTTGGTACTTACATGCTCCACCTTAACTTCTTTTGCAATTACCTTATCTCTTATGAAGTGATAGTGTACTTCAATGTGCTTGGACCTAACATGAAAAACTAGATTCAAGGCTAGGTGTACACTGCTCATATTGTTGCACATGATTGTAATCTATTTTACCTGCAAGTTCAAGTCTTTAAAGAGCTTCCTCAAACTTATAATCTCACATGTGATGAAGGCTAAGGCTCTATATTCAGCTTTGGTGGGAGATAGGGGCTGCTTCTTAGAGCTCCATAAGATAATCTTCCTTCCAATCATGACTACATAGCCACTTGTACTTCTCCTATCATCTTTTGAACCTGCCCAGTCTGCATCACAGTAGGCTTTTACCTGCAAGTCCTCATCGTAAGCATAGAATAAACCTTCATTTATACTGCCCTTGAGATATCTAAGGACTCTCTTGGCTGCTATTAGATGTTGCACTTCGGGAGATTGCATAAACTATGAGAGAACTTCTACCACATGTTTGATATCTGGCCTAGTAAGAGTTGCATAATTCAAAGATCCTATAATGGATTTGCACAAAGTAACATCTTTAATGTCTTCTCCCTCATTTGCACTTAGCTTTACATTTACCTCCAATGGGTTTGTAATTGGCTTGCAATTACACATTCCATACTTTGTTAGTACATCAAGAATGTACTTTCTTTGCATGAGATATATACCTTCCGCCTTGTAAATTACTTCTATGCCTAAGAAGTACAACTATCCAAGATCTGAGATCTTGAATTCTTCTCCAAGCCTATTCTTTATCTCTCTAATGCTTGCTTCATTATTCCCTGTAAGAATAAGATCATCTACCTATATGCAAATGTAGACAACCTGATCATCTTCCTTCTTCATATATAATGATGAGTCAGCATCACTTTGATTATAACCACGTTTGGACAAATATTCCACTAACCTTTGATTCAATGCTCTTGGTTCTTGCTTCATGCAATAAAGAGACTTCTTTAACGTGGACACATCATGTGGATACCTTTGATCTTCAAAACCTTTGGGCTACTCCATGAATACAATTTCCTCTAGTTCACCATTTAAGAAAGCATTCTTTATGTCTAGTTGGTGGATCCTCCAACTGTTTGAGGCTGCAATTACGATGAGAGTTCTTATTGTAGTCATCCTTGCTATAGGACTAAAAGTCTCCTCAAAGCCAATGCCATAGGTTTTTGCAAAACCTTTGGCTAGGAGCCTTGCTTTATACCTAGATATGCTTCCATCTGAATTTCTTTTCACCTTATATACCCATTTGTTTCTAATAACCTTCATGCCCTTGGTTTTAGGCACCAATGTCCAAGTGTGGTTCTCCTCAAGTGCTTTTACCTCTTCATTCATGGCTTGGTTCCATTCTTCATATTTGATTGCATTCTCAAAAAAATTGTCTCTTCACATGCAACTATGTGACTCATACCTTTTGCTCTCTTGAATACCCAATAAAAATGCATTGTTCAACTTTTGCTTCAAGTTTATGCCTCAATTCATAAGGCACGTGCACATAACATACACAATTGAATATCTTGAGGTGAGATAGATTTGGTTTCTTACTGTACCATGCTTCATACAAACTTAAAGCATGTACACCTGAAGTGGGGCATCTATTCATGATGTATATGGTTGTGCTTGATACGTCTGCCCAATAGCAGTTGGGCACATTCATCTCGATGAGCATCGATATTGCCACTTTAGCTGTGTGTCTATTTTTTCTCTTTGCAATCCCATTTTGTTGAGGTATATACCTGCATGTATATTGTCTCTTGATGCCATTATGACTTAGAAATTTAGAAAACTCCTTGGAGACGTATTCTCCCCCTCCATCAGATCTAAGAATCTTTATGTACATGCCCATTTCCTTTTCAACAAGTTCTTTGAAAACTTTAAAGTGACTAAAAACTTCAGCTTTTCACTTCATACAATACAACCATGTCATTATGGTATGATCATCAATGAAGATAAAAAAGTATCGATTGCCTCCCAATGAGGGTTCTTTGGTCAGTCCCCATATGTCAGTGTGGATGAGGTCCAACAAAAATATGCTTCTTTGTGTACTCTTCTTGAGTGGAAGCCTTGCTTGTTTCCCGACTTGACATGCTTCACACAAGTGTTGCCTACTTTAAAACTGGAAATTTGGAAGACCACTTACCACTCCTTTCCTTGGCATATCCTTTAGCTTTTGAAGGTTTATGTGGCCAATCCTCTTGTGTCACAAATCCACATGAGCTATTTGCTTGATACCAACTGTCAAATAGATTGTATGGGATGAGGGTGGTTTTACCTCCATGGTGAATAGTCTTCCTTCCTCCTTTCCTTTAGCTATCCACTTATGGCCTTGTTTTGGGTCTTGCACAAAACATCCTTTGTTGTTCAACTTGACTACATATCCTCTTTCAACCATTTGTCCAATTGATACTAAATTCTTTGTGATTGTCGGTACATGTAACACACCTTTAAGACACTTTGCATTTTGATTTTCATCTAAAGGAACATCACCTATGTGTGTGCTCCTATGCTCGGTCTCATACCCTATTTCTACATGCCCTTGTGTGCTTGGTTCACTCAAATTGCAAAACATTTTCCTATTGCAGCTCATGTGATTTGAACATCTGCTATCGATGTACCATGTGGTTTCCATGCCTTCTCTCTACCATTTCTTTGCATCATGGCTAGGAGATTATCATTCTCTCATGTATTTGAAGTATCACATAGCTACCTTGATTCTTTTTATGGCCTCCTTGGTTGTTCTTTGAGTATCAGTCCATTGCAAAGTGACCCAGCTTGCCATAGTTGTAGCATTCCTTTGTGTAGTCCCTTCCTTGATATCGATATCCTCTTCCTCCAGCTCTTCCTCTCCTGCTTGCTCCATAGTTTTGACTCGCTCCATCTTGATCATTGGTTGATCTCCCTCTACCTTTGCCTTTTCCATTGTGTCCACCTCTCTTTCCTTTGCCTTTACCTGCATAAAAGACTTGGGCTTCATTGCCCTTTGAATGACCTCCATTGATGTTCATTTCCTCACTCACCATGAGTGTGATTAATTGCTGAAAATCTAGTAATGAGTCCCTCACATATACTGAAGTAGTGAATGGCCTCCATTTGTCATCATCCCTTAGCGCATTCAGTATATGAGCTACAAAATCATCATCATCGATGGAGCTACCTACTGATCCTAACGCATCTGTAATCCCTTTTACCTTGAGGATATAATAATTGATGCTACTATTTGAAGTCTTTCTTAAGTTTTTCAACTCATTATTGACCTGAATCTTTCACACCTTTGTGGAGGTGGACTATAATCTCTCTAAGGCCTCCCACACTTTCTTGGATGAGTCCAAGTCTCGGATATGACCAATCATGCTATTATCGATGTGTTGAGATAAGATGAATATGACTCTTCCATCTCTTTCAATCCACTCATCCACTTCCTTTTCTTGTGCTTGAGTGAGTGGCTTTGCATATTGAGGCATAGGCTAAGCTCAACTAACTAATCCCCATAGTCCCTTGCCCATGAGGAAACTTCTAACCCAAAATCTCTAGGGTTGGTGGTTTCCTTTCTCCAACTTCTGTATTTGGGTAGCATACTTAGTCATTGCTTAAGATTCTATGCTTCCTAAGCCTTTTTTAGTGTGACAGAGTAGGACAATTTCAAAATGATTACCTTCTTATAGCTTTCTTCCTTGGTATGCATTGAGGAACTTGCTGCAAGCTTCAAGGTCCACTTTTGAATACTAATGTAGCTCACCGATCTACTACAAGTCCTTTACTAAGAGCTTTACTAGCTTTATATAGTTCCTTTGCCTTCCTTCAAGAATCCCAAATGCTTTTAAGTGCCCTAATACCATTTTTTGGGAAAATATGATTCAACACCCCAATGCAACTTTGGAAGGTTTTAGGCCCTCATAGGTTGTTTTTCATAGTGGCCCTGAGTAATTATTTTGCCTCTAGTGCAAACTTCAGATGTGAAAAAGACAATGAAACTCTAAAATAAAAGTAAACACTCTCATCTATCCATAGCACTTTAAAAAACTTGATTTGGACACTCAAGTAGGGAGAACCAACCTCTGTAAGTTAGACTAGTTGTCGGTACTACTGTTTGCATATGTGCAGAGACACACCTTCATTGTTTACACGTTTACTCAGATATCACTTGTGGCATATTCAGAAAATTCACACAGAATTGAACAGACTCTATAAGCAATCAAATGCAAGTGAAATCACTTGAAATGGATACCAGAACAAGGAGTTATAGCCAAAACAAAATAGTGCTAGAAACTAGATCACTCCTTAGAGAGGTAATGAGCAATGGCTAACTACAAAGAGGAATAAGCTATCAAAATGACTAACTAAGCAATGGGGCCATGTATAGGAGGAGAATAGAGGTTGTCTACTCTTTATAACTTTGATTCATATATATACACACACACACACACACACACACACACACACATATATATATATATATATATATATATATATATATATATATATATATATATATATATATATATATATATATATATATATATATATATATATATAGGCTATCCAAAAGTGCTCCTACAATTTTATAGGAATCTCTCAATCAGCCTCTTTAACAATTTTGGTAAGCTATGATTGAGGAAATTGGTTGAGGCTTCTTGATAGCTGAAATTCATGATATGAAGCCTCTAATTAACAGGTCCACTTTTCATCTATGCCTCCAAGACTTTAGCTATGATTTAAGCAAATATTTGGAATTCTTGTATGACAGAACATACCAGACCACCGTACTTTTGGACTACCGAACTATGGGAAAGACATCAGAAAGTCACCAGAGTGCATGTTCCCTGACACTTATGGGCCACCGAAAAACACTGAAAAGTTACCAGACTGCATGTTCCCTAACACTTTTGGGCCATCAAAAAACACCAGAAAGTCATCAAAAAAATACCAAAAGGCCACTTAAAAACCATTGGAATAATATCAAAAAAATACTAGAATAAATTTTGGCCATCTTCAAGCCTTGGTTTTTGACAATTCCTTCCTCTCTATTATGATCTAGGTTAGACAATTCCTCATAGATCACCTCTAGTTCCAATGATGGTTGATTCCTAGAGGCGTCTAACTCTTCAAAAGGAGGGATTTCATTCTCATTCTTCCATCATCTATCTTCTTGGACTCTAGCTCAAAGTTCATGTGGCTAATTAGACTCAACTTCGGGAATTAAAGAATTTCGGTTTTCATTTTCAAACACATTACTGAGCTCCTCGATCTCAGAGGGAAACTTGAAATGCATTTATGCATATTTTTGGTCATATGAATGTCTCTGAGTAGTGTCACTTGACTATAAAATGTTGGCCTCCTTGTTTTATGTGTGTTTTAGGTTGGAAGGCTCTAGTACCCAAGGCACTTGGGGGGTTGCAGTGATCTTGGCCACACATCCTGCTATCAGTTGAAGCAAATGGAATTATAATGATCTGTAATAATTGTTTCATGCCCATAACTATTGTAGTTGTTCGGTTGTGCTACTGGGTCTTTTGGTCTGCTTATGTTTTCAATGAAAAATTATTATGTTTGTACCTTGTTAATGACATATGTGTAAGCTTGGAGTTCATATCCTTGATTTTTTCATTTATGATCGCATGGCTATTAATTCTAGTAAACTCTCTTATTGCAATGCCTCTCTCCCAACTTGCATTACTTAGGTTCAATCACATGTACCCACTAACAACCTAAGATGGACACTATGTATGTTTCGGTCCACCCTTCTCGCCATATGCAATGTGGCTAAAGGAGTTACATGAGGAATAGTGCAATGACATATGTATACAATATCTTTTTGATGAAGGCAATACCTGATGGATATTGTTCGAAGGCAAGGATATTTTGATCCCCTTTCTATCTCTCAGGAGTGCCCACTATGAACTCCTATTGTTGGGAAACCTTCCAAAGTTGCTATGAGAGTTTCATGACTGCAAGTGTGACTCCATCTCCTTATTGTACGCTCTTTAGGTTAGTGGGTGTAAATTTTTAATTGGCATTTTTAGAGGCTCTAGTAGGAGTGTCTACCTAACAATTGTGGAATTGAGCATTACAAGAATTCTCTTGGAAGTCGAAAAGAACGGCTATATCTTGGTTCCTACGAACGAGAAATGGATTTTTGGTTATTTGCATACTAGGGCTGAATTTAATTTGTTCTGAATATGGCTAGAACTATTGATATTCCTAGTGGTTATAATGAATTTGCTTTTGTTCAAGGCAAAGGATCAAGTACTGGATCTCATCATAGAAGAAGAGGAAGTACATAAACTACTTAGATTACTTCATTATGTCAACAATGATTTTTATCACTGAAACAATGTAGTATATGTATATACATCCGATTATCACAAGTGTGACTCCATTTTGTGCAAGACGATGAGTCCTTGAGCTTGAGGAATCTAAGTAGAAATCTCACACCAATTTTGTAATTTTTGGAAGCCTTTCGATAGTTCAAATTGGAGGTAGAACCTATTTTTTTACTATGTCGATCATTAGATGTGAAACCGGTCAAAACTAGGCTAAAACTATAAACAGAGCTAGAGAGCTCATTTTGTGGTGGTTTTTGCTATTACAGAGCTTATGAGCTAGCAATTAGGAGATCTATTGTAATTAGTGGATGATAAATATGAGTATGAGTTCTTTCCTTGCCTTCCATTGATCTCCATCGCGACTTTCCTTGTATGTGTGTGTGTATGCATGTGTGTATGCAAATTGCATTTCTCACCATCTTCTTCATGCACATCACTTGCTCTTGATCTTCATATCGGCCTTGCCTCTCCACATATTGACAATTACAAGGTGGAGCTCCTCACGTTGGTACTTTGCATTGTGCTAGAGTGACACCAAATTTGGCACCGTTGTCAGGGAAGAGCTCGACGTTGAGCGTGTGATGGTAAGTGTGTTGGAGAAAATCGTTGGAAGGTAAAATTTCTTTGTTGTTTTGTTTTTTGTAGTTACTTTTAACACACTTTTACTCCACTATTTCTCTAGTATCATTCCCTATCATTATCTCAAACTCCAAAAAAATCACCAAAAATCAGTCAGATTCCCTCTTTCTCCTCTTTCCCTTATTTGTGTGTGTGCGAGAGTGAGAGAGAGATTTTGCAGGTGTGTGTTCATGTTTTCTCATGCACTAATCTTGCAGGGCAGCCTTTGGACACCACGGATTTGCGTAAAACATAGGTAAAAACTCCATTTTTCTCTAAAAAAATATCGTTGAAGCTGACCATCACGACTGTCAGACCAAGATATGAATTTGGGGAAACTTTTTGCATGAAGGAGGAGCTTAGGTAAGTGCTTGCATAGATCCATGATTACTTTTTTGTAATTGCATCATTTTCTAACCATCATGATGATGACGCATCATCACGACTGCATCTGACCATCACGACGGTCAATGACCATCATGGCGATTGGCTCATGCCATTGCGATCGCATCTCACCATTGCGACAATGCTTGACAATCGCGATCCTGACTGGTCGTCATGAGCTGACCATCGCATGACCATTGCCACTTGATCATCGTGGTTTGACCATCATGACTATGACTCATCATTGCAGTCTGACCATCATGACTTGATCATCACGACGGTGACATACCATCGCGCCTTGATCATCGTGGCTTGACCATCGCTATCTTCCCTGGTCATCGCGACTTTTATTGATCGTCGTGGCCTGATCATCATGGGTGTCACACTATCGCGATCGTGACACACCATCCCGATTGTTTTTTATCATCACGACTGTTAGGCAAAATGCCAAAATTAGGGTTTTTCAAAATTTTGGGGTATTTTTTGGCCATTAATTGTGAGCCCTTGTGTGTGTGGCATAGCGAGAAGGGAGAAGCAGAAAAGTACATCCAACTCTCGTGCAAAACCAGAATAGTCGCTTCTTAAGTGCAGGAGAATGTTGTAAGTGGAAATTCCATTTCTTTGTTTGTTGACAATTTCTTTGAGTAAATGTCCATTGTGATCAACGAAGTGTCTTACGACTCCTAGAATAGCAAGGATTCACCCTTGCTCATTGAGTGATAGTGGCTGATGAGAGAAAAAGTAAGTGGGTATAGGGATCAAGCCCAAAGGAATTGTGTGATTTGAATACGCATCGCTCAAATGAATTAAAAATTCAAACATATTAAAAGGATTCCTTGCGATAAATCTAAACAAGACAAGAACCTCTAAAGAAAATGCACAAAGGACTAAGTGATTGACCTAATCAAAGGGGTGAGCATGATAAGGTGAGATTACGATTAATGAACCTGAGATCTAGAATATACTTAGGGAAAAGTGATAAATGGAGTGTTCGATCTTATGAGGCTAGCATGAGAACTACAACACGATCGTGGGCCCAACAACTAGGCAGTTATCCATACGAGGTTGGCTTAGACACGAGTGACTCGGATATGTCTTTCAACATGGGTAGATGAGGGGTGTCATTTAATGTAGCCCATCTAGAGAAGATAGAGGGATCCTACAAGACTCAATTGGAGTATATCCGTACTAAAAGATTGGGTGCCTGGGTATATGAGGATGGCCTTCATAGGTCAGTAGTTCAACTACATAACCCTGACCAACCTATGGGATTAGAACATCCAACACTGAAGCTTGAAAACGAGGCTTACATAGACAAAGAAAGGACCATATATATCGTATGGGATTAGAACATCCATCAGTGAAGCTTGAAAACGAGGCTTGCATAGACAAAGAAGGGACCATATATATCGTCGCAATTAGGGCCTACTCAACAAATTAACTAGGTGAGATGGTAGAAATTGTAGACATAGATGTGGAAGGACACGATAAACAGATTGAGGAATCTAGGACACCGAGAGGAAAATCTGTGCTAATGAGGGTGATGACTCCTAAGTGGATGCCCAAGGATAATAGGAGCATAGAATTGTTTTGGAACAAGGAGAGCAATGAAGCATTTTAAAGATATAGGCCAGAGCATCCTACTATTGGAGGAGAAAACATGATTTATGAACTAAAGGACCCAGAGGTTCCAGGGAAGGTCGTATACTTAGATGACACCTCAGAACGAGTGTATAAGGTTACAAAACATGGTCATCATGCGTATACGTGGGGAGTGTCACGAGGAAGGAGATAAGGAAGAGAGCTCACACACACACTCTCACTCTCAAGGAGAAGCACAGACACAGATTGAGGCAAGGAATAATGATCTTCTTCTTCTTCTATTACATAAAAAGGAATGTACAAGAATGACCTAAAAAACAAGAATACAACAAGTGTTTATAATGATCAGTACATAAGGAAAAACCTACTGTCCGCAAATGAGTGAGCTGGCAAGGAACAAATGTGCCATCACTCTCGGTAGATAAATCTAATAAAGCTCAATGAAGTATCCCTCGCATATACGAGCGTGACCACTATACATATCAGAGAAACGAAAAACTGGTATCTGTCAACCTAGATCATCACATGTTAAGCTTGATATCTCAACACTCCCCCTCAAGCTCAATGCCATATCCTGTAATCCAAGCATCTCCCAAAACTTCTTCAACTTCTCAGCTCCAAGTGCTTTGGTGAAAATATCAGCAACCTGCTCATCTGTTCTCACATAAACAAGATCAATATCACCTACTAATACGTTCTCTCTAGTGAAGTGATAATGTACCTTGATATGCTTTGTTCTAGCATGGAAGACAGGGTTCCATGCTAACTATATGCTGCTAAGATTATCACAATAGATAGTGATAGGCTTTTTGACTTCCACACCTAAATCTGCAAGTAGCATTTCTAGCCATGATGCCTCACATGCTGCCATTGCAGCACCTCTATACTCAGCCTCTGTACTGGACAAAGCAACATTAGGTTGCTTCTTGCTGCTCCATGTAACAGCTGAGCTGCACTCCCAAGTGAGAGTAGAAAACCACTAGTAGATCTTCTATCTGGAATGCTACCAGTCCAATCTGCATCAGTGTATGCATAAACCTGCAAGTCTACACCAGCCTCATAAAACAATGCATAATCCAAAGTAGCACTCACATAAAGTAGAGTGCGCCTTAGAGCATCCAAATGTGGCTTCTTGGGAACCTCCATAAACTGACTTTCAAGTCCAACAGTATAACTTAGATCAGGCCTTGTAATTATGAGATATATAAGCCCTGTACATAGTAGCATTTTCCAATGCTTCACCTGATGTAGTATCCAACTTCAAATTATGATCTAATGGCAAAGAAATTGGCTTACAATCAGCCATACCATACTTTTGCAGCATATTCAAGGCACATTGCCTTTGCGACATCCATATACCTGTTTTTGTATGTATAAACTCAATGCCCAAGAAATAGCGCAACACACCAAGATCTTTCATGTCAAATTCTTGCATAAGAAGTTGCTTTACCTCTTTGATGCTTCCTTCATTATCACCACCTACAATCAGGTCATCAACATAAATAGCCACAATAGTGATGCCATCAACCTTCCTTGCATATAGTAAGTGATCTGCATCACACATAGAAAACCCAATGCTGGTTAAGTAATCAGCAATCCTTGCATGCCATGCATGAGGCACTTGCTTCAACCCATACAAAGCCTTTTGCAACCTACAAACATATTCTGGATGCTTTGAATCTTCATATCCTTGTGATTGGTCCATATATACTTCTTCCTGTAACTCAACATGTAGGAAATGATTCTTCACATCCATCTGATGCAAAGTCCATCCTGTTGTTGTAGCTAATGCAACAAGTGTTCTGCTAGTAGACATTTTAGCTACAAGGTTGAATGTCTCCTCATAATCAATGCCATATGTCTGTGCATATCCTTTAGCTACCAATCGTGCTTTATACCTGCTTATGCTACCATCAACATTATACTTTACCTTGTAAACCCATTTGCAGCCTATGGGTTTCTTTCCTTGCGGCAATGGAACCAACTTCCATGTATCATTTCCATAAAGTGCATCCATCTCCTCATCCATAGCTTTTTCCCAATCTGCAATTCCAATTGCATCTTCAAAGCAAGAAGGTTCAACATCTTGTATTACCTTTGTCATGTAGGCACAATGACGAGCCATATAACTATCATACGTCAATCGTTGCACTGAATTATGTATCCTCCCAAATCTTCTTGGTCCTGGGTCACTTCTCCTTGTATCATCTGCATGTGCCCTTCTTACTCCTGGAGTCTTCACAGAGGGCAATCCAAGTTCCTCATCAAGACTCTTTTCTGAATTGCTTGAATCTCCATCAACGTCTTCAAAACCTGCACATGTTTTATGACCTGCAGAAAGCTTTTCTTTACCTTTCTTGGATGTATTTGATGAATTTTCTGGACTGAAATTTCCATGCAATCTTGCACTCCATGGATTTGAGTTGGAACTATTGCTTGGTGATGCATCCAGTCCACTCAAAACTTGAGATTCTGCACTTGATTTTTCAGCATTTTCTTTGTCATTTGGTTCAAGATTCAATCCTTCTTTGGCATCTGCATAGAAGCTTGGCATTTCATCAAATACCACATCTCTGCTCACCTTTACTTGTTGTGTGAGTGGATTATAACATTTATATCCCTTTTGCTCAAGGTAGTATCCAATGAAGACACACTTTTCTGCATTTGGATCAAGCTTCGTCCTCAATTCATCTGGGACATGTACATATGCAATACAGCCAAAAACTTTCAGATGTGATAAATTTGGCTTTTTACCTGTAAACTTCTCTTCCGGTGTAACTTGATGTACAACAACAGTCGGAGTTCTGTTCATGATGTATACAGCAGTATGCATAGCTTCTGCCCAATAACAATGAGGCATATTCTTCTCATCCATCAAGGCTCTTGCTATTTCTTCAATATGTCTATTTTTGCGTCAGCAACACCATTCTGTTGTGGTGTGTACCTGCATGAAAACTGACACTGAATTCCATGATTTTTTTAGAAAACTGTTGAACTCATTTGACATGTATTCACGTCCTCCATCAGATCTTAATGTTTGAATTTACTTCCGTGTCTGCTTTTCCACCATAACTTTAAAATTTTGGAAGTAAGTGAACACCTCGCTCTTCTCTTTCATGAAATATACCCATACTTTACATGTATGGTCATCAATGAAAGTAACATAAAACCTGCAACCGCCCATAGATGTGGTCTTTGCCCCCCAAACATCTGTATGTACTACTTCTAGTACATTCTCACTAACATGCTTGTCATGTGGAAGTGATGCTCTTGACTGTTAACCAAATTGACATGTTGCACATACCTTTTGCATTTCTGCAGCTTTGAAATTTGGTAGTCCATGGACAATCTCCTTTGATTGCATCAGTTTCAGCCTTTCCAAATTTGCGTGTCCAATTCGTTTGTGCCAGATCTCTATATCAGCAATAACTCCTTCACCTTTTGCAAACATGGCTGCATTCATGTCAGGAGTCTTCACATTTAAGGTGAACATCCTACCCACTTTGTTTCCTTTGGCAACCAATCATCCATCCTGCTTGTACTCCTCTACATATAATCCATCAGCATTGAACCTCACTTGTAATCCGTGGTCAACCATTTGTCCAACAAAAACGAGATTCTTTGTTATATTTGGAACATGCAGCACATCAGCAAGATGTTTTACCTTTCCATCCTCCATAGATAATGCTATGTTTCTTGTATGCTCAATAGGATGTGATGTGTCATCACCTGTTTCAACATATCCAGGAATTGGCAATTTTTTAAAAGTGCTAAATGATTCCGCATGACTGGTCATGTGATTTGAGCACCTGAATCAACATACCAGACATTATCATTTGATTTTGAAACACCAGCAGACATCATATTCTTCATGTGATGTTGAACCATGAATAGGTTCTCAGAACCATATACACTTTTGGATGCATAGTTATTCAGCTGCCTTCTGTTATTTTGATTCTTCAACCTGCAATCACGTTCAAAGTGTCCAGGTTTACCACAATTCGAACATCCTTTATTGTCATTACCTTAATCATTTCTTTGGAAATTTCTGCGACCTCTTTGGCTCCCCCCTGCCTCGAAACTGTCCTCTTGCTCCTGCATGATTCTCTTGTTGACCTTGGTCTTGGTTACTGTTTTCTCTTCCACTTCTGAAACATCTACCTCTGCCTCTTCCTCTGCGAGAGTAGAATACCTGCTCAGAACTGGGCTTTCCTTGGGAGTTTGAGTCCTCACCAAGATTCTTTTCTTCAATAATCAGCATAGATACCAGATCAACAAAATTTGGAATATTTTCCCTGGTCTGTATAGAAGTTCTGAACTGCTTATATGCAGCTCCTAAACCACGAAGGCATACTTCCACCTTATCATCATCATCTACATTCACTCCAATAGATGCAAGTGACTCACATATGCTTTTGATTTTCAAGGTGTAGTCACTTACCGACATGCTCTTCTTCTCCAATGTATGCAGCTCGTTCTTGAGTTGCAATTTGTGTGCCTTTGTATTGGTCTCATACAATGTGAACAAACTGTTCCAAACCTCTTTTGGAGTCTTGGCATCCTATATGTGTCCAATCATGCTATCCTATACGCTAACAGATAGCTAGTACATTACCTTTCGTGCTCGTTGATTCCATTCCTCATATGCTCTTACCTGATCTGCAATCCGATTCCTTTCTGGTAACTTTGGAGCATTTTCATTCTCTCCTTCGATGTACTTCTAGTAGCCTTTTCCCATCAGGAAATTTGTCATTCTGAATCTCCAAGCATGGAAGTTGTTCTTGTCCAGCTTATCGCTCATAAGCTAACTCATTCCATCTGCGTTTGCCATTTCTGGAGCAATTCACAACACTGCAAAACACTACAAGCAGCACTTCTGCTTGAACACTATCGCACTATGGCGTGATAGTTTGATCTCAGAAAAACATAGTTTTCGTGTATCAATAGTATATGGAATCTCTTGAAATTCTGGTTCTGGAATATAGGAGTGTTGCCGAACACAAGGCAAGTTATAGTTTCTAAAACTGACCTGGTTTTTCTGTGGGACCTACCTTGCGGGCTTGAAATGGAGGTCGGGATGGATCTAAAACTTCACATCGATTTTCGTAGCAAACTGAGGTCGTTTGTGAATCATGTTTTCTCCACGCCTTGCTGCGTACTCTTCACCGTCGCCTTCTCCACGAGCTCTCTACAGCCACACTAGCTCTGATACCATGTCACGAGGAAGGAGATAAGGAAGAGAGCTCACACACACACTCTCACTCTCAAGGAGAAGCACAGACACAGATTGAGGCAAGGAAAAATGATCTTCTTCTTCTTCTTCTATTACATAAAAAGGAATGTACAAGATTGACCTAAAAAACAAGAATACAACAAGTGCAATATATCAAGATCAGTACATAAGGAAAAACCTACTGTCTGCGAATGAGTGACCTAGCAAGGAACAAATGTGCCATCACTCTTGGTAGATAAATCTAATAAAGCTCAATGAAGTATCCCTGACATATACCGGCGTGACCACTATACATGTCAGAGAAACAAAAAACTGGTACGTGTAAACCTGGATCATCACATGTTGAGCTTGATATCTCAACACGGAGGAGAATTAGTTTTTCCACTACTAAGATCGCAAGTATCTAAGGATAGTTTGGGTATCGACACATCTAAGGGACATAGAGAGAAGAATAAGGAAGGCGTAGAGAGTAGTTTCATCCATCATGCTGGAAGGGAGAGGGCCCCTACCAAGAGTGGGAGGGTTGAAAGAGAACCACTTAGGGATCATAGGGCTCACAGGGGTGGGGATGGTTTTCCCCTACCTAGGTAGAGAGACCACCCTAGAACTTTGAGGCCTACTCAATTAGTGAAGGCTATGAAGAATTGTTTTGAAGGATCAGGAGATCCCTATGAGCATGTAGCAAAATTTAAGCAGGTGTTATAGGCTGAACAAGTCGAAGACATGTTTACACAATTTAATGCCTTTGGACTCACTCTAAAGGGTGATGCATTGGATTGGTTTCGGCCATTGCAACCAACACTAATTTAGAGACATCCACCACATGATGGAGTCCTTCATTACAGACTTTTCCAAGAGTGGAATCACACACAACACGTCCTCTTTGATACACACATTCAAACAAACCCCTCAAGAGACAGTGAGGATGGTGGGGCAAAGATTCAGACGTTACATAGAGAGATGCCCCCCATTGGAATTACCCACTCAAGCCAAATTGATAGCTTTATTCATAGACAACCTATTGAGTGCTAAGTTGAGATCATATGTCTTCCTAAAGGAGCCAATAACCTTGGATCAATGTTTACGTATCTGGATAGACATAGAAGATAACTTGGGAGATGAGTTAGAACTTCCTAAGGTTCACAAAGATTCGGATAGCACTATAGAGTCTTCATCCAGATGTTCCAATTCAATAGAGGACTTAGCGAAACACGTGGCCAAACGTTTGGGAGTCTCTAGCAAACCAGGCATCAAATTAGCCCGCCCTCGAAGGTGTTATACTTGTGGAGGTGACCATATGGCGAACATGTGTCCACATGCAATGCAACCCGTAGGAAACTCCAATGGAATGTATTGTACCATAGAGTGCAAGAACACTAACCACACTGCTCACGATTGTCCATATAATAAACAAGTGGTTAGGTAGAGTTACCCTCAGCAATATCAGCCAGGTAGATACCAACGATAGTACCAGACACAACAATATTATCGTGCCTCCCCTCAGTATCAAGTGCCATATCAAGCACAGCCTAGACCTCAACTTGTCCTAGGACAACAACCTCCACCCCCTATCAATGTAGTTTCTGTGAAGTATGCCATGCCAGAGGAGCATTCAAGCATGGCATTAGTACCCACGACCCCTTTGATCACAGATAATGACCCTAATGCAAACATTTTTTATTCCACCCACATGGATAGCCCACCAGCCTACTATACGGAGCCATCGAAAAACTAAAACCCCTACTATGAGAATCCTATGAATGAGCAAAACTGGGAACTAGATTACACTCAGGTTATGTATACAAACCCCAACCCGAGACCACAAGCTAAACAACTAAGACCACAGGTACCCAAAGGACCATGCTTTAAATGCCAAGGAGACCACTTCATATGCGATTTTCCACATGCCACAACTGCAATGGAGTCACAATACTTCAATATTCAAGACTTTTGTCCTAAATGTGGAAAGGATCACTTTATAAGATATTGTCGTAAGAACCCTGCTAACACCTCTACAAAAGTGATGCCCATCAACGTGATAGGCATCGTGCAACATGCTGAAGGTTCCATCCCCCAGTACATACCCATCCATGCAGTGACTAGAGCCCAGGCACAAAGGTGAATGCAACCAGAAACCCCCATAAAAACAATTGAAGCCAGCGAAGTAGGAGAGTCAACAGGAAAGAAAACGAGAACTTTGAAAGACTCATGAGAGCTACACAAGAGAAAATGGGGTAAAAAGATCAACGAATTAGAGGAAAGCCTAAGGTAAACCAGAGCAAAAAGCTTAGAAATGGCATCACAAGAGGCTGGACCACAGGTGGTTATCTTGAAACCAAGATCAATACTAGTAGACCTCACCCCAGAAAACCTCAACATGATGTTCAAAGCTTATCCATGGCAAGGATACAAGAAGGACCACAAGTAGGAGAATCCAGCAAGAATTACCCAAGAGTCGACTTAGAAATTGAGAGAACTAAGCTGTGCATGAAAATGGTTGAATTAGCTCAGGCAATGTTTGAGGCATCACAATACCTCAATGGGGAAATTATGGCCAGGCCTGAGTTACATTTTCAAGAACTACTAGAAAGACTAGGGCAAGTAGTATCTAACCCCACAAAAGCGAGCTCTAGCACACAAACTAGCCCAGAGGAACCCTTGAAGATCACTCCATTCGAAAAGGCTAGGTCAGACTTAGAAAATCATCAAACGGGTTACACAAATTCACACACCATCTTAAAAGAGATTCAAGAAGAGGCAGGAAAAAGAATCACAACCACCTATACTCAAGATTGATAACTCAGGAGAACAGTTCCCTACGAACATCCCATCTATTTATGGAGATCAAGTGGATGATTGGCCCAGCGAGCACACTAGTTTTGAATCTAACTCTTTGCAAGAGTTACCTCACTTCATGGGCCGTTGGGAAGACTACTAAATTCAAGTGAAAACCCCCACTATTCGACTAAGGGGGAAGAACTCAGTTCTTCCTAGGAACACAGAGGCCATTAGGAACACTAAATATCAATGCCATTTGATTGTGGAGGAGCTATTGAAGGTCAAACCAGAACTATGGAAACATGTGGCAAATCAGTTCCAGGAAATAGCCACAACCTCCTCTAAACCAAGTGCACGAAGAAAGGTACCTGAAATACCCCTAGATAAAGTGGGAGATGCGAGTGAAGGAGAGGAAGGTAATTCTTATTTTCCCATTACATACAAAGGTCACACTACTAAAGCCATCCTAGACATAGGTGCAGGACTTGCTATCACAGCCACTTCTCTGTGGAAACGTTGGGGAAAACCAATCCTTAGACCTACGAGGATGAAATTGCAGATGGCAGACGGACATATAGAAAGACCCTTAGGACTAGTGGAAGGAATTACCCTATCCACTTGCAGAGTAGAATTTTATCACACCTTTGCAATATGTGATTTTGGAAAGAATCAAGCATACGAGATGCTCTTAGATAGGCCATTCATGCGACAATTGCAAGTAGTACAAGATTGTGGAACCAACTCTTTATACTTGCAACACCTAGGAGTGACCACAAAAGTGAACCTCACAGACTATTCACATAGGGACGTACCACCCTTGCAATGGAATATTGTACATAGGAACGAAGAGGAGAAGGAATCAATACATTCCTTGACATCAGACCCATCATGATTGCATGAGGATACACACCTTTGGATGTGTAAAATTGCAGCCAAGGAAGAGGAGCGTATGACAACAAGAACATCAGGAGTAGGACACACCTCTAGACCCGTTGAGGACCCAGCATATGTTTCGGTAGTGTTTCCAGATGAGGAATTCAAACCTTATGGCTGGGCAGAGATTCTAGCGACTATGGATATAGCAATTAATGAAGAACAATGGACCCCCCATTGTGATGGAGAGGGTTATAATATATCCATCTTCATTGTAAACCTAGTAGGGGAAGAAAGAGAAGAGGATAGTCTTGAAGGAGAGATCTCAGAATGGAGTAAGCAAGCAAATGACGAGGAATGGGAAGTAGATTCAGAAAGACCTGAATGTTCATCAGAAGAGGAATTTCTAGGTTGGCTAGAAGCCATGTCCCCAAACCTCACCACCCCTAGGAAGGAAAAGGATAATTCAAGTCCTAGTCAACAAAATCAACATATGAGGAAGGAAAAGAACTTGAAAATTGAGGGAGAAGAAGAACCATTGATGGAAATACCATAAAAATTTAGGAAATATGCAAAGGAAGATTAAAAAACCATGATCAGAATGCCAGAAAGAGACAAAAGCTCAGGAGAAGCTTGTGACAAAAAGGAAACCACAAAGAAAGTTGTAGTAGCCATCGAGGGTGGAGAAGAACGATGCACGTACATAGGACATGATTTGCCCTGACGAAGAGGAAGAAATTCTGATGGATCTACTGAAAAGGTATAGGGATGTGTTTGCATGGAGTTACAAAGACTTGAAAGGGATAGATCCTGGTATTTGTTCCCATAGGATACCCATGACAGTCGAGGCAAGACCCACCAAGAAAAAGCCCTATACATATAATGACAATCACTCATTGAAGATTAAGGAAGAAATAGATAGACTCATAGAAGCCGGATTCATCTATGAAATAGAACACATTGAATGGGTATCACCCATCATAGTTGTGCCTAAGAAGAATAGTAAGCTGAGAGTGTGCATTAACTTAAAGAAGGTCAATGCTGCTACCATTAGGGATAATTACCTTTTACCCATTACAAAACACCTATTGGAATAAGTTGCAAGCAAGGAAGTGTATAACTTCCTTGATGGATTCTTAGGCTATAAGCAAGTTGCCATTGCCCCCGAGGACCAACATAAGATGGCATTTTCCACTGAGTGGGGTATCTTTGCATTTTGCGTAATGCCTTTTGGGCTGACGAATGCACCTGCAACTTTTCAAATATTGATGTGTCATGTGTTCAAAGAATTTCTAAGAAAGAACCTAGAAAAGTGTGTGGATGATTTGTATGCTCACTCCGTGCGGAGACCACATCATATCCCTAAGCTTGAATGCATCTTTGATAAGTGTCAGGAATATCAAGTATATTTAAACCTTGAGAAGTGTATTTTTATGGTTAGACAAGGCAAGATACTTGGTCATATAGTTTCAAAAAATGGAATCTTGATGGACAAAGATAAGGTACGTGTAATCAATGAATTACCCAGGCCAAAGCACATAAAAGTACAAGAATTTATGGGCCATTGCGGTTATTACGGACAATTCATACACATGTATGCAGTCATCACTAAACCATTATACAACCTGCTAACAAACTTTGAATGGATAGAAGAATGTGAGAGTTCCTTTAGTGATCTTAAACAAAGATTGTGTTCTGCACCTATTCTAATTGTGCCTGATTGGAATAAACCTTTTCATGTACATGTAGATGCTTCTAATAATGCCATAGGATGTGTGTTGGCACAACCCATAGGTGAGGGAAATAGAGATTTACCAATTGCATACGTTAGTATGCAGTTGAATGCCGCGGAGAGGAATTAAACCACTATTGAGAGAGAGGGGCTAGGAATGGTCTATGCAACGAAGAAATTTTGCCATTATTTATTGGCAAATAAGTTTAAATTTTTTACTGACCACCAAGCTCTGTTCCTATCCGTTCCCCTGTTTCTGTTTGGCCCCTGGTATCCAGTCCAATTACGACTACTACTCCCATTCCCCCTGTTTCCATTCCACCCATCCTGATGCCACCTATCATTTCCCTTCCCCCTCATTTCCCCTTGTACACCACTCACCCGTTAAACTCCTTTATCATCTTTACACAACCGATATCCTTCTATTCCTCCTTCACATCCTTTTTGCACCCATGGTCCACACCTTTCCCATTTGTACAACCCTCTCAGGAACTCTGCCCACAAGCCCCCTTCTTATGGCCACCAAGCACACCACCTCACTCACCTCTCACCACACAATTGCACCCACCACCATGCACAATCGCACCTAAACACTTTATCACATTGCTATCACTGAAGGTACCACCAGCGACATGGACATCTCACCCACTGCATCACTAGATGCACAATTGCATGCATCCACCACATCGTGCAGCACACTTCACACGTCACCGATTTGCACATCTCTTTCGTCACTTGCCATGGCATCCACCATCCCTACCCCAACTCCCACTCCCATTGCATTACAAACCACCTCGCATGTGTCATTTCCCACCTTTGCATCGTTGCCATCATCCACTATTGATGCTGCCATCCAGCAAATGATACAATGTCTTCAACAGATTAATGTAGAATATTCATCGCTAGGGCAACAACATTCCTCCCTCCAATGGACTACACAGGATTTGTAGGCACGCTTAGATGCACTCACTTTGCAGAACTTTGACCTCAATACAAAGTATCAGAATTTGGAAACAGAACATCAGAAGCAACAACAAACTCTTGAAGCTCAAATATAGGAATGCTTCAAGGAAGTCGAATAGCAGTTAGATGTTTATTTGATATGCAATGCTCAATTGTCACCAAATATGGCACTCCTTCGACGGTACCTCAACGTAGCCAAGGAGGAAAATCAACACCTTCAACAACAGAACTACGAGAACTTTGAAGCCACATTGGATAATCCGGAGATGCCCCTTAGTCCCTCTCGCTTTCAAGACATTCCTCTAGAGTCAATGCAAATTCTCCTAGAAGACCATGCACATGTGTCACTATATTTTGTTTGACACAAAGCCATTCCACCATCAACGTACAAAAATTGAATGCCCAATTAATGATGCTAAATGCCCCAAAGCAGACATCTCAATTGAGGCATGTAAATCAACCTTAAAATCAGCAATATGCTTGTCATGAGGACCAGTGAGCAACATGTCATCAACGTACACCACAATGATTAGAAGTACATCATTTGCACGCTTAACATATAAGGTGCTTTCAGTTGGAGTATTCTCAAAACCATGTGCAATCAGATAGGCATGTATCTTTTCATACCAAGCACGTCGTGCTTGCTTTAAACCATATAATGCCTTCTTTAACCTGCACATCTGGTTCTCATACCCTTTCTGCACAAAGCCACGGTGTTGAAAAACATACACTTCTTCATGAAAATCACCATTTACCAATGTTGTTTTAATGTCCAATTGATGTACATTCCAACCATGACGAGCTGCAAGTGTAGGGATGCTAGGAACACTAGTCATTCGGCATGTAGGTGCAAAGGTTTCATCAAAATCAATGCCTCTTTCTTGTGCATAACCCTTTGCAACAAGCCTAGCTGTATACCTGTCAATTGTTCCATCAGGTTTACACTTCATCTTGTATACCCACTGAGTGCCAATGGCCTTCTTGTGAGGAGGCAAATCACATAAAGACCAGGTACCATTTTTCATGATAGCATCATATTCAGATTGCATTGCAACCATCCAATGTTCAGAATTTTGTGCTTCATCAAACGAAACAGGTTCTATCTCATCATAGAGACTATGCAGCCATAGCATAACAATCTGATTCAAAGAAGGCACTATGAGAACCTCAACGAGAATGGTATGATAGAGGCGCGTGTAATTTGTTATCATGCAAAGTCTGCACTAGCCATTTTGGCAAAATTTTTGCCTCCTCATTATCACTTATCTCATCAATAAGTGCATCATGCAAATCTGCATCAGAAATGGAATGATCTGCATCATCACATGAAACCTGCAATGGCTGAGAAGTTTCCTCATTAGGACAAGCACTAGACTATCCACCTGTAAAAAGAGGAAGCAAAGTATCATACATGTCTTTGGAGCTAACAGATGTTTCCTTCGTACATGAAAGTAAAGGTTGAATAGCATCTTCCACAAAAACATCACGGTTAACCAAAATGTGTTTAGTCTGTGGATGATGGAGACAACAGACTTTGCTTTTAGAACTGTACCCAACAAAAATACATTTTACTGCTTTATCATCCAATTTTCTACGATGTTGTTCAGGCGCTAATGCATATGCCAAATAACCAAAAACACGCTGATCAGCAATAGATGGCTTGCGACCATGCCAAGCCTCATATGGAGTGATAGAATGGAGCGTTTCAGTGGGATACTTGTTAAGTACATATGTTGCACACATGAGAGCCTCAAGCCAGAAACTATGTGGTAAACCCCAGCTCTTGACCATACACCTTGCCATCTCCATGAGTGACCTATCCTTCCGTTCAGCAACTCCATTTTGTTGAGGTGTATACGGCATTGTACATTGATGTTTTATCCCATTTCTAGTCATAAATGCATTAAAGTCAAAAGACACATATTCCCCCCCTCAATCAAAACAGAGGGTGCCCATTTTACATGCTGACAGATTTTCAGCCAAAACCAAAAACTCTTTGAAGCACATGAACACTTCAAACTTTTCTTTCAATGGATATACCCATGCATGCCTGGAAAAATCATCATTGAGAGTCACAAAGTAATGATCGTTTCCAAAAGAGGGTGTCTACATAGGACCACAGACATCGCTATGAACAAGCTGCAATTTCTTAGTAGCTCAAACTGAACCATCTTTTGGAAAGGAGGAATGCTGCATTTTGCCCAAAATACAGCCTTCACAGACATGTTTTTTGGGTGCCTCAAGTTTTGGCAAAGAGGACACCATTTCAGATTTCTATAGGCATAGGAAAGTAGCAAAATTCATATCACCAAAGTATCCATGCCAAAGCTTTGCATCTGACATAGCCTAAGAATCATGTACTCCACATGCAGAAATCATTTACACATTTTTCATCATCTATGAGCTTATACAACCCATGATATAAAATGCAAGAAGCAATAATCACGTCGCCATTTGATAGATCATGAACTATACATCTGTCATCAACAAATTTTACAACCAAACCAATCTTGGCTAAGGCCGAAACTGATAACAGATTCTTCTTGATCCGTGGCACAAATAAAGCATCTGACAATGTGAAAGAACTACCATTAGTAGTAGTCAGAATGATCTTATCAACTCCCATAACAGGATGAGAGGAGTTGTTGGCGCATGTAATAGTGGTCCCTATAGAGGAAGGCTTGAGTGAAGAGAAGAAATTGTGTTGCAAAGTAATATGTTTGGTCGCCCTTCTATCAAAGTACCAAACATCTCAGTCTACTATAGACATGCACTACTCATGAGAAGATGGGTCAAAACTGCAAATAGTAGTAAACGACTGTAAACCTATTCCCACTCATATGGAGATAGGTTTTACGATTGAGTCTTCTTGATGCTCGAGATGCATTTGATGCTCTTCTCTATCAGCAGGCTATTGGATGCTTGATTTACTTATGCATTACTCAACCAGATATTTAGTTTGTTGTCTCATAGATGAGAAGGTTTATGCATTGCCTAGGAGTCGAGCATTGTTAGGCAGTTAAGCACATCTTTCGCTACTTGAGTGGTAGCCAGCTACTTGGATTGTTTTATCCCAAGGGGGGATCACTACTGCCAAATTTACATGCTTTTTCTGACTCTGACTCAGTTGGCTGCTATGGCACTCATGTGTCCATTAGTGGTTTTTGCTTCATGCTTGGTAGCTCTTTCATATCTTGGCTGAGCAAGAAGAAGCCTACTGTGACCACTTCGAATTGTGAGGCTGAGTATAGGGCAGCTTTCACAACGACTGTTGAGTGTGTGTGGCTCAGACCTTATGGCTGATTTGGGTGTTGGTCAATCTTCAGCCACCACCATCTTCACTGATAGTTAGAGTGCATTGGCAATTGCGAGGAACCCTGTGCTCCATGCTCGCACTAAGCACATTGAGGTGCATTATCATTATGTCAGGGAGAGGTTCTTTGTTGGAGAGATGAGCTTGGCATATGTGCCCACACAAAAGAACATTGTAGACCTTTTCATGAAGGCTCTACCTAGGGAGAAGTTTGAAGCTTTCCACAAAGCTTTGAGCTTACTTCCTTTTGTGGATTGATTCCACATAGCTTGGCACTTCCTTATACATGAATGCCAGATCCTTGTTCACCGCATCACTTCCAAGGGGGATTTGTTGATATATTTAGGTGGTGATGTGTGTGAACACACTAGGACCGTTGGGGCACTTTTTTCCCTCTTTAGGAGGTTTTTTCCCCCCCAGCTTGTATATATGCCTATAGCCCTAACAGGTTACTTATCTTGTACATTCTAGTGGTAATACATTTAGTATTGTGTGTTGTGCTCCAAGCTTCTTCTTCTTCCTTGTGTTGTTCACGTGTTTTCGTAGATGTCTAACTCCAACAATTGCCTTGCACCATCTTCAATATGTTCTAGTGATTTGTTGATATATTTAGTTAGTGATGTGTGTGAACACAGTAAGACCGCCAAGGCACTTTTTTTCCTTTTTAGGAGGTTTTTTCCCCCGGCTTGTATATATGCCTATAGCCCTAAAGGATTACTTATCTTTGTACATTCTAGTGGTAATTCATTTAGTATTGTGTGTTGTGTTCCAAGCTTCTTCTTCTTCTTCCTTGTGTTGTTGGCGTGCTTCTGCAGACCTCTAACTTCAACAATTGGTATCAGAGGAGGTTGCCGCTTCTAGGGCATCGTCGACATGCCTCTGGTCATAGTCTCATAATCACATGGAATTTGGTGAGCATACTCAGGGTGATTAGAAGATCAACATAGCTTTGCTTTGTGGTGGAGAAATTGTGATCTGAGCTCCTTTCGGCCTCCAAATGCACTATTGCAGCATGTGCATGCTATTTTGTCTTTTTGTGCCAAAAGATATATAGGTTTTGGTTCGTTAGTAAAGCCATGGGGCTGAAAAACATACACTTCTTCATGCAAGTCACCATTCAAAAATTTTCTTTTAATGTCCAACTGATGTACATTCCAACCATGATGAGCTGCAAGTGCACAGATGCTATGAATAGTAGTCATTCGACAAGTAGGAGCAAAGCTCTCATCAAAATGTATGCCTATTTCCTGAGCATAACCCTTTGCAACAAACCTAGCTTTATACCGGTCAACTGCTCCATCAAGTTTATGCTTCAGCTTGTATACCCACTTAGTGCCAATGGCCTTCTTACAAGCAGGCATGAGAGCTTGAACAAGTACGGTATGATAGAGGTGCATCTAATTTGTTGTCCTGTAAAGTCTTGGCATAGTTTTTGCCTCCTCATTATCAGCTCTCTCATCAACAAGTGCATCATGTAAATTTGCATCAGAAATAGAATGATTTGCATCATTACCTGAAACCTACAAAGGCTAAGAAGTTGCCTCATTAGGACTAGCACTAGACTGTCCACCTATAAAAAGAGGTAGCAAAGTATCATACATGTCTTTGGAGCTAACAGATGTCTCCTTCGTACATGAAAGTAAAGGTTGAATAGCATCTTCCACAAAAACAACATCACGGCTAACCAAAATGCGTTTAGTCTGTGGATGATAGAGACGATAGCTTTTGCTTTCAGAACTATACCCAACAAAAATACATTTTACTACTTTATCATCCAATTTCTTGCAATGTTGTTCAGGCACTAATGCATATGCCAGACAACCAAAAACACGCAAATGAGCAACATATGGCTTGTAACCATGCCAAGCCTCATATGGAGTGATAGACTACAGTGCTTTAATGGGACATCTGTTAAGTACGTCAAGCCAGAACTATGTGGTAAAGCATGACTCTTGACCATACACCTCGCCATGTCCATGAGTGACATGTCCTTTCGTTCAGCAACTCCATTCTGTTGAGGTGTATACGACACTATACATTGATGTTTTATTCCATGTTCAGCCAGAAATGCATTAAAGTCAGTAGACATATATTCCCCCCCTCGATTAGAACGGAGGGTGCCCATTTTACATGCTGACTGATTTAAGCCAAAACCAAAAACTGTTTGAAGCACATGAACACTTCTGACTTTGCTTTCAATGGATATAGCCATGCATGCCTGGAAAAATCATCAATGAAAGTCACGAAGTAAAGATAGTTTCCAAAAGAGGGTGTCTGCATAGGACAACAAACATCAATGTGAACAAGCTGCAATTTTTTAGTAGCTCAAACTGAACCATCTTTTGGAAAGGAGGAATGTTGCATTTTGCCCAAAATAAAGCCTACACAAACATGTTTACCAGGTGCCTCAAGTTTGGGCAAAGAGGACACCATATTAGATTTCTGCAGGCATAGCAAACTAGCAAAATTCAGACGATCAAAGCCTGCATGCCAGCTTACATAGCCCACCGCATAAAATGCCAGAAGCAATAATCATGTCTCCATTTGACAGATCATGAATGGTACATCTATCATCAACAAAATTCACAACCAAGCCAATCTTCGCTAATGCAGAAACTGATAACATATTTTTCTTGATCCCTTGCACAAATAAAGCATTCGACAAAGTGAAAGAACTACCATGAGCTGTAGTCAGAATGATCTTACCAACTCCCATAATAGGATAACAGAAGTTGTTGGCGCAAATGACAATGTTCCCTATAGGGGCAAGCTCAAGTGAAGTGAAGAAACTGCACTGCGAGGTAATATGTTTGGTTGCCCCACTATCAAAATACCAAACATCTGAGTCTACTTTAGACATACATTGCTCATGAGAAGATGGAACAAAATTGCAAACAATAGTAAATACCCATTCTTCATTCTGCACAAGATTAGAAGACTCTGATTTCGGTGTAGAGGCCTGTGCAACAAGCATTCTGGCCTCTTTTTTCTTTGCCTCTTTAGCAGCTAGTTTTGGACAACTCTTAATGACATGATCATTTGCTTTATAGTATTTACAAAACAATTTCAGCTTTTCTGATTTCTTCTCATCTTTATCTTCCTTCTTCGAATGTGCAGCATTTGTAGATTTTTGCTTACTAGTAGATGAGCTCCATTTACCTTTGCCCGTCTGACAAGCTAGGAAAACTTGATCTGCAACTCTCATAATGAACCTATTCTGCCTAGACTAATCTTCTTGCAGCATAACTCTTCAAATGACAAGGCATTTGGATTGCCTTTCATCATCAAACGAAGAGTAGAAGCAAAACTCTGATATGAATCAAGAAGACCATTTAGAACGGTCTACACAAGTGAGCTATCTGGTATAACTTTATCAGCAAAAATCAACTGTTCCTTCAAATCCTTGATCTTTGTTAGAAAATTATCCATACAATCACCTTCATTCATATGCTTACTCTCCAAATGTTTTTGGAGGTAAGCAACACGAGCCTCATTCCTAGCTTGGTACAATGTGGTAAGTGTATCCCAAGCTCCTTAACTGTTCTTCAAGAGCGAATGTGAGGAACAATGGCACATTTGACAAACAAGGCTATCAATGCATGTGCCTGAGCATCTCTACCATCCCAACGAGTTTGCTCCATAGTAGGTGTAGCAAAACCGTAGCACGAACAGGAATCTGAAGAATATTAGCATCTTCAACGCCATCTGCATCAGCTTCAATACCTGTATTTGTAGGTGTAATAGGACATTTTTCAACACCCTACACAATGTTCCACAGTCCTTTTGCAACCAATACATGTCTCATCATATAAGCCCACAATGGGTAATTGGTACCGTCCAACTTATCCTCAATAGCCAACATACGAAATACATCACTGCTTTCAGCCATGGCCACTGACTAAAATACCATGATGCAAAAAAATTATTGTATCTAAAAAAGTTGAAGAGAACTACCATGACGAGTTCTGCTAGAACTGTAGGAGACTTTGAGATGCTTATATTGGCGAACCAAAACCTGTATATATCTTTGGCACAAAAAGATGAAATAGCCTGCACAAGCACTGTGATAATGTGCTCATAGGCCGAAACGATCTCAGATCGCAATTTTGGCACCACAAAGCAAAGCAGTTTTGATAAACTAATCACCCTGAGTATGCTCACCAAATTTCATGCGATTTTGAGACTGTGATCAGAGGGGTGCCGATGACACCCTAGATGAAGCGGCGACCTGCTTCTGATACCAATTGTTAGAGTTAGATGTCTTCGGAAGCACGTGAACAACACAAGGAAGAAGAAGAAGAAGCTTGGAGCACAACACACAATACTGAATGTATTACCACTAGAATGTAAAAAAATAAGTAACCCGTTAGCGCTATAGGCATATATACAAGCTGGGGGAAAAAACCTCCTAAAGAGGGAAAAAAGTGCCCCGATGGTCCTAGTGTGTTCACACACATCACTGCATAAATATATCAACAACAATCAAAGAGAATAGAAGAGCGAAAATTGCAAGCACCCATATTGTAAACTTAGCCTTGATGGATGAAATCATTCAAGAACAAGCAAAGGAACCAATGAATGTAGAAGCAACACTCCATGATCCAAATTAGAGGATTTCCATGCAAACAAAATATGACAATACCATGAAGAATGGAACTTGGGAGCTAGTGGATCTACCCCTTAAGCACAAAGTGATTGGCACCAAGTGCGTATGGAATCTAAAGTACAAGGGTGATGGTGCTTTGGAAAAGTACAAAGCAAGACTTATTGTAGATGTCTACTCACAAGTCAAGAAGATTAACTTTTGTGAATCATTTTCCCTAAGTACAAGGATGACTACTATACGAGTAGTACTAGTTGTGGTTGCACATAAGCTATGGCCAATCTATCATGTGGACATCAAATCAACATTCTTGAATTGAGATCTCAAGGAGGAGGTACATGTGTCTCAACCACTAGGGTTTAAGGCTACCAATTCAAAGAACAAGGAATGTATGCTAAAGAAGGCATTATATGGGTTAAAACAATACATTCCGCACTAGTGATCCCTTTAGATAGAGTTTGTTTAGATCACCATCTTAACTCAATATTGGGATTGCATGGGTGAACACCATCTTTATAGTTGCATTCCTCTTGGCAATTTAAGAATTTGAGTTCTCTATCTCTTAGTCTGTGTCTCTCTTTGTCTTTCTTTTTCTCAACTATGTCTATTGATCTATTTTTCTATATTATTATTTCTTATACAATATACTCGTACCATTCATAAGTACAAAAATATTGCATTACTTATAGACTCACTAGTGTTGACTTTCAACATCATGGGCCCTTTAAAACCTTCACACACATAACACCCCATTCACGAATGATGTGCATTTGAATGAGAGAGAGATGAAAACTTAAAACTTGGACCTTTAAAACTTAAATATTGCACACTGAGATGAAGAAGGCCATGCTACTTTGGCAAATTTTTCATAAAAATGATAGAGCCCACTAACTCATCAATACCTCGGTGGTGCAAAAGATGCCAGAGAGAAGAAGAGGACATTGGGCATCTTTTTTATGCATGTTCAAAAAGTAGAAGAATATGAAATTCAGTGTAAAGGATTGTGCCTGAGTCAAAGTTCTATTTACAACAAGCCATTTTGAGAAAGCCTTGGGTTGATGGGGCTATATGAAATGCAATCAAGAGTGAAGCATTGTGGAAAACTTTGAAGATGGAGCTCCCAAGCTTCCATTACTCCCATAGACACTATAATCAAAGAAAGAATATCCCCCCATTTTTTGTAATTCAAAGAGAGAACCTTAAAAAGATATAGATTTCCCAGGAAGGAGATGACAAATTTATTAACCTCCTTTGTATCTCCTCGTAACTCTCTTTTACTTATTTTTTTTCTTTTAATCAAGTTCGAATTGTTATGGTTGAAAAAAAAATGTTGCACATTGAGAAGTACCATACAAGTTTTTCCACCACTTTGTAAAGAAAATATCAACGAATTACTAAAACACAAGAATATTGATTTTCGATCCACATAGAAATAATGTCTTCTTTATAAAAAATGAATATAAGTACAAAATTCGAATTATGCATATTATAAAGTTATAAAGGATAAATGTTTCGGATGAACATTGTCGAAGTCCTTTTCGAATGGACATTGTAACGACCCTATGTTCACAATCAATCGTACATCATTTTAGTAACTTTGTATGTTTCGACTATAACGATCGAAAGAAGGAAAGAATTGCTTATCCCAGCTCCCACCATAGTGATTCCGGTTCCGGTTGTCAGATTAACTCCTCATGACATTTGCCCCCTTATTCTTCTTACTGAATCACTGGCTTTTCCCGGTCGATTTCATATGCGCGCTGCGCGACGCCAGCAAGAGTCCATTGAGTGGAAAGTGCACATAGAGACGTGAGAAAGAGAGAGAGAGAGAGAGAGAGGGAGAGAGGGGCCTATGGCGTCCAAGGTCCAAGCCAATGGACTCACGGAGACACAAATACAGCAGCAGGAGGTTGAGGAAAAAGTCAAGATAATATTGCAGGCCTTTGCCTCTGGATCAGCTCATCACCATTCAATGCTGTAAATAAAGAAAAATTACCCGATTTCATATTGTAAATATGGAAGCAAGTTTCCCGGTTTTGCCATTTCACTTCAAAGTTTGGTTTCCTATTCTTTTCTTTGGATTTTTTTTCCCGGTCATCATGCAAACGATGTATGCACTACGTTTTGGAGATATTGTGTGCTTATTTGACGACGTTTACATTCCTGCCGGCCCTACCTCGAAATGCAGTAACCGTGAAAATACCTGGAAGTTTTAGTACAGCAGCTATTCTCTTGTATTTGCTCAATGTTTTCAATCCAGCAGCGCCGCTAGAATGAAAGAGAAAAATATGGATGCTGAGAATCAAAATCTCTCTTATTATCGTTTTCTTCATTTTTAAAAACCTGGTCGATTGGCAAATTATGCATGCATTTAATTACTGCGATATCACATTTTCACATGGCATTATCAGGAGTAAAGCTCCATGTGTGGAGTTATCTTCTCGCTGACCCAGAATGTAGGAACCGCCAAACTGCTGAAAATCCCAGCACAGTAGCTTATATACAGCAGTACTGTTCGAATTAAATGGATGTTGAAAGTTGATAATTTCAAGAGAAGCTTGATGATTGTGCCTTATTTTACAGATGAAGGATATTTAGACCATCACAATTGTCGCACTTTATCCAAATCGTGAGGTCCAAGGATTTTGTGCACTTAGATTCTTTGGTTGCTGATTTACGTTTTTATGAATCTGGCAAATGATTGGCCGTTGAAATTGAGTATTCCAAAAGGTGTAATCATTTGGCAATTTCAATGACAGGGTGACAGGTTGCTGATCTTATTTCTTGTGATATTTTACTCGGTCTCGTCTTCTTGCTGCAGACTTGAGCTATGGAGAATCGAACATGCCAGCTTTTGCTGGAGAGGATTAACACATCTCAGCTCCAGTTTTTGTGTTTTGGATGCTAAGTACATGTTTCCATCTCATACTCTGTTGTTTTTATGATATATATTGTCATAGTTTGACATTGTTGAAATCTAAGGATGCTATTTATTTGCAAAGGTTGTTAGTTGTCATATGTCCACTCAATCATCAAAGTTTCATGCTTTCAGGCAATTACATGCTGTAGTCATGTTCAAGATTTCAATGAATGAGATGACTATCAATAATGTCTTCTGAGCAATGAATTGTCACTTAAAAATACATTATTTTATATAAAGGGAAGCATGGAACACATATGGGGCTTAAGAAAGAAATAATAGAAGATCAAGGTTGGAACCATCTACAATTGTTTCAACTCAAAGATTATGATGATAGAGATGTTGCAAGAGAAGGAAGAAAGATCAGCCACACATAGAAAGGATCTCTCATCAGTCCATCAAAAAACGATGAGGCACACAAATATATGATGTACATATACAAGAAAAAGAAAGCGGGAATGCAGTTAAACCTTGAACAATCTCCACTCAAGGGACAAGATCCCATTAAGAAATGAAGAATACAAATATTCATGTACGACTATACATAGGAAGACATGGAAATTGATCTCTTCATGTGCACAAACCACCTTATTCGATGAATGCATATGTATACAATGACATGAATCGAACTTGCATATCCTTTGTATCAAAGGCTTGGAAGTAGGAGTATAGTATCTAATTAACTCGTGAAAAAAGTTGGTGAATCCAAAAGAGGCCTTTATTTGGTGAATTGTGGGAAGGATGGGCCAATCCAGTACAACTTGCACTTTCTTTGAGTCTATACATATGCCATTTGATGGGATGGCACGATTAGATGGAACAACTTGGTGCAAAGGAACTTGCACGCTATGTTTCACGTTTAACCCTTATCTTAGGATGTGTAAGGCAAGTTGAAGATGTTGAACATGGTCTTTTAGTGTCTGATTACAGACCATGATATCACCAAGGAGCATTGCCACCCACCTTCTCATCATAGTAGTCACGTTCAGTCTGGTACGATGCATCCCACGGTTCACATATGGTACGAGATCGTACTAGTAAATTTGGGGTTACATGTGCGATACTTACGATACATGTACATGTACATTATAGTATGCACATGTACATATACATGAACATGTACATGTATTTTAATTTTTATTCTAAATTCGAGAATCGAAATTCAAAACCTATAAGATTTCGATCTTAATGCATATGCCATAATTTAAATTTCACAAAAACATTCAAGATTAAAGAAAATTCAGATTTTAGAGAACATCTCATGAGTACTAGGAGACATAATGTATCAAGATTTCTACTCCACCATAATGCTCACGAGACACTAGTCACTAAAGAGAAGACTAAGCATAAGACATAAGAAAATGTATAGAAGTACCCTATATGTTTTAAGTTGAAACCAATCGATAGTGTTACGATTGTATGTATCCAACGAGTTTGTACTGGATTGTATTGTACCGGATATGTCGTACGCTTTTACTTGTCCGTCAGATGAGTGCAACTATGCTTCTCATAAAAAAATAAAAAAGATTATTCATCATATGTTGGAAAGTGGAAGGTGTGTAGATCATGTCAAAGGAAAGACCAAGAACCTATAATGTGCAGATCGTGTATGAAGAGTGGTCTTTCGGATATCCCTTAGAAATATCCATATCCAATTATATCGTGATTGGATATGATCTTGGTGAAGTAATGGGTGCCCCAAGAGTTGGTTTATGAGGTCATCTATGAGTAACATATATCTATTCTTGATAGTAACCCTATTGAGTCCAATGTCCTAGGGGGACCTATAGGGCTAAATTAAAGCTTTATCAAGATAGGCTTAGATTTATCTAGCTATCTCTCGTCCTCCTCCCTGCCAAACCTATAAAGTTAGTGGGAGGTGGGATGGCTACTTGGCACAGCTATCTTGTGGTTTAACATGGATCCACGAGATGATGGAAGTTCATCTATTAAAATCTAGCAGAAATATGTGTGGTGAATATACTCACCTCATGGTGCCTTGCATGCATACTAGGTATACTAGACATAACAGACATCTAAAACAAGTCATTTTTACCACCATAGTTGTTCGAAACGCCATTTCAACGTGAAACATTATTTCCATTTCTCAAGTTTCTAAAACTTCAGAAACATGTTTTTGAGGTTTTATTTTTATTTTTTGGATACACATGCCCTTGGCTCATTTAATAGTATATTATCCGAATTAGATGCAGATAATCTGCAAGATGCTAGTGATGAGTCATTGTCATTAATTTGTTAGATGTAGACTGTAGTTGTACTTATGTTGGCTTTTGACATTACCACCTATGGATTACTGATATACTTGTTAGTTTTCAGCTTTGATGTATTGTCATTAACTCATTTGTTTGTACAATCGAAATTGTTATGATTCATCAATGATGATAGATTTTTGTTTGTGACTCTTAAATATTGATAATGCGTTTGTGATTGTTATGATGGGAGATGTAGCTACAAACTACTATTTCATTTATGTTTGAATTCTAATTATAGAAGCAATGAGCATGGTCTTTGAAGTTTGTAGTTACTAGCTTGTGACATGTGCATGAACACAATTTTTTTTTGGATTTTGATTCTTGAAAGTGTATAAAAATTGTGAATTGTAATTTGTGTATAGTATGTATTATGTATGTGGTTTACGATGTACTTTGTGTATATGCTATATAGCAAATGTACATGTACACATACACACACACATATATATGTGTGTGTGAGTGATCGTTTTCCTTTTCCAAATTTTTCTCGGATGTGGAAACTCCATTTCGGTTGTTTCCGTAGCATTTCCATTTCTTTGTTTTCAAGACTTCTGATGACCATGGTCACCGCATCAAGACATAGAATAACAAGAAAAAGCGAAATCAAATAAATAAGATTGTACAAAGCAACACATAATATAGACATTTGGATCATGGGACAAAGCTTTAAGTTTGCTAGTTGATATCAAATTTACATTGACACATCCATCCGTGATCTTAGAGCAACAAAATCCTCAATCACATGAAATACACCATCAAGTACGAATGATAAAATATGCAATACATAATCCATCGAAAGATAATTTTGCTTATGGTAAAACCATGACATGCCTAATATTACATCCACATGCCCAAGTCTCATCATGCGAAAGGGCAGTACTTTATGCCATAGCTGGATTAAGAGATCGGCGTCATGTACAATCTTGGACCATCTTTTGCTGCCTCAACATTCCACCTAACATAGTGCATATAGATGGCCTATGGGCTATATGATGAGATTAAGTGCTTGCACCATATGAGAAGCAATCAAATTATGCATGGAGTCGTTATTGAACAAGACTAATGATTTGTCCGTCACCCTAAACATAGAGGAGATTGTATAGGCCAAATGCAACCGTTTATATGAAACAACCCAAATTTTTGCAAACATGAAATAACTCAACCACAATCAGGGATACTTATAATTATGGTGGTGTTCACAAGGGTTTCTTTCATATGAATTTTCGACAATGGCTCTCTCTCCCTTCTCAAATAAGACCTATTGTTGGAGAGTGTTGGTTTTGTGGCACTCGAAGCAATTGTTCCTTTGAGGGCCCATGCTCTCAAAGCATTTGCTCCATCATATGCATGCATATGTACATGCATATCATGTACATACATGCATGCATACATGCATGCATACATACATGCATGCATGCATGCATGCATACATACATACATACATACATACATACATACTTACATACATACATACAGTAATACATACATACATACATACAGTAATACATACATACATAGTGGAGCTGATATGCTATAGATTCTTGTGGTTGACTACCATGAGCTTATAGTTGCATTACCATTTGAGGGTGAATTTGGGGTTCGCATGGACTCATTTTGGCATATATGATTGTTGTATTAGTGGACATGCAGTTTTCACTTGTGGATTCTTTGTTCGAGTTGCGATTTATTGATAGGTGTGTATACCCTATCAACTATTCATTTTCTGTAATTCTTCCTATCTTTTGTTTGCATTTTGTGATAGGCTTCATTATGGCTGAGTTTGCCCATCACTTCCGAAAGTGATAGACACTCATTCACAGAGCTTCTTGTGAGTTCATGCTCGTGGTGTGTGTGCGTTGTGGGGTGCGTGTGTGAGCATGTATTCATTCATAGTTCTATACCCACTATTGGGCACTCATGATGTTAGTGGGGATGTCATAGTATTGAGTCCATACTATGCATGGTGGAGCTGATATGCTATAGAGTCATGTGGTTGACTACCATGAGCTTATAGTTGCACTACCATTTGAGGGTGAATTTGGGGTTTGCGTGGATTCATTCTGGTATATACATGCATGCATGCGTGCATATTGTTTGGGAGCACTAGATTGTGTGCTTTGACTATACTGGACAAGATTTTCGAAATATATTTTTGATTACAAGATCACTCACTTAGGGAAAATAATATATGAATATATAACTATTACAAGAAGTCCCACAACTCAGGGCTGATAGGTATGGATAGCTTGACTAGACAGGATAAAAGAGATCTCGCAACTTGGGACCATAGGTATGAAACAAGATATTAGAATTACAAGAATTCCCTTGAGGGAGATGAACTAGATACAAGAAATAAGTAGAAAGGATCTTGTACTATGAGATTTCAAGAGGACAATAGGAGACGTCCAAAAACTAGACTAGACAAGATCAAAACAAAGCTAGATAAGAAAATGAACTCAGAACTTGGAAAGTACTTACTTGGAGAACGAGACTCCTTGAGCTCTCAATATTTGCAGTGGCAAGACTAAGGATCTATGTGGCCTAGCCCTCCTTATTTAGGTGTTAAAGCGAGGCGTCATTAAGGAAGTTACAAATTGATGATGTCATCAAGCCGAGGTCTCTACATGTTGAAACAAGGTAAGTGGACAATTTTTCTTAGGGTTTTGGCAGGTTCTAGACTCAATTGTAATGTTAGATTTCCAAATTCTTCACCAAGCATGAGATATGCAAAGTCACATGAAACTCGAGATGCAAGATGGTTTCCGGTGTGTCCATGACATCACCTCCTTCTCAAGGGACGAGTTCCACGAGGAGCGACCATGTTCTTTTGCTTGGGCTTCATTGGATTTTTCTTGTGGACTTCATGAACCTTGATTGGTGCTAATTGAAGAAGTTTTACATGTTTCGAAGTACGATCACTAATTTCGTACCCTTTCCAATGAACAAGGTATTCCAATCTTCTTTGGGGGATTCTTGAATTTAAGACATGCTCGACCTTGAATTCTTCATGATCCTCAATCTTGATAGGTGGTGAAGGATTGGGAATCTCCTCCCTCAATGGCAAAATGTGATATGGTTCCAATATGGATACATAGAAAAGTGGATGTATTCTCATGGTACTTGGTAGTTGGAGCTTGAAGTTGACTCGATTAATCTTGCTAAGATGGTCAATGACTAAATTTATGATGACTTAGCTTTGCTCACGGCCTTGAAGTTTGCAATTTATTTTTGAGTAACCACACTTTGTCTCCAATGCAATAAGATGGATTCTAAATGCGATGTAGGTCTGCACACTACGTATATTGCTCTTGGGCTCGCTAATCACTTTCTTGAGTTTTTGGTGAATATCCATGAGGTATTGAGCTTTATCTCCAGTAGCTAGGTATTTGCCATGAGTTGAAAGTTATACATTGTCCATAGTTTGTATAGAAGGGAGTTTACTTTATAGATGCATGGATGCTATTATTATAGGCAAACTCTGCAAATGCTAAAATCTCAAATTAATCATTCTAATAATATTTGATTGTGAAGCAAAGGTATTTCTCTAGATCTTGATTTGCTCTTTTTGTTTGGCCATCGGTATGAAGATGATTGACTGCAGATAATTTATTTTGGATGCCAAGGAGCTTTCAAAGACTCTTCCAAAAGTTTGATATGACTTGTGGGCCTCACTTAGTGATAATATCATCAGGCAACCCATATAGCCTAAAGATGTAACACAAAACAGTCTCGCAATGGTTGAAACTTTGATTGCCTTGGTGGTTGGAATAAAGTGTGTCATCTTTGTGAATCTATCCACTACAACAAGAATAGCATCATACTTATGTGACTTTAATAGGTCTTCCATAGACAATGAGGACCACAAATCTGGGACAAGTAGGGGTTGTAAGAGACCATGAGGCTTATGGTGAGGTATTTTAGATCTATTGCAAGGGTCATAAGATTGAATATATTATTTGATGTTTTTCCACATTTGAGCCCACCAAAAGTGGCTTGATATAAGTAGTATTGTTTTATTTACTCCAAAATGATGTGTTCCAAGGCTATCATGGTGTTGCAGGAGTACTTGGATTTTGGGTTTTCTTGGAGGGACACACAATAAGTTCTTGTAATATAACAACCCATCATTTTCTTGGAACTCATTAACTTCATGAACTTTTCCTTTTTTTATTTTTTTTTCTTGACATTACAAAACAATTCATCATGCTGTAGTGACTCATGAACTAGATGGATCAAGACTGAATCTTCTTGATAGCTTGAGGAGATAGCTGTTATCTGGAGATGTTATAGCTTGAGTAGTATGCTTTCTTGTTGATCAAAGGTTTCCTTTCATTTCTTCAGTGTAAGATAAGCTCTTCTTGACAAGGCATCTGACCGACATTGCAAACGTCCTTGATGGTATGTGAAGACAAAGTCAAACTTGATAAAAAGTTACTCCACCAAGATTGTCTTCTATTGAGGATACAAGTGAAAGAGGCTGTGGAGAGCTACACTCTGATGTGCTTGATTGCTTCAAACACCAAGAGAGTGGGTTGTTGCACGAGGAGATGAAAAATAGAGAGAGAGAGAGCTCAATGTGCAGAAAAATAAAGAAGATGATGTAGGTACAAAGTTTCTAAAGTCCTTTTCTTGAAATGTGAGATAGGACCTTAGTTTTATTAATATGAAGACTTTGGTCACTTGGCCAAATGTGAACATGCCAAATAGATCGTAAGTTATGAGAAAACATATAAATGCCTATAACTCCCCAATTAAGGGCCAAAAACTTATAATAAAAATATATATGTAAAGCTCTCGAAGAGGATTATGACTTGAAAGGGGAAAAGTATAGAAAAGGAGAGTCATTGGGCCCTTTATCACCAACGACCTCCCACTTAAAGGACCAAAAGGCTCCTTTAAGCTAAGTAACTCCCACCATCTGTATAAATCGCTGATGTTGTGCCTTTTGGAGGATTTTGTGAAGTATTGACCTTGATCAAAGTGATCAGGCCATCCTCTAACACCTCTCGGATGAAGTGGTATCTCACATCAATATGCTTTGTGCAAGCATGGAACATGGCATTCTTTGCTAAACATATGGCACTCTTGCTATCGTATCCAAGAAGTGCTTTTTCAAGCATCTCAAACTCATTGCATGAGGCTAACCAAATGGCTTCTTTGGAATCCTCTTTGGCTGAAATATATTTAGCCTCTGTAGTAGATAGTGCAGCTATCCTATGAAGTGGTAGAGCACTGAAATAGCTCTGACGGCAAGGGTGTATACATAGCCACTTGTGGATTCGTGAGTGTCCGCATCACCTGTCATGTCTGAATCGCGAAATCCTTTCAATTCCAATGGGCATTTCCCATAGCATAGGCACTTGCTTTTGGTCCCTTCCAAATTCCTCAAGATAGGTTTGATTACCTCCCAATGAGCTTTGCTAGGAATAGCCATAAATCTACTAACAACTCCCATTGCATAGGCCATGTCTGATCGAGTGGCAACCATGGCATACATACATGAACCACAAGCTGATGCATATGGAACACTTCTCATGTAGTTTGCTGCATCATCATCTTCGGGACAGTCATCCTTGGAAAGCTTAACATGTGGCTGCAATGGCTCTCCAAAAGGCTTAGCATCAGCCACATTAAATCTGTCTTGCACATTTTAAATGTACTTTTCTTGGGATAAATGCAAAGTATGCTGCTGCCTATCCCTTTTTTTCCTCATCTCAAGGATATGCTCAGCTTCCCAAGGCCTTTCATTGAGATTGCAGAGTTCAGCATTTAAGTTGCTTCTTTTCTTCCCAACGAGCAGCATATTCTGTTTTAGAGCATTTAAAGTGCTTCTTTTCTTCCCAGCGAGCAGCATATTCTGTTTTAGAGCATTTAAAGTGCTTCTTTTCTTTTCAGTGAGCAGCATGTCATCTACATACAGCGCTAGAATGATTGGGCTTCCATCTTCATCCTTTTTGGTGTGCAAACATTGGTCTGCATGGCTTCTTTTGAACCCATGTTTGACCATAAATGCATCAAATTTTTTATACCATTGTCTAGGGGCTTGTTTCAGCCCATATTCCCCCCTTTACAACTTGCATACCAGATGCTCTTTTCCAAGAATGGCATATCTTCTGGTTGTCTCATGTACAGGTCTTCAACTAAATCACCATGCAAAAAGGCTATTTCAAGATCTATTCGGAATATCTCCAAATCCAAGGCAGCTTTGAGAGCAAATAGCACAGGTAATGTGGTCATTTTAGCCACCATAGAGAACACTTCTTGGAACTAAATGCTCTCTTTCTGAGCATATCCCTTAGCAACCAGCCTTGCCTTATACTTGGGTTTGCCATCCATAGTCTTGCTTTTGTATACCCACTTGTTAGGAATGGCCTTCCTACCTTTGGGCAACTCAACCAAGTCTGAAGTATCATTTGCGTGCAAGGCCTTTATCTCTTCCTGCATCTGTTCCTGCATAGCTAACTCCCACTTCTTCTTGTGAGCACATAGCTTTGCCTCTTTATAGTGAGAGGCTCACCCTCATCTGACAACATATTGTAATGTACAGAGGGTCATATCTATTTACAGGCCTCTCAGGACATGTAGATCTTCTTACCCAATGATCCACATTCTTTGGCAATGGATCTTCATCACGAGGTATATCAACTCCCTCATTGTTAATGGGCTGTTGCACGCCATTTCCAGGCATGTTTTCAGCATCAATAGCTGGCTGCATATTCCTTTTTCAAGAGCCTCAATTTGCTATTCAACATCCTTTGGCGCAATTACTACGGGCTCATTGTTATTTCCAGCCATATGCGGTGCATCTTGAGGGGTTCAAATAAGATTTAATAGGTGGTTGTACATACTGAAATTTGACTCTTTTATGGTCATTTTTAGAGGCACAATTGTTTTTTAGTAGCCTTGGCGCATTGAATATAATTTGGGCTGCATATTACCTTTTTGAGATGAGATAGCCATATCATGTATAGCACGTAAAACATTGTGCCCTCTTGCAAGGGCACACTGTTTTTACGTGCCATACCGGGCCATGCATCTGGTAGAGTAGTGAGAGGTGAATTCATATATGTTAAGAAAGCCATTGAGGATGTGGGAAATGAAAATGTAGTGCAAGTTATGACCGACAATGGGTCCGATTGCGTGTCGATGGGGCGTATGATTGAAGAGGCATACCTTTTCAATTTTGCTAAGTATGAAGCTCAACAACTTATCTCCCTCATGTCTGAAAAGGTTGATTCTGGACAACTACTTTTTGAGGGGGAGTACGCTCATTTCTGTAGGGCATGTAAATGCTTGAAGGTAATTGAAAAATCAGGCCATCCAATCTTCCAAAGTCCGAGCCAGATGCACAGAAGTGAATGATTTGGATGCAAACTAAAAATGCTTTTTTGATTTTCTTTGATTTAAATGCATAAAGGATACGATTTCTCATCTTGAAGTAGATGGCTCAATCATTAATGATGGGAATTCCATTGCTGCAATTTTCTCATAGCATTTTCAGAATTTGTTTGCAGCTTCTTATAAATCTGATGATGCATGGTTTGAAGCTCTTTGCGATACACCCCTCAGCTCCTTGATTCTCATATGGCGGCTACATGTGAGAAAAGTATTTTGAGGAAGAGGTCTACATGCCACATGGCTCTTAAATCTCTTAAAAATGGAAAAGCAACGGGCTTGGATGGTATCACGAAAGAATTTGTAGTGACTTTTTGGCCTCTTCTAAAAAATCTTGTTCTTTATGTATGTAATGAAATATGGAAGGATCAAAAGATGCCATATACATTCAAGTTGGGTAAGATTATTATTCCGAAATTGGATGTTCCTAGACACATTGGGGATTGGAGACCTATTACAATGATGAGCATTATCTATAAAATATTTGCTAAAGTATTTGCATCAAGGCTCAAGTATATTATTCATAAGGTAGTTCATCCATCTCAGGTTGGGTTCATACATCAAAGGTCGGTTTATGATAACATCTTTCTTACTCAAATTTTGATGGAACATACAACTTTGTCAGATCAGGGAGCGATTGGGATACAAATTGATTTTGAAAAAGCCTTTGATGGGATTTCATTGCTATAATACTTAAAAAAGTTGGTTTTGGAGTCAGATTTTCTAGGCTCATCTAGCTCAAGGCATTGCTTCCCATGTGGAGATAAACGGGAGACTCTCTGCACCGTTTCCCATTGAGCGTTCTGTGTGTCAAGGCTATCCCTCTAAGTCCGCTATCTTATGCTTTAGCATCGTCGCCAGTGTTCTATCTCTTGGAAGCAAAGATGAATATGCAATGTATTCATGGTATTTCTCTTTATGGGGTTCAACAAATTGCAATTGGCTTTGCGGGTGATACGTTTATTTTTGCAAGAGCTGACAGTCAAAATATTCGATGCATTCTAGATTCTTTGGCTTCTTTTTCCGAAGCATCTACATTGAAGATTAATATGAAAAATCGGTGATTATAAATATCTCTGTGCGATAATTCCAATCCCTGAAATGGGAAGGCCCTAAAATTGAGAGAGGCATTATCTTCAGACATTTGGAATACCCCTTAGGCATTTGCGTCCCTATTAAAGATAAAGTCGAATGGGTTTTGTGCAGAATTACGTGCAAAATGGATAAATGGTTTGCCTTGCAATGGCCATTACATGCAAGGATAAGGATTGTACAAACTTTTATGCAATCTTATATTATGTATTACTTACTGCTGCAGGATTGGAAGAAAAATCAGTTACTCATCTTTGACAGATTGATAAAGAATTTCCTCTGGAACAAAAAGCATAGCCGGGCATTGGTCCTTTCATCATGGCAGTATGTATGCCAGCCCAGAGATAAAGGTGGGCTAGGATTTTTGAATTTGCATTTTCACTTAGTGGCTAGAAGAACAACCTTTATTATGCGCATTACCTCTTCTCATAGACCATTATGGGCTTCCATTTTTTGGAAATTTATAGAAAATGCAAAGCCAATTCAAAAGTACACTTTCTACCTTGAAGTGGAATGGAAGATAGTGCTATGTAGGGAACTCCCTTGCCTCAGTATCGCCATACTGGTCATTCTTAACAAATCCGCCTATTGCTTACTCTTTAGGAGCTTCAGCAAGATATTTTAATAACAAAGGGATTGATTCCATTGCAAAATGCTATGACTTCAAATGGGAGATTTTGCCCTTCTTGGTGATACGGAGAACTTATGCTGTGGGGGAAACGTATAGATCTAAATGGCTTCAAATAGTTTCTTTATTGCAGCAATATTAAATACCTCTTTCGATTGATGCGTCTGACCCGTGGCTGGATTGGTTGCTTGCGAAACATACTAGATGGTGGACTAGTAAATCAAGCATGTATTACCGCACACTCCTTGCTTCTGATAGTATTGCTTCTCAATGTAATTAGAGATGGAAACTTAAAAAAACTGCTTCTTGGTGGCATTCAAGGTTCAGTTCGATATGGGATTCCTTGTTTACCTATAGAATGAAAATTTTCATGTGGAGAATCTTTGCTGGTCATTTCACGTTAGGGGCATTCCTATGTAAACATGGACGTCAAGGTGTGGGATGTCCACATTGTGCTTCATACGCTGAAAATATGCGGCATGCATTTTGGTCATGTTCACACATTCAAAGATGGTGGAATATTCTTCTTTTATTTCCCATCTGGAATGTAAAGGCCACCAAATTTGATTGTACTTTCCTTTTTTTTGATTGCACAAACAATGCTGCTGATTGGATTAAAAGAAGATGTATCTTCCTATTGCTCCGTAATATTTGGATGCTAAGAAACTTCAAGATGTTCAAGAATAAGATGCAGACGCCAACTTTCTCTTTGCAATATTGTAAAACTCAACTGTGGCTTGATATAATTGTTATGCCCCTTGCAGATAGAATAGTGATCGCTGAATTGCTGAATGCAAGTTGACACAAACGCTGCGCTCTCAGAGGACTGTCTTGCATGCTTCATACAAGGATGACAGATTGTGCTCCTCTAGATTGACTTCCGTAGACACGGAATAGGGAGAAGGATCTCCCTGACACATTTGTACATAATTCTCATCGAATAAAGTGAAGATTCCCCTCCTCCCCCCCAAAATAAATAAATAAATAATATATATATATATATATATATATATATATATATATATATATATATAGATAGATAGATAGATAGATAGATAGATAGATAGATAGATAGATAGATAGATAGATAGATAGATAGATAGAGAGAGAGAGAGAGAGAGAGAGAGAGAGAGAGAGAGAGAGAGAGAGAGAGAGAGAGAGAGAGAGAGAGAGAGAGAGAGAGAGAGAGAGAGAGAGAGAGAGAGAGAGAGAGAGAGAGAGAGAGAGAGAGAGAGAGAGAGAGAGAGAGAGAGATGTGTGTGTGTATACACACACATGTGTGTCTTTCTTAAGGTAGTAGATTAAGTTTTTTTAATGTGTTTTTAGCACTAGATATGTAAATGTATGGTAGATATGCATTATTCATGGATTATTAAAAAGAAATTAAAAACATTGAGACGAAATATAATACTCATTTTTTATTTCCATTTTTTAGTACCTTATGTACTAAATGTTTTAAAACCCATTTTTAAAACTCGTTTTAGAAACTCTCTTTGTGGTATGAGTGGGCTACTTTGTTTTCTAAAAATCTTTGACTTGAAATGTGAGATAGGACCTTAGTTTTATTAAAATGAAGTCTTTGTTCACAAATGTGGATCGGCTAAAGTGACCATAAGTCTTCAATAAACATATAAAGGCCTATATCTCTTCAATTAGGGGATCGAAAATAGGAACTTACGTTTATTAAAATGAAGACTTTGGTCACAAATGTGGACCAGCCAAAGTGACCATAAGTCTTTAAAAAACATATGAATGCTTATATCTCTCTAGTTCGGGGACAAAAAAATATATTTGGAAAGCTCTTGAAGGGAGCCATCATTGGAAGGATCAAAATATAGAAAAGGAATGTCCTTGGGGCCTTTATCCCCAACAACGAGGAGTTGTCATAAAGTACTTTAGATTCTTGCGGCTTATGTACATAGTAACTTTATGATTTGCTCCCTCCAGATGATGGCATAAGGTATCAATGCATCTACTATGGAAAGAAGTTCTTTGTCATGGATTTCATGGTTTATCTCGGGGCGGGGGGGAGGGTGCGATTTCCTTGAATGGTATGGGACTGGATGTAGTGTCTATCATCTCCATGCTAAGATAAAATGGCTCTCAAAGCAAGTTCGATGCATATATCACCAAGAAGAAATTATTATTTTTAAATTTTTTTTAATTATTTATTTATTTATTATTCATGTATTTATTTATTTATTTATCTATATATTTATTAATTTTAATTTTAATTTTTATAATTCTAATTCCTTTCTTCTTATTATTTGTTTGTTCTTTGTGCAAGACTTTATCATGGCTGAGTTTGCCCTTCACTTCCGGAAGTGATAGAAACTCAGTTCGTTGACTTTGTTAGAGATCTTGATTTAGAAAGACTCTTTATTAAAGTCTGCACCTACTCTAGGGCACTGATGACGTGAGTAGGGATGTCATAGCTATTTGTCCAAGCTATGCATGATAAAGTTTAATTCTGATACTTCTTGTTTAGGACAAACATAGAAGTTGACGATGCACATTTTATTTCGTTTTGTTTTTGTTTAATTTGCTTATATACATATATTTATATATATATAATCATTATTTATTTATTTATTTATGGAATTATTATTTTTTATTTATTTTCTTTTAATTTAAATTCTATTTTTATATATTTTATATTTTTTATTTTAATTTGTTTCTTTTTTAATTATTTATTATTTTTTATTATTTAATTATTTTTTTATTTTTTATTTTTTATTTTATTTTTATTATTTATTTATTATTTTTTGTTTTGTGTGTGTGTGTATGTTCGTGTTCATGTGAGTGTGTGTGCATCTCTTATTGTATTGGTTTTCTTTCTTGGTTTTTTCTTTCTGGGTTGTATTTTTCATGTTTTATATTGGTCTTAAGTCTCTTGCTTTTGTTTGTTATTTTTTCCAATGTGTATGTGTTTGTGTTCTCTATCTTGAGTTCGTAAGTTTGGATAACTCTGAACTTATGAAGGTATATATCACCAAGAAGAAAGACTTGGTAGGATCAAGATGTAAGCTTGGTAAGAGGTCACTATCTCGGAGTAATCTTTGATAAATATTATATAAAAGTTGGCAAAGCCTAAAAAGCATTATACAACTCGAACACATGAAAGTATTTGGCAATCAAGGATTGTCTTGATCTTCTTAGGATCCATGAAGTTTCTTTTTTTTTGAGATAGTATACCCTAAGAATTCCATTTGTGTGTGATGGAAAGAGCACTTTTCCAATTTCACATACAATCTTTTTTCTCTTAGTTTCTCTAGAAGTTTCTTAACATTACGTTCATGTTACTCTAAACCACAAAATCATCTACATATTCTCAATAGATATCGTTCTTTATATGTTGAAAGACCCTTGAGTACGTGTGAGACAAAATTGCATAACTATGTATTCAAAATGCTCATACCTTGTATGAAATGTTGTCTCCTATTTGTCTCCTTTGATCTTGACAAGGTTGTAAGCTCCTCGAAGGTCCATCTTTGTTAAGGACTTTGCTTTTCCAAGATGCTTCAAGAGCTCTCATACAAGCGGTAGAGGATATCTATTTTCTCTAGTGATCTTATTTAGGCCACGATAATCTACATCTGTCTTCTTTACAAATAGAATAAGGGCTTTTGTAGAGGACATTTGAGTGTTTATTATCTAATAAACCCCTTGGATAGATTCTCATTAATGTCCTTGCGCAATTCTATAAGTTCCTCGGGTTGTGACTCGAGAGTTTCTTCTTTTATTTGGGCAAATTATTGCAATATGCCCAGGGTTTTCACAATAGAGCTACAACGTGTTATCTCTTCTTCTTTATTTCTCGTATGGGGTTAGAGCTTGGAGGACTTTGTTACATCTATTTGCATGGGTTTGGGCATAGGTTCTTCATTGGGTGTGGGTTTGAAGGATTTCCATTGGCGGAGTCTTTCCTCTACCTATTTTTGTTGTTTCCTTTCAAAGAGGCAATTATCTCATTGAATGGTTTGGGCGATGTATGCATTCAATGTCTATATTCTTTTCTAAGATTGGGGTGAACCATGATAGTGCTTGACCAAAGCGGAGGGTTTCAATAAAACTGAGTTTAGATGCATCATGTGGGCATCTATCAGGCTTCATGTGGATATACAGTTTCACTTGTTGCAAAAATCCTTGAAACATGGCACGATCACCATCGAACTTTTTTGGCATGCAAATCTTAGGTTCCATGAAAGATGGAGTAGGACCTTGCTTGCATCCTTGATTTGCGTGAAGATTTCAAATTCATTCTTACAACTCATGGATAGCTATACCTAGATGCAAAGGATGTCCAATCTCGACTTGTGATTGTTGATGAGTTAGGTGATCGACTTTTGTTGAAGGTTCTCAAGCGATGCCACAATGTGTTCAATTGTGTTCTCCATGGCTCCCGATCTTGAATAAAAGGTAGTCTTGCCAGAATGTCAAAGAACCACTAGATTGTGCTCTTTGGTTAGATTGGACAACATTTCTGAAATATATTTTTGTTTACGAGATTACCCATCCAAGGGAAATAATACACGAATATACAACTATTATTAAAAGTCCCACAATCCGAGACTGATAGGTATGAATAGATGGACTAGATAGGATATAAGAGATCCCACAAACCAGGATCATAGGTATGAAACAAGATATCAGAATTACAAGAACTTCCTTGAGGGAGATGAACTAGATATAATAAATACCTGGACAAGATCTCTTACTAGGAGATTACAAGAGGACAATACTAGATGTCTAGAAACTAGGCTAGACAAGATCAGAACAAGGAGCTAGACAAGATCATAAACTGAAACTTGGAAAGTATTTACTTTGAGAATGTGACTCCTTGGGCTCCCAAGATTGACATTGGCAAGATTGAGGATTTATGTGGCCAATCCCTCATATAGGTGTTCAAGGGCGGTGGCATTAAGGCCGATGATGATGATGATGTCATCAACTTTGAACAGAATGGTAATATTAGATTTCTCAAGTTCTTCACCAATCATGAGATATGCAAAGCCACATGAAATTTGGGATGCAAGATGGTTTCCTTTGTTCCCATGACACATACATACATATATACATACATACATACGTACATACATACATTGTAATATACATACATACATACATACATACATACATACATACATACATACATACATACATACATACATACATACATACATACATACATACATACATGCATGCATAATTTTTTCCGTACTCGTATGATATATTTTTCCCACTGTTGGAGGTATGGTATTATGAGACATATGAAATCGTTTTTCGTACTCGAACACTGAAATCACTTTTTATATTCCAAAATTCTATTCATTATATAAAAGTGATTACGGAGATAGCTTTTTATACTCCAAAATTGTATTCCATTTTTGTATGTAAAAAGGGATATTCATGGAAAACATATGGTATGCGTTATATATCTTTTGTATATTAAGAGTCTATACAAAATAAAAATTGTACTCTCTGGGTCTCTGACTATATATCTATTATACTGTCCTTTATATACTATGTATTAATGTAGCACATGAAGGACATTGTATATAATGTACTATATCGTATTGTATGTAGTGATGTAAGTGGGTATTGTATATATAGATACATACACCATTACATAATACATACATTATAATATCTTGTATTGTATTGTACTCTATGGTAGAGTAGATTATAATGTCCTCTAAAGTGGAGTACAATACAATACATTACATAATATATGTTTTATGCATGTTGCACTAAACCTACAATACTTATTTCTAATCTTTTCCCCACCTAGGTCACGTATGGTATTTTTAATCATACTTTTTCCATACTTCAATACTCGTACGCATTTGCCGTATGAAAAAACTATGCATACATGTATACATTCATAAATACATACATACATGCATACATACATAGTATATGCATGCATACATACATACATGCATGCATGCATGCATACACACATACATGCATGCACACATACATGCATACACACATACATGCATGCATTCTATGGTAGAGTAGATTATAATGTCCTCTAAAGTGGAGTACAATACAATACATTACATAATATATGTTTTATGCATGTTGCACTAAACCTACAATACTTATTTCTAATCTTTTCCCCACCTAGGTCACGTATGGTATTTTTAATCATACTTTTTCCATACTTCAATACTCGTACGCATTTGCCGTATGAAAAAACTATGCATACATGTATACATTCATAAATACATACGTACATGCATACATACATAGTATATGCATGCATACATACATACATGCATGCATGCATAGACACATACATGCATACACACATACATGCATGCATACATACATACATATAGACATACATAACATACGTACGTACATACAAAGTGTTAGATCCTCCAAGTTCCTCTTTTCTAGACAAGTCAAGATACAAGCCATATTAAAAAACAACAAAAGGGAAGGCGTCATACTCACCTCCAAGTTGTAGAGACAATATGGGCCTTGGATCCTATGGCACATCAAGTAGCCACCTCCAAGGGATTGGTGTCCCATACCATCAGCCCCCCCACAAATAAGGGTGATGTGGCTTTCCCAAGTACCAAGAGTCCAAGTCCCTTATATAAGAAATACCTTACAAATGATGTTGTGGGACCTACACTTTGAGAAGGTGGTGCGATTCACATTGGTCTGCCATTTCACACATGACCGAATACTTAACTATAGATGCCTATATGGATATCCTTTGGGTTTGGCAATGTAACACTCCCCCCCTTATTCTTAATTGCTCTCCTCAAAAATTTCTTTGGTAAAAAACCAAGAATTCAATCCTTGAACGATATGATTGATTCCCAAGTCAAGATTGACTTAGTTCTATGCTTCCACTTGATCAGATACTCAAGATAAGAAGTCCTCAAAGTCTTCCTCTCCCTCTGATATAAAATCAAATCGGGCTCCAATGGAACATTTTAGAACTTTGGTAGCACCTTTGAAACTGGGAATCCTCTCCGGAGGTATCATAAAAATCATCCATTTTAAGTTGCGAGGAAGGCAACTGAGGTAAATCGAGGATGCATGTTGAATTTGCCAATCTGGAAACTATCATGGAACTCATGGGTACTACCATGGAATTAGGATACCTATCCAAGTTTCTTGGTGGGCAACTACCTTGGAACGAGGATATGCCATAAATCTTTGAGGTAGGTCCAAGTCATAAGACACACCAGCTATCTTCTTAGTGATAAAATACAGACCACAATATCAGGGAGACAACCTCATGCACATGTTAGTTTGAATCATCTCAAACGTCGAGTTCTTCTTGGGATTCATTTGGACCCAGTGAGTCGAGACGACATGCCTTAGATACTCTATTTCTGGAAGGAATAACTAAGTTTTGTCTTGATTTACAAACAATTGGTTTTCCTTTAATTTATTTAATACTAACCTTAAATGACTTTCATGCTCATGTACATAAATACTATACACTAACAAATCATCTACAAAATCCATAACAAATTTACGAATGAACGGATGCAAAACATCATTCATTAACATCATAAAAGTAGGAGGTGCATTAGTCAAACCAAATGGCATAACTAAATACTCGTAATGCTCAAAAATGGGTCTTGAAAGCTCTCTTATATACATCTTGCTCTTTAATTCTACTATGGTGATAGCCACTCTTCAAATCTATTTTGCTATATACAATTCCTCCACCTAGAGCATCAAGAAGATAATCTATTCCGGGCATGGGATATCTATTCATTCTCCTCCTACAGAGTCATACAAAATGGTGGTCGAGAAGTGCTTGGCACCAACTTGATCCTGTGCATGATATTCTTGCAAGGAGATAAACCCAAAGATAATTCATTTAAAAACAACTCTTGGAATTTTGCTCTTACCTTCTCTGAAAGTACTTGAGCATTCCAACTAGAGCTTCTTTGACTTTGAGAATCGATCACTACACAAAGATAGTATGAAGAGTGCTTTCTAAATGTGATATTCTATTACTCATGGTCTCTATGTCTAACAAGCAAGTGTTATATACGGTTGAAAATCTCGCCTTGAGTACTTTAGGAATATGCGAATAACTCATGCTACAATTTTTGACTATTTTGATCAAGTTTGACCAAGTCTTGGACTTGATTTGGCCTGGTTTAACTTTTTGAAATATCCTAATCTAACAAAATTGTTCATGTCTATATGCAATGATGGATGAATAAAACCCTAAAAATATGTACAAATTAGAATTTGAATGAAGACAAAATGTGATAAATCCAACAGTACATATATATAGACTTGCATGCAACATTTAATCTCATAACTCTCATGATTTTGACTTAAGAGGGAAATTTCAAGAGGCAATCTGCATGATGTTTGAAAGTATTTGTAGTTTGAGCTTCAAGCTTTTGTGATGGAAACTCTCATGAAGGGTCTTTTATTTTGTGTATGATGGGATTTTATTCTTTAGAGGTGTGATAATTTAGAAGAAGCATGTTTGTATAATGTGCTTTGAAGTTGAAGCTATCATTTAAAAGAATTATATTTGTGTAATATGTTTTCTAATGGTGCTTGGTAATCGAACTTTTTTTCATTTGAAGGATAAGGCTATTGATTCCTCTTTTTGAAGTGTTTCGATTTTGAATCACAAGTGGTTGTTTCTTATTGTGAATGTGATGAAATATCTAATAAATATCAGGAGGTATCTAATTTGAGAAAGAAGAAAGAGCTAGGAGGTTGTCAGCTAAATTTCCAAAGCTTCGGTCATTTTTAGAGACCAATGAAATCCGCAAACAGAAGAAAGTAGAACTCGAGGCTGGAGCATCCATTTTTTCCCATTCCTTGAGAGTAGCGTTGTGTGGAGAGGTGGAAAGGTCCATCTTTCTAAGGCAACATAAGAGTACATGGCAACGGGCTCTATTTGAAGAGACGGTAGGATGTTCAACCAAACTCTTGAACGCATCATAAGGAGAAATGCCTAGTGCTTGTAGTTTGGCTAACTTTGTTAGTAGATCAAGTGCCTCTTCGCTGGAATGCTTGTGAGGCCGTTATGTATGGTTAATAGAAGAATGAAAGATGGTAAATGTTTCCCCATGTTTTGACTTTCAAGAGTGCTCCTAGCAAGTTAATAGTTCTGAACTTCTTTACAAGGCTCAATTGGGTCGTTTGAGGATATTCAGAGATTAATGTTCATCGTGTCCTTTAAGCTCATGATTTTTGTTCTGTAATCCTTTTGTATAATTCAAAGTCTCTCTTTACCCAAAAAAGAAAGGAAAGGGAAAAATGCTAAAGATGGAAAAAGGCCAGAAAAAAAAAGATCACTTGTGGTTGTTGTTTCTTCCTTTCTTTTCAAAATCCTTGGGTGTAAAGTGGTTTTGCTTGCTTTTTTATTTTCTCTCCTTCGATTGAGCTTTTTCCTTTCTTGTTTGTGGGCATTTTCCCTTCGTAGTTCAAATGTTTGATTTATCCTGTAGATTCAAATGGAGGATTTAATCATTTGATTTGTTCAGATCCATATAAAATTCAGGTTTTTGTTCCTTTCAAGATATTGCTTTTTATCTATTTTTTTGTACATAGTACCTTTCTATCTGTTTATCTATTAATCCATCCATCTACCTGCCTACATACATATTGATCTGACAGTCTGTTTGCTTGCATGCTTGCCTGCCTGCTTACCCACCCAGCTACCCACCATCCATCCATCTACCTACCTACCTGCCTGCCTACGTATTGATCTGACTGTCTGTTTGCTTGCATGCTTTCTTGAGTGCTTACCCACCCACCTATCTGTTTTTTTTTTGTGTGCGTCCATATGTAACCCATCTATCTTTCTATCTACCTTTTTGAAACGGAAGAAATAGCCCCCCCTCCCCCCCAAAAAGAAAGGGCAAAATAAGTTGCAAAAAGTTGAATAAAATTATCCCTCCCATTTAAATTGCTATACACGAATTAAAATTATTCTAGTCCGAAAGAAACATGAATTTACTTAACTATTTTCATGTCCTTAAATTATATATAAAAACCTCCAAGGTTTTTTTGTCGTTGACATTTAGATGATTTTTGAACAAAGCGTCATCTTCATCGTATTTTTTTATAATGACAAGTTCTCTACCAAATATTGAATGGGTAGTTTTGCTTGATAAACAAGAATATTTCAATTTTATGGCCTGTATAAAAGGCTTTCCCCTCTAAATGATCCTTTATTTGTGTGCATAGTTTGCTTTCAGAAGATTGCATCTAGATTTTTGTAATTGTTCAATATGGAATGGTTTAACCTGAAAGATATTTCTCACATTGATTCTTTCCTTCTACAGCCGGCCTTGGCTGTGCTACTGGATATTGCATTCGCTTGCACTACTAGGAGAGCAAATCGATGCAGAACTTGGAGCCCATGTCGTAGATTTTTTGTCTCTCTGTCAGGTAGTGCTTCATGATTCATCTCATCCTCTTCATCCTGAATTCTGAAGATAAGAGTCTCAACTTTTGAGTTAGTTTAATGTGGAATTTTGCATCTCATACTGTAAATTGGGACTTTTTTGAAAGGATATTCTTAATACATTCCTGATTTGGAGGGTCTGAAAGTACTATGATAATTGCTTACAGATATGCTGATATTCTTTTGATATTGTATAACTTCAAAATCATTAAGAATCTGGCTTCCATACGAAGGAATTCTCAGGACCTGGTGTTCGTCAGAGTTTGGTTGCATTTGCTGTGATAATTTTTCTTTCATTATGAAAGTTGAAGGTTACTATTCCATGTAGGGGAAGGCTCAAGTGAAGTGAAGAAACTGCACTCTAAGGTAATATATTTGGTTGCTTCACTATCAAAGTACCAAACATTGGAGTCTATTGTAGATATACATAGCTCATGAGAAGATGGGTCATAGCTTCAAACAATAATAAATGCCCATTTTTCATTCTGAAGAAGATTAGCAAGACTTTGTTTTAGATATAGAGGCCCGTGCAACAACCATTCCAACATCTTTCTTCTTTACCTCTTTTGCAACAGTTTACGACATCTTTTTATGACATTATCATGTGCCTGCAAAATTGTTTCTACTTTTTTGTTTTCTTGTTATCTTTGTCTTCTTTCTTTGACTTTGGAGCATTAGCATATTTCTGCTTACTAGTAGATAAGCTACATTTACCTTTTCCCTTTTTATTAGCGAAAAAAGCTTGATTTGCAACACACACAATTGACTTTTCAACGCTTTTTCTGCAACAAAATAAAGACTAACTCCTCAAATGTTAAGGCATTTGGATTGCCTTTCATGATCAATCAAAGAGTTGAAGCAAAACTCTTTCATAAGCAAAAATCAAGTGCTTCTTCAAATCTTTGATCTTTGTTAAAAAACTGTCCATAGAATCTTTTTCATCCATATACTCGCTCTCCAACAAGTAACATTGAAAAACAAACTTCAAAGAATTATAATTTATGACATCGAACAAAAACATGTAAAAAAGTCAACCTCATCTCAAAATTATGACACTGGTGACTGTGACATGTCATAACTCATATGTGATATCAGAATCCAATGTCCATATTACATAATACATATACATCAATGATCATACCAGTAACTGAGTAACCATCATCCATGATACCATTAAGTAGTCAAACAATAACTGTCAATAATACAATGATCAATCAATATCAACTAAATCATAAGTCATAATATCATAATACATATGACATGTCACATGATCGGTCATCAATCCTCAAAATCCTCTGAGTCACTAATAACTATCAATAATCATCATCACTATCATCATCATCATCATCATGTGGTGCTCGACTAGTAGATGCCTCCATCCTACTAGTAGATGGACCTGGTATACTATGTGCTCTATGACTAGAACGAGTCCGAGATGCCCTCGTATCATGTTGCGGCACTGTCAACTCCTGATAGAGCATGTCATATAGATCAAGGTCCTCTGTCGAAATGCTAGGTATATCATGGACCCTCTCTATATCAAGCTCATCGACGTTCACCTTCCGCACCTCTGCTGAGTGGCCACCACGCTCCAATAAACGCAAGTTACAGTGGCAATAGACAAGCCGCTCCAACTGCAATGTAGATAGTCTATTCCTCTTCTTTGTATGGAAGAGGGCCCATGTACTCCAATTCCTTTCACATGGACTGGCACTACAGTCTTGTGAAAGTATGCGGATGGCTAACTTTCTCTGCAAGATAAAATAGAAAGAGTTCATTAAAAATTAAAGACTCAAGAGGAATGACTCATGAGACAAAGTTATAACTTATTAGTTAAAGACTCAAGAGGAAATTGGAATGACTTACTAGCTCATGTGTACCAACACCGTATCTCTCCCACCATGTCACAGGCATCAACTCCATGCTTCTCAAGCATGCCGTGTCTCTACCAAAAAGTCCTTCATTATTCTGAAACTGGGTGAGCTGAAGCTCTAACTTCCCACGTAGCGCCACATTAGAAGGTCGATACAATCGATCTACATAGTCATTCCAAGTAGTCATAAGCTCCATATCCAATGACTTAGATGCAGATCTCCATAAAGGATGTAGTAGATTGGCCATCCTATGTGTAGGGCGATGGAACCAATCCCACCTCTTCCTCCATATTCCTTTTATTTCCTCTATCCTATGGATAAAAAACAAATCAAGTTAGAAAACAATAAGATTTAAGAATGTTGAAGAGTCAAGACTCAAGACTTGAAAGTTGAACATGAATGCTCATACAAAAAATAAAATATGGTTACCCAAGTTTCAACTTACCTCTCCAATGTCAAATAAGGACATCTCTGTGTAGACTCTCCGACACGATCCATGAACTCATAAACAAGTCCATGTGTGCAGCCCTCTCTATCTGCTATGCGTATGAGTGAATATAAGGGCTGTAAGGCCCGCACTAATCCCTCCACATCCCTCCAAAAACTGTCATCCAAACATGTGTGTCGTACAAGCTCTGCCTTTGGACTAGTATGTCCATCCCAAGCTAACCAATCAGGTGATACAACTGTCTGCATCAGTGCTTGCCTCACTCTTAATAATCTTTCCATAACTATGCACATGTATGCAAATCTGGTCTTCGCGGGCTTCACCAAATCAATATCACTGTAAGACCGAAATAAAGCAAGCAATTTTGGTCTCTTTGTTTAGTCTCTTTGTGAACAAAGAGACCACTTTTATGCAAGTGGTAAAAATGGTGTAAATCCATGGTATCTTCCCCACATCCTCTATCAGCAAATCAATGCAATGGGAAGCACACGGTGTCCACACAATAGAGGGAAATTCTTCTTCTAGAATCTTGCCCATAGCCACACAATTACTTCCATTATCTGTGACCACCTGGACTACCTTTTCTACACCAATGTCCATGATAGCTTGACGGATATGGTCATAAATGAACCGGCCTGTTTACATATAACACAATGAATCATTAATCAATTGATAAATTATAATTTATCTTGATATGTGTCATGCACATGCACAATGCATGTGCATAACACATGTGCATGTGCATGTGCCATGTGCATTGTGCATGTACATACATACATGCCAATGCACATTGCACATGCACATTGCACATGCACATGCACATTGCACATGCACATGCACATGCACATGCACATGCACATTGCACATGCACAAGTGACAATGCACATGCACATGCGAGATGCCACATGCATGATTGATCATTGCACAATCAAATATAAACTAAAAATTCAGAAATCAGCTCACTCACGTGTGACTGTAGTACCAGCAGCTGATGCATCTATGGCTCGAAGGAACATGGTCCCTTTGCAACAATGCACCAAAATGTTGTACACATACCTCTTTCGTATGTCCGTCCATCCATCACACATGATTGTGCATCCATACTTTGCCCATGTCTCTTTCATGGGTTCAAGCTCTCTCTCTAATGCTTCCTTTGTTTTTTTGAGCTCCGTTGTCCTCAACTCTTCATAGGTAGGCTCATAGGTAGGCCCTTGCCAACGAAACCCTAATAGTGATACCTTCTCAATGGCATTTCTCCATGCCGGTGTCCGTGCAACATTAAAAGACAAACCACATTGTTTAAAAGCTTTCATGAATCATGATGGCTTGTGTGGCTTCTTGTTTACGTTGTTGTTGCAAGCTAGCACATATAGATGCCCCTCCAAGAGAGCCAAGTGGGTGCTCTTGTGGATCATGCTCTACTATTGTACTCTTTCTTGGTGGCTCATGCTCTATGTAAATGTCTATGGAAGCCTCATGAGCTTGAGATGCTTGAGTTTGGGGATCACAAGAACCATGTGAACCGCTTGCAAATGATCTAGCTTGTGATTGGGCTCCACTATTCCTTCTACCTTGGGCCTTTTGAGCTACCCATGCCATTAGCTCTCCCTTTATAGCTTCGGGCATTGGCTCTTTGCAAGGTGCAACTCCTATGCCACTAACTCTTCCAAGGTGTGCCTTGATCCTATCGGCTCCACTGGCTCCACTATAGCCACAAAGCTTGCAAGTCCATCTCTCACTACCCCCGGACCCCATCTTTCCTTGGCTTGTCACATATTCCCAACATGCTTGTTTTGCTTTAGGCATGTTGATGGAAGAGGTTAAAAGCTTGGAGAAGACTCAAGATAGGAGGTGCAATAGATAGGGGGGTCACGGGGGTGTGTGTAATAAACCTACCTTCTTTGAATCTTGCCTTGGATTGCTCTTGGACTGTGCGAAACTCGCTCTCGGGTCAAGTTCTCAACAGAGCAAAATGCCTCAACGCAAAAAATTTTGTGTTTGTTCGCAACGTTGCGAACGCATCGCAACGCGTTGCGATGCAACATTGTTGCTACCAATATATGACACATTATATATCCCCACAATGGGTAACTAGTACCATCCAACTTATCCTTAATGGCCAACATACAAAATACATCATTTCTTTCAGCCATGGCCAATGATTGAATACCTTGATGCA
>CM035416.1:86771480-86813980 GCA_020310875.1 Ceratopteris richardii | reverse complement strand
CGTCTAAGCTCCTCTGCTCTCCGTAATGTGACACCCCGCGTCGAGCTCGGTCCTCGGGCGGCCGTGGGTCTGAAAAAAATTTGTAATATGAGTCTGGGGGTCGGGTGTATCTCCATCTGCTTGAGAAGTGAGGCACGACGGCACTGAAACTCTACTTGGAAACGACCTAGAGGGCGCTTGTCCTTCGTCTCCAATAAAGCCTTGATCTCTCTAGGCCCCCTAAAGAGCTGTGGGTAGCGGTCTCTGATATCCTCATATGCCTGGCATCTACATGTGTAGTGTTCCTCGTCCTCCACCTCCTCTTTGCACATTCTGCGTAATCTCTCGTCCTTGGGGGTATGTGTCGCTTGCCCAACCTCAATCGCGAGCTAGTGTGATGATACTCTGAGCTGTCCAATGGCCACTCTCTCTGTTGGACCTTGGTGCCATGTATGTATCCATATATCGTGGTCTCTGAATGAAACCATCAGCTTTCACTGTCAGGAAGTTCTCTCACCATATATCGTGGTCTTTGAATGAAACCATCCGCTGTCACTGTCAGGAAGTGCTCTCGGTAGTGTTGCCTCTTTGTGGGAAGAGGCTCCCATGGTGCTATCCATGTCTCCCTGATGTGTATCTGCAGTAGGTCCTGACAGATGATCTTGTTCCTCTCCGCATGAGAGAGGGTAATGTAGGGGGAAGAGAGGTCATACTGAAAAGAGGGGAGGTCGATAATGCTCATGCAATGGTCTTCCAACCATCGATAGGTTTGTGCATACCATACTCTCTCATGCCTTATCTCTGACAGATGTCTAGAGCTCTCAAGTTCAATCCTGGTGAGTCGATTGGTGGGGAACTGTCTGACTCTAAGAATAAAGGTCACCAATTGAAAGAGGGCCTCCACCAGCATCGGAGGTGTGCCAAGCTGAGCTCGTATAATGTCATGTGGAACGGAGGGCTCGTTGCGGAGCAAACATGAGATCATGGTGACTTGGGGCCTCTCAATCCGCGTCCACATCGCCTCCGTGATGCCCGGTGCCCATACTGCTGCTGCATACATTAGTGCGGGTGTCACTAGAGTATCAAAGAGCCACCCCTTAGTTCGGGACTCTTGAAAATGTGCCTGAAAGCAGCGTCTCTCCAATCCAGCAGGCGCGGCATAGCCTCGCGTCAATCTCTCTCTCGCTGCTTGTGCCATGGAGAATACTCCTGTGCTTCCCGAGAAGGTGGCACCTAAGTAGTTGTAGGAGTCCACTACCTTTGGCTGCGGTGAAAGAGGCGCGATGGCGTACTGTCCTGGAGGTGTGGCAGATCATGACCTTGGTCTTGTCAAGGTTCGTCGTGAGTCCTCTCTCCATGCAGAAGGTATCGAGCGCCTATAAATGTAATTGAAGCCCCTCCTATGACACTGAACGCAAGACAATGTCATCGGCATATAATAGGATGTGTACTAGCATACCTCCGAGGTCTCCTCCTTAGCCCTCCTGCTCGTTGTATGTATCCGTGATCTCGTAGATGTAGAGACCGAAGAGCGTGGGTGAGAGAGGGCAACCTTATTTCACACCAGTGGTGCTAACAAGGCTCTCTGATAGGCCGTCGAGGGAGCGCACCCTGCCTGTGACTTGTGCATACAAAGCATGGATGGCCCATAGCATGTCTAAGGGTAGCTGTAACTCCTGGAGTCTCCGTAGTAGACTCTCTCGAGGGACCATGTCGAAGGCTTTGCGGGAATCCACAGAGCAACATCAGAGTCTCTGTTGGAAACAATGTCTATATTGGTCCATTTTATAGAGGATATAGTGTATTCTTTATATTTGTTCCACAAGAAAAAGCACGTGGAAGCGTGGATCGGTCGTCGTGCTCTCATACTTGGGACGAGAGTTCGAATCCCATCATCAACACGCAGCATGAGAAGATTTTTTGCAATAAAATCAAAGCGGCCAGGTGACGACAGCGACGTGATTGCGATTATTGAATACTTGCTTTTCGGAAAAATGCCATATTCGATTAGTTTTTTGAAACGACGTTTTTGATTAAGCGATCATGCTTTTCGTATTTGCTTTTGGAGGGCACTTCAAGGTTGTAAAAGAAGATAGCCAATCTGATTGTTAGTATCACTCAATCACTCAAGTGCTCAAGGCTAAGGAGGAGGAGGTGATCAATCTTCTCAAGCTAGGAGGAGATATTGGAGGTCAGTTTGGAGATGGAGTTCTCACACTCTTGGAGGAGTTGTGGTCTACATCTTGGTGATTATCTGGAGGAGATTCTGTCAGCTTACCATCAACATCTATTGTTGATTTACTGTGAATAGCAAGTCTATTTCTGTTCGCACTCGCTAGGTCACTCGTTTATGATTTAGGTTGATCAGAATTTGGGTTTGCTGTAAAACAGTTATAATATTGTTCGTATTCTCCATATTCTAACACACACACTCTTCATACCTCTTAGGCACACAATCTTTTGTATCTAATTCCTATTTTTGTCAGTTTGTATCATATATGCACATTGTAATTTGACATTTGAATATAGATAGTGTAGGTGAGCCTCAAAGCTTACCGTTACACTTGAAATCTCGTCTATTCTCTCTCTATCTCTCACTCATCTATTTTTGAATCTTAAGGTGTATATGTTAAGGTTCATTTGTTGGAAGATCCTGTAAACCTGTGAATTTATTATTATTGGGGCCCATACCACTTCCAACATATGGTATTCAGACCTTAGAATACCAACATTTGGTATCAGATCCTAGTTGACATACACAAGATGAGTGACTATAGACTTGAGAATGAAGACAAGCTTGAGGGCATGTCTAATTATCTAATGTGGAGTTTTATGATGATGAATCTGTCAGTATCAAAGGACTTATGGAATATTGTCAATGGCACTTATCCAAGGCCAAGACAAGTCGGAGAAGATGTTGCTTCATATTTTAGAAGACCTACTGTTCCTTTTTCTGCTCAACAAGAGTTTAGTGAAGAAGAAGAAACTCTTTCATCATCAGGAGTCCATACTACTACCAGATTACTTCCTACAAAAGAACAATCCAGATGGGATTCAAGGGATGCACTAGCACTTTCATATATTGCTATGGGAGTCAAAAGGTATATATACCCCAGATCAGGTCTTGCAGAACCTCTTGTCAGGTTTGGTTGGAGTTAGAGAATCTCTATCAGAGCAAAAACCCTGCTAGGAAAGCTCTTCTAAGGAGACAACTAGCCAACACAAAGATGAAAGTCGGTGAATCGGTTCAGACACATATTTTGAAGCTTAAAGATTTACGAGATCAATTACTCAGTGTTTGAGTAAACATTTCAGATGAAGCTTGATGTAAAAACCATTAAAGCAGTCTTTATTGGTTATGCAATTGAAAGCAAAGGATACAGATTCTATGTTCCAGATACAGGTGATATCCTACTCTCACACAATGCATATATTGCAGAAAATCAGATTCATGATAAGAAGGAAGAGATTCCAGAATTCATAAAGGCATATGACTATGCATTTTTTAGAAGGAATTTGGATACTTACATTCAGCCATACAAGGGGGGTGATGAACCTACTTAAATCCTAAGAGATACAGGTGAAGAGAGAATTTCATTACCTACATCAGTACCTAGTCCATCATCAGTACCTCTTGAAATTCCAACTTATGAGGTTGGAGAAGGTTCTAGAGTTCCATAACAAAGAGATACTGAAGAACCAAAAGATATACCACCACTTTTTCAGGAATACACCAAAGTGGTTATATCAAACATGGAAGGACAGTGGTATAAAGGAATACACAGGAAGAACTAGAAGTCAAAACAGGAGACAACAAGGAGGCCAGGTAAATTATGCAGAACATTTTTAGAGTCAGAATGTTTTAGCTCTTACTTCAATTGAGAATGAACCGGCTAGTGTTCAAGATGCACTACTAGGTGATATGATTATCACAAGTCCCAGGATTGAGTTGAGGTTCAGAGATGAGTGTATCTACATGACACCGCAAAAATGCATTGAGAAATTATTGGAAAGGTTTGAGATGACAGATTCTAAGCCTATGCAGACACCTATGGATGTTAATGTGTTATTATAGTCGGTAGTAGATTCAAAACCATTTGATGTTACATTATATAGTAGTTGGTTGCTTGATATATCTATGTAATACACGTCAGGACATTTAGTTTGCAATTTCTCAAGTATACAAGTTCATACACAATCAACTCAAGATTCAATGGAAATCAGTTAAGAGATATTTACAAAGATCAGAAGTTTTGCAGGTTATGGAACCATGTACCATTGTGACATTGAAGGGAGGATTGTTATATTGGTCCATTTTATACAGAATATAGTGTATTCTTTATATTTGTTCCACAAGAAAAAGCACGTGGCAGCATGGATAGGTCGCTGTGCTCTCATACTTGGGACGAGAGTTCGAATCCCATTACCAGCACGCAACGTGAGAAGATTTTTTGCAATAAAATCAAAGCGGCCAGGTGACGACAGCGACGTGATTGCGATTATTGAATACTTGCTTTTTGGAAAAACGCCATATTTGATTAGTTTTTTGAAACGACGTTTTTGATTAAACGATCATGCTTTTCGTATTTGCTTTCGGAGGGCACTTCAAGGCTATAAAAGAAGATAGCCAATCTCATTGTTAGTATCACTCAATCACTCAAGTCTCTTAAGTGCTCAAGGCTAAGGAGAAGGAGGTGATCAATCTTCTCAAGCTAGGAGGAGATATTGGAGGTCAGTTTGGAGGAGTTCTCACACTCTTGGAGGAGTTGTGGTCTACGTCGTGGTGATTATCTGAAGGAGATTCTATTAGTTTACCATCAACATCTATTGTTGATTTACTGGGAGTAGCAAGTCTATTTCCGTTCACACTTGCCAGGTCACTCGTTTCTGATGTAAGTTGATCAGAATTTGGGTTTGCTGTAAAACAGTTATAAAACCGTTCGTATTCTCCATATTCTCACACACACGCTCTTCATACCTCTTAGGCACACAATCTCTTGTATCTAGTTCCTATTTCTGCCAGTTTGTATCATATATGCACATTGTAATTTGACATTTGAATATAGATAGTGTAAGTGAGCCTCAAAGCTTATTGTTACACTTGAAATCTCGTCTATTCTCTCTCTATCTCTCACTCATCTACTTTTGAATCTTAAGGTGTGTATGTTAAGGTTCATTTGTTGGAAGATCCTGTAAACCTGTGAATTTATTATTATTGGGCCCATACCACTTCCAACATATGGTATTCAGACCTTAGAATACCAATAGTCTCCGCTTCCTTGCCTTCGCGCTCTCAATCAGGCAATGAAGTACGAAGATGTGGTCGATGGTGGAGAAAGTGCGGCGGAAGCCTGCCTTGCCTGGTGCTCTGATCCCAGCTGCCTGAGCGTGTGTACTAAGCTCTGCCTCTAGTACTGCCCCATAGATCTTGGCCAGGATGTGGCCTATCATAATAGTCTTGCAGTTCTCGAGGTCCATCATAGAGCCGGACTTGTGGATAGGTGCAATGGTATGCGTAGTCCACGAGTCAAGTAACCTCTCAACGGAAGCTCTTTGTACAAAGAAAGTAGAGAAACAAAGCTCTTTGTACATTTAAATGAAAAAGAAGATGAAGAAGAAAAAGTAAGTATCAATTTTTTACAAGTCCTTATCTTGAAATGTGAGTTAGGACCTTAGTTTTTATTAAGATGAAAATTTTGGTCACTTGGCCAAATGTGAACAACCCAGAGTGACCATGGGTCATCAAAATCATATAAATGTGTATATCTCACCATTTGGGGGCCAAGAATTATAATAAAAATATATGTAGAAAGCTCTCTAAGGGAGCTATCAACATACAAAAGGAGAGTTCTTAGGTCCTTTATCGCTAACAATAATATTCCAAGATATCCAATTCATTTCCTTTTGCTGGGATTCCAAGCCCTTTTTGTTCATGTAGATATTATTATTGCTGAATTTGGGGTATTTGACACCATCTTTTTTACCTTACTTGTATAATCCGTGTCATACACATGATGTTCATTGTGAATTCCTAAATTTCTTGAGATCACTTCCATATATTGTAGTGAAGTCTTGTCTATGGAAGTTGGCTGGGGGTTTTACCCTTGTTTGTTTCAGGTAACCTTGGTAGAGCCATTGGCCTGTGGCCTTTTAGGAATTGGTATCATGGTGAGAGCATTTTTGAGAGTTCCTTCTACAGGGTTCTGTAATTTGTCTTTAGCTTGCTGTTGCAGAGAAGTAGCCCCTTCTTTTTCGAAAATGTTCTCCCTAAGAGCAGCTAGAGTACTCTTTGAATAAGTTCAAATCATCTCAAACTTGTTCCTCTACTTAAACATATGTTAGTGCAATTTTGGAGAAATGCCATAGTTGACATGAGCCCAACAAATATGTGAGGACCTTATTGTAGAATTGCTGATCAATGGACATCATGCTTGAGAAATGCTTCTTCATTGGTCACATAAATTATAACACATTCTTTTCCTATTTGGGGCTGTAACATGTGGCAGATGCACAACTCCTCCGAAAACTTCTGCAGATTTGCAAATACTATGATGCAAATAACAAGGCAGGTTGAGGAGTGCCACAAATACTGGTCATAGAATCGCCCCAGGTCCTCACTTATACATCTGTTTGGCTTCTAGTCAAACACAAACCAATTCATAGTGTAAAAAATTCTTGAATTAATGGTCAAAATAAAATTCGAAAAATTCTCTAACGAATCAACTCGTTGAGAGCGAATTTTATACATTTTTGGTACGAATTTTTCAGATATAATTTATTTCATGAATCATATCCTTGGTATTCACTTTGTTACCGAGTTCGTTTTTTCAACATGTACAATGATGATTGCTTGAAGCTTACTAATCATTAATGTCATGGGTTTGAGATATATATATATATACTTTACATGTAAAAAAATAAAATTCTCTCTAGATGGATAAAATTCTCGAATTTTATTTTGGGTTTGAACGAACTAAACGAATTAAACGAATAATTCCCGAATTAATTCTCACGAATTAATTCTCTCGTTCGTACTATGAACCAATTGATTTAACATATGAGGAGGTCCATGTTGCAAGATACTTCCTTAGCCTTGCACCTTTGAGGGACAAACATATGCCATTGCAAAATAATGTGCATAGTAGCATAACCATTAAAGCATTGTATGTAACTATTTTGTATTGCCATGTATGCATTATGGATAATTGGCCTGCAAATCTATGCCGGTTTGGGCCAGTAATTTTTTTTTGCAAGTATGGTTCTTATCATTTTAGTTATTAGTTTTACTATTATTCCTTTAAACCTTGTACAAGGGAGCCTCTTTCTGCATTAGAGCTAGACTGTGGAGCCCCATAATAGATTGGAAGATTGGATCTTCGTCGTGCAGTATAATAAGATTAGTAGAAGGAAGTCTTCTACTGGGATCAAGTAATTGCAGTCCAGATGAGGCAGTTGGAGTCGGCTTTCTCTGTTTAGAAAAAAACTTGCAAACCATGAGAATGCAAACGGGATACAAGGATATCCTGTGTTTTGCTTTTGGTTTTCCTTTTCTTGTGTTCTGTTTCACTTGTTTTTTAAATCAAAAAGGGATTTTTGATTACAAAAGGTGCCTGAAAATGACACTTTTACCAAAACATTTTCTGATCTAGCATAATTTTGTTTGAAATATCTCTCCTCCCTTGCATTCTCTCTTTCTGTCTAACCATCTTTAGATCATCATTGTTTTTATTTTATATTTTTCAGATAGCCTAATATTGTTTTCTGGTATGGATATTGTTTTTTCTTTTAATATTTCAACTTTAAAGGGACCATCAGGAGGAGAGTGTGAATCCAAAGACAAATATCGACCTGCTGGGATGCCTCAAGCAAAATTCGTTCATTCTCAAATTTCAGTGCCAGCTTTGCATGCTGTGCAACATGTTCTTCTTTGCAATTATATTAAAATAAACAACATTATGCAACCAGCATAGCATCATAAAGAATAGTCAATAATTGCATTTGTTTTCTCAAATTTGTCTCATAGTTGCAGGGAGTCTCCTCTAATGCGTATAAAATTGCAAATTTTAAAGGTTGAACTGTGTATGTTCGTCTTGCTTAGTGTGCAGTTTTTTGTTTGCTAGTTTTGCCTGTGTTAGCAATTATGTGGGGTTTCTTCTGCATGTGTTCTCATCTTTGGTGGATTTTAACAGGATCCTCTTGGTGGCTATGGGGGAGGTCCTGGACAGGTAAGCCAGCCTTCTTTCTCATTAGTACTCAGAGCAGAGTGTGTGCTTTAGTCTGATAGTTGGGACCCATTGCATGCAAGAATCTATCTGCATATGAAAGGAAGTCATTTGTAATTGAATTTACATAAATGAAAATCGGGGGTAGATGGTAATCATAAATTTGGAACTGGCAATGGGTAGCAAAGAATAATCAATGTGCATGTCCAGCCAAGATTTCAGATATGACTATGGATAAAGACTAATAAGTAGTACAGATATGGACACGTTTCGTAAAGGCAGCAAAGAAGTAGATATGGTCACATTTTAAGCCCTTAACTGGTACAGATATGGACATGTTTCAAGCCTTTAAGCAGAGATTTTAATTGAAGTGTTTGGTTTATAAATGTTGTGTTAGACTGGTATGATAGGCTCCACGCAGCATATAGCACAGTGCACCAAAGAACTTTCTTTTCTATGTTTGTACTTCAGCAGTGGTTTACGTTATGTGCATGCGAAATTGAGACTCAAGAACATATACATGTTTGCATGTGCTTTGATTTGATTTTCTTGTGTTGTTTTCTTTCTGAAACTTTCTTTTACAATTCTTTGAAGGTACTGCCCTGGCCTAATCTTGGATCATTACTTCCTTTAAAGAAATCTTTTTTATGATCTCAGATGCCACATTTGGCAACTACCTACGCTGCAATATTCTCACTTGTTACAATTGGAGGAAAAACAGCACTAGCTTCTATCAACAGGTAGTTAGCAGAAATCGGGTTATGTAACTTGATGAACCAGTTTTAATATATATGGGATGATCCATCTGTTCTGTTTCTCAATGCTGTGTAAGTTGACGGCTAAACAACACAATACACAGGGATCGAACGTTGGATTTTCTTCTTCGGATGAAAGATGCATCAGGAGGTTTTAGGTAAGGTTGACCATTGAATTTATTGCGTTTCAGCTTGTTGTATGGGTAGATATATTATGGTTAATTGAATGTTTTTACGAGGGAAAAAAGATAATTCTTAAATGATTTAGTGATATGTAATTTTGTCATCTCTACTACTGAAATCATAACAAATGCATGTATGGTTTGATATTAAATAAGCTGTATGTCTGTAATCAATCAGGTTTTTGCTACAATAATTCTTATGATAATAGGATGAAAGAGCTCTTCTATTGAGTTATTAAATTTGTTATATGAGAGCTTTCTGAAACTCATGTTAGAATGAATATAGTGCAACCAAACAATTTTGGAGTTTATGTGAATGTTGTTGTAATTTTTATTGAGCCACAAGGCCTAACCATTTGCTAGCTGCATTTCAAGTAACCAATGCATATCAATAGGAATCTACCTTTGGGTGATAGTTCCCAGGGTTTGAATTTGAGAAAGTGTTCAATGTTCCCTTCCATTCACACTTGCCTCGTATGAACTTATATAATACTGCACTGTGCAGCCTTTTGGTTTTCCGGTAAGTGAGCAACAACCAACTTACCACAATTGCTTTATTGATTCAATCACTTGAATCTAACAATTTTCAGTGTTTATTTTTTTACATTATTATTATTTTTTCACGGAAGCTTTGCATTCCATTATGAACAAATGTTCAAGAAGCGTTAGTGTATGAAAGGTACAGGTTACCTAGAGCACATAAAAAAATAGTGTTGATGATGAGGTGAACTTTGGGACTCACTTCCTGTGGAAGGGCCACAGTGGAGGAAAGTACATGCTCCCCAAGCAGCAGTGCAGGGATCACGTTCAAGAACATTATTCTTTTGTTGAAAATCATGACATTCCTTGATTGTCAAATGATGCAGAGAATCCAAAAACACAACTGATCTTCTGAAATCCATGCAGTTGTGAAATTGACGAAGGAATGTGTGCTGAAGGTAAGTGTGCGCATAGGAAACCTTGGAAAGAGCGGTTGAACTCTCTGTTTTATTTCGTGTCACCAACTTCTTATTTTTCTGTAGTTCCAAACAAATCTGTTGCAGAGTTTTTGTACGCTCTCCAGGTCTAGGGCAAGGAAAGTAAAGTGTGAAACATCTTCTCAAAAATTCACCTCTTCTTATGTTTCCCACCACCACTTTCCACAGGAACATGTGATAATATATCAGAAGAGGTTTTTCCATATTTTTGAACATCTGTCCAGACTCCAGTATCGATCCATCATTGGGAGGGGTGTTGTAGACCTCATTTTGAGTAGCAAATATCAGCTATGTCAAACAAAAGTTGCAGGAGGTTGTAATAATCTGAAGTTGAAGCAGAGGACCAGGTTCGAAGATCATCACATTTCCAATCCCTATGTCGACCCTTCAGAGCAAATCAATACTGACAAATAGGAAAAGAGAGATGCACAAGAAGTAGAACATCCCTGTAGTATATCACTAACCAGAACCGATGGCTATTGGGCTTGCCAATTGTTTGACTTACACTTCTGAGCGGATTGGACTTATGCTTGTTACGGCTTGTGTGCTCCTCAAACTTGGACTTGTCATACTGTAGGACATCTCCTTAGTAAAGGATGTCCTTATCAAGGGATGTAGCATTTTGGGTACCTCTGTCTGTACATAAATGTGCTGTTCATAGTAAAGAAAGTCCTTATCATAGGAATAACATTTGGGATACTTTTACGTGTACATAAGTGTGCTGGATTTGAGTTCTCATTAGGGGTTTTGAGCTCTCATGCTACAAAATCTTTGTCAAGCCATAGCACAATCATGAGTCATAAACATACGGTAGGATTTTTACTATTATGACTCCAATGCTCTCCTGTTATGTTATGCAATAAAAGAATGTTACAAATCTGAAAATAGGCTGAAAAAATAGGGTTCTGGGTACAAAAGTTGAGAAGAGTGCCTAGGAATATAGAGAATGTGTGAATGTGCAAATATGGGAGTATTGGACTGGATAAAAACAGTCCAGCAGGAGCCACTCAGAATTTGGACGATTCTGATGTATAAGCAGCAACAAAAAGATTCTTCTAAGGTTGGAGCGATAGATATAACCTAGTACAGCAGAAACTTATGAAGAAATAATTTAACACTAATTACAAAGAACAGCAAACACACACTATTATGCGTGTAGGAGATAATGGGCAGCACCAAAAAGAACTCTAAAGTCTACAACAAACTCCAAAACTCTGATTAATGTGCTTTTTCAACTGTAAATCATGTTAATCCATCTAAAATGAGATGAGAAGCGTGCTTTTGACAGAAATTAGGGTTTTTCTTTTGATAACCTTTTAGGTCTTAGATGGGTGCATATTACATTTCAATAGAAAGCATTAGGGTTTGCTAGAACTTGACAATTTTGACATTGTTTTCGAACAATCACCTTCTCAATGTCATTTTGACATAAGGTTCAATAATGTGCATAACTTTCGATGTCTGTCTCTCTTAACTACTTTCTAATGAATTTTTAGAGGTTTGTGCATGAACCTTGAAACTTGAGAAATTGCAAACTGAATGTCAAGACATGTATTACATAGATAAATCAAGCATCCGATTGCTTGACTATAAAGCGTAGGATGAATACAACCAATCTCCTCTTACATGTTTGATTTTTATGAATACAACCAATCTCCTCTTACATCGTTGTCTTCCAAATTGGACTATGTAATGCATCTTTGACACTAGAAGGTTTATTCAGAACTGAAGTAAGAGCAAGAATGTTATGAATTTCAAAAGCTTCTGTATAATTTACCTGAACTTTGCATGATCTTTTTGACTTATTGTCTTTCCTTTAAAACTTTGGATGCTACTATTTTGCACTTTTTGCAAGAACCGCTTTTGAAGTTTCTGAAAAACTAGTGCAATCTGCTATTCCTTTGCACGTCTTTTGTCTAAGGCTCTTGGAGATTCTCTAATTTTATAAACTGGTTCTTCAATAAGTTGAGTAGGAATAGGAGAAGATGTAGATAGTGGTGATGGCATATAATATTCGGTAGGCGTAGGAGTTACGACTTTCTCTTTTCCTTTATATTTGGATACCTTTGATGGGTATGAGAAGTTTAGTCATCCTCCTTGTATAAACTCTAGAATATGTGCATCCTGATCATTAATTTGATGTTTTGCTACATATGCATTGTGTGAGTAGGATTTTACATGTTTTTGGTAAATAGAATCTATAGCCTTTGCTTTCAATAGCATAACCAATAAAAATGGGTTTGATAGCTTTCTAATCAAGCTTATAAGAGTCTTTCTTTTCAATGTGAACATAAGAGGGAGAACCAAAAACTTTGAAATAGTTTACATTGGGCTTCTTATCATAATAAGCTTCATAATGTGTGATCACCTTCAAAGCTTTTGTGGAAGAAGATTTATTGAGAATGTGATTATCTCTGTGAATAATATCATACCAAAACTTTGGTGAAAGCTTTTTTGAAGGTATCATAGTACACACCATTTCAACAAGTCTGCTATTCTTTCTCTCTATAATACCATTGTGTTCTGGAGTGTAATTAGTAATGAGTCGATGAGAGATATCTTTATAATGGACACAAGAAAAACCATTCTAAACTTTCAATTTCATGTGTTTTTCTATATGTCATGATTATTTCTGAATTTGGAGAAACTAATGTAAAATATGATATGCATAGGGAGGGGAGGCTCTATGGTATCACAACCCTCTAAATGCCTTGAGTGGGTGTAGGATATAATGCATCGGTGGGTAAGGCATCATGGCGATCCTCAAAATGCTCTGAACGTCCAGATCGACAGGGGTGCGTTGCTGACGTCTCCGTATCTCCATGTCATGGCGTGTGTGAATCGTCTGAATCTCTCTTTGGTGTGGACGGGCTCTCCGGAGTGGGGTCCTGGGTCGTCGACGCTGTCCTCCTCTGCTCTGTGTAATGTGACACCCCGCATTAAGCTGGGTCCTCGAGTGGTTGTGGGTCGGGAAAAATCTGTAATATAAGTCTTGGGGGGGGGGGGCAGGTGTATCCCCATCTGCTGCTCGAGAAGTGATGCACGGCGGTGCTGGAGCTCTACTAGGAAATGACCTAGAGGGCGCTGGTCCTCTGTCCCCAATAAAGCCTTGATCTCTCTGGCCCCCCTGAAGAGTTGTGGGTAGCGGTCTCTTATGTCCTCATATGCCTGGCATCTACATGTGTAGTGCTCCTCGTCCTCCACCTCCTCTCTACATATCCTGCATAATCTCTCGTCCCTCGGGGTATGTGTCGCTCGCCCAACCTCAATCTCGAGTTTGTGTGATGATACTCTGAGCTGCTCAATGGCCACTCTCTTAGCTGATGCCATGTCTGTATCCATGTATCGTGGTCTTTGAATGAAACCATCCGCTGTCACAGTGAGGAAGTGCTCTCTGTAGTGTTGCCTCTTTGTGGGAAGAGGCTCCCGTGGTGCTATCCATGTCTCCCTGACGTGTATCTGTAGTAGGTCCTGACGGATGATCCTATTCCTCTCCGAACGAGAGAGGGTAATGTGGGGGGAAGAGAGGTCATAGTGAAAAGGGGGAAGATCGGTAATGCTCATGCCATGGTTTGCTAACCATCGGTAAGTCTGTGCATACCATACTCTCTCATGCCCTTCCTCTGCCAAATGTCTAGAGCTCTCAAATGCAAGCCTTGTGAGTCGGCTGGTGGGGAGCTCTTTGACTCTCAGAATAAACGTCACCAATTGGAAGAGAGCCTCCACTAGCATCGGTGGTGTGCCAAGCTCAGCTCGTATAATGTCATGTGGAACGAAGGGCTTGCTGTGCAGCAAGCATGAGATCATGGTGACCTGGGGCCTCTCAATCTGCGTCCACATCGCCTCCGTGATCCTTGGTGCCCAAACTGCGGCTGCGTACATCAATGCGGGTGTCACTAGAGTGTCAAAGAGCCACCCCTTAGTCTGGGGCTCCTGAAAATGTGTCTGAAAGGAACGTCTCTCCAATCCTGCAAGTGCCGCATAGCCGCGCGTCAATCTATCTCTTTCTGCCTATGCCAAGGAGAATACCCCTGTGCTGCCCGAGAAGGTGACACCTAGGTAGACGTAGGAGTCCACTACCTCTATCTGTCCTCCCGCTTCAGTGAAAGAGGCGCGATGGCGTACTGTCCTTGAGGTATGGAAGATCATGACCTTGGTCTTGCCAAGGTTCACTCTGAGTCCTCTCTCCATCCAGAAGGTATCGAGCGCCTCTAAATGTGACTGCAATCCCTCCCGTGACTCTGAAAGCAAGACAATTTCATCAGCATATAATAGGATGTGTACTGGCGTACCACCAAGGTCTCCTCCTAGCCCTCCTGCTCGCTGTATATACTCCGTGATCTCGTCGATGTAGAGACCGAAGAGAGTGGGTGAGAGAGGGCAACCTTGTTTCACCCCAATGGTGCTAACAAGGCTGTCTGATAGGCCGCCGGGGCAGCGTACCCTACCTGTGACTCGTGCATACAAAGCATGGATGGCCCATAGCATGTCTGATGGTAGCTGTAACTCTTGGAGCCTTCGTAGTAGTCTCTCTCGAGGGACCATGTCGAAGGCTTTGCGGAAATCCACAAAGCAACAGTATAGTCCCTGCTTCCTCGCCTTCGTGGTCTCAATCAAGCAACGAAGCACGAAGATGTGGTCGATGGTGGAGAAAGTGCGGCGGAAGCCTCCCTGGCCGGGTGCTCTGATCCAGCTGCCTCAGCGTGTGTACTGAGCTCTGCCTCTAGTAGTGCCCTATAGATCTTGGCCAGGATATGGCCTATCATAATAGTCCTGTAGTTCCAGAGAGAGAGAGAGAGAGAGAGAGAGAGAGAGAGAGAGAGAGAGAGAGAGAGAGAGAGAGAGAGAGAGAGAGAGAGAGAGAGAGAGAGAGAGAAAGTGATATTAACATCTTCTGAACGCCAAACTTGGCCTATGAGACAAAACCATGTACAACTGTAGTAACTCTTGTGTAGAAATAAAATGGAATCATACTCGCTACACAAAACTGTGTAGGCTGAAATAGGCTCGAAATAACCCCAAGATAGTGTATCGAGTGATGGAGAGGTAGTGGGGATAATGTAGTGGTGTGGGAGGAGATGTGGCTCTGACTCTGCAGATAATGGCCACCTAATACATGGGGGTCCCATCATAGGAGTGAATATGTATATCCTAACTACATATAATGGGTGGAGGTGGGTGGAGTATGTGGCACATCGGTGACGGTGTGAGTGCCTCCGAAAGGAAGGCTACCGAGGTGGTGATGGTACGCCTGTTCTCCATCATGTAGTCATGGGCTATCATGATGCGTGAGATATCCTCCTGGTATAGTCGTGGTCGTCTGAATCGAGCCCTATGTGGTCGACGTTCCACTCTCTGTGCAGTTGCTTGCTAGAGAGAGAGAGAGAGAGAGAGAGAGAGAGAGAGAGAGAGAGAGAGAGAGAGAGAGAGAGAGAGAGAGAGAGAGAGAGAGAGAGAGAGAGAGAGAGAGAGAGAGAGAGAGAGAGAGAGAGAGAGAGAGAGAGAGAGAGAGAGAGAGTCATATTAACGTCTTCTGGAGGCCAAACTTGGCCTATGAGACAAAAGCCATGTACAAGTGTAGTAACCATGTGTAGAAAATGAAATGAAATAAACACAAAGCTATCTAGGGCTGGTAAAAGGTTGGGGAGAAGTGGCTCTGACTCAGCAGATAGTGGCCACCTAATACAGGGGGATCTATAATATGAGTGAGCAAAACACCCTAGCTACTGGTGATGGGGGGAGGTGGGTGTAGTATGTGGTACATCGGTGGTGGTCTGAGTGCCTCCTGAAGGAAGACAACCCAGGGGGTGGTGGTACGCCTATGCTCCATCATGTGGTCGTAGGCTATCCTGATGCGTGAGATATCGTGAGATATCCTCCTGATATAGTCACTGTCGACGATATCCTACCATGCGTGGTCGGCGTCGTGCTCTCTATGCTGCTGCCTGGAGGAGTGTGAGCCCTATAGAAGGACCTATCTGATGTAGCTCTGCTCGCTGAAAGAAGGTAATGGTCTGTTGGGTACTCACCCGTGGCTGATGTGTGGGCTGTAGTGACCGCTCTCGCCTCTCGTATGCTGCTGTGAGGAAGCGCCCCAAGCGTCGCTGGTCTCCCATAGTCATGCACAACTGGAGTGACTCCTCTAGCTGGAACTGTGCTCGTAGGTCTAAGTATGCTCAGCATCTGATAACAAAATGCTCCTCACTCTCTACCTCTGTCTGGCATACTGGGAACCACCTCTCCTCACCGGGGACTCCCCTGGACCGACCCCTCTCAATCTCGAGCTGATGTGATGAGACCCGGAGTTGCCCAATGACGACTCGGAGGTGGTGGGGAAGGTATGTCTCCATGTATCTCGGGATCTCGATGAAGCCCGCGTCCATATATGTAGAAAATGCTCGCGGTAATAGAGCATTTTCGGTGGCAGTGTATCCCTAGGGCTCACTCGTGTCCTCTGTATGTATGTATGCCATATCTCGTGACGAATTACCCTATTCCTCTCTTGATGAGAGAGCTAGTAGGTGGGTGCATGTGAGTCGTACTGTAGTGGTGGTAGCCATGGTGGGCCAGCCAGTCTCGTGTCTCTGCATACCATGAGGAGGTGTCTCCTTCTAATGCCATATCACGTGATGCCTGGAAAGCACGATAAGCAATGCGCTCTATATCCATGCTGCGAAGTCTGTGTAATAGGCATACTGTCTGGAACAGTGCCTCAACTAGCATCGATGGTGCAGCGAGCTCTGCACTAATGATATCATGTGGTACTGAAGGCTTGCTGCGGATAAGTGTGGCAATCATGAGGATCTGTGGCCTCTCTAATGCTGTCCATACTAATGTAGCTAATCCCGGCCCCCATATGGCTGCCCCATACATGAGCGCTGGCATAACCAAAGTGTCAAAGAGCCACCCCTTTGTGCGGGGCTCCTGAAAATATGCTTGGTGGCACTGTCTCTCCATCAAAGCTAGTGCTGCGTACCCACGTGTGATGCGGTCACGAGCTTCCTCAGACATAGAGAAGACCCCCGATGCTTCTGTAAATGTCACTCCCAAGTAAACATATGATACGACCACCTCGATCGGTCCACCTGTTGCTGTGAACAAACTATGTCTGTGTACCTGCACAGATGTATGAAAGATCATGACCTTGGTTTTACCAAGGTTCACAGATAACCCTCTGTGTCTGCAAAAGTCATCTAGGCCATGTAGATGATGCTGTAGACCTTCTGCAGACTCTGAAACCAATACAAATATCATCAGCGTATAAAAGAATATGGACAGTGGCTCCCCGTACCTCAATGCCATCTCCCCCGTGCAGCTGTATGAAGTCCACTATCTCATCAATGTAGAGATCAAAGAGGGTGGGTGAAAGAGGGCATCCTTGCTTCACCCCGATAGTGCTAGCAAGTGGATGAGATAAGCCCCCTGGACATCTGACTCTACCAGATACTCTCTCGTATAAGGCGTAGATCCCCCATATCATCTCCTCCGGAGCTCCGATATCAAGTAGTCGTCTCAAGAGTCGGTCCCTGGGAACAGTGTCAAATGCTTTGCGGAAGTCCACAAAGCAACAATATAATCTCCTCTTCCTCACTCTTGCCTGGTCGATCAGGCATCGTAGAGTGAAGATGTGGTCAATAGTAGAGTAATCTCGTCTTAAACCTTCCTGTCCTGGAGCTGTGATACCCTTCCTCTCAGCGAGAATACTCAACTCTGTCTCTAGTACTGCCCCATATAACTTGACCAATATAGGGTCAATCATGATCGTCCGGTATGTAGCTGGATCCATAGTATCACCTGACTTATGAATGGGCACTGTGGTGTGCTCAGTCCATGAGTCCGGGAACCCTTCAACCAATGCACGGTTGAAGAGGTGGGCAATGAGCGGTGCGAGAGTCTTGCCTCATAGATGAGGTGCTCTTCCTGTAAACCGAAATGGTCATGGGCCCTTCCATGCTGTAGCCGGGCAATAGCGCGTCCCACCATAGTGGGTGTGAAGAAGTCACAGGTAGTAGGACGTGAGCTTTGCGGTCTGGGAATGGGGGGCTGGTCTCGGATTTCGTATAGACTCCGTGCATAGCTATACCAAGTGCTCGGCTCTCGGATAGGGTGTCTGCTGTCTCCTCTCTCTCAAATGTCGCCATGCCACTCCACTGTCTCGACTCATGAGCAAATGGTAAATATCCCAATACTGTCTCCTCCCAATCTCGCCGTTTGCGGCAAGTAAGGCTCTGCATGCGACGCTGTGCCTCTGAGAGAGAGAGAGAGAGAGGAGAGAGAGAGAGAGAGAGAGAGAGAGAGAGAGAGAGAGAGAGAGAGAGAGAGAGAGAGAGAGAGAGAGAGAGAGAGAGAGAGAGAGAGAGGAGAGAGAGAGAGAGAGAGAGAGAGAGAGAGAGAGAGAGAGAGAGAGAGAGAGAGAGAGAGAGAGAGAGAGAAAGAAAGAAAGAAAGTCATATTAACGTCTTTTGGAGGCCAAACTTGGCCTATGAGGACAAAAACCATGTACAAGTGTAGTAGGGAGGGAGGGAGGGAGGGAGGGAGGGAGGGAGGGAGGGAGGGGGGGGGGAGAGAGAGAGAGAGAGAGAGAGAGAGAGAGAGAGAGAGAGACGAGAGAGAGAGAGAGAGAGAGAGAGAGAGAGAGAGAGAGAGAGAGAGAGAGAGAGAGAGAGAGAGAGAGAGAGAGAGAGAGAGAAAGAAAGAAAGAAAGAAAGTCATATTAACGTCTTCTAGAGGCCAAACTTGGCCTATGAGACAAAAACCATGTACAAGTGTAGTAACCCTGTGTAGAAGATAAAATGAAATAAAAAGTATATCGCTACACAAAGCTATATAGGGCTGGAAAAGGCTGGGGAGAAGTGGCTCTGACTCTGCAGATAGTGGCCACCTAATACATGGGGGGAATCCAAAATGTGAGTAAAACGCCCTAACTACTAGCGATGGGTGGAGGTGGGTGTAGTATGTGGTACATCGGTGGTGGTCTCAGTGCCTCCTGAAGGAAGACAACCCAGGGGGTGGTGGTACGCCTATGCTCCATCATGTGGTCGTAGGCAATCCTGATGCGTGAGATATCCTCCTGATATAGTCGTGGTCGACGATATCGCCCATGCGTGGTCGGCGCCGTGCTCTCTGTGCTGCTGCCTGGTGTAGCGTGAGCCCTATAGATGGACCTCTCTGATGTAGCTCAACGCGCTGAAAGAACTGCGTAATGGTCCTGCTGGGTACTCACCCGTGGCTGATGTATGGGCTGTAGTGACCGCTCTCGCCTCTCGTATGCTGCTGTGAGAAATCGGCCCAAGCGTCTCTGGTCTCCCATAGTCATGCACATCTGGAATGACTCCTCGATCTGGAACTGTGCTCGTAGGTCTAAGTATGCTGGACATCTGATAACAAAATGCTCCTCACTCTCTACCTCTGTCTGGCATACTGGGCACCACCTCTCCTCACGGGGACTCCCCTGGACCGACCCCTCTCAATCTCGAGCTGATGTGATGAAACCCGGAGCTGCCCAATGACGACTCGTAGGTGGTGGGGAAGGTAGGTCTGCATGTATCTCGGAATCTCGATGAAGCCCGTGCCCGATATATGTAGAAAATGCTCGCGGTAGTAGAGCATTTTCGGTGGCAATGTACCCCTAGGGCTCACCCATGTCCTGTATGTATGTATGCCATATCTCTGACGAATGATCCTATTCCTCTCTTGATGAGAGAGCGAGTAGGTGGTGCATGTGAGTCGTACTGTAGTGGTGGTAGCCTGTCTATGTCAAAGCCATGGTGGGCAAGCCAGTCTCGTGTCTGTGCATACCATGAGGAGGTGTCGCCTGCTAATGCCATATCACGTGATGCCTCGAAAGCTCGATAAGCAATGCGCTCTGTATCCATGCTCCGAAGTCTGTGTAATAGGCATACTGTCTGGAATAGTGCCTCAACTAGCATCGGTGGTGCAGCGAGCTCTGCTCTAATGATTCATGTGGTACTGAAGGCTTGCTGCGGATAAGTCTGGCAATCATGAGGATCTGTGGCCTCTCTAATGCTGTCCATACTGATGTAGCTAATCTGGTCCCCATATGGCTGCCCCATACATGAGCGCTGGCGTAACCAAAGTGTCAAAGAGCCACCCCTTTGTGCGGGGCTCCTGAAAATATGCCTGGTGGCACTGTCTCTCTCCATCAAAGCTAGTGCTGAGTACCCACGTGTGATGCGGTCACGGGCTGCCTGAGCCATAGAGAAGATCCCTGATGCGGCTGTAATGTCACCCCCAAGTAAACATATGATCCGACCACCTCGATCGGTCCACCTGCTGCTGTGAACACACTATGTCTGCGTACCTGTGCTGATGTATGAAAGATCAAGACCTTGGTTTACCAAGGTCACCGATAACCTCTGTGTCTGCAAAAGTCATCTAGGCCGTGTAGATGATGCTGTAGACCTTCTGCAGACTCTGAGACCAATACAATATCATCAGCGTATAAGAAGAATATGGACAGTGGATCCGTGTACTCAATGCCATCTCCCCCCTGCTGCTGTATGAAGTCCACTATTCATCAATGTAGAGACCAAAGAGGGGGGTGAGAGAGGGCATCCTTGCTTCACCCCGATAGTGCTAGCAAGTGGATCAGATAAGCCCCTGGACATCTGACTCTACCAGATACTCTCTCGTATAAGGCGTAGATCCCCCATATCATCTCCTCCGGGAGCTCCGATGTCAAGTAGTCGTTTGAAGAGTCGATCCCTGGGAACAGTGTCAAATGCTTTGCGGAAGTCCACAAAGCAACAATATAATCTCCTCTTCCTCACCCTGGCCTGGTCGATCAGGCATCTCAGAGTGAAGATGTGGTCAATGGTAGAGTAATCTCGTCTGAAACCTGCCTGTCCTGGAGCCTGATGCCCTTCCTCTCAGCGAGAGTACTCAACTCTGTCTCTAGTACCGCCCCATATAACTTGGCCAATATAGGGCCAATCATGATCGTCCGGTATGTAGCTGGATCCATAGTATCACCTGACTTATGAATGGGCACTATGGTGTGCTCAGTCCATGAGTCAGGGAACCCTTCAACCAATGCACGGTTGAAGAGGTGGGCAATGAGCGGTGCCAGGGTCGTGCCTCCGTAGATGAGGTGCTCTGCCTGTAAACCTAATGGGTCATGTGCTCTGCCATGCTGTAGACGGGCAATAGCGCGTCCCACCATAGTGGGTGTGAAGAAGTCAGAGGTAGTAGGACGTGAGCTCTGTGGAGTGGGAATGGGGGGCTTGTCTGGGATCTCGTATAGGCTCCGTGTATAGCTATGCCAAGTGCTCGGGTCTCGGATGGGTGTCTCTTGTCTCCTCTCTCTCAAATGTCGCCATGCCACTACACTGTCTCGACTCATGAGCAAATGATAAATATCCCAATATTGTCTCTCCTCCCAATGCCGCCGTTTGCGGCGAGTAAGGCTCTGCATGCGACGCTGTGCCTGTGTGTGTGTAATATCTCCTCTATGCTCTAAAATCCGTAGGTGCTTCCGTAGCTGACGACAATCTGCATCATACCAGCGGTTCTGGGGCATGGTACCTGTGCGTGGAGGGTGTATATGGGTGCGGTGTGGAAAGCTACAGAGAGCTGCGTGCTGTAGGATGGTGGTGAACTGTGATGTAAGTGTGTCCAAGGGTGATAGTGGATCGAGGGAGAGTAGGCGGGTGTGTAAATGGTGTGCATAAACGTGTGAGAGCTCGTGTGTGAAGTGTATCGTGGTGTGTGTCTGACTGGGTGAGGGAGGGTCTAATGGAATAGGGGATGAGAGTGTGAATGTGATAAATGTATGGTCAGCACCAAGTGGGCGTCGTCCAATACTAAGTGAGGGGATGAGTGAAGCTCCAGAGGTGGTACCTAAAATGTAGTCGACTGTGCTCTCACCTCCCCCGTGAGGGAAGCAAGTAAGTCCGCCCGAACCTGGCCAACGATCCATCCCGTTATATATAACGAGGTGGTGTCGGCTGCCTAGCTCAAGTAGATGTCTGCCATATCCGGTGGTGTCCTGACCCATATCCGCCGATACTCTACTGGTGCTCATCTCATTTGGGTCTCTGGTCCTCATAAGATGTGGCTGATCCATGTCGTATGCCTCGCACTGATGTGACTGAGTGCGGCCATTGAAGTCCCCCATAAGGAAGACTTCACCTAGCGTGCTGTAATGTAGTATCTCATCTGAAAGTGCTGTGTATGGTGAGTCTCTATCTCGGATCGGTCCCCCAAGATCCTGTCCTGCGTATCGAGATCCGCCTGGAGGGAAGTAGCATATAGCAATGTAGACCCAACTCCCCTGTGCTATCTCCATGCGAACCCACATGTATCGTGCCTCCTCATCTCTTCCTATAATATGGATCCGGCTCTGTATCTCCTGTCTAAATATGATGGCCACACCTCCCGACCCTCGCGCTGTACTCTGTCTGGTCGTGGTCCTGAATGCAGATTCCCAATGAAAACCTGCAATGCGTGGTAGACCTCTCTCTGGGCTCTCATGTGTCTCTGTGATGCACGCAAAGTCATGTGATCCCAGGATCTCCTCGAGTCTGTCTGGTCGCGTCCAGAGTGCCCCGTTGCAGTTCCACACTGCTCCTCTGAGTGGTGTCTCCTGGTGTGGTGATGTCTCATAGGCCGCGTGGCCCTATTTGATAGGGCGTCCATCTATGAAGACCTTACCATCACGGTAAAAGGCCTTCCTCCCCTCTCGGCGTGCCTGGAGTATCTGTGGCATGCAAGCGCGTCGGTGTGCCACCTGCATCCGCGTGAGGTCCTCGTCCATGTAGAGGGTGCCGCCTGGTAGTCCACGTAGTACTGATCGACGTCTAAAAAAGGCGGTCCGTGCCTCCTCGGAGCTCATCTTAAGGATGAGTGCTCGCAAACGCGATGTATCTTTCCCAACCCTCCATGTGCCTGTGAAGGGCATGCTCTCGTATCCAAGTCGACGGCAAATGTCAGTGGCGTCCGCCTCCGGTGATGCCCCTTCGGGTAGGCCTGTAATCCGAATGTGAAGTCTTCGAGTGTGTCGAAGCCTCTCCTCCTCAAGTGTATCCTCAACTCGTGTGAGCTCTTCTTTCTGCACGTCTTCCCTAACTTCCTTCTTAACCCTTTTGTGAACTACTTCCACCCACGACTCTCGAGTAGATTCTACCTCCGATTTGATTTCCTTCTTTATCTCCTCTTTGAGCGTCTCCACGTTGGAGATCTCTCCCTCTTCTTTCATGTGCTCATAGGCTGTCCTCCAATGGTCTCGTTCTTCTGTGAGAGTCTTCACTTGTTCTTCGAGTCCTTTGACTTTATCCATTACTTGTTCTTCGAGTCCTTTGAACTTTTCCATCATTTTTCGTATCTCCATATTGAGGTTGCGGTCTGCTTCCTTTTTGGCCTCTTTGAGGGCTTTAGCGATAAGTTCGTCCACTTCCCTCCGGTCCATGGGAGCCATTTCAGAGATTTCAGCTCGAGTTTCAGGTCAGATCAGGGTTAGGGTTTCAGATCAAGGTTAGGGTTTCAGGTTAAGGTTAGAGTTCAGGGAAGGTTTGGGAGCTAGGGTTAGGGTTAGGGTTTGAGGGTTTAGCTAGGGTTAGGGTTAGGGTTTGAGGGTTTAGCTAGGGTTAGGGTTTCAAGCTAAGTTCGAACTAGGGTTAGGGTTTCAGTTTTGGGAAGGTCATAGATAGAAGAGGGTTCAGACAGATCACTATATTCGCTTGAACTTGAGTATTTCTTCATCTCGGTGGTCCTCAGCTCAGTTGCCCGCCCCTCTTCTTTGATGCCCCGAAACCCTAACTACAGAACTCTCCTGCTCTGCGACGCCCTCTGTTCAGCAGGTTGAGGGACGAACTTGTTGAGGGAGGGAGGCAAAGCAGGTTTAGGGTTTAAAGTCGGCGGGATGGAGCATATCGTCGGACAGAGGAGGTCGTCTGGCTAGGGTTTGAATCTATTAGAGGCCAAAATCGGCCTATGAGACAAAACATATACATCAGTATGATCCAATCCACTGTGATCCCAAAACGAAAATAAAGTGTGAGTACCGCAAACGGGTATAAAAGGAGTGGATATTTACTGGCATCAAGGGTGTGGGGTGCTATGGGTATGCACTCTATATGCTCAATGGGTGAGATACAAATATGATATGCATAGAGAGGGGAGGCTCGATGGTATCACAACCCACTAAATGCCTGGAGTGGGTGTAGGATATAATGCGTCGCCTGAATCTCTCTCTGATGTGGACGAGCTCTCCGGACAAGGGGTCTCGGTCGTCGACGTTGTCGTCTAAGCTCCTCTGCTCTGTGTAATGTGACACCCCGCATCGAGCTTGGTCCTCGAGTGGATGTGGGTATGAAAATATCTGTAATATAAGTCTGAGGGGGGGGGGGTCAGGTGTATCTCCATATGCTGCTGGAGGAGTGATGCACGGCGGTGCTGGAGCTCTACTAGGAAACGACCTAGAGGGTGCTGGTCCTCTGTCCCCAATAAAGCCCTGATCTCTCTGGGCCCCTTGAAGAGCTGTGGGTAGTGGTCTCTGATGTCCTCATATGCCTGGCATCTACATGTCTAGTGCTCCTCGTCCTCCACCTCTCTACATATCCTGCATAATCGCTCATCCCTCGGGGTATGTGTGGCTCGCCCAATCTCAATCTCGAGCTTGTGTGATGATACTTTGAGCTGCCCAATGGCCACTCTCTGAGCTGGTGACATATATGTATCCATGTATCGTGGTCTGTGAATGAAACCATCCGCTGTCACAGTCAGGAAGTGCTCTCTGTAGTGTTGCGTCTTTGTGGGAAGAGGCTCCCGTGGTGCTATCCATGTCTCCCTGACGTGTATTTGTAGTAGGTCCTGACGGATGATCCTATTCCTCTCCGAACGAGAGAGGGTAATGTGGGGGGAAGAGAGGTCATACTGAAAAGGGGAGAGATCCGTAATGCTCATGCCATGGTCTGCTAACCATCGATAAGTCTGTGCATACCATACTCTCTCATGCCCTGTCTCTGCCAAATGTCTAGAGCTCTCAAATGCAAGCCTGGTGAGTCGGCTAGTGGGGAGCTCTCTGACTCTCAGAATAAAGGTCACCAACTGGGAGAGGGCCTCCACTAGCATCGGTGGTGTCCCAAGCTCATCTCGTATAATGTCATGTGGAACGGAGGGCTTGCTGCGCAGCAAGCGTGAGATCATGGTGATCTGGGGCCTCTCAATCCGCGTCCACATCGCCTTTGTGATCCCTGGTGCCCAGACTGCTGCTGCATACATCAATGCGGGTGTCACTAAGAGTGTCAAAGAGCCACCCCTTAGTCCGGGGCTCCTGAAAATGTGTCTGACAGCAGCGTCTCTCCAATCCTGCAAGTGCCGCATAGCCTCACGTCAATCTATCTCTCGCAGCCTGTGCCATGGAGAATACCCCTGTGCTGCCCGAGAAGGTGATACCTAGGTAGACGTAGGAGTCCACTACCTCTATCTGTCCTCCAGCCTCTGTGAAAGAGGCGCGATGGCGTACTGTCCTGGAGGTATGGAAGATCATGACCTTGGTCTTGCGAAGGTTCATTGTGAGTCCTCTCTCCATGCAAAAGGTATCGAGCGCCTGTAAATGTGATTGCAACCCCTCCTGTGACTCTGAAAGCAGGACAATGTCATCAGCATATAATAGGATGTGTATTGGCGTACCTCCGAGGTCTCCTCCTCGCCCTCCAGCTCGTTGTATATACTCCGTGATCTCGTCGATGTAGAGACCGAAGAGAGTGGGTGAGAGAGTGCAACCTTGTTTCACACCAATGGTGCTAACAAGGCTGCCTGATAGACCGCCAGGGCAGCGTACCCTGCCTGTGACTCGTGCATACAGAGCGTGGATGGCCCATAGCATGTCTGATGGAAGTTGTAACTCCTGGAGCCTCCGTAGTAGTCTCTCTCGAGGGACCATGTCGAGGGCTTTGCGGAAATCCACAAAGCAACAGTATAGTCTCTGCTTCCTCGCCTTCGCGCTCTCAATCAAGCAACGAAGCACGAAGATGTGGTCGATGGTGGAGAAAGTGCGGTGGAAGCTTGCCTGGCCGGGTGCTCTGATCCTCGCTGCCTCAGCGTGTGTACTGAGCTCTGCCTCTAGTACTGCCCCATAGATCTTGGCTAGGATATGGCCTATCATAATAGTCCTTTAGTTCCCTGGGTCCATTATATCGCCGGACTTATGGATAGGCGTAATGGTATGCATAGGCCATGAGTCGGGTAATCCCTCAACCAAAGCACGGTTGAAGAGATGGGCGATCAAGTGGGAAACTACATCTGCTGCGTATATAAAGTGCTCTCCCTGTAGCCCTGTGTGGTCTGCCGAACGGCCATGCTGTAGCCTATGGATGGCCTCGCATACCATGCCTGCCGTGAAGAGGGTGGATATCACCAGACGCGGTGTGGAAGGAATCGGCAATGGTGGCTGTCCTCGGACGTCATATAACCTCTGGGCGTAGGTGTGCCAAGTCTGAGGATCTTGTATGGGTGTAGGTGGGCGTGGCTCACGTAGTGCCCTCCACGCGGTGGCACAATCCCTACTCATGAGAAGGTCGATCAACTCTGCCTACTGTCGCTCCTCGAAAGCTCGCCGCTTCCGGCATGTGAGGGCTCGCATCTGTCGTCGTGCCTTCCTCTCTGTGATGGATCCCAAGGTACTCTGTGCTCTGAGATGTCGGTAGAGTCGCCCACACTCCTCATCGTACCATCTATTTTGGGGTGTATGCCCTAGTCGTGTCGAATGTGCAGTGATGTGGGTGGTGTATGGGAAGCTGAGAGTAGCAGATGTATGGAGGATCGAGGAGAAGTGGGCGGTGAGGGTGTCCAAGAAGGCAGAGGGATCAAGAGAGTAGATGCGCTCTCGAACATGGGAGCTCTAGATATGTGCTAGCTCATGTCTAAAGTGAATGGTGGTATGGGCTCGTGGCTGTATGGTGACGGGGTGGGATATGCATGGTGAGCCGCGAATGGATAGGGCAAGATATGCGTGATCAGCTCCAGTCGATAAGGGTGGGATAGTGAATGAGGTGATGAGATGTGTCGCCTCCGGGGGTCCGATAACATAGTCTACCACACTGCCCCCCTGTGGTGTCGTGGGTGGGATGCAGGTGAGACCGCGCGAGGTGGGCCAGGTCCCCATCCCATTATATATAACGAGACGGTGTGCTGCTCCCATCTGGTGTGGCGGTGTCGGCTGTATGAGGTGGGTGTGGCGGTGTCGGCTGAGGCTCTGAGTGTAGGCATGTCCTCTATGGTACGAAGCATCTTAGGGTCGTCAAAGTCGTAGATATCACACTGGTGGCTCTGAGTGCGGGCATTGAAGTCTCCTACAAGGAAGACTTCACCCATCCCGGTATACTCCATAATCGTGTCACTGAGGCAGTCATATGGCGATGTGGTGTCTGGTCCCTCCCCCCTTGATAGCTCATCAGGGGAATTTGTGAAGCGTGAACCAATGGGTGCAATATAGCATACGACGAAGTACTCTGCTCTCTCCTGTGATAGCTGCAAGCGTATCCACATGAAACGTGCCTCTGGGTCTCTAGCTACCACCTGTACCCTGTGCTGTAGCGACTGTCTATAGAGCATGGCTGCTCCTCCTGATCCTCGTGTGGTGTGCTGTCTCATCTTGCGGCGGTGAGCTTACTCCCACATATAGCCCTCAATCCTCGGTAGGCTCATCCCCGGGCTCTCGTGTGTCTCTATCAAGAAGATAATGTCTCTGCCCTCCATCACCTCCTCGAGGCTCCCTGGATGTGTCCACAAAGATCCATTGCAGTTCCAGACTGCAATGTGCACCTCCTGCTGTGCTGTCTCATAGGCCGCGAATCCCTAGTCAATGGGCCGTCCATCAATGATGACCCGACCGTCTCTGTAGAGGGCATGATGTCCCTCTCGTCTTGCCTGGAGGACACGTGGCATGCATGCCCGTCTGTGCTCTATCTGCATCCGTGTGAGGTCGTCATCCAAATAGATGGGGGTGCCCGGTGTAGTGCGTAGTACCGCCTGTCGTCTGAGAAAGTCTCTCCTCCCGGCCTCATCTGAGAACTGAAGGATAAGTGCTATGCTCCTTGTGGTGTCCCGTCCTTCTCTCCATGCTCTGGTGAAAGGGAGAGGCTCATCCGCACGGTATCCAAGTAATGTGCACAAGCGACGCCCGTCCTGCTCCGGTGATCCGTCTGTCTCTGTGAGACCGGAGACGCGAACATTGAGCCTGCGAGCCTGTCGCATCCGCTCCTCCTCAATGGTGGTATGCACTATATGGATCTCGTCATGGTGGTTGTTCTTCTTTGCCTCCTGTCGAAGGTTTTTTTTACAACCTCGACCCATCCATCTTTCTTAGTCTCAAGCTCGCTCTGCACCACCTCCATACACTCCTTCTTGATAGTCACTCGAATGTCCTCTAGCTCTGGAGCGATCTCCCCCTCCTCGTGCATGCTGTCCAGTTTCGTTTTCATATCAGTAAGCTCAGTGTGCAACTCCTCCAGGTCCCGTGAGTGCTGCTTGCGGGTAGCAAGAAGCTCTTCCCGAAGAGATTCGTTTTCCTTCTCCAAGGTTGCCACCTTGGCTTCGAGGGCGACAACTCTACGGGTAACCCCGTTCAGTGCAGAATCTCCTTCTTTCTTGTGTTTTCCTATCAACTCTCGGAGGGCATGCTCTAAGGTGGCCAGCTGTTCCTCCAGCCTGGGAGCCATGAGAGAGAGAGAGAAAGAAAGAAAGAAAGAAAGATATATTAACGTCCACGGGAGGCCGAAGTCGACCTATGGGACCGATCAGGTACATCAAAACATTACATTCCACTTGGGGGAAGCCCTCAAGGGGCTATAATAAAAGGGAAAAATCAAAATAAAAGGGGGGGGGGATGTGGCTTCCAAAGCACTCTTATGACTCATAAGAGTTTCAAAATTACATCAATATATATTACAAATGAGGGAGATAGCTGTTTCTTCCTATGTGGTATGGGTATGGAAATCTCTGATAATAGCTTGACCTCCTCTGTATACTGCCCACTTTCCATTCTTCCTGGCTTCTCTGACTTTAGTTAACTCTGCTGGTCGATTTTTAAGTTGGAGTGGGGTGAGTTCATCTGCTATCCATACTTTAGTACCTTGTAGTGACTTTGCTTGCTTCATGACAGCTATCTTATCTGACATGTCAAAATAGCTTACCCTTGCCTGAGTTCCTTTGGGTGTGATGAAGACCGGAGACCCTAGATTGATGAAGGGGACCACCTTGGTTAGTTGTGCTTCTAGTACTTCTCTTTCAAGGATGCAGTCATCTTTTAACTCGGGTGCGATGTCCTCTCTGTCCCATCCTAGGGGGAGGCCTCCAATCCTGATAACTTTCTTGTTGCTGTCCACCAATTTCTGCTCCTTTACCACAGACATTACTTCTTTTGAAAAATGTGTAGAGCTGGATAGTTTTACCTCGGATAATTGTGTTGCCAAGTCGACTTTATTTGTTGATTCAGCTCCTGTTTGCTGGCTGTTTCCTTGTGTTTCATCAAGCTTTTGTTGCAATCTGGCTATTTGTTCATCTTTCTTATTAATTTCGTGCTTCATTGCTGCGATTTCTCCTTGGAGTTTCTTCAGTTCTTGGAGTAAGTAGGACTCCCATGCTGTTGGTTTGTTGACTGGGGCTTGTATAGAAAGCGGCTGGTGCAACAGGGCAGATGCAAAGCTTTTCCTGCCTTCCATGTTGTTGCTGTAGACAAGGGAGCGAGGAGAAGGGTGCTGGAAAGCTCAAGGAGAGGGTCCCCTCCCTCACCCTCCCCTCGAGATGAAGAAAGAGGGGGGCTGCTCCCCTCTCTCTCTCTGACGCGCGGGTCTGACGCGCTCTCACGCGGGGTCTGACGCGTTCTGACGCGCGGGTCTGACGCACAGGTAGAGCAGGTCTGACGCGCGGGTCTGACGCCCTCTGACGCCCTCTGACGCGCGGGTCTGACGCGAGAGAGAGAGAGAGAGAGAGAGAGAGAGAGAGAGAGAGAGAGAGAGAGAGAGAGAGAGAGAGAGAGAGAGAGAGAGAGAGAGAGAGAGAGAGAGAGAGAGAGAGAGAGAGAGAGAGAGAGAGAGAGAGAGAGAGAGAGAGTGTGTGTGTTAAGTTTTTGCTTCAAAGTGTGAAGGTTTCGGTTTTGGTTTTTTTTCAAGTGTTAGGATGGGATTAAGGTTTTGGGTTGGGGTCTATTTTAAAAATAGGGTTAGAACTAGGGTTTCGGGTTCGGATTAGGGTTTAGGTTTAGGTAAGGGTTAGGGTTAGGGTTAGGGTATGCTAGGGTTAGAGTTGTAGGCATGGGTACGAGCAGGTGATGGGAAGGGTGAAGCTGACGAAGGAGGGAAGGGCGACCAGAGGACGGCTCGGGACATGGAGGACGGCAAAGGTTGGGTGTGGGAGATCTCTCTAAAGGACGATTAGGGTTTCGGCACCCCAACTCGATTAGGGTTCTGGCGCAGCAGCCCGAGAGAGCAGCAGACAACCTGGGCGAGCATGTCCCGATTGAAAACCCTAACAGCAGAAACCCTATCAGACGCAGCAGATGGCTACGGGGCTGAAGTTGCTGACGCAGTAGAGGTTACGGGGCTGAAGATGCTGACACAGCAGGGCCGATGCAGCAGAGGTTACGGGGCTGAAGATGCTGATGCAGCAGAGGTTACGGGGCTGAAGATGCTGATGCAGCAGAGGTTACGAGAGAGAGAGAGATGGCCAAACCCTAACAGCAGAAACCCTCTCAGACGCAGGGGGGGGGGGGAGAGAGAGAGAGAGAGAGAGAGAGAGAGAGAGAGAGAGAGAGAGAGAGAGAGAGAGAGAGAGAGAGAGAGAGAGAGAGAGAGAGAGAGAGAGAGAGAGAGAGAGAGAAAGTTTTACGTCTATTAGGAGGCCGAACTCGGCCTATGAGACAAATCGATGTACATGGGTGTATCTTCTGTCAATCAGAAAAGATAAAAGTGCTGAAGAGAAAAGAAACTGGTTAAGCTGATATAGATCTCCGTAGTATGCATGTGGGGATACCCATGAAAATGGCGGGGGGGGGGGGTGTATGGAGTGTGTCTATGATAGTCTAGACTCTATATGCAAAAGGGTAGTACAACAACCATGAGAATGCATATGAAACGACTAACTAGCTCCATCCTGTGCTAGTGGGTGGGTGTAAGATGTGATACATAGGTGGAGGTGGAGTCAGGGCCACCCTGATGGCTGCAACGGGATCGGCCATCATCTGGGATCGTCTCTCCTCCATGGCGCGATGGTCACAAGCCTGGATCTCCGCAATCTGGTGTCGGTAAAGTCTCGGGGCCCGATATCCTATAGCACAGGGTCGTCTCCTAGCTCGAGAAATCTGAGCCTGCTGAAGAGTCACCCCGCTCGGTGTGTGGGCTGAGGGGGGAAGGGCTGCAGCATGTCGTGGAATAAAGAAGTCAGTGAGCTGACTCTGTCTCCCTCCTGTATGGAGTGCTACAGTAGGCTGGAGTAGGGAATCTCTGTGACTCTGTATCTCTAGTAAGAATCGCCCGAGCCGTCGCTGGTCTCTAGAGTCCATGATCTCTCGGAGGGTGGGCTGCCCTACAAACAGAGTCTCGTATCTGCCTCTGATGCCATCATATGCGCTACATCTGCATACAAAGTGCTCCTCATCCTCCATCTCTACTCTGCATACTCTGCATATCCGCTCCTCTCTGGGAATGTCTGCAGCTCTGCCCGTCTCAATCTCGAGTCGGTGTGATGAGACCCTGAGCTTGCCAATCGCTACCCTCGAGCTATGAGGCATGTGAGTATCCATGTAGCGTGGTCGCTGGATGAAACCGTCTGCTAGTATGTCTAAGAACTGGTCTCGATAGTGCGATAGTCTCGATCCCATGTGTGGTGTGTGCCATGTCTGACTAATGTAGAGCTGCCAGAGATCCTGTCTGAGCACAACATTCCTCTCACGACGAGAGAGGTGGATGTGAGGTGAGTCTGGGTCATACTGAAAAGGCGGCAATCTGTCCATATCAAGTCCATGACTATCAAACCAGACTCTAACCTGAGTGTACCAAGCTCTCTCATATCCTGACTCTGATATCTGTATAGATGCCTCAAGAGCTCTATGTGTGAGTCTATCTGTAGGGAGGTCCCTAATCCTCTGAATAAAGCAGATAGTCTGGAATAGTGCCTCTACTGCCATGGGTGGTGCAGCTAGCTCTGCCCTGATGATGTCATGTGGCACCGACTGTTTCCCACGAAATAATCGTGAGATCATACGTACCTGTGGCCTCTCGATCGCACTCCACTGGGTGACTCTGAGGCCTGGGGCCCAAACCGTCGCAGCATACATCATAGCTGGTTTGACCAGTGTGTCAAATAGCCACCCCTTCATGCGGGGCTCCTGGAAGTGTGCCCGGTGACATCTCCGCTCTAACATGGCTGAAGCTGCATATCCGCGTGTGAGTCTATCGGTGGCTGCCTGTCTCATGCTGAAGGGGCCAGGCAAGCTCGTGAATGTGACTCCGAGATAGACATAGGAAGTGACCACCTCAATCTGTCCACCACCAGCTCTGAATCATGCTCCATTCCTCACCACGGGGGAGGTGTGGAAGATCATGACCTTGGTCTTGCCAAGGTTTACTGTCAAGCCCCTCTGTGTACAAAACTCATCCAGGGCCTCAAGGTGGCGCTGTAATCCCTCGGGTGACTCTGAAATCAAGACAATGTCATCGGCATATAATAAAATGTGGACATGTGTACCTGCGAGGTCTGCACCCTCTCCTCCAACTCGGAGAATGTAGTCCTCAATCTCGTCAATGTAGAGACCAAATAGAGTGGGAGAGAGTGGGCAGCCTTGCTTAACACCGATGGTGCTAGCAATGGCCTCAGACATACCTCCCGGACACTGTACCCTCCCAGTCACCTGAGAGAGAGAGAGAGAGAGAAAGAAAGAAGAAAGAAAGACTTTTTAACGTCTATTAGAGGCCAAAATCGGCCTATGAGACAAAACATATACATCAGTATGATCCAATCCATTGTGATCCAAAACGAAAATAAAGTGTGAGTACTGCGAACGGGTATAAAAGGAGGGATAGTAGCTCGCATCAAGGGTGTGGGGTGCTATGGGTATGCACTCTATATGCTCAATGGGTGAGATACAAATATGATATGCATAGGGAGGGGAGGCTCGATGGTATCACAACCCCCTAAATGCCTGGAGTGGGTGTAGGATATAATGCATCGGTGGGTAAGGCATCATGGCGATCCTCAAAATGCTCTCGGCGTCCAAATCGATAGGGGTGCGCTGCTGACGTCTCTGTATCTCCATGTCATGGCGTGCGTGAATCGCCTGAATCTCTCTCTGATGTGGACGAGCTCTCCGGACAAGAGGTCTCGGTCGTCGACGCTGTCGTCTAAGCTCCTCTGCTCTGTGTAATGTGACACCCCGCATCGAGCTGGGGCCTCGAGTGTATGTGGGTCTGAAAAAATCTGTAATATAAGTCTGAGGGGGGGGGGGTCAGGTGTATCTACATCTGCTGCTGGAGGAGTGATGCGCGACGGTGCTGGAGCTCTACTAGGAAACGACCTAGAGGGCGCTGGTCCTCTGTCCCCAATAAAGCCCTAATCTCTCTAGGCCCCTTGAAGAGCTGTGGGTAGCGGTCTCTGATGTCCTCATATGCCTGGCATCTACATCTGTAGTGCTCCTCGTCCTCCACCTCCTCTCTACATATCCTGCATAATCGCTCATCCCTGGGGGTATGTGTGGCTCGCCCAATCTCAATCTCGAGCTGGTGTGATGATACTCTGAGCTTCCCAATGGCCACTCTCTCAGTTGGTGCCATATATGTATCCATGTATCCTGGTCTCTGAATGAAACCATCCGCTGTCACAGTCAGGAAGTGCTCTCTGTAGTATTGCCTCTTTGTGGGAAGAGGCTCCCGTGGTGCTATCCATGTCTCCCTGACGTGTATCTGTAGTAGGTCTTGACGGATGATCCTATTCCTCTCCGAACGAGAGAGGGTAATGTGGGGGGAAGAGAGGTCATACTGAAAAGGGGGGAGATCCGTAATGCTCATGCCATGGTCTGCTAACCATCGGTAAGTATGTGCATACCATACTCTCTCATGCCCTGTCTCTGCCAAATGTCTAGAGCTCTCAAATGCAAGCCTGGTGAGTCGGCTAGTGGGGAGCTCTCTGACTCTCAGAATAAAGGTCACCAACTGGAAGAGGGCCTCCACTAGCATCGATGGTGTGCCAAGCTTAGCTCGTATAATGTCATGTGGAACGGAGGGCTTGCTGCGCAGCAAGCGTGATATCATGGTGATCTGGGGCCTCTCAATCTGCGTCCACATCGCCTCTGTGATCCCTGGTGCCCATACTGCTGCTGCGTACATCAATGCGGGTGTCACTAGAGTGTCAAAGAGCCACCCCTTAGTCCGGGGTTCCTGAAAATGTGTCTGAAAGCAGCGTCTCTCCAATCCTGCAAGTGCCGCATAACCTCGCGTCAATCTATCTCTCGCAGCCTGTGCCATGGAGAATACCCTTGTGCTGCCTGAGAAGGTGATACCTAGGTAGACGTAGGAGTCCACCACCTCTATCTGTCCTCCAGTTGCTGTGAAAGAGGCGTGATGGCGTACTGTCCTGGAGGTATGGAAGATCATGACCTTGGTCTTGCCAAGGTTCACTGTGAGTGCTCTCTCCATGCAAAAGGTATCGAGCGCATGTAAATGTGACTGCAACCCCTCCTGTGACTCTGAGAGCAGGATAATGTCATCAGCATATAATAGGATATGTACTGGCGTACCTCCAAGGTCTCCTCCTCGCCCTCCAGCTCGCTGTATATACTCCGTGATCTCGTCGATGTAGAGACCGAAGAGAGTGGGTTAGAGAGGGCAACCTTGTTTCACACCAATGGTGCTAACAAGGCTGTCTGATAGACCGGCAGGGCAGCGTACCCTGCCTGTGACTCGTGCATACAAAGCGTGGATGGCCCATAGCATGTCTGATGGAAGCTGTAACTCCTGGAGCCTCCGTAGTAGTCTCTCTCGAGGGACCATGTCGAAGGCTTTGCGGAAATCCACAAAGCAACAGTATAGTCTCTGCTTCCTCGCCTTCGCTCTCTCAATCAAGCAACGAAGCACAAAGATGTGGTCAATGGTGGAGAAAGTGCGGCGGAAGCCTTCCTGGCCGGGTGCTCTGATCCCCGCTGCCTCCGCGTGTGTACTGAGCTCTGCCTCTAGTACTGCCCCATAGATTTTGGCCAGGATATGGCCTATCATAATAGTCCTGTAGTTCCCTTGGTCCATCATATCATCGGACTTATGGATAGGCGTAATGGTATGCATAGTCCATGAGTCGGGTAATCCCTCAACCAAAGCACGGTTGAAGAGATGGGCGATCAAGTGGGAAACTACATCTACTGCGTATATAAAGTGCTCTCCCTGTAGCCTCGTGTGGTCTGCTGAGAGAGAGAGAGAGAGAGAGAGAGAGAGAGAGAGAGAGAGAGAGAGAGAGAGAGAGAGAGAGAGAGAGAGAGAGAGAGAGAGAGAGAGAGAGAGAGAGAGAGAGAGAGAGAGAGAGAGAGAGAGAGAGAGAGAGAGAGAGAGAGAGAGAGAGAGAGAGAGAGAGAGAGAGAGAGAGAGAGAGAGAGAGAGAGAGAGAGAGAGAGAGAGAGAGAGAGAGAGAGAGAGAGAGAGAGAGAGAGAGAGAGAGAGAGAGAGAGAGAGAGAGAGAGAGAGAGAGAGAGAGAGAGATTTTTAACGTCTTTTAGAGGCCAAAATCGGCCATGAGACAAAACATATACACGAGTATGATCCAATCCACTATGGTCCCAAAAGGAAAATAAAGTGTGAGTACAAAACAAAGTATAAAAGGAGTGGATAATAGCTGGCGTCGAGGGTGTGGGGTGCCATGGGTATGCACTCTATATGCTCAATAGGTGAGATACAAATATGATATGCATAGGGAGGGGAGGCTCGGTGGTGTCATAACCCTCTAAATGCCTGGAGTGGGTATAGGATATAATGCATCGTTGGGTAAGGAATGGTGGCGATCCTCAAAATGCTCTGCTCGTTGAGATCGGCAGGGGTACGCTGTTGACGTCTCCGTATCTTCATGTCATGGTGTGTGAATCGCCTGAATCTCTCTCTGGTGGGGACGGGCTCTCCGGAGTGGGGGTCTCGGTCCTGGGCGCTGTCGTCTAAGCTCCTCTGTTGCCTGTAATGTCACACCTCGCGTCGAGCTGGGTCTAAAGTAATCTATAATATGAGTGTGGGGGGTCGGGGGTATCTCCATCTGCTCGAGAAGTGAGGCACCGCGGCGTTGGAGCTCTACTAGGAATCGATCGAGAGGGCGCTGATCCTCCGTCTCCAATAAAGCCCTGATTTGTCTGGGCCCCCTAAAGAGCTGTGGGTAACGGTCTCTGAAATCCTCATATGCCTTGCATCTACATGTGTGGTGCTCCTCGTCCTCCACCTCTCTGCATATCTTGCATAATCTCTCGTCCCTGGGGGTATGTGTCGCTCGCCCAACCTCAATCTCGAGCTGGTGTGATGATACTGTGAGCTTCCCAATGATCACTCTCTTTGCTGGCTGAATGAAACCATTTGCTGTCACTATCAGGAAGTGCTCTCTGTAGTGTTGCCTCTTTGTGGATAGAGGCTTTCGTGGTGCTACCCATGTCTCCCTGACGTGTATCTGTAGTAGGTCCGACGGATGATCCTGTTCCTCTCCAAACGAGAGAGGGTAATGTAGAGGGAAGGGAGGTCATACAGAAACGGGGGGAGATCGGTAATGCTCATGCCATGGTTTGCCAACCATTGGTAGGTCTGTGCATACCATACTCTATCATGCCCTATCTCTGCCAAATGTCTAGAGCTCTCAAATATAAGCCTGGTGAGTCGGCTGGTGGGGAGGTCTGACTCTCAGGATAAAGGTCACCAGGTGAAAGAGGGCCTCCACTAGCATCAGTGGTGTGCCAAGCTCAGCTCGTATAATGTCATGTGGAATGGAGGGCTTGCTGCGGAGCAAGTGTGAGATCATGGTGACCTGGGGCCTCTCAATCCGCGTCCACATCGCCTCCGTGATCCCTAGTGCCCATACTGCCACTGCGTACATCAATGCGGGTGTCACTAGAGTATTAAAGAGCCACCCCTTAGTCTGGGGCTCCTGAAAAATGTGCCTGAAAGCAGCATCTCTCCAATCCAGCAAGCTCCACGCAGCCTCGTGTGAATCTATCTCTCGGTGCATGTGCCATGGAGAATACTCCTGTGTTGCCCGAGAAGGATACACTTAAGTAGACGTAGGAGTCTAGTGTCCACTACCTCTATTTGTCCTCCGATTGCGGTGAAAGAGGCGTGATAGCATATTGTCCTAGAGGTGTGGAAGATCATGACCTTGGTCTTGCCAAGGTTCACTGTGAGTCCTCTCCCCATGCAAAAGGTATGGAGCGCCTATAAATGTGACTGTAGCTCCCTCTTGTGACTCTGAAAGAAAGACAATGTCATCGACATATAATAGGATGTGTACTGGCATACCTCCGAGACCTCCTCCTAGCCTTCCTGCTCGCTGTATATACTCCGTGATCTCGTCGATATAGAGATCGAAGAGAGTGGGTGAGAGAGGGCAACCTTGTTTCACACCAATGGTGCTAACAAGGCTGTCTGATAGGCCGCCGGGGCAGCGCACCCTACCTGTGACTCGTGCATACAAAGCATGGATGGCCCATAGTATGTCTGATGGTAGGTGTACTCTTGGAGTCTCTGTAGTAGTCTCTCTCGAGGAAATCCACAAAGCAAGAGTATAGTCTCCGCTTCCTCGCCTTCGCGCTCTGAATCAAGCAACGAAGTACGAAGATGTGGTCGATAGGCTGCTCGGGCGTATGTGTGAAGCGCGAGCTTATGGGTGCAATATAGCAGATGACGATCTCTCCTCTGATAGCTCGAGGCGTATCCGCATGAAAGGTGCCTCTGGGTCTCTGGCTACCACGTGTACCTTATGCTGTAATGACTGTCTATAGAGCACGGCTACTCCTCCTGATCCTCGTGTGGTGTGCTCTCGTATCCGTCGGCGTGAGTTGACTCCGAGATATAGCCCTTAATCCTTGGTAGGCTCCTCCCTTGGCTCTCGTGTGTCTCCGTCAAGAAGATCATGTCTCTTCCCTCCATCACCTCCTCGAGGCGCCCTCGATGTATCCACAAAGATCCATTGCAGTTCCAGATTGCAATGCGCACCTCCTGCCGTGCTATCTCATAGGCTGCGGATCCCTAGTCAATGGGTCGTCCATCGATGATGACACGACCGTCTCTGTATAGGGTACGATGTCCCTCCCGTCGTGCCTAGAGGACACATGGCATGCATGCACGTCTGTGCTCTACTTGCATCCGTGTGAGGTCGTCATCCAAATAGATCGGGGTGCCCGGTGTAGTGTGTAGTACCGTGTTGTCTGAGGAAGTCTCTTCTTTTGGCCTCATCCAAGAACTGAACGATGAGTGCTATGCTCTGTGTGGTGTCCCGTGTTATATTCCAGAGATGTACGTGCCTGGAGGAACAAGAAGTTCCTTGCTCGGAGGATAGCCAAGGCTAAAAGCCAGAGAGTTCATACGAGGTACCTACTCATGATGGCCAAATGAGTAGAGGAACCTTAGAGAGAACTCTAGATGGTGATTAGGCAAGGGCTATAAATAGGCTGGGAGGTTAATCCCAGGCATGTCATTCTCCACTTCTCACATTTGGTATCAGAGCGCGTGAGGGAAAGAGAGACCTTTGGCAAGGAGATGGAGAAACATTTTATTCTATTTTGGAGGGAGACTCATCATCTTCGCGGGGGGTTCATGTGGAGCTCAGAGAGAAGATCTCGAGGATCATCAACGAAAAGGAACTCCTTGATGTGCAGCTCACGAATCAAGAAGCAAGACATAGCGAAAATGATTTATGAACATGTAGAGCTCGCGGAGCATGGAAAACATCGTTACACAACGAGAATCCACCACCTTCCACTCACGGGATGCAGCAAGATTTGAACTCATGACTTCGTGGATGAGAGGTAAGTGTTGTATCCAACCCACCCATACCACTTCATGACATAGACATTGCAATACAGTATCATATCTGTAGATTGGATGATTCCACTTGATATAGAAAGTAGACTCAAAGGGCTTTCAAATGAGTGGCTTGAAGCTATCATTGGATAATTAAAAACCCACTGTAGAGAGTAGTATTTAATTCTCTGCATATCTCTTCAAAGAGGTATGCTGTCCACTCACCTAGCTTCATTGTTTTGGCCAAGGTCCAAATCAAGAAATTCAACTTGCTATAGATTCTACACTTCAAACCCTTTATTTTGAATGTTACGTGATATATTTTGACCATTGGAAGTTATCCTTGCACAAGCTTTTAGATAGTTGTTGACTGGCGAGAAACTTTTTTTGAGTAATTTGAGTGTCCAATTGATAATTAAGCATTCCTAATCATATTTTGAACCATCTTGGATAGGAATGAATTGCTTTTTATACATTTGCATCATATTTTTTCTCTCAAATAAATTCATTTGAATACTTCTCGCATCAAAGTTTATAATTTTGCATTGTATTTTCTTCCAGTTTTATGAAATCAACATTGGAATGTGCATGAAAGCTAGTTTTTACATGAATTTATCTATGCACATGAAGTTACACTAACTTATGTTGATTCATAAAACAGATCTTTTTGTGTATTTTAGAATCTTTTGCAGGTATTGAAGGTAGAAAAAGACATTGTAACGAGGGCGTGTAGTGCCCAATAACACATTGTTGGAAAAGTTTTTTTTATCTGTAGGTTTTGGGGAGTAAATAAAGTGGTTTGCCAACCACTAGGTTGATGTTTACCATTGTAATGATTATTATTATTTTTCTCAAGCTTCATTTTCCTGGCAAAATTTTGTCGAGAATTTTATAGCCACATGGCGTTATATCAAATATGCCATGTGAGAACTAGAGTGATGTTGTGTTGTGAGAGAGAGGAAGTCTTATGTCTGCATAGCTAAAAGCATATAAATTGATTGAAGTAGAGAAGAAAATGCATGAGTGAATGCATGTATACATAGACGATATGATTGCTAGAAAGCTGAAATGCATGATGCATTTTCTGTTTATAGAAGACCACTTTTATGTATCACTACGATGAAGTAGGGTGAGCATGAGGTATGTGATAGAGGTATCATGCATAGGCTAATTGTGCCTTTAGAGAGTAAAGGACAAGGTATATATATCAAGAACAACTAAGACTCGTTTTCATCTAGTAACGCATGAACACATAAATTGTTTTTCATGCAAGTCTATGTACTTGATATAGACGTTTATCTAGAGTCCGCACAAGAGTGCTATGGATATGATCATCAATACAAGTATCAAGTGCTTGTATATGATTATTTGTGATGAGATTAATGAATGTGCAAAAAGCACAATGAATAGAATGACGTCCATAGATATTCACTTTCAATGAAAGGTGGATACTATGTAAAGAGTTGATTTTTCCACGATACGTTTTGGATGGTTAATTGGTTTGCATTGATCTATGGATATATCTCCATGTCATAATCCATTCAAGAAAATGAATGAGTATGTATAATCATAAGGATTAATATGTCTTGTCTTTTTTTTAAGTAATTTGGAGACTTTTAGATAGGTCAAATGACCTCTACTAAAAGTGTTGCTAGTAGAGGCAGAGGCCTGAAACAAGTGACATAGGCCTGTTACAAAGGGCATTTCTCTTAATTGGTAGATCCAACTGGAATGATTTTTGTTGGAAATGAAAGCTTGATAGATGCACTTTGTGCATACAGAGTTTCATTATTTTTGAAGATCATTTGATAGGTCAAAAGATCTCTGCACATGAAAGTGCAGCCTCTGGAATTTATGAAATGACGAGAGACCATGTCACATAGAGGTGAATTGTTCTCTTAGCTCATTTACTCAAATTGGATGATTTTTGGTTTTAGCATTAGCCACACACACCTCTAGATGGTGTGTACAAAATTTCAAGATGAAATATTTCTCCATCTAAGAGATAAAAAGAAAAGAGTAAAAGTTAGCCTCTGCAAATTGTTAAAATTTTGCAGGTATAGAGGCTTATTATTTTGGTCATTGTGAAATATCCAAATGTCCAAATACTATGAAACTTATATCAATACAAGTAGATAGTAGTAGCTATATGTTGTTAAAATTTGGATGGAATTGGACATCATTTGATAGGTCAAATGATCTATTCTTCTCAGACCAATCTCTGGCGAGGATTTTCCAAAGAGTGGTACATGTGTCTGATGAGCACATGATATTTTCATATTTGAAACACCAATTTCAAATTTTTTTTTGGATAAGCTACTACAGTATACACCCTATGATATACCCAAAATTCAAGGATTTTGGAATTTATCTTCATAGTTACAAGATATTTTAAAAGTGCAGCAGCATTGTTTTTAGGCTCACCTAAGCGCAGGTGTAGCAGAGATAGAATTATACTTTTGAATGAGTATTTGATTTCATTTTGTGTTGAAATTTTGTGAGACCAAACTAGATAAGTTCATCTAGATTTGGCCATAAAGAAAATGAAATTTCAAATTTGTTTGATCAGTCTAAGGGCTTCAAGAAGATGACCCTGTACATTTCTAGAGTTGGTCGTCAGGTGTTACGACCCTTCCAGTAAAATGGTTATAAAACTTTTAGCAAATACTGGTAAAGTATATTATAAACTTCCAGACAACATACCTCACTAGAGACCTTCTCATACAAAGCAAAAATACCCCAATTGTAACAAGGTACTGGTCTAGGTTTTGGGCTCAAGCCTCAAAACGAAGAGTTGGATGTTTGACTTCCCTTACCTCTATAGAGTTGTGCTTCCAAAAAAATAAACATTAATTCTGATTAATATCTGTTCGCTAAAGCAATTGATGTTTATGAAACATAGGATGCATGACAATGGTGAGATTGATGTTAGGGGCTGCTATACTGCAATGGCGGTAAGTGTTTTTGTTATCTATTCCTTTTTAAGATTGTCAATGTTGTTAACATCCAGGTTAAGCGTGCGCTTTATTGTATCAGGTGGCTCATATTCTGGATCTGCTTATACCTCCTTTAACCTTGGGTGTGGCAGAGTATGTTTGCAGGTATCTTGCACGAATCAAACCAACTGTTTAGCTGCATATTCCTTTTGAGGCTGAGCATGCATGATAAAAATTTTGTTTACTGACTGGTGAATCTCATGGCTTCTTTGCCTTATCAACAATAGTTTGTAATTCCTGTACCTACTGCAAATGGAAAATCTGGAGCACTACAAGTGCTTGACATTGTTATCATGCTGAGGGGACTGAAGTTTTAGAAAGATCTGATATTGTTTTGCTCATGTTTCATGACGCAGTTGCCAAACTCACGAGGGAGGTATTGGAGGAGAGCCTGGGGCTGAAGCTCA
>CM035416.1:86763980-86766480 GCA_020310875.1 Ceratopteris richardii | reverse complement strand
CCTCTCTCACATGGATCAAAGAGAAACAAAAGGTAGGCGACATAGAGATTGCAAGAACGGTAATTATGGAAAATCTCTCATTTAATCTTCTTAATTCAAACCAATGGAAGACTATGGTGAAAGCAATTAGTGAAGTGGGTCCATGCCAAGGATGGAGTGGACCTAGCTACTCCGATATGAGGACAACCAAGATTGATGAGGAGAAGAAAAGAATAGATCTCTCACTTGCCCCTATGCGTGAGAAATGGTTTAGGTATGGATGCACTATCCTCTCGGATGGATGGAGAGAGAGAAAAAATAGAGGCATAATTAATATTCTTGTGTCATGCCCTATTTGTACTTTTTTCCTACGTGCCGTTGAGGTTGGAAAGAAGGGAAAGAAGACAACCGGAGTGTTCATCTATCGGCATATCAAGAAGGCCATTGAAGAAGTAAGTTTTAAATTTTTATTTTATTTTAATTTCATTTTGATATTTTGACACTAATTTATGGATTTTATGCATAGGTGGGTTCATCAAATGTAGTGCAAGTTGTCACCGATAATGCAAGCAATTGTAGGCATATGGGGCAGCTTTTGGAGGGTGAGTATCCACATATTGTGTGGACTCCATGTGCAACTCATTGTCTTGATTTGCTCATGGAGGATATTGGAAAGCTAACATGGGTGAAAGCTTGCACACTACAAGCCTCGAACATAGTTACATTTTTCACACAAAAAGTGAAAGTGTTGGCTATGTTTAGAGAGCATAGCAAGCTTGAAATAAAGAAGCCCGCCACCACACGCTTTGCATACATGTGGATTGTCCTTTCAAGGTTGCTTGAAGTGAAAGTGCCTCTACGACAAACGGTGGTATCTACCTTTTGGATCGAGTGGGACGAGAGCACATCGGAGGAGTCAAAAAGCATGCAAAGGTTATGTTTGGATGAGAGCTTTTGGGATGGTGTGAGAGCTATTTTAGGTGTCATCACACCTATCTACAAAGCTCTACGCATGACGGATTGTGAAGCTGCTACTCTCGGTCTTCTCATCCATATCATGAGAAGAGCTATGCAAGAGATAAGGGAATGCACTCTTGTCACCGAGGAGCAAAGAGATGAAGTACTTGAGGTAAGATATTTTGATGTGTGTGTGTGTGTGTGTGTGTTTTTGTGTGTGTGTGTGTGTGTGTGTGTGTGTGTGTGTGTGTTTTTGTGTGTGTGTGTGTGTGTTTTTGTGTGTGTGTGTGTGTGTGTGTGTTTGTGTGTGTGTGTGTGTGTGTGTTTTTGTGTGTGTGTGTGTGTGTGTGTGTTATAATTTTCATCTCATAATTCATTCTTATTATTAAATTTTAATATTTAACCCTCTTTCTTTTTTTTTAGGCAACAATGAGAAGATGGACATGGATGCATCGGCCTATCCATGGGTTTGCAGGTTTATTGCATCCGGCATTCAAAAGCACCCGATTATATGATGATGTGGAGTTATTATCGGATCGTCTTCAATATATGTCACGTGTAGTTCCCACACATCTACATAATGACATGTTGGAGCAAATTAATTGTTATATGGATGAGAGGGGAAATCCTGCCTTTCGTTTTCCTACATGTTGGGATAGAGAATCAATGGTAAAACCACTCTTTTGGTGGCAAAATTTTGGTTTTGCATTCACTACATTATTCACATATGCTCTTAAAGTGTTATCTCAAGATTGCTCATCCGGTGCATGTGAGAGAAATTGGAGTGCTTTCTCTCTCATCCACACAAAGGTGAGGAATAGACTTAGTCCTCATCAAATGGAAAAGTTAATATATTGTCGTACAAATCTTAAGATGCTACAAAATATCCCTAACATGGAGACTCTCAAACAAGTAAGTAGCTTTATCATTTGCTCCTTGCATAAAATTTCAGCTTTCAATGTTGTAGGCTTCCGTGTTATGCTAATTCATGTTTTGATTCTCTTTTTTGTTTAGGTGAATGTGGACAAATTTTGGCCTTCCGTGAAAGACACTCCTCTTCCATCACATGATGTGCCTCAAGATGAGGAAGAGCTTCTTTTTGCCGATCTATATAGAGAGCTTTGCTCTATAGATGTGAGGCAAACAAGGGGCCATAGCAGAAGAAGGGTCAGAGGAGTCCGTGGTCGCGGGAAGGGATTGATTATCCGGCGTGCATCAACCACTTCACACGGGGATGGAGCTAGCACTAGTCGAGCACCGGCTAGTACATACACGAGGAGGCAGAGGAGTACATTATCATCGCTGCAGCAGCTTCCACCATCCCCGCGTTTTGATGATGAGGGGAACCTTATCAGTGATCCTCCCACACCACCATCATCTACTTATGAGATGACATCATCGGATTCTCTTAATGAGAATTCTGATGATAGTGATATTGATGAGATGGATGATGAGTGATTGATGTATCATGTCACTTTATTGACACTTTATTGACATTGGACATTATGATGATTGATGATGTTTTTCATTGGCTTTTAGTTTTTTAATATTTACTATTCATCAC
>CM035416.1:86753980-86758980 GCA_020310875.1 Ceratopteris richardii | reverse complement strand
ATTCTTCCTTTGCGTGTACTGCATTCAGTGCTTCATCTCGTTGGGTGGTCATATCTTCCTGTTCTCTTATTATTGCGTGTAACTGCTTAATCTGTTCATTAAGTGCATGGTTTTCGGCCTTTACTGTGTGTATTTCCTCTTGGAGGGGTGTGATGTTTGCCTCCATTACTTCTAGTTTGTGTTGAAAATCATCTTGCACAGAGTCTGTGAGCTATTTCAGTTGCCGCGGCAGTTGTTGTGATAAGTTTATGAGCATATGTCCTATTGCAGCTAAATCAGAAATTGTTGGGATGGCCGGAATTGGAGGTTTCGAAGAGGTTTCGGCGTGGAGCTGTTGGGAGTTCGGTGGCGAGTAAGTGGGTGATGAGGTTGAGGATGCAGTGGTTTCAGCAGGGTGAGTGGGGTAGACAGGCGGGATGGGTTTGAGTGGATGTTTCGGTGAGGGAGGAGGGAGGATAGGGTTAGATTGTATTACCTTTTCTTTTGTCGGTTGCTCCAATTCGGCGTTTTGGTTTGCTGCGGACTCAACTGCTTTAAGCAGTGTTTCTAAAGCTTCCTTAGCTACTTGTTGTGTATCTTCTTGGTTTTGTGGCTCCGTTTGTTGCTGAGATATCTGTTCTGTCGAGATTGTTTCTGTTTCGGTCTGGTCTTGTTGCTATTGCTGCTCCGACGCTGATGTTTGTGCAGATGACTCATGTTGCATTGAGGTGTTGGTGTCGTGGAATGTGTCTTCTTCTTGCGTATCTACTTCTTTATTTATTTCTTCATCTTCTCCGGCTGAGCCTAGTGCTTCGCTTTCCGAGGAACTTATCCTGATTCTTTTTCTTCGGAATAGTTGGTTGATTTCTTCTTTGTCTTCCTCATCGTCTTCTAATAGCTGTACGGATTCTTCCTGTCTTAGGACCGGACCTCTCGGTGGTGGTTGTGCTGCAAGGATGGTGGGGAAGAGAAATGATAGGATATGTGGCAACCTGGATCTTGGCGTGTTTCCTTTGTTCACCTGCTTCATAATGGCTATGCATTCCTTGTGCATACGGCTGAAGTAGTATGTTGCAAAGTTTACCGGTTCTCGTGAAGCTAAGTCGAGGGCTGAGTAGAATGCGCGTGATATCCCATAAGTTCGTTTCTGGAGGTTGAGTATGGCTACGAGGAATTGGAGTGCGGTTCTCTCAGGTTCAGGTCTACAAAGAATGGCGTACTCGTTCGACGAATACCTAGGAAATAACTGTTTCATGGTGGCTATGGGAATGTTTGGGCCACTCTGTTTGCCTTGTGCAGGAAGTCGAAACGACTGAGCGAATGTTTGAAATGTGATTACTACTCGGGAGGGTAAAGAGGTGATAGCCCACATTTTCTCTGTCGCAGGTGTGTTGGCGATGGCGGATATTATTCGGGCAAAGAAAGGGTGATTCTCCACTGAGTGCCATGGCAGCTCAGCGAAGTTGGATAATCCCCGGATGCGCAGGTACTCACCTACATCCGTAGGGAGTCCGTCATGGAAAGTGGCATAGTTTGCCAAAGCTTCCATGGCGCAATACAGTCAGCAAGCACAACACGCAAACACAGGGTAACACAGATTACAATTACACAAATACAATAGCGTTTTTCGGCGGACTGGCGAAGATTATGTAGATGCACTGCAACTAAGAGAAATCAATCATAATAAATTATTCCGCGACGTGGATATGATAATTTCTTAACTATGGCGTGCATGCATGAACGGCTTGAACAAGACCGGGCGGCTTCAGTTATAAATAGAGTTCAGGACGCGGATATTTACACTTATTTTATTGATTAATCAAAATTTAAAAGAAAAAGAGAAGGACTGAAAAAGAAAAAAAAAGAACGTCAAAAGTTGCGGCATTCCGCGTAATGTCTTATCGTAGATGTGACGCTTGTCGATATGGTCGCAACTTCGAACCATTTATTACTTTTGGCAAGGGAATTCCTGTTAATGTGGTTAACCGAAATGTTGCAGGGCCCACCTGTTCCGCTATTCGATAAGGGCCAAACCATCGTAGCTTAAACTTGCCGGCAGAGCGATTCGATTTCGCATTGTAGAAGAGGACAAGTTGTCCTACCGTAAAAACTGGAGTTCGTAGATATCTATCATGTGTTTTGGCTTGCCTTAGCTGTACTTCCCTCATAGTCATAAAACTGTGCCATCGATGTTCGTCTAAATCTCTGAGGGTCTCCACCCGAAATGACAGAGAATCTTCCGGTAGTAATTTCCGGTTGATGGCTACTCTTAAACTTGGCACCACTATCTCCATTGGAGCTATAGCTTCGATTCCAAAGGCTAATTTGAAAGGAGTCAGTCCTGTGGTTACTTTATAAGTTGTTCGGTATGCCCACAGTACGGCAGGTAACAGTTGATCCCATCTTTCCGGTGCGTCCATAATCAATTTTCGAAGTATATTTAGCAAAGACTTGTTGGTACTCTCGGCCAGACCATTAGCACGCAGATAATATGGAGAACTAAATTTATGAGTAATCTGGAACGAATGTGTAAGTACCTTTATCAAGTTATTAGCAAAATGAGTGCCTTGATCTATTACCAGTTCGAGGGGTAATCGAAATCTTGAAAAAACGTCTGTTAGTAGGCACTTTGCTACCACAATAGCTGTAGCTGATCGTAAAGCCCATGCTTCTGCCCATCTTGTCGCATAATCAGTGCATGTTAAGATATAGTGATTATTGTTGAGAACTGAGGGTGGTGTAATAGGACCAATGAAATCCAAACCCCATTTCTGGAAGGGTTCTAATGGCAGTACAGGTTGAAGAGGAAAATGATGTCGTTGTAATGGCTATCCGGTTCTTTGGCAATTATCACAGGATTTGACAAACTGCAACACATCCTTGTACATAGTCGGCCACTAGAGTCCACTCAGCAAAATTTTCCGGTGGGTTAAATCTACAGCAAAATGACCTCCTGTCAGGATCGAGTGAGCCAAAGTGATGACTGAGTTTACTTCGTGTGGAGGAATACAACGAAGTAGAATTCCGGTATGATCCACATAATATATTTCACCAGCAATCAACCGGAATCGGCGGCTGAATGATGCAACTTTTCTGCGTATTGCTGTAGAAGTCTAGGATGGAAGGTATCCATTATTGAGAAAGATCAATATCTGATCATAATAATTAGTTGGCATAGGCAGGTCGGTGCTTTCATCGTGAGTTGGTTCAGAAGTATAGATCGCTGGAGTTGTGTCATCTACACCTACCGGAGCCTCACCGGAATCTAGGCGAGACAGAAAATTTGCTAAGGCGTTTGAGGTGCCTGGTCTATGTATAACTTCATAGTCAAATTCTTGCAAAAGCAGTACCCATCGTGCTAACCGTCCTCCCAAATGCTGTTGCCGAACTAGATAAATAAGTGCAGCATGATCTGTGTGGAAAGTGAACTTGTGGCCTAGTAGATAATGTCTGAACTTTTTGATCGAATACACTAGACCTAAACATTCTCGTTCTGTTACCGAGTACTTCCGTTCAGCAGGGGCTAATCTTCGACTGGCGTAATACACAGGTCTGAACCATTTATCGGTTGTTTGCATTAGGACGCTGCCAATAGCTATATCTGAAGCATCAACAAATACATGGAAGGGGTGATCCCAGTCCGGCGGTTGTAAAATAGGAACTTGTGTTAATAAATGTTTTAAACGATCGAATGCTATCTGGCACTCCTCAGTCCATTCAAATTGTCGTGGGGTCTTGGTGATTACTCTGTTCAGTGGTATTGCCAAATGGGCAAGCCACCGTAAGTGTCGTCCATGCCATCTAACTTGGCCCATAAAGCGCATTACTTCCTTAGGTGATGTTGGTGCAGGCGCTTCTAATACTACTGAAATCTTATCGGGATCTACTTGAATGCCTTGCGCAGACACAATATGACCAAGTAATTTTCCACAGGAGACCGCGAATACAGACTTGTTTGGATTTAAACAGAGCTTGTATTTTCTGCATTTTTCAAAACAGCACCGTAAATGGAGCAGATGTACTATCATTTTGCCAAATACTGAAAAATCGTCGAGATAAACTTGCATAAACGAAGTAAGGTAAGGTGAGAATATCTCTTGCATGCATCTTTGAAAAGTACTGGGAGCATTTCGTAAACCAAACCACATAACAGTGCATGCGAACACACCCCAGTTGGTGATGAATGCGGTCTTCGGAATGTCCTGTTCAGCCATCCTAACTTGATTATATCCACTGTATCCATCTAAAAATGAATACATTTCGTGCCCTGCTACCCTATCAAGCATGGTGTCCAGGAAAGGTAATGGGAATGGATCTGGAACCGTAGCTGCATTCAGTTTCCGGTAGTCTACACAAATGCGGAGCTGCTTGTTCTTTTTCGGTACAATAACAATTGGTGATATCCACTCCGCGTGTTCTATAGGTACAATGAATCCAACCTTCAATAGCCTATCCAATTCTGCCTTTACCTGTGCTGCGTAGTTCGGGTTCATTCGATAGCTGGATTACATATATATATATATATATATGTATATATATACATATATATATATATATATATATATATATATATATATATATATATATATATATATATATATATATATATATATATATATATATATATATATATATATATGTGTGTGTGTGTGTGTTTGTGTATATATATATATATATATATATATATATATATATATATATATATATATATATATATATATATATATATATATATATATATATATATATATATATATATATATATATATATATATCATAGTCACGGGGGGACGCGTCCCCGGGCCCGAGGGACGCCGTCCCCCCCTTAAAATCTCATGGGACGCTCAGCCGGGACGGCTGGCGTCCCGGAATTTCCGTCATAACAGATTGCCGTCCCCGGATGGCGTCCCGGGACGTCCCGCTGTTATGACGCAAAACGGGGACGCCAAATATATGGCTGCTTGAGACTGCTGGAATTTTTTCACGTTCAAATTTTGGAAACATATGTTAAGAGAATACAC
>CM035416.1:86608980-86731480 GCA_020310875.1 Ceratopteris richardii | reverse complement strand
TGCTCTGCAATGTAACAAGCGTTGGAAGCTAAATAAATCCCCGATTTGGTGGCCTGCCAGGTTTTCTGCTATTTGGGAATCATCCTTCACCTACAAGATGAAGATGTTCATGTGGAAAATTCTAGTCGGCCATTTCACTTTGGGGGCTTTCCTCTCTAAGCATGGGGTAAAAGGAGTACGATGTCCACATTGTGCTTCTTATGCAGAGACTATGCGTCATGCATTTTGGGGATGCGCATGTATTCAAAGATGGTGGAATAATCTTCTTCTGTTTCCTATATGGGATGCTCAGCCCTCCAAGTTTAGTATTACTTTTCCGTTGTTTCATTCGGATGATAAAAGCTGGGATTGGGTGAGAAAGAGATGTATCTTCTTATTGCTTTGGAATATATGGTTATCTAGAAATAAGAAATTATTCCACAATAAAGGCCTTGTTCCGAGTTTCTCTTGGAATTCATGCAAAATCAGAATGCGACTTGACATAGATGTTTTGCCTGTTGAGGATAGAACAACTCTTGTATCGCTCTTAGATGCGCTTTGACTCTTTGTTGGTTATATCCTCTACTTCGGCTGTTGGATATATCATCTAGATGGCTTTAGCATATTGTTGTTAGTAATGTAGGATCTATCTTGGGGAACAGGGAGAGTTCTATCTCCCCTCACGCTCTTGTATATCATTTTTCTTTAATGCAATAAAGTGAGATTTCCCACCCCAAAAAAATAAAATTAAAAAAAATATATATATATATATATATATCTTATATATATATATATATCTTTTATATATATATACATACATACATACATACATACATACATACATACATACATACATACATATATATATATATATATATATATATATATATATATATATATATATATATATATATATATATATATATATATATATATATATATATTATGTATATATATATATATATATATGTATATACATAATATATATATATATATATATATATATATATATATATATATATATATATATATATATATATATTACATACATACATACATATGTCATACATACATACATACATAGTTTTTTTCCCACTCGTCTGAAATCTGAAATTTTCCAATCAGACGTCTGCATATATCGGACGTCTGATATTTTTTCCATACTTGAGAGCTTGAAAAAAAAAAATGCATAAATTAGTAATTTTCAGACAGTTTTTCCACATGTCAACGTAGCTTAATATGTGTGTGTAGCAACTTTATATGAAGGCTGATATAGCTTGCAAAAGAGTTTTATTTCTTTTAGGCTGCAACAGCTTACATATATGTATATATAAGAGTATATTATAGTAGCTCTCTCCATTTTATCCCACCTCTAATTTGTGGTCACGTATGGTCAAGTATGGTATTTTCAACCATACTTTTTCCGTACTTCCGTACTCGTATGCGTTTGCCGTATGGTTGCCGTATGAAAAAACTATGCATACATACATATCTACATACATACATACATACGTACGTGTGTGTGTGCCTGTCTGCGTGCGTATATCTGTGTGTGTGCGTGTGTGTGTGTATATATATATATATATATATATATATATATATATATATATATATATATATATATATATATATATATATATATATATATATATACACACACACACACACACACACACACACACACACACACACACACACACACACACACACACACACACACACACACACATGTATATGCTGTGTGCTATGTTTTAGTGCTATGCTTGAATAATTCAGTAAGATGTATACAAGTTTGTATATGACTTGCGTTGCAGTTGGTATATATAGCCTTCTTGAAGATGAAAACGATGAAAATAACTCGAATGTAAAACTCCGGGTTTTGAGTTCTGGAGCTCGTAGTTCCGGGCCATGGTTTCTATTACACCACAGATCTCCGACATAAAGAGAAGATCTGAGGTTGAAGGAATTTTTTAAACTTGATTTGATTTTAAATTCTTACAAAATTGATGTATATTGAACTATGCACATTGGACCTGCGCGCACAAGTACACAGTCATATTGTGTGTGCATGCGCGCATGTGTGCGCAGCTTGTGTATATGTACCTGTGTATGGGTATGCACACGCACGCATGCATGCCTACATTAGTGTTACGTTAATTGGGTGTGAACTGAAATATCGTGTTGTATTGTAGCATTTTGAGACAAGTATTAAATTGTTAGTGTGAACAGGACTGGGTGAGGCATGCTTCATTAACAAGCTAATGGTGGATCACACATAGTGAAATATGGCTAGATTTAAGGCGAATTCAGTGCTTCAATAGAAAGTGAGGAAGTACATCTGTGTTAAGATATAACATGTAAAGATCACAAACTATTTCAGAGACCCTGTACTCCAAATTTTGAAGGTGGTTTTCAAATTCTTAGCGCAAGTTGTGTCATTGGCTTTAAGTTGAAAAGAAAGAAATGTGCATATGCAATATTTATCTTAAATCTATGCACAAAGAAATGTGCATATGTAATATTTATCTTAAATCTATGCACATAGTAGTTAAATATAGTACTTATAAAATTGTCTGTTTGATATAATATCTTTCCACTTTTCATTGAAACAATAATGGCCCTAAAATTATTTGGCCGATCTTGCTCATGGTTTCAGGTTCTTGAAGGAGGGTTAAGAGATAAACCTGGTAAACATAGAGATTATTACCACACATGTTATTGCCTAAGCGGACTATCAGTAGCTCAATTTTCCATGTCGAGGAGTTTAAATGCCCTCCCACTGCCCTCAACTGTGTTAGGTCCCTTCGACAACTTGTTGGCAGCAACACATCCACTCTGCAATGTTGTTTTGGACAAGTACTTTTACGCGTATAAATTTTTTCATGGTGATGATGACTCCAGTCAAATTTGATAATTGCTTTATTACAGACGCAAAGCTGAAAGAAAGGTAAAAGCTGGAGACCTGGAATCCAACATCTTTCTTGTATTTTAGGCTTTGGCCTAGCATCTTATATCATGGTGACTCCGTTCAATCTTATTGATTAATTTCTTATTACATCTAATGTTTCATATATAATTTAGTCTTCGTAGCCGCCAATCATGTGTGCTGAATTGCTCAATTCCAATCCCAAACGATACGGACCCTTATGTATATGGATGCGATGAACATCATATGATGTGTGTATCCATACGTCCACGCTGTACATTTACATGATTGTAGTATTGATTCAAATAAAAGGAACTCCTATGATTCCTTGATAGTTTCAACGTGTTTCAATTATTTGAAGGTTTATTGGCAGAAAGAGTTAGGAAGATTACCGAGTGAAAGTTGGGAAGACTGAGTAAACTCTTTATGCTTTATCACAGTAAAACTTGTGATTGTAAAAGAATCAGTGAAAATCATAATTTTCAAGGCCATGGGGCCTTAGGTTCTAGTTCATATGTAATTAAGCCGCTTCAAAGAGTGGACATTTGCTGTGCCAGGAAGGAGTTCGATGAGGTGAAGTGTTTATTTTTGTTCGGATTTTACGAAACAAGATATCATTGGCGGGTCTCTGGTTTGCTCATAAGGAAGATTTGATTCTAATTTCTTTTGTCGAAAGAATTCTCTTTTAATACGTGGGCCTAACCTAAACGAGTGTCCCGTCAAGAATATACAATGTAAGTTTGTAGTAGTGCGATAGTAACAATCAGCTCAATAACATGGTCAACACAGCTGTAAGTCTGAAAGATAATATCATAGACAAGTTTCTGTACGTAATTTGAAGGATGGTTTGTATTGTTAATATACAGTCTAGGATTGAAGCAAAATACTATGCCTGTCACATAGCTCAGATGTGACCAGCTTTCTTGGTTCTGTGCAATAATTTCTAATTCATGTTTTGCCAAAGCATACAAATTCATTATCGTTATTGCATCAGTTTCTGAGGAACGGTGAAAAAAGTTGGCAGCAGCAGTAGACCCATTAGCATGTACACGTATCGTAACTTTTCATCGTAAATTCAGTCAAAGTTCAAGTCATGTTAGTGAATGAACATTTCTGGCGTAATCGCTTTTTGAGTAGATGTAAGATATTAATTCTTCCTTGCCAAGGAACTTCAGATGTCTTGTTAAAATCACAATGAACAGCGTAAATGCTGTTCAAAACAAACCTTTGTTGCTACCATTCTCGGAATTGTATCAAAGTTTACAACTATGTAATTATGCTCTTTTCGAATCAATTTTATATAGCTGTGTATGTATTATCTCTACATCCACAAGTCGATAAGATAATAGAAATCATATTTAACCTTACAAATGCATAAGTTACTACTACTTCTAGTTTGTATTGCAGTTCACATGCTGCTTAGAAGGATACCTTGAATTGTCGATTGGAGGAGCAAGGAGATGTGCATTGAGGATAGTTTCAAGTGTGTTAACACAAATATAAACATCAGTGCGAACATATCTATGTATAAAGAAAAATGCTCTAAAATAAAGAATGGTTTTTGCCATTTACTAGCAAGGATATTACAATTGTTCTCGACTTAGAGCACCAGGGTATTTTAGTTGGTGGCCATGGCAGAAAGCAATGATATATTCCGTATGTTGGATATTGAGGATAAGTTGGATGGTACCAGCCATCCATTATGGGCATATATGATGTGTCATGTATTGATCGCAAAAGGACTATCGAATATTGTGTAGGGTGTTGAAAAATGTCCTACTAGATCTACAAATATAGTTAGTGAAGGTGATGTAGATGGCGTTGAAGATAATATTGTTTAGGTTTCTGTTTGTGCTGCAGTTCTTGCTCCACCTACTGGAGAGCAACTTCAATTGGGATGATAGAGATGCTTACATACATGAAATGATAGCCTTGTTTCAAACGTTTTGCAATCTATCGTTCCATATGAGGCTTAGAATAGCCGCAAGCCATCTGTTTCTCACGTGCATGTCTTTGGTCTAGCATATGCATTAGTGCTTGATAAAGTAGTGAAATATATTTTTGTTGGGTACAAGTTTGAAAGCAAAGGCTATCATTTGTATCATTTACATATTGAACACATTTTGGTTAGTTGTGGTGTTGCTTTTGTGGAAGATGTAATTCAGCCATTACTTTCATGTACTAAGACATCAGTTAGCTCCAAAGATGTGTATGGCACTTTATTGCCTCTTTTATAGGTGGGCAGTCTAGTGCTAGTCCAATGGGGCGATTTCTTAGCTTTTGTAGGTTCCATGTATGCAAACCATTCCATTAAAATGCAGATTTACGTGATGCACTTATTGACAAGAGGTTTTATATAGAGGAGGTGAAAATTATGCCTAAATGGCTGGTGCAAATTTTGCGAGAGAGCAAAATAGATGCACCTCTATCATATCATACTTATTTAGGCTCTCATAGTGCTTCTTTTGCATCAGATTGGTGTGTATGATTGCCTCTAGTCTTTGTGATGAGAATGAGCTTGTTTCATTTGATGAAGCACAAAATTCAAAAAATTTGGATGATTGATAGGCAATCAAAATATGATGCTATTATGAAGAATTGTACTTGGTCTTTATGTGACTTGCCTCTTGGCGAGAAGGCCATTGGCATCATGTGGGTATACAAGCTAAAGCATAAGCTTGATAGAATAGTTGATAGGTATAAGGCAAGGCTTGTTGCAAAAGGTTATGTTGAGTAAAGAGGCATTGATGAGACCTTTGCTCCTACATGCCGAATGACTACTATTCGTAGCATTTGTGCACTTGCAACTCATCATGCTTAGAATGTACATGAGTTGGACATTAAAAGTGCATTTCTGAATGGTGACTTATATGAAGAAGTGTATGTTTTTTAGCCTTGTGGTTTTGTGCAAAAAGGGCATGAAAACAAAGTCTGTAGATTAATCATATTACTTCTTTTGCATCAGATTGCTGCGTATGGTTGCCTCTTGTCTTTGTGATGAGAATGAGCTTGTTCCATTTGATGAAGCACAACATTCAAAAAATTTGGATGACTGATATGCAATCAAAATATGATGCTATTATGTAGAATTATACTTGGTCTTTATGTGACTTTCCTCTTGGCAAGAAGGCCATTGGCACCAAGTGGGTATACAAGCTGAAGCGTAAGCTTGATGGAATAGTTGATAGGTATAAGGCAAGGCTTGTTGCAAAAGGTTATGTTGAGCAGAGAGGCATTGATGAGACCTTTGTTCCTACATGAAATGACTACATCGGTAGCATTTGTGCGTTTGCAGCTCATCATGCTTGGAATGTATATGAGTTGGATATTAAAACTGCATTTTTGAATAGTGACTTACACGAAGAAGTGTATGTTTTTCAGCCTTGTGGTTTTGTGCAAAAAGGGATTATATGGTTTGAAGTAACACGTGCTTGGTATGAAGAGATACATGCCTGATTGCACATGGTTTTAAGTATAGTCCAACTGAGAGCATCTCATATGTTCAACATGCAAATGATGTGCTTTTGATCATTGTTATCTATGTTGATGACATGTTGTTTATTGGTCCTAATGAGAAGCATATTGATGATTTTAAGGTTGATTTGCATGCTTCATTTGAGATCTCAGATTTGGGGCATTTGCATCATTATTTGGGCATTCAATTTATGCAAGTTGATGGTAGAATAACTTTATGACAAACAAAATATATTGACATACTATTGCAACGTTTTGGCCTTGAAGATTGCAAACTTATTGCCACTCCTATGGAAACATGTTTAGGGTTGAGTTTGCATGATCCTGGAGATGCATTTGATGTTGTTCTCTATCATCAGGATGTTGGATGCTTGATTTACTTATGCATTACTTGGCCAGATATTCAGGTTGTGTCTTACAGATGAGTAGGTTTATGCATTGCCTAGGTGTCAAGCATTGGCAAGCGATTAACCACATCTTTTGCTACTTGAGTGGTACCCTACTACTTCGATTGTTTTATCCCAAGGGAGGATCACTACGGTCAAATTTACATGCTTTTTTTTTACTGTGACAAGGTTGGTTGTTATGACACTCTTGTGTCCACCATTGGTCTTTGCTCCATGCTTGATAGCTCATGCGTATCTTGGTTGAGCAAGAAGCAGCCTACTATGGTCACTTCTAGTTGTGAGGCTGAGTATAGGGAAGCTTTCACAATGATTGTTGAGTGTGTGTTGCTCAAATGCCTTATGGCTAATTTGGGTGTTAGTAAGTCTTCTATCACCACCATCTTCACTTATATTTAGAGCACATTGGCAGTTGCGAGTAACCTTTTGTTCCATGCTCGCACTAAGAAGATTGAGGTGCACTCATTATATCAGGGGGGAGGTTCTTTGCTGGAGATTATTTTAGCATATGTACCCAGAGAGGAGAACATTGTAGACCTTTTCAAAAAGGCTCTGCCTAGGGGGAAGTTTGAAGATTTCCGCAAAGCTTTGGGCTTCTTTTTGTGGATTGATTCCACATAGCTTGGCACTTCCTTATACATGAGTGCTAACTCCTTGTTCACTGCATCACTCCTAGGGGGGATTTATTGATATATTTTGGCAGTGACGTGTGTGAACATATTAAGATCCCCGGGATAATTTTTTTGCTATTTAGGAGGGTGTTTTTCCCCGTCTTGTATATAAGCCTTTAACCCTAAGGAATCACTTTTCTTTGTACATTCATTGGTAATACATTCAATATTGTGTGTTGTGCTCCAAGATTCTTCTTCTTCCTTGTGCTACCTGCATGCTTTCGCGGACCTCAAACTCCAACACAAACAAGGGATCGATGTATAAAGATAAATTTTATTTGAAAATTGGATCTTTATAGTGTAACAATTGATTATGCATTTCTTTTGAAGCTCCCATTGAAAATTCAAATATTACATGATTATCATGATGCATTCTTTTTCGCACATGAAAGTTATCTCAATACTTATGTTCGGATAAAAAATTATTATATTTGGTCATGTACGAAGAGGGATAGTGAAATTTGAGTTTAAAAGGATGCTTGGAATGTTGCAATATTTAGATGTTCCTAGTCAAAAGTGGGAGTCTATTTTATGAACTTCATCTCTAATTTGTCTATGACTAAAAGTAAACATGATAGTATATTTGTGGCATTTGATTGACTTACCAAAATGGCATACTTCTTCCCTATAAAATAGACTAATACTACCTTGGATTTTGCAAAATTACTCATAAAAGAAATTTTAGAATTGCATAGGATACCATAAAGCATATTTTTTTATAAAGAGTCTAGGTTCACATCAAGACTCTGTAAAGCAACAATTGAAGCAATCGGTTCTCAACTTTGTACGAGTACAACTTTCGAAGCAATCGATTCTCAACTTCGTATGAGTACAACTTTTGATCCACATTGATGGGAAAATCGAGAGGGTTAATGAGGTACTTGAAGATATATTGTGTATGTCTGTGAAATGAAAAGCAAGATAAATAAATTGATTATTTATCTTTAATTTGGTTTGCATATGATAGTGCTCGTCATGCATCTAGAAAAATGACTCCATTTGAGATGATGTATGGCTATAATTGCTTAAATCCACCTTTCTTTCTAATTATTCAAATAAAATAGAAGTATCTAAAGAGATGCTTAAGGAAATGGAAGAACAACTTGGAAAAATAAAAAAGCACATAAAAGAAGCTCAAAAAAGATAAAAGAGAATTACGATTTTAAAGAAGGGATCACTTGCATCTCAAAAGAGAGATATGGTATTTATTAGGGTTAACTGTGGACGATCTAACTTGCTATTAGAGAAGGATCATAGATATTCTCCAAGCTATGCAAAACCTTTTAAGGTTTTAAAAAAGATTTGATCTCCTGCTTATTTGTTGAAATTTCTTGAACATTTAAATGTGCATCATGTATTTCATGTTAGTTTACTCGAAAGGTATGTTGGCCATGTTTTGTAGGATAACTATATGTTGAAAGATGATGGCTCTTTTGAGATTTGATATGAAATAAAATTAGATAGAAGATGAAAATTATTTTGGGAATGTGGCACACATACCCAATCAAAGATTCAATATAGGTGAATATCCTTCTTTTCAACTCTCAAGATAAAGTTCTTCAAAGGGAGGAGGGGAAAGAATTATAGTAAGCCTATTGGTAGTGAAATATTTCATTACGAACTTACATTATATAGATAATGTTTAGAATGAATTCTTATGTAATGTTATGCACAAAGATAAAATTTGGAACGTAATTTTTCATAATCTCTCTCTATCTTTTTCTACATTATTGTTTTCTAGTTAAACTCAAATGGGAAGATGATGGAATTAGGAAAAAAATGTTATATGTGTGGAATGTAGGGAATGTATAGTAGAACAAAGTGTGTCCCTGAAAGTTTGTGGATCATATGTCAGAGGCCTCATTTAAGGCCCAAAAATAGTTCATTCTAAACTAATCACTTGTTTTTCTTCTTTATCTAGAATTTTGAAAGTTTTAGGGCCCAAAACTGATGTTTGGAGGCCAATTTCGACTTGAGACATCTCTCACATACTTATGAAGATTGAAGAGATTAATATTTTTGCCTCCCACAACCACTTGTGAATTCCATGAATTTTGAGTTACAAGATCCAAAAAAGTGTTGATTTTTCCAACACTTTAGAAAAAGAAACATGAGCTTTTCTATTTTCATTCTGATTCATGATTTGAGTGCATACTTGTTATCATGTATGTTTTTCTTATATATATGTGTGTGTGTCTGCCATTGCATTTTCTTCTACTTTTGATATGTGCCGCTAAAGAAAACAAAAATCACTAAAACACATGCTTTTTAGGAAAGTTATACATGCAACACTAGACAATGTGAGTTTTGTTAAATTTGATGGATCAAGTTCTTCCTTCATTGAGGATGATCAACTATGCTTTGTGAAGGCCTTTGGGGGACTCAGCAAGTGGATCAAGGAGGATATACAGGGAGAGAGAGGAAAGAAGAGACACACATACTTGCATGGGAGCCTCAAAACCCACATAATGATTATCTAAAAAAACACTCTATAAAAGATATATGTATAAGAATATAGGGATAGGTTAAATGAACCTTACATCCTAACAATATCCTTCTTAAGGGTCAATGTGAACATAAATGGGAACACATACAAAGAATGATGTAGGAGTATACACTAATGTACAAGAAGAGTCTGGATATGAATCCACACATATCAACCCACACCAATTGCTTCAAATAAGGCATATCCATGCACTCAAGCTACTCTAGAATCATATTTATAAGATTCAATGTCAGATCTTATTAATATAAGAATTGATCAGTTCTTGCAACGCTCCCACTCGCTCAAGCCTATGTCAATCATTGAATTTTTGATAACCCTAAGTGCAAATGATCCAATACTAATTAAAATGTCTATTCTCGAGCGTAGTAACTCATACATTAGGCTACATATGTTAATGTGGCTAATTTAACCATATTAGCCATGCTTGTTTCAAAGGCATCCAAATCACCTTCATCAAGACCAACATGTCTTGGTATATCTAAGTCAATATCTACCATGATCTCCAAGAATGATTGCATAATCGCTAACTCCTCATCATCCAAATCACCTATCCTCTCAATCAAGGATGTGTTTGGATATGCATCTAGAGAGCCATCATGCTCTAAAGCATATTCTATAAATAAGAGCTATCTTGGTCTACCACACCATGTATAATCATGCTCCATATGAGCTAGCTGCAAATATCAACATCAAGGTCAAATAGATGATCACACTAGCCAACTATCATCATTATGTTCTATGTGAGAATCCACATCATTATCTAAATGAATATCCATTTTATCATCTAAATTGTGCTCCATATGAGCATCCATATGATCAACCAAACTATGCTCTACAAAAGCATCATGAACATCCGAAGCATGCTCTACACAAGCATCTATTTGAAAACTTGATTATTGCATATGGCATATATGTGCATCAAGAATGTCAATATACATGTGTAAGTGGAAAAAATGAGACAGGACGAGTCTCACACTACACGTAAGGATGAACCCCCACTGGGATCAGAATATCTCTCACTTAGGGTACGTGCAACGGATGTATGCGCTTAAATCTAGAAACTCTAACAAGAATAAGTTGTCCCGATTGCAATTGAAAATGATGCTCACCAAACGATACATTAAAACTTCTATCCTACAATCGATCAAGTGATATCAGGTTAAAAGAGGTTATGAGGTGAGGTTAAATGACCAAGGTTGTTTTGTTGAGGACCCTATACAGGATTAGAAGCTCACAGAAAAAGGAAAGAAGAAAGGAAGACTCTTCACCATGGAGGTAAAGCCATCAACCCCTTACACTCTCTACTTGTCAATTGGAAATAAAAAGATTATAGAGATCAACTTGTGGCATAAAAAAATTGGGCAGATAAACTTTACAAAGAATCAAGGACCAAAGGAAGGGCTTGCTGAGTGGTCTACTTGATGTTACATCTCTAATATGCAACATTTGTGCCATTCTTACCAATTAGTGAAATGAAAAAAATTTCCATCCAAAAAGGGAGCATTTGAACAATGACGCATTGAATCTCATATGCTTAGATGTATGGGAACCTACAAGAGAGCCATCCATTGGAGGTAATAGATATTTTGTCACATTTATAGATGATAATTCAAGGTTTGTTTGGATGTATTGCATCAAGAAAAAGTCAGAGGTGTTTTACCACTTCAAGAGGTTCAATAACCTAGTGGAGAAGGAGATAGACAAGTACATGAAGACCCTCATATTTGATGGAGGGTGAGTTTTTTCAAAAGAATTTTCAAAATTTCTATATGACCATGATATCAAAAGACAATTCATATGCAAGTATACACCTCAACAAAATGGATTAGTAGAGGGGAAGAACAAATCTATAGCAGAAGTGGCTAGAGCTATTAAATGAAATGAATGTTCCCGATTCTTATTGGGTTGAAGCAATAAATACAGTCCTATACTTTATGAATAAGTGTCCAACCTGAGGAGTAAATGGAGTGACACCTTATGAATCTTGGTTTGGTAAGAAACCTAATCTTTCATATCTCAAAGTGTTTGGTTATGTGTTTTATGTTTATATACCTCAAGGGTTGAGATGCAAGTAAGACCTGAAGGGTGTGTTTTTCTTGGATATTATTCAGAGAAAAAAGGTTATTTTGCAAGCCTAAATCCAAAGAGCTTAAGGTATCTAGGTATGTAATATTTGATGAGTTGCTGCCTTCATATGGTAGCAAAGATGTGTTACAGGTTGAAGGTGCATATGAAGACGAGAAGAAGTTCAAAGAGCAACAACAAAGCATGGAGAAAAGTGGTCCAAACATGTTGAGGTTGTAGTAGTAATCCCAAGACCCACACCACCTTGCATGGAAGCAAGAAGGAAGGCTCAAGATAGACTCTTCTCTCATCCAACCCTACCTCCAACATGATTAAGCCATTGACCATCAGCCCCATGCTATGCCACATGCTTGATAACATGGAGAGAAGGGTGTCAAGGATCCTTGTCCATGTGCAAAATACAAGTAATGCAACTACTCTACTCACACAAAGGAGAGACATGCATAGGCACACACACCTCACTCTCTCACACTCAGAAAGACACAATACAAGAATGTAAATAGTCTTGGAGTAAAAGAGAGTATTCTTCCATTCAAGAGATATACACATGAGAGCATGTCAAACCAAAAGCTTCCCTCTTTACAAAAATGAGGCTCTATATATTGGCTAAGCACATTTCCCCATGTGCTCCTTTTGAAAAGTCAAAAAGGGAATATCTCTAACTAACATATCTTATAGGAGATTCCAAGATCTCTTTTGTAACCAACAAATCCCAACAAAGGGAATGCGTGGGATTTTCATGTGTAAGCCTCTATATATATGCAAAAGTAAGATATTTTCCAAGGCTTCTCTACCATAGTGTTAGATAAATATTAAATAGAGGCTTAGGAGAGTGTTCACATGGACAATTCTCCTTTATACAAAAAAAGGAGTATTTATTGAGTATTAGAGAGGTGTCTATGCTCAAAAAGAAATATGAGCAACTCCAATAAGCCAACACTCTCCCCTCCTAGACTTTGTCGCCCCTGACAAAGCTAGAGAAGAGGAACATACACAACTGAACTGTTCCAAGTTGGAGTCTTCAAGTCTGAAAATCTTCAAGTCTTTAGGTCTACAAGTCTTCAAATCTGCAAATCTCCAGGTCTGTAGGTCTACAGATCTGCAACAAGTCTTCAGTTCTTCAGGTCTTCAATGATCTTCAAATCTGCAGCACTTCAGTCTTCAAACCTTAGATATGAGCGACACAATCCCCATGGGGGGCAGTCAGCCCATCATACATCCCACTGTATAGTCCTATGTCGGGCAGATAGGGCCTTCCCAGGGAGCTCCCAAACCTGAAATTAAAACATACACAACAAGTAGACTGTATTGGCAGTAGACAATAAACATTCATTCCAAATTTATTTTCCACTTCAGGGAGCATCAAGTCCTTCAAGACTTGCTCTTCTAGAGGAGCATCAAGTCCTTCAAGACTTTCTCTTCTAGAGAGAAGTCGTCATGAAGAGCTGCCTCTTCCTGCAATCCACAAATTAAAGCTCAAAAGAGAACTGAATAAAAGCAAGAACATATAGTTTTTTCATTTGTCACACACCTTAACCATGCCACGACTAATCCTCATGTGTGGGCAAGTGTGACACAATTCTTGGAAAGCATAAGATAGATGTGTTTTCAATTTATTAAGAGTGTGCAAGGGCCTCTGTTTCTTTTTTTTTTTTTGGTTCCAATGCACACATGGATGGAAAAGTTGCATCATGTGCCACATCGTTGAGTAGATATCCATGAGAAGCAACCAACCAAAGAAAATTATGGCCCCACAAATACATGAATTTTGATAATGCAAAAACATGGCAATAGTTGGTACTCTACTACCATCAAACCTCAAGAATATTTCCATATGGAGTCAATGAACTGTTCTGAGTGAGGACGTGGCTTGTGGACATACTTTTCCCAAAAAAGTAGTCGAGAATCAGGTATCCCTAGATGCATATGCTCCAAAGGCCCCTCAAATCTCAAAGTTTAGATGTATTTATTAATTTGCAAAATGCACCAGTAGATATAAGCATGATAGAGACAATACTAATATATGATGTGAGACAGCATAAAAAGCCATCCTCATTTAGCACCAAAGGATTTAAGTGTATGCAATCCAAATACAAATACTCTTTTGCTTTCTATAGATGGAGAGTCTTGGACACAATCCCCTTGTAGGGAAATCACAAGAATCTTTAAAGCTTGTCATAGTAGGATCTGCAATGCAAGGGCCACATATAACAGTTGAGAACAAGCTAGTCAATGATTGTCCTAAGAAATTGTACATCTTGAATTAGCCATTCTACCCGGTTCTTTGTCAAAACAGAGGAAAACTGTCACTCTAGCACTATGGAAAGTACCAATGTGAGGAGATCCACCTCGTAATTTTCAATCTGTGGAGAGGTTAGGCCGATATGAAGATCAAGAGCAAGTGATGGGCATGAAGCAGATGGTGAAAAATGCAATTTGCATACACACACATGCATACACACACACACACAAGGAAAGTCGCGATGGAGATCAATGGAAGGCAAGGAAAGAACTCATACTCATATTCATCATCCACTAATTACAATAGATCTCCTAATTGCTAGCTCATAAGCTCTATAATAGCAACAACCACCACAAAATGAGCCCTCTAGCTCTATTTATAGTTTTTACCTAGTTTTGACCAGTTTCACATCTAATGACCGGCATAGTTAAAAAATAGGTTCTACCTCCAATTTGAACTATCTAACGGCTTCCAAAACTTACAAAAATTGGTGTGATCTTTCTAATTAGATCCTCAAGCTCAAGAACTCCTCGGCTTGCACAAAATGGAGTCGCACTCGTGATAAATTGATGTATATACATATATTATATTGTTTTAGTGATAAAAATCACTATTGACATAATGAAGTAATCTGAGTAGCTTATGTACTTCCTCTTCTTCTATGACAAGAGTTAGTACTCGATCCTTTGCCTTGAACACTCCCCTCCTCCTCGTTTCTATCGTCCCTGACAGAACGTGATGTCGCATGAGTAATATAGTTGGTGAGAAGGTCTGTTTGCAAGGTATGTTCCATGATGAAAATTCCCCCTAATAAGGTCGCATTCAAGTTTCTCCCAATTAATGGGCTGGGGTTCCTCTGGACGTGGGTGTAGATAATGCTTCGAATACATAATATGTTTGCAGGCAAAAAAATGAAGCAAATGTGTGGGATGACTGATGAACACTTTAGAGTGGTATTCCCATAAGCCGATGGTGAACATGTCTTCGAATGTCTGCTTGTAGTAGGGGGGCATATATTTTAGTCTGCAGTGCCAAGCATAGCATACTTTGAGGGAAGGTGTTGTGCTCATGTCATATACTAATTCCAAATCCCCATATTCAAATCTTGGTATATTCATAGTGGGAGCCTTGACACATCAGAAAGTCTTAAAGACCATCTGCATCATATAAAAAATTTTCATAGTCATTTGTGTAGCAATATCAGTCATCCTATGCAGATGGGGTAGCCAATGATGAATAGTGGCCATCATGTAGCCGACAGTTGGATTCTTATTCATGGGAGGTGAGAGGGGGGTAATTGAGCCAGTCTCTACATTGACGATTATTCTAAACTTTAAAAGAAAATGCTTTCTAGGTGTGTCTGCGAGGAATTGGTCCATAGCACAGGTTGTACTTCAAGTGCATCGGCACGCACATCCACATGTGCATCATTTCGGGGTACTTTTGGAGTAAGTCCACGTGCCATGTCAGTTGATGTATATGACCCCGTTCTACTTTCTGTGTAACATCTTCGCGTTCGAACTGCTTTGCGTGCGTGGGGCGCTTCTAAGTGATGCTCTCAATTTGAAAATTGTATTCTTCAAGAAGGAGGAAATAGGTTTATATTGGAGCTCACTGATCATGTGTCTATGGGGGGCGATAGTAGCAAAATAGGGCGACTTCAAAATAACCTCTTCGATGTTGGCCGTTTACCTGCACATCGACTCATGTGGAATGTGTGTTGCCTAGTTCATCGATTGTCTTTAACCAAGCTAGAGGATGTAATTCATATGTATCATGTCCTTCGGGTGAGGAGCGTCCTTCAACAACGGGCAAAGGTACATATTCTTTTTCAAAGGTTTTCTCGAGTGGTATGGGTATTGTCTCATCAGGTTTCAATAGGTCGGGTGGTCAATCCGATCGAGGGGGTTCTCTCATGTTGGATACTTGGTTTTGTAATTCCTGGACTTTCATACGTAATGCATTTAATTCATCTAAGAGAGTAGGTGGTGCTAGTTCATGTACTATAGTAGGCCCTAATGAATCTTTGATCAACAAGGTCCTATTGGTCTCCTTGAGTGTGCAACATTCTTCTTGTAGGCAATCATAACATTATTGCATCATTTTTGGCCTTGAAGATTGTAAACCTATTGCCACTCCTATGGAGATAGGTTAATGATTGAATCTTCAGGATGATGGAGATGCATTTGATGATGTTCTCAATCAACAGGTTGTCGCATGCTTGATTTACTTATGCATTACTTGGCTAGATATTGAGTTTGCTGTCTCACAGATGATCAGGTTTATGCATTGCCGAGGATTCAAGCATTGGTAGGCAATTAAGCGCATCTTTTGCTACATCCTGGCTTAGCAAGAAGCAACCTAATATGGCCACTTCTAGTTGTGAGGCTGAGTATAGGGAAGCTTTCATAGTGACTGTTGAGTGTGTGTGGCTAATACACCTTATGGCTGATTTGGATGTTGGTAATTCTTTTACCAAAACCATCTTCACTGACAATTAGGGCACATTGGTAGTTGCGAGCAACCCTGTGTTCCATGCTTGCACGAAGCACATTGAGGTGCATTATCATTATGTCAGGGAGAGGTTCTCTACAAGAGAGATCAACTTGGCATATCTGCCCGCAGAGGAGAACATTGCAGACCTTTTCAGGAAGGCTCTGCCTAGGGAGAAGTTTGAAGCTTTCCGCAAAGCTTTAGGCTTACTTCCTATTGTGGATTGATTCCACATAGCTTGGCACTTCCTTATACATGAGTGCCAACTCCTTGTTCACTGCATCACTCCCAGGGGGGAGTTGTTGATATATTTAGATATTGATGTGAGTGAGCACACTAGGACCATCGGGGCACTTTTTTCCCTCTTTAGGAGGTTTCTTTCCCTCGGCTTGTATATATGCCCATAACCCTAATGGGTCACTTATCTTTGTACATTCTAGTGGTAATTCATTTAGTATTGTGTGTTGTGCTCCAAGCTTCTTCTTCTTCTTCCTTGTGTTGTTCGCATGCTTCTGCAGATATCTAACTCCAACATGATTGTGGGGTGGGGTTTTTAGAATCATAGAGTTGCGTCACCAAATGTGGCAATGGATTTTTTTTCTTGGGTGATGGCAAGTTGGTGACCTTGATACTCATCATTTTAAGATGATGCTTCTTTCTCTTGTGTAGAAGGGATATCTCTTAGTCCAATTTTATAGTGGATTTCCCTTTCGAATTGCTCTATTGCTTGCCCATCATGTAGAGTAGACAACTCTTATAGATTGTTAATCCTTGTGTCAGTCCCAACAAATTTGTTCTTACTATGCATAATCTTAGCTCCTGTCTTATTGAAAGATACTTCATGACCTTAATTAGTAATAGAAGCTATTGAAAGTAGATTTCTTTTAAATTGTGGAACACATAACATATTTTAAAGCTTTTTGTATCCCCATTAGAATCAATGAAAGAAATTGAACCTTTGCTCCGTGCATAATATCTTGCATTATTTAATACCTTTATTGTAATGGGTTCCTTTAGAGGCTATGAGGATTGGTAAAGTTCTTTTATGCTCATCATGTGACGAGAGGCACCATTGTCTAGCAGCAATGAGTCATATATTCTTGAATCTTAAATCTAGGAGCATACCTCCTTTATCGTTACAAATAACTAAGGCTCTGTTTATGCAGCATTGGCAGACTCCTTACCCTACATTGCAACTCCTGCTCCATGAGTAAGGCACTGAATTATTCAAAAGTTAGAGGTTGAGATTTGAGTATTCAAAGCAATTACCAAACCATCAAACTTTAGTGTACAAATTCAAAGACAATGCCAAACTAGATCCGCGCTTGACTTTTGTATGTCTACTCTTATCATTTGATCTTTCGATTCTTTATGTGAGTGATGAATACCTTTGTAGTCTCCCCATCAACAAAACTTTGTACTACTAATTGATTCTCCAAGTTCTAAATATGTGTATGATTATAAGTTTCATATTGATTTCTTAATATGTTCCATGCTTTGCAAGCCTTGGTGGTATGTTGAATCAAAGTCAAGACACTATTTTTAGTACTTGTAACTAGAGCACATAATGCATTTGCATTTCTATGTTTCCAAGCACATAGAATATCAACATCAAGAAGATTCATCTCATTGGGATTATTTGGGTAAGTTATCTCTTGAGGATAGAACTGATTTCAAACTTCCATAAGGTAGAATTTGTACCATCAATCTAACATTATTTGAAGGTTGGCAGTCATATCTGCAATGTTGGAATGACTATCATCATTAGTTCTCTTGCTTGTGCTCCATCTACTCCTATTGGCAAACCATCTTGATTTCCACTCATAGATGATGACCCACTGCTTGACATCTTCTCTCATTTGTCATTGAAACCTCTATGTATCTTCTTCTACACCACTCAAAGCCTCCTAAGCTCTCATATGATGTAAGAAATAATAACACGGAGGAATGATGTAAGAAATAATAAGCTCTCAGGAGGAATGAAGCTACAAAGATGGTGTTGTCCACCCATTTTCTCCGATATATGAAGCATAAGTGGAGATTTGGATAGATTGTAGATGAAGATCTCACAAGTCTACAATGTTATATAGATTCTACACTCAAAGTTGGTATAGATAAACATAGTTGAGAGATGCAAAATAGTCAAAAAATTAATAATATCCAACAATATCTCCATGAATAGAATTCTTACCATCTTGACCCTAGGGGCGGAGGGGATAGGCCCTCTCAAACCCTGTGAAAGGGGCCAAGCCCCTCTGTGCACTCTTCCCATCAAGGTTCTATGGGGAAATTGTGTGATGCCACGAGGCCTTCATTTTCACCTTGAATGGAAACCCAGTGGACTAAAAGTTTATGTCCTACCTAACCTCATGGCTAGGATCATAAAGACCATCTATTACCATCAACAATCACACATAGAACTCATCTAACTTGGAATTTAGGGTTCCACAAATGCCCATGCTCTCACAATGACTTCTTCTCATAATGGGGGCCTTACAACTTAAGGCACCATGTACCGTTTGTGGCCACTTTGAGGATGGAGTAGTGAGTATATCTAATATATTATTGTGTCTCTTTCTCTCTCTCACTCTCTCTCGCTCTCTCTCTCTTTCTCTCTCTCTCTCACACACACACACACACATATATATATATATATATGTGTGTGTGTGTGTATGTATATGTATAATAATATGATCATTTGCCTTACAATAGTTGTTTTTTTTTGCTTATATGTTTTTTTCTCATCTTTTCTTCCTTTTTCGATTATGAAAAATTTATATATTTATGCTTACTAGAGGAAGAGCTTGCTTTACCCTTGCCATTCTTGCTAGCAACAAAAGCTTCATTTAAAACATGCACAATATACCTATTTTACATCGATTATTCTTGCAACAGTACAAATATTAGATCTTCAAAATTCAAGGATGTATGGCTTTCTTTCATCACCAAACAAAGAGTAGAAGCAAATCTCTGATAAGTATTGGGTAGACCATTAAGAACAATCTACATGATTGAACCATCTAGGAAAATTTCATCTACTCAATCAACTGCTCATTTGAACATTTTATCTTTGTGAGGAAACCATCCATAGAAGCACATTCATTCATATGCTAACTCTCAAATTATTTTTGAAGGTAAGAAACATGAGCCTCATTTTTTTCCTTGATAAACTATGACAAGAGTATCCCAAGAATCGTTTGCTATTTTACATGACTGAATATAAAGAATAATGGCATGCTTGATAGATAAAACAATCAAGGCATGTGAGATTGTGCATCCTTGCCACACATTCAAGGTCACTTTGTAGTGGTTAGGGGTTTCTGTGGGCTTGCAACATCCTCATCATGTCCTCCATAAATTGCATTTTGAATATCTATAGCTATGATAGGACGTATTTCAACACCCCACGCAACATTCCACAATCCCTTTGCAAACAATATATGTCACATTATGTATGCCCATATTGGGGGGTCGATGAATACATGTTGATGTAGAAAATTGATTGTTTCTAAAAAAAAGTTGAATAGAAATCCAAATGGAGCTCGACCAAACCTATTGAATATTTTGAGCCGCTTTTTTGACGAACCAAAAGTTACATATATGCTTGTCACGAAAGGAAAAAAATTGCTTCCACAATCACTACGATAGTGCATTTGGAGGCCAAAATGAGTTCAAATCTATTTTTGAGCTTCACATAAATTTCCAAAGAGATGTGTTTTGAAGTATACACCATCTTGGCATATGTTCACCAATTTTTTTAATTATCAGTGGCTATGAACGAGCATGTGTTGGTGACATGAATTGGGAATAAACGACTTGTTTTGATATCAATTGTTAGAGTTTGGGGATCAAGAATGCACAAAAATGACACTAGAAAGAAGAGGCTTAAGAGCACAACATAGAGTATGTTATTGTAGCCCTTTTGGGTTATGGGCATATATAAGGGGGAAACCTCCTCAAGAGGGGACAAAATGCAATGACAATCCTAATTGTGTCCAAATACATTACTACCAAAATATACACATTTCTCTCTCTTTATCTCTTCGAAAGATGATGTTCGTGATGAGTAAGGCTTGCACATCGTCCATGCTCAATGACAAAATTTATACAACCTTGTATTACAAATGGCATAAATTGTTGGAGTTCGAGGTCTACGAAAGCACGCGAATAGCACAAGGAAGAAGAAGAAGTTTGGAGCACAACACAAAATATTGAATGTATTACCACTAGAATGTACAAAGATAAATGACCCATTAGGGTTATGGGCGTATATACATGTCGGGGGAAAAAAAACCTCCTAAAGAGAGAAAAAAGTGCCCCAGTGGTCCTAATGTGTTCACACACGTCACTACCTAAATATATCAACAAATCCCCCCTGGGAGTTGCTAGAGTTAGACGACTACGGAAGCACACATACAACACAAGGAATAAGAAGAAGCTTCAAGCACACACACAATACTAAATGTATTACCACTAGAATGTAAAAAGATAAGTAACTTGTTAGGGCTATAGGTGTATATACAAGCCGAGGGAAAAAAACTCTTAAAGAGGGAAAAAAGTTCCTTAGTAGTCCTAGAGTGTTCACACACATCACTACCTAAAAATATCAAAAAATCCCCCCTGGGAGTGATGCGGTGAACAAGGAGGTGGCACTCATGTATAAGGAAGTGCCAAGCTATGTGGAATCAATCCACAAAAGGAAGTAAGCCCAAAGCTTTGCGGAAAGCTTCGAACTTCTCCCTAGGTAGAGCCTTTGTGAAAAGGTCTAGAATGTTCTCCTATGTGGGCACATATGCCAAGCTGATATCCCCAATAGAGAACCTCTCCCTAACATAATGATAATGCACCTCTCAATGTGCTTAGTGCGAGCATGGAACACAGGGTTCCTTGCAACTGCCAATGTGCTCTCACTGTCAATGAAGATGGTGGTGGCAGAAGACTGACAAACACCCAAATCAACCATCAGGCATTTGAGCCACACACACTCAACAATTGTTGTGAAAGCTTCCCTATATTTAGCCTCACAACTAGAAGTGGCCATAATAGGCTGCTTCTTGCTCAGTCAAGATATGCATGAGCTACAAGAAGCAAAAACCACTAGTGGATACATAAGTGTCATAGCATCCAGCCCAGTTAGAGTCAAAAAAAGCATGTAAATCTGGCAATAGTGATCCCCCCTTGGGATAAAACAATCCAAGTAGCCGGGTACCACTCAAATAGTGGAAGATGCGCTTAACCGCCTACCAATGCTTGATACCTAGGCAATGCATAAATCTGCTCATCTCTGAGACAACAAACACATTTGTGAGAGGAGGGGCTCTCAAAGGAACAATTGCTTCGAGTGCCACAAAACCAACACTCTCCAACAATAGGTCCTATTTGAGAAGGGAGAGAGAGCCATTGTCAAAAATTCCTATGACAGAAACCCTTGTGAACACCACCATAATTATAACTATCCCTCATTTTGGTCGAGTTTTTTATTGTTTGCAAAAATTTGGGTTGTTTCATATAAACGGTTGCATTTGGCCTATACAATCTCCTCTATCTATGTTTAGGGTGACGGAAAAATCATTAGTCTTGTTCAATAATGACTCCATGCATAATTTGATTGCTTCTCATATGGTGCAAGCACTTAATCTCATCATATAGCCCATAGGCCATCTATATGCACTATGTTAGGTGGAATCTTGAGGCAGCAAAAGACGGTCCAAGATTGTACATGACGCCGATCTCTTAATCCAGCTATGGCATAAAGTACTGCCCTTTCGCATGATGAGACTTGGGCATGTGGATGTAATATTAGGCATGTCATGGTTTTACCATAAGCAAGATTATCTTTCGATGGATTACGTATTGCATATTTTATCATTCGTACTTGATGGTGTATTCCATGTGATCGAGGATTTTGTTGCTCTAAGATCACGGATGGATGTGTCAATGTAAATTTGATATCAACTAGCAAACTTAAAGCTTTGTCCCATGATCCAAATGTCTATATTATGTGTTGCTTTGTACAATCTTATTTATTTGATTTCGCTTTTTCTTGTTATTCTATGTCTTGATGCGGTGACCATGGTCATCAGAAGTCTTGAAAACAAAGTAATGGAAATGCTTCGGAAACAACCGAAATGGAGTTTCCACATCCGAGAAAAATTTGGAAAAGGAAAACGATCACTCACACACACACACACACACATATATGTGTGTGTATGTGTACATGTACATTTGCTATATAGCATATACACAAAGTACATCGTAAACCACATACATAATACATACTATACACAAATTACAATTCACAATTTTTATACACTTTCAAGAATCAAAATCCAAAAAAAAATTGTGTTCATGCACATGTCACGTGCTAGTAACTACAAACTTCAAAGACCATGCTCATTGCTTCTATAATTAGAATTCAAACATAAATGAAATAGTAGTTTGTAGCTACATCTCCCATCACAAACGCATTATCAATATTTAAGAGTCACAAACAAAAATCTATCATCATTGATGAATCATAACGATTTCGATTGTACAAACAAATGAGTTAATGACAATACATCAAAGCTGAAAACTAATAAGTATATCAGTAATCCATAGGTGGTAATGTCAAAAGCCAACATAAGTACAACTACAGTCTACATCTAACAAATTAATGACAATGACTCATCACTAGCATCTTGCAGATTATCTGCATCTAATTCGGATAATATACTATTAAATGAGCCAAGGGCATGTGTATCCAAAAAATAAAAATAAAACCTCAAAAACATGTTTCTGAAGTTTTAGAAACTTGAGAAATGGAAATAATGTTTCACGTTGAAATGGCGTTTCGAACAACTATGGTGGTAAAAATGACTTGTTTTAGATGTCTAGTATACCTAGTATGCATGCAAGGCACCATGAGGTGAGTATATTCACCACACATATTTCTGCTAGATTTTAATAGATGAACTTCCATCATCTCGTGGATCCATGTTAAACCACAAGATAGCTGTGCCAAGTAGCCTCCCACTAACTTTATAGGTTTGGCAGGGAGGAGGACGAGAGATAGCTAGATAAATCTAAGCCTATCTTGATAAAGCTTTAATTTAGCCCTATAGGTCCCCCTAGGACATTGGACTCAATAGGGTTACTATCAAGAATAGATATATATTACTCATAGATGACCTCATAAACCAACTCTTGGGGCACCCATTACTTCACCAAGATCATATCCAATCAAGATATAATTGGATATGGATATTTCTAAGGGATGTCCCAAAGACCACTCTTCATACACGATCTGCACATTATAGGTTCTTGGTCTTTCGTTTGACCTGATGTACACACCTTCCACTTTCCAACATATGATGAATAATCTTTTTCCTCTCTATATGAGAAGCATAGTTGCACTCATCTGACGGACAAGTAAAAGCGTACGACCTATCCGGTACAATACAATCCAGTACAAACTCGTTGGATACATACAATCGTAACACTATCGATTGGTTTCAACTTAAAACACATAGGGTACTTCTATACATTTTCTTATTCCTTATCCTTAGTCTTCTCTTTAGTGACTAGTGTCTCGTGAGCATTATGGTGGAATAGAAATTTTGATACATTATGTCTACTAGTACTCATGAGATGTTCTCTAAAATCTGAATTTTCTTTAATCTTGAATGTTTTTGTGACATTTAAATTATGCCATATGCATTAAGATCGAAATCTTATAGGTTTTGAATTCCGATTCTCGAATTTAGAATAAAATACATGTACATGTATCGTAAGTATCGCACATGTAACCCCAAATTTACTAGTACGGTCTAGTCCCATATGTGAACCGTATAGGATGCACCGTACCAGACTGAACGTGACTACTATGATGAGAAGGAATCCTTGTGTACACGCACTTTATTTTAGAACCTTTGGTGGAGTCACTCATACACCCACCTTATGTGGGTTCAGTGATACGGAACACCATCCCTTTTGGTGATCGTCACCCCAATGACTGCAAGTTCCTAGGCTCAAAAATGAGCCCTTTTAGCTTTATGACTAGGAGGTGAGTTTGATGTTCATCCTTTTTATATGTGTAAGTATAGCTTGTGCTTTGCGTAGTTGGCAAAAAGGAACTTGGAGTGTACTAACACTCTAAACGGATATTCATGATTTCCTCTATGCATTTAGCTATGCAATTATAAACTTCGCATTTGCACATTCATTCAAAAGTAGCTTGGTCAAGTTCTCTTTGGCTCCTTTTAACACTTGGTTCTTGTTTTTAGTTCATTATAGACATGGATGTTTCATGTGGCATGGAAGATATCTGACGTACACAACTGAATAGTTTTGACTTTCTCATTCAAATAGGTCAAACGCTTCAAAGGCTAACATTTGTCATGGTAAATTGTGTAAAGAACTCGTCTCTTGAAGTAAACAGCTTTTTGAATGTTTCTCCAAAGCTCTCCCTCAACATATCACATCTCAAAACCATGGGACAAGCAAAAAAAAATAGCCTAGTGGTTGATCCACTTGGATACCTAGGAGGAGGTCAAGTGTTTGAATCCCATCGCACACAAGAAGACATTATTTTATATACCATATATACCATAATGGCCTCTCCAGCTTCTAGAAGACTAAACTTAAGTTAACTTAGAGACATGTACAATGGACTAAGTTAATTGAGTGCTCTCTTGATTGTAACTAGTTAGCATCTCAACACTTGGTGAATGTTATGACTTTTCGTTGTTACGAAAATGGTTGTCACTTGGCAAGATACCACACATGCTTCATTTTTGGCTTCGAGGGTTCCTGTTGTATAAAGGCCTCTTTTGAAGACAAAAACAATGAAACAAAATTGAAAAGCTATCAACATTTTGTTGGAGTTATAGGCAAGAGAAAGAGGTATGTTTGTTGATGCACTCTTAATTCTATGGAATCTATGTTCGTCAACATTGTGGTGTCCCCACATTAGAGGCTACATTCAATCAAGCTATGCTCTAATGTTGTGTTTTATTCTTTCAATTATCTCATGAGTTATAATATCTTCTCTCCTGCACAATTCTTTTTCCATTCCCTCATACTTTATTTACTCAAATCCACCTTTCTATCTCAAATCCTTCATCTATATTGCTATCTTCTCAATTTCTGTGTGGAACAGGATTCTAGAACTTGCTCCATAGAGTTCTTCGATAGCTTCAGACCACCATAAGACCATCGAAAACAAATGCTTTCTTACGAAGATACATCCAATTCTTGTGGTTGTTGCATTTTGCAACAAATTGAACTAATTTTCTATGAGTTTTTTTTTATTTGCATATAGAATCCAAGTTTACAACGTGTTGGAGATTACATAGCTCTTTAAGAGCTTCATTAAGTCGTAAACATCATCAAAAGCAAATTCAAAAAAGGGGATGTGTACTTTGAAGAGTTTTCCAACAAATATTCAATGCTTAAATTCGAATACACATCTCTCTTTCTCCTAGTTTTCTTTGCATATAGGATTTGGTTTACCACATGAAAATGTAACATTAACATTCAAGCACACACACATGAAGATGACTTTCACCCTCTCCTTCAGCAATACATTCAAGCTTCAGATTTCTAGGTAATCTAGAAACCTTTTTTCGATTTTTTTTGTGAATGCCATGCTTATGCAACATAGACATACTTTGTGCAATACCCTCTGTGCAGGCTTTCATAAACATATGCAATGTGTTTCAATTCATCCAAGCTAAACAATTTATATTATGTGGTTCAAAATGGATTGTTTTTGCTAGATCCACGATCATATTCCATCTTTATCTCAATCACAAATAAGAAACCATGCAAGCAAAATATTGCAAAGACTTCGTAATATGTATAAGAGTCGTACTTTGCTTTGTATATCGTGTGCATCACATTGAGAACTCAAAGTGTTTGCATTAATGATATTCTTTAACAATGTGCAAGGCAGAGCATAGGATCACGCTACATACTGCAAAGATGGAAGTGACTTTTCTCCTAGGGGGTAGCTTAATCGTAAACCATCCTAGCAACAAGGATGTTGTCTTTTCCCTTCGATTAGTTACTTGATTTCCTTTGAATTATTAGACGGCATGAAGACGTCATGCTTTATCCATTCCTTTTCATATCACTTTGAGTCACAAATCATGAAAGATTTAATAGATTCTCCATCAGAAGAATTAGATGTGTATATATGGCTCATGCATATTTATGGTCCAATAGATGTTTTTCTTTGCCTAGTCTATATCATTTACATTGTTTCATATTCACTATGCGCCAAATCTAAAGAGCTTGATTTTAATGATCCAATTACAAGGTATTTATTTCTAGAGCTTGCTTAGACATCAATACTTTCAAATGAAACTAGGTAAGCTTGTAATAGTAAGAGGTCCCAAGATTCAATGTAGACATCCACTTCAAGTTCTTCATGTTAGGGAATGTCTTACTTAAGTGAGAATGCACACTATGACCTTTTGCATGCTATGAGATTGGAGATTCATCACATCTCATTCAATCTTTCTTTAGGCAAGTTCTTTGATTCTCATTTAGAGTTTGGTGATGCTCACTTACTACTTAGAGTTCCATGTTAATGTGTGCAAGCTGCTCAAGTAGAGCAAGTTGACACATTTATTTTGATGGGGGTTTAGCCCCTCTGAGAATAATATTGAATCATACATCTTTGGTTTGCCATATGACTCTGGTTTGTCATATGAATAATTATGATGGTTGTGTTTGGATGATGATCGTTCAATAGGTATGGAGCCATTTTTCAATACATATGTTGAATGCTAACTGGAGTATACCAAGATACCCTATTCTTAATAATGATGTGTTTGATAACATGATATGAATGTGATCAACATGGAAAGCTTGGCAAGGATAGCCCAAGTTTTATCAAATTTTAGTCCCAAATGTGGGTTTGCAATTAAACATGTCGGTCAAATAGCACAAGCATTGAATCCTATGTAGACACCCTATTTTGGAAACTATCATTACTTTGTGACTCTCAATGATGATTTTTCCAGGCATGCATGGGTATATCCATTGAAAGCAAAGTCTGAAGTGTTCATGTGCTTTAAAGAGATTTTGGTTTTGGCTAAAAACCTGTCAGCATGTAAAATGGGCACTCTTCGTTTTGATCTAGGGGGGAATATGTGTCTTTTGACTTTAATGCATTTATGGCTAGAAGTGGGATAAAACATCAATGTACAATGCCGTATACACCTCAACAAAATGGAGTTGCTGAACGGAAGGATAGGTCACTCATGGAGATGGCGAGGTGTATGGTCAAGAGTCGGGGTTTACCACATAGTTTCTGGCTCGAGGCTCTCATGTGTGCAACATATGTACTTAACAAGTGTCCCACTAAAGCGCTCCATTCTATCACTCCATATGAGGCTTGGTGTGGTCGCAAGCCATCTATTGCTCATCAGCTTGTTTCTTGTTGTTTGACATATGCATTAGCACATGAACAACATCGCAGAAAATTGGATGATAAAGCAGTAAAATGTATTTTTGTTGGGTACAGTTCTAAAAGCAAAGTCTGTTGTCTCTATCATCCACAGACTAAATGTATTTTGGTTAACCGTGATGTTGTTTTTGTGGAAGATGTTATTCAACCTTTACTTTCATGTACGAAGGAGACATCTGATAGCTCCAATGACATGTATGATACTTTGCTGCCTCTTTTTACAGGTGGATAGTCTAGTGCTTGTCCTAATGAAGAAACTTCTCAGCCATTGCAGGTTTCATGTGATGATGCAGATCATTCCATTTCTGATGCAGATTTACATGATGCACTTATTGATGAGATAAGTGATATTAAGGAGGCAAAAATTTTGCCAAAATGGCTAGTGCAGACTTTGCATGATAGCAAATTAGACGCACCTCTATCATACCATTCTCGTTGAGGTTCTCATAGTGCCTTCTTTGAATCAGATTGTTATGCTATGGCTGCATCTAGTCTCTATGATGAGATAGAACCTGTTTCGTTTGATGAAGCACAAAATTCTGAACATTGGATGGTTGCAATGCAATCTGATATATGATGCTATCATGAAAAATGGTACCTGATCTTTATGTGATTTACATCCTCATAAGAAGGCCATTGACACTAAGTGGGTATACAAGCTGAAGTGTAAACTTAATGGAACAATTGACAGGTATAAGGCTAGGCTTGTTGCAAAGGGTTATGCACAAGAAAGAGGCATTTAATTTGATGAAACCTTTGCACCTACATGCCGAATGACTACTGTTCCTAGCATCTCTACACTTGCAGCTCATCATGGTTGGAATGTACATCAATTGGACATTAAAACAACATTGCTAAATGGTGATTTTCATGAAGAAGTGTATGCTTTTCAGCCCCGTGGATTTGTGTAGAAAGGGCATGAGAACTAGGTGTGCAGGCTAAAGAAGGCATTATATGGTTTAAAGCAAGCACCACGTGCTTGGTATGAAAAGATACATGCCTATCTGATTGCACATGGTTTTGAGAACAGTTCAACTAAAAGCACCTTATATGTTAAGCGTGCAAATGATGTACTTCTAATCATTGTGGTGTACGTTGATGGCATGTTTCTCACTGGTCCTCATGACAAGCATATTGCTGACTTTAAGGTTGATTTACATGCCTCATTTGAGATGTCTAGTTTGGGGCATTTAGCATCATTAATTGGGCATTCAATTTATGTACGTTGATGGTGGAATGGATTTGTGTCAAACGAAATATATTGACACATTATTGCAGTGTTCTTGGCCTTGAAGATTGTAAAACTATTGCCACTCCTATGGAGACAGGTTAACGATTGAATCTTCATGATGATGGAGATGCATTTGATGATGTTCTCTATCAACAGGGTATTGGATGCTTGATTTACTCATGCATTACTTGGCTAGATATTGAGTTTGTTGTCTCACACATGAGCAGGTTTATGCATTGCCGAGGAGTCAAGCATTGGTAGGCAGTTAAGCGCATTTTTCCTACTTGAGTGGTACTCTGCTACTTGGATTATTTTATCCCAGGGGGATCACTACCGCTAGATTTACATGCCTTTTCTGACTCTGTCTGGGCTGATTGCTATGGCACTCTTGTGTCCACTAGTGGTTTTTGCTTCATTCTTGGTACCTCATTGTGAGGCTGAGTATAGGGCAGCTTTCATAGTGACTGTTGAGTGTGTGTGGCTCATACACCTTATGGCTGATTTGGGTGTTGGTAATTCTTCTACCAGCAGCATCTTCACTGACAATTAGGGCACATTGGTAGTTTCGAGGAACCCTGTGTTCCATGCTTGCACGAAGGACATTGAGGTGCATTATAATTATGTCAAGGACAGGTTCTCTACAGGAGAGATCAACTTGGCATATCTGCCCGTAGAGGAGAACATTGTAGACCTTTTCACGAAGGCTCTGTCTAGGTAGACGTTTGAAGCTTTCCACAAAGCTTTAGGCTTACTTCCTATTGTGGATTGATTCCACATAGCTTGGCACTTCCTTATACATGAGTGCCAACTCCTTGTTCACTGCATCACTCCCAAGGGGGAGTTGTTGATATATTTAGGTATTGATGTGTGTGAACACACTAGGACCATCGGGGCACTTTTTTCCCTCTTTAGGAGGTTTTTTTCCCCCGGCTTGTATATATGCCTATAGCCCTAATGGGTCACTTATCTTTGTACATTCTAGTGGTAATTCATTCAGAATTGTGTGTTGTGCTCCAAGCTTCTTCTTCTTCTTCTTCCTTGTGTTTTTCGCATGCTTCTGCAGACATCTAACTCCAACATGATTGTGGGGTGGGGTTTTTAGAATCATAGAGTTGGCTCACCAAATGTTGCAATGGCCTTTTTGCTTGGGTGATGGCAAGTTGGTGACTTTGATACTCATCATTTTAAGATGATGCTTCTTTCTCTTGTGTAGAAGGGATATCTCTTAGTCCAATTTTATAGTGGATTTCCCTTTCGAATTGCTCTATTGCTTGCCCATCATGTAGAGTAGACAACTCTTATAGGTTCTTAATCCTTGTGTCAGTACCAACAAATTTGTTCTTACTATGCATAATCTTAGCTCCTGTCTTATTGAAAGATACTTCATGACCTTAATTAGTAATAGAAGTTGTTGAAAGTAGATTTCTTTTAAATTGTGGAACACATAGCATATTTTAAAGCTTTTTGTATCCCCATTAGAATGAATGAAAGAAATTGAACTTTTGCTCCCTGCATAATATCTTGCATTATTTAATACCTTTATTGTAATGGGTTCCTTTAGAGACTATGAGGATTGGTAAAGTTCTTTTATGCTCATCATGTGACGAGAGGCACCATTGTCTAGCAGCCATGAGTCATCTATTCTTGAATCTTAAGTCGAGGAGCATAACTCCTTTATCGTTACAAATAACTAAGGCTCTGTTTATGCAGCATTGGCAGACTCCTTACCCTACATTGCAACTCCTCCTCCATGAGTAAGTCACTGAATTATTCAGAAGTTAGAGGTTGAGATTTGAGTATTCAAAGCAGTTACCAAACCATCAACCTTTAGTGAACAAATTCAAAGACTATCATTTGATCTTTAAATTCTTTATGTGAGTGATGAATACCTTTGTATTCTCCCCGTCAACAAAACTTTCTATTACTAATTGATTCTCCAAGTTCTAAATATGTGTATGATTATGAGGTTCATATTGATTTCTTAATATGTTCCATGCTTTGCAAGCCTTGGTAGTATGTTGAATCAAAGTCAAAAAACACTATTTTTAGTACTTGTAACTAGAGCACATAATGCATTTGCATTTCTATGTTTCCAAGCACATAGAATATCAACATCAAGAAGATTCATCTCATTGGGATTATTTGGGTAAGTTATCTCTTGAGGTTCATGATTCGTCCAAAGAACATCTCCAGAAGCTTGTATGCATCAAGGATAGAAGTGATTTCAAACTTCCACAGGGTAGAATTTGTACCATCAATCTAACATTATTTGAAGGTTGGTAGTCATATCTGCAACGTTGGAATGACTATCATCATTTGTTCTCTTGCTTGTGCTCCATCTACTCCTACTAGCGAACCATCTTGATTTCCACTCATAGCTGATGACCCACTGCTTGAAATCTTCTCTCCTTTGTCATTGAAACCTCTGTGTATCTTCTTCTACACCACTCAAAGCCTCCTAAGCTCTCATATGATGTAACAAATAATAACACGGAGGAATGATGTAAGAAATAATAAGCTCTCAGGAGGAATGAAGCTACAAAGATGGTGTTGTCCACCCATTTTCTTGCATATATGGAGCATAAGTGGAGATTTGGATAGATTGTCGCATATTTTAAAGCATCTCGCATATCCCCATTAGAATGAATGAAAGAAATTGAACTTTTGCTCCCTGCATAATATCTTGCATTATTTAATACCTTTATTGTAATGGGTTCCTTTAGAGGCTATGAGGATTGGTAAAGTTCTTTTATGCTCATCATGTGACGAGAGGCACCATTGTCTAGCAGCCATGAGTCATCTATTCTTGAATCTTAAGTCGAGGAGCATAACTCCTTTATCGTTACAAATAACTAAGGCTCTGTTTATGCAGCATTGGCAGACTCCTTACCCTACATTGCAACTCCTCCTCCATGAGTAAGTCACTGAATTATTCAAAAGTTAGAGGTTGAGATTTGAGTATTCAAAGCAGTTACCAAACCATCAACCTTTAGTGAACAAATTCAAAGACTATCATTTGATCTTTAAATTCTTTATGTGAGTGATGAATACCTTTGCAGTCTCCCCGTCAACAAAACTTTCTATTACTAATTGATTCTCCAAGTTCTAAATATGTGTATGATTATGAGGTTCATATTGATTTCTTAATATGTTCCATGCTTTGCAAGCCTTGGTAGTATGTTGAATCAAAGTCAAAACACTATTTTTAGTACTTGTAACTAGAGCACATAATGCATTTGCATTTCTATGTTTCCAAGCACATAGAATATCAACATCAAGAAGATTCATCTCATTGGGATTATTTGGGTAAGTTATCTCTTGAGGTTCATGATTAGTCCAAAGAACATCTCCAGAAGCTTGTATGCATCAAGGATAGAAGTGATTTCAAACTTCCACAGGGTAGAATTTGTACCATCAATCTAACATTATTTGAAGGTTGGTAGTCATATCTGCAACGTTGGAATGACTATCATCATTAGTTCTCTTGCTTGTGCTCCATCTACTCCTACTAGCGAACCATCTTGATTTCCACTCATAGATGATGACCCATTGCTTGAAATCTTCTCTCCTTTGTCATTGAAACCTCTGTGTATCTTCTTCTACACCACTCAAAGCCTCCTAAGTTCTCATATGATGTAACAAATAATAACACGGAGGAATGATGTAAGAAATAATAAGCTCTCAGGAGGAATGAAGCTACAAAGATGGTGTTGTCCACCCATTTTCTCGCATATATGGAGCATAAGTGGAGATTTTCTCTCTCTCTCTCACATACACACATATATATATGTGTGTGTGTGTATGTATATGTATAATAATATGATCATTTGCCTTACAATAGTTGTTTTTTTTTTGCTTATGTGTTTTTTTCTCACCTTTTCTTCCTTTTTCGATGATGAAAAATTTATATATTTATGCTTACTAGAGGAAGAGCTTGCTTTACCCTTGCCATTCTTGCTAACAACAAAAGCTTCATTTAAAACATGCACAATATACCTATTTTACATCGATTATTCTTGCAACAGTACAAATATTAGCTCTTCAAAATTCAAGGATGTATGGCTTGCTTTCATCACCAAACAAAGAGTAGAAGCGAATCTCTGATAAGAATCGGGTAGAACATTAAGAACAATCTACACGGTTGAACCATCTGGAAAAATTTCATCTACTCAATCAACTGCTCATTTGAACATTTTATCTTTGTGACGAAACCATCCATAGAAGCACATTCATTCATATGCTAACTCTCGAATTATTGTTGGAGGTAAGAAACATGAGCCTCATTTTCTTGCTTGATAAAGTATGACAAGAGTATCCCAAGAATCCTTTGCTATTTTACATGAGTGAATATGAAGACTAATGGCATGCTTGATAGATAAAACAATCAAGGCAGGTGAGATTGTGCATCCTTGCCACACCTTCAAGGTCACTTTGTAGTGTTTAGGGGTTTCTGTGGTGTACTTGGACATATTCAAAATGGGAGTTGCAAGAGGACTCAAAATAGGAACTTCATTAGGACTCAAGCTTGCAACATCCTCATCATGTCCTCCATCAATTGCATTTCGAATATCTATAGCTATGATAGGACGTATTTCAACACCCCACTCAACATTCCACAATCCCTTTGCAACCAATATATGTCACATTATGTATGCCCATATTGGGTAGTTGTAACCATCCAACTTATTATGAATGACCTTCATGCAAAATACATCATTGTTCTTAGCCATGGTCGATGAATATATGTTGATGTAGAAAATTGATTGTTTCTAAAAAATGTTGAATAGAAATCCCAATGGAGCTCCACCAAACCTATTTAATATTTTGAGCCGCTTTTATTGACGAACCAAAAGTTACATATATGCTTGTCACAAAAGGAAAAAATTGCTTCCACAGTCACTAGGATAGTGCATTTGGAGGCCAAAATGAGTTCAAATCTATTTTTGAACTTCATATAAATTTCCAAAGAGATGTGTTTTGAAGTATACACCATCCTTGCATATGCTCACCAATTTCTGTAATGATCCGTGGCTATGAACGAGCATGTGTTGGTGACATGACTTGGGAATAAACGACTTGTTTTGATATCAATTGTTAGAGTTTGGGGATCAAGAATGCACAAAAATGACACTAGAAAGAAGAAGCTTAAAAGCACAACATAGAGTATGTTACTACATGAATGTACAAAGATAAGTAGCCCTTTTGGTTTATGGGCATATATAAGGGGGAAACCTCCTCAAGAGGGGACAAAGTGCAATGACAATCCTAACTGTGTCCAAATACATTACTACCAAAATATACACATTTCTCTCTCTTTATCTCTTCAAAAGATGATGTTAGTGATGAGTAAGGCTTGCACATCATCCATGGTCAATGACAAAATTTATACAACCTTTTATTACAAATGGCATAAATTGTTGGAGTTCGAGGTCTACGAAAGCACGCGAATAGCACAAGGAAGAAAAAGAAGTTTGGGGCACAACACAAAATATTGAATGTATTACCACTAGAATGTACAAAGATAAATGACCCATTAGGGTTATAGGCGTATATACATGCTGGGGGAAAAAACCTCCTAAAGAGAGAAAAAAGTGCCCCAGTGGTCCTAGTGTGTTCACACACCTCACTACCTAAATATATCAACATATCCCCCCTGAGAGTTGCTAGAGTTAGATGACTACAGAAGCACACGTACAACACAAGGAATAAGAAGAAGCTTGGAGCACAACACACAATACTAAATGTATTACCACTAGAATGTAAAAAGATAAGTAACATGTTAGGGTTATAGGTGTATATACAAGCCGAGGGAAAAAAAACTCTTAAAGAGGGAAAAAAGTGCCTCAGCAGTCCTAGAGTGTTCACACACATCACTACCTAAATATATAAAAAAATCCCCTTGGGAGTGATGCGGTGAACAAGGAGTTGGCACTCATGTATAAGGAAGTGCCAAGCTATGTGGAATCAATCCACAAAAGGAAGTAAGCCCAAAGCTTTGCGAAAAGCTTCAAACTTCTCCCTAGGCAGAGCCTTTGTGAAAAGGTCTGCAATGTTCTCTTGTGTGGGCACATATGCCAAGCTGATGTCCCCAATAGAGAACCTCTCCCTAACATAATGATAATGCATCTCTCAATGTGCTTAGTGTGAGCATGGAACACAGGGTTCCTTGCAACTGCCAATGCGCTCTCATTGTCAATGAAGATGGTGGTGGCAGAAGATTGACAAACACCCAAATCAACCATCAGGCGTCTGAGCCACACACACTCATTAAGTGTTGTAAAAGCTTCCCTATACTTAGCCTCACAACTGGAAGTGGCCATAATAGGCTGCTTCTTGCTCAACCAACATATGCATGAGCTACCAGAAGCAAAAACCACTAGTGGATACATGAGTGTCATAGCAACCAGCCCAATTAGAGTCAGAAAAAGCATGTTAATCTGGCAGTAGTGATCCCCCCTTGGGATAAAACAATCCAAGTAGCCGGGTACCACTCAAATAGTGAAAGATGCGCTTAACCACCTACCAATGCTTGATACCTAGGCAATGCATAAAAAAATCTGCTCATCTAGGAGACAGCAAACTGAATATCTAGTCGACTAATGCATAAGTAAATCAAGCATCCAATAGCCTGCTGATAGAGAACAACATCAAATGCATCTCCAGCATCATGAAGACTCAATCTTAAACCTATCTCCATAGGAGTGGCAATAGGTTTACAGTCTTCAAGGCCAAAATGTTGCAATAATGTGTCACTATATTTCGTTTGACACAAAGCCATTCCACCATCAACATGCATGGAATGAATGCCCAAATAGTGATGCAAATGCCCCAAATCAGACATCTCAAATGAGGCATGCAAATCAGCCTTAAAATCAGCAATATGCATGTCATGAGGACCAGTGAGCAGCATGCCATTGACATACACCACAATGATCAGAAGCACATCATTAGCATGCTTAACATATAAGGTGCGTTCAATTGGATTGTTCTCAAAACCATGTGCAATCAGATAGGCATGTATCTTTTCATACCAAGCACGTGGTGCTTGCTTTAAACCATATAATGCCTTCTTTAACCTGCACACTTGGTTTTCATGCCCTTTCTGCACAAAGCCATAGGGCTGCAAAAGTGCACAGATTCTACGAACAGTAGTCATTTGGCAAGTAGGTGCAAAGGTTTCATCAAAATCAATGCCTCTTTCTTGCGCATAACCCTTTGCAATAAGCCTAGCCTTATACCTGTCAACTGCTCCATGAGGTTTTCGCTTCATTTTGTATATCCACTTAGTGCCAATGGCCTTTTTGCTAGGAGGCAAGTCACATAAAGACCAGGTACCATTTTTCATGATAGCAAGAAGCACAATGAATAGAATGACATCCATGCATATTGACTTTCATTGAAAAGTGGATATTGTAAAGAATTGATTTTTCAACGAGATGATTTGTGATGGTTAATTGATTTGCATTAATATAGACGATCATTATATGCATGGATACGTCTCCATGTCATAATCCATCCAAGAGAATGAATGACTATGTCTAATCATAAGGATTAACATGTTTCGTCATTTTTAAGTTTAAAAAAATAATTGAGGAAATAGTTAGTGAGGTAGCAGCCTCATAGAGATTTGGATGCTACTCTTTGAGGGAATACCCAAATTTATTGAAATTTGGAGGGCAAGTAGCTCCTAGGCTTATCTTTAAGCTGAAGAATTTTCAAGTAATTTGGAGACTTTTAGATGTTGATATATTTAGGTAGTGATGTGTGTGAACACACTAGGACCGTCGGGGCACTTTTTCCCTCTTTATGAGGTCCCCCCCCCTTGTATATACATCTATTGCCCTAACGGGCTACTTATCTTTGTACATTCTCTAGTAATACATTCAGCCTTGTGTGTTGAGCTCCAAACTTCTTCTTCTTTCCTGTGCTATTCACGTGCTTCTGCAGATGTCTAACTCCAATAATTGGTATTAGAGTAGGTCGCTGCTTCATCTAGGGCATCATCAACACCTCTCTGGTTACAGCCTCAGAATCACACAAATTTTGGTGAGCATACTCAGCATGTTTTCGAGATCAAGCAAGAGGATCAGTCCAGGCAGAACAAGCCATTATGCGTGTTGTAGATCAAGCTTTCCTACCAAGTCAGAAGGGCAAAGGAAAATGGAACTCTTCAATTAGTAAGCAGAAGTATGCTAATTGTACACAATCAAAGAGGGAAGACAAAGATGAAAAGAAATCAGAAAAGCAGAAACTGTTTTGCAAGTATTGTAAAGGAAATGATCATATCATAAAGAAATGTCCAAAACTAGCTGCTAAAGAGGCAAAGAAGAAAGATGTTGGAATGGTTGTTGCAGAGGCATCTACACGAAAAAATAGAGTCTGCTAATCTTGTGCAGGAAGAAGAATGGGCGTTTACTACTGTCTGTAGTTTTGACCCATCTTCTCATGAGCAGTGCATGTCTGCAATAGACTTAGATGTTTGGTACTTTGACAATAGGGGGACCAAACATATTACCTTGCAATGCAGTTTCTTCTCTTCACTCGAGCCTGCCCCTACAGGGAATACTGTTACATGCACCAACAACTCCTCTTATCCTGTTATGGGAGTTAGTAAGATCATTTTGACTACTACTGATGGTAGTTCTTTTACTTTGTCAGATGCTTTGTTTGTGCCAGGGATCAAGAAAAATCTGTTATTAGTTTCTGCATTAGCCAAGATTGGCTTGGTTGTGAATTTTGTTGATGACAGATGTACGGTTCATGATCTGTAAAATGGAGACATGATTATTGCTTCTGGCATTTTATGTCGTGGGCTGTATAAGCTCATAGACTGTGAAAGATCTGTAAATGATTCGACATGTGTAGTAAATGATTCTCAGGCTATGTCAAATGCAAAGCTTTGGCATGCACGCTTTGGTCATCTGAATTTTGCTAGTTTGCTACACCTTTAGAAATCTGAAATGGTGTCCTCTTTGCCCAAACTTGAGGCACCTAGAAACATGTTTATGAAGGCTGTATTTTGGGCAAAATGCAGTGTTCCTCCTTTCCAAAAGATGGTTCAGTTCGGGCTACTCAGAAATTGCAGCTTGTACATAGTGATGATGTCTGTGGTCCTATGTAGACACCTTCTTTTGGAAATTATCTTTACTTCGTGACTTTCATTCATGCTTTTTCCAAGCACGCATGGGTATATCCGTTGAAGGCAAAGTCCAAAGTGTTCATGTGCTTCAAACAGTTTTTGGTTTTAGCTAAAAATCTGTCAGCATGTAAAATGGGCACCCTTCGTTTTGATCGAGGGGGGGAATATATGTCGTCTGATTTTAATGCATTTCTGGTTGGACGTGGGATAAAACACCAGTGTACAGTGTCATATACACCTCAACAGAATGGAGTTGCTGAATGAAAGAACAGGTCACTCATGGAGATGGCGAGGTGTATGGTCAAGAGTCAGACTTTACCCCATAGTTTCTGGCTTGAAGTTGTCATGTCTGCGACATATGTACTTAACAGGTGTCCCAGTAAAGTGTTGCAGTCTATCACTCCATATGAGGCTTGGCATGATCGCAAGCCATCTGTTGCTCATCTACATGTTTTTGGTTGTTTGGCATATGCATTACTGCCTGAACAACATCGCAGAAAATTGGATGATAAAGTAGTAAAATGTATTTTTGTTGGGTACAGTTCTGATAGTAAAGGGTATCGTCTGTATCATCCACAAACCAAACACATTCTGGTTAGCCGTGATGTTGTTTTTGTGGAAGATGTTATTCATCCATTGCTTTCATGTACTAAGGAGACATCTGTTAGCTCCAAAGACATGTATGATACTTTGTGCCTCTTTTTACAAGTGGATAGTCTAGTGCTGGTCCTAATGAGGCAACTTCTCAGGCTTTGCAGGTTTCATGTAATGATGCAGATCATCCCATTTCTGATGTAGATTTACATGACGCACTTGTTGATGAGAGAGTTGATATTGAGGAGGTAAAAACTATGCCAAAATGGCTGGTGTAGACTTTGCGTGATAGCTAATTAGATGCACCTCTGTCATATCGTACTCAATCAGGCTCTCATACTGCCTCTTTTGCATCAGATTGCTATGCTATGGCTGCATATAGTCTCTATGATGAGACTGAGCATGTTTCGTTTGATGAAGCATAAAATTCAAAAAATTGGATGGCTGCTATGCAATCTGAATATGATGCTATAATGCAAAATGGTACTTGGTCTTTATGTGACTTGCTTCTTGGCAAAAAGGCCATTGGCACTAGGTGGGTATACAAGCAAAGCGTAAACGTGATGGCATAGTTGACAAGTATAAGGCTAGGCTTCTTGCAAAGGGTTATGCACAGGAAAGAGGCATTGATTTTGATGAAACCTTTGCTCCTACTTGCCAAATGAGTACTATTCATAGCATCTATGCACTTGCAGCTCATCATGGTTGGAATGTACATCAGTTGGACATTAAAACAACATTTTTGAATGGTGACGTGCATGAAGAAGTGCATGTTTTTCAGCTCTATGGCTTTGTGCAAAAAGGGCATGAAAACCAGGCGTGCATGTTAAAGAAGGCATTATATGGTTTAAAGCAAGCACCACATGCTTGGTATGAAAAGATACATGCCTATCTGATTGCACATGGTTTTGAGAATAGTCCAACTAAAATCACCATATATGTCAAGCGTGCTAATGATGTACTTCTGATCATTGTGGTGTATGTTGATGACATGCTGCTCACTGGTCCTCATGAGAAGTACATTGCTGATTTCAAGGCAGATTTACATGCCTCATTTGAGATGTCTGATTTGGGGCATTTGCATCATTATTTGGGCATTCAGTATATGCACATTGATGGTGGAATGGCTTTGTGTCAAACAAAATATATTGACACATTATTGCAGCATTTTGGCCTTGAAGACTATAAACCTATTTCCACTACTATGGAGATAGGTTTACGAATGAGTCTTCATGATGCTGGAGATTCATTTGATGTTGTTCTCTATCAGTAGGTTGTTGGATGCTTGATTTACTTATGCATTACTCGGCCAGATATTCAGTTTGTTGTCTCACAGATGAGCAGGTTTATGCATTGCCCAGGAGTCAAGCATTCGTAGCAGTTAAGGGTATCTTTCGCTACTTGAGTGGTACTCGGCTACTTGGGTTTTTTTATCGCAAGGGGGGATCACTACCGCTAGATTTGCATGCTTTTTCTGACTCTGATTGGGCTGGTTGCTATGACACTCATGTGTCCACTAGTGGCTTTTGCTTCATGCTTGGTAGCTCATGTATATCTTGATTGAGCAAGAAGCAGCCTACTGTGGCCACTTCCAGTTGTGAGGCTGAGTATAGGGAAGCTTTCACAGTGAGTGTTGAGTGTGTGCGGCTCAGACGCCTTATGGCTGATTTGGGTGTTGGTCAGTCTTCTGCCACCACCATCTTCAGTGACAGTCAGAGTGCATTGGAAGTTGCGAGGAACGGTGTGTTCCATGCTCACACTAAGCAGATTGAGGTGCATTATCATTATGTCAGGGAGAGTTTCTCTGTTGGGGAGATCAACTTGGCATATGTGCCCACGCAAGAGAACATTGCAGAAGCTATTTTTATAAAGTGACTTGCTACTTGACCTGTATTAGATGTTAGTCAAGAGAAAAATTATCTAAGGGACTAGGTAGGATAAGAGCTATTTTTATAAAGTGACTTGCTACTTGACCTGTATTAGATGTTAGTCAAGAGAAAAATTCTCTAGGTAGGACTCTAGAGAATTGAGACACTTGGAGCCATGTGCACACACTTTCCCATGTAGACTCAGGCGTAGGGCCACACTTCACAGTCTTGCATCTTATGCATGTAGGTTCATTGATAAAGCATGAGTGAAGTAAGGATGCATCAGTGAGGATCACAACCATTCATGCTTCCACTTAGACACTCCTTTATTTTTGTGGACTAATCTTGTGCAGTCAAGATATATCATTTCCATCTTTGCTTTGAATGGAATCTTCTCCACATGTATAGTAGATTGGATGACACACACCATCGTCTAATAATTATTTTTAATATGTGTCTTGAAGGCCCAAATTGAAGAGCAAAAGGCCTCCATTTAAGAATTAAGAACATCACTAGCGACTTTCAGTCCTATAGTGCACCCACCCCCTCCAAATCTTGAACAACCACCATCCTATGGTTTCTAAGAATCAAGTCTTGCTATGGAATTGCATGAGTTTTCCCAAGAGGAAGCACAAAAAGATGAGGGCCCATCCAAAAAATATAGGATAAGAACAACCAATATGGGCCCTCAAAACATGTACAACTGATATGATAGCATGCAAGAATGGTGATTCGAGTTCATCCAAGACGTATGCCATAAGTTTGAAGAAGATATCCTTGACCCCAAATTTATCAGAAAATAAGACAAGATCACCATGGAGGAAGGATCTATAACCGCAATATCTGTCATCCTATAAGCACATATGGATCAAGGCTCTACACTATATTCAAGAAAAGACGAGTATACCAGCTGATGTGGCATGTAGCTTCACCTCCAAAAGAAAAACAACATATCTCATTACAGCACGTTGAGGAAACCAAACCCACATGGAGAAGAAAGTACCTAAGGTGGAATCTTTTTGTAAAGGATGTCTTGCATAGAGCCCCAAATATGTAAAGTATAATCTTATACATAATCTCATTAACCATGATCACCCATGGCCCACATCTGAAATTACCTATACACTCTCTAGCAACAAGGAGTACTCGCTTAATTATCTGCTTATTACTACTCCGGAAGGGAATAAGATCGCTATAAAATATATGCTCAACACTCTTGCTTTTTGCCAAGAGACTTTCAAAGATTCACCTAAGCCATATGCTAATAAATATTTTAGAAATTGTTGAAGTATGTTTAAGTGCTTTCAATATAGTATCCGGGCCACAAAAACCTCAACCAGGCTTTCACTATGGCATTGAACCGCTAGTTCTTTTTCTTAGCGAAATCCAAGTCTACCTCAATACTATATCGTCTATAGACTTTCAAGGAGGCGTTCTTCATAGGCTTCTAGGAACACCACTCATAAATTTCTAGTAAGGTCCCCACTTCCTTACAATCAAATCTCATTGCCATGGAGGTCTCGATGCGTGAGATTGAACTCCTTTGATCACCAACAGTTCCACGTGGAGCTAACTGGAATCACCTCATGGTGTTCCACATGCTACAAATGCAACGGCCGTAGAGGAGGCCAACCAACTATGAACTTGACAGCCCTATTATCAAGATTTTCGAGGACGATAGAATCCAGGGAGGAAGAGGTTTTTTTTTTTAATGGAGGTTCAGTTGAAGCCACTCCCCCGAGCTTTAACTTTGAAATTGCAACTGTACAAGTGAACAAGCATAGTATCCATGGGAACCCCCGTATCCCACAAAGTAGGGGTTATACTACCCGAAGGCGACACAAGAGAGGATTGTTTCAATATCATGGTTTACACTGGCCTTAGGCCTACACTGTCCTGTCGTAAGTAAGGATTGAACCTTCACCCCTGCCTCAAGAGGCAAAAGGCCTAGCCAGCCCAGCTAATGCACACGGAGGAGTTGTTGGCCGAAAGAGTAGAAATAGTAAAAGTTAAAAGAAAGGTGGAACCCACTATTTTTTTTTCTTTTGAAATGTATGACAAATCTGTTGGAGTTCAAGCAAATAATAAAGAGCTTAATTGGAAGGAAAAGGCTTCAAATCTAAATATCCTCCCTTTTTTTGAATTATCAATGTGATTTTTATCATTAAACATCCCATTTTTTGCAACTTACTCCATTTTTGTCAAGGCAAGTCCTTGAACCTCCATAATGATAATCCAGTCCCTTGGTTTTTTGAACGATTTTTCGGAGCTCAAATCAGATGTGTAATGAGCTATACGGAATGTTTTAAATTTTTAGGCCAAAACAATGTGAAAAGGGCCCATCTTTTAAGTATAGAGGATAAAAAACTTAAATGTGCTCAATTCTTTTCAAGTGGTTTGAGGGAAATTTCGTGCATCCTTTTTCTTCACCACTTTTCTCTTATTTGCTTCTTTATTTGAAGCTTGCATGGTGTTCTTGAGGTGTTATATGGCCATATCTACCTATTGGGACATTGCTTCCATGCTCTACATGCTTGTTGCTTTTCATTTTGGTGTGTGTATGGGTTGTTCTTCTTCCTCTTGAGCTCCATATGTTTGTAGTGATGCATCATCATACACTTAATCGGTTATGGTACATGGATTGACAATTTAAGTTGATCCCCATCACTTGAAGCCAAGAAGCTTTGTGTTTGTGGGTCAACAACACCTTGCTTTCTAACTTATGTGATGCCTCCAACCAATCCATTCGTATATTGCTAAACTATACGCAATAAAAGGATGTCGTATGGGGGAAAGGATATTTCTAGCATGTCTACAAGGGTAAAATTCCCATAGGGAACTACACAAAACTATTATGGTGGTTTTCCTTTTGAGAATTGATAATCCCCTGCATTGTTCTAGATTGCTTACAACTTCTATATAAAGCAATTCTAAACTCATGACTACCAAAAACTAGAAGTAGAGCCTCAAAGGCATTTCACATATGATTTTTGTGGGGTGAAAAACGGATGTGTGGCCTATTTGTTTCATCTCATGTATGACTTTTGAACGTTCCTCTTCGGACCATCTATATTCTAAAAGGGTTATTGTCTTTGGTTATATGCATACATGTAATCAATTTCAAATCACTTCTCGTGGGTGGATAAAAATTCTTTGTTTGTGAAGTCTAAAGCTTCGAGGCATGCACAACTCCACTTACAAATGAACTGCAAATTCTTGTTTGCTGAAACTAGGAACAATAACTTACAAGTTCATGGGAGTGAGTTCTAGATGAGGATTTGGCTCCAATAACAATGCTATAAAACTTGGACCTAACAACATTCGGAAGAGGGTGCTCTTCACCTCCCAACCAACCTCTTATATAGCCGTAGGCTAATGAATAGCTGCTAATTCAAGTGTAAATGTCAGAGTTAGAATCCAACAATGCTCTTTTATAAGACTAGTACACCGTTCTACAAGATTCAAATAACCAACTCAAAGCAAAGATCCAAAACACCAATCAAGAAGTAGTTCAGGTAATTGAGAACCACCTCCATACACAATTGGAACATAACACAAAACTTCAATACACAATGGCACTCTTATGAAGACACCTCAAAGCAACCCATGAGGAGAACAAGTGATTGTAGCATCATAATCAAGACAATTTGAAAATCGCAATCAAGAACATCCCAAGCGCACCGATTAGCCCCTCAAAGTTTCAAGCTATGCTTCTAGAGAATATAAGAAATTATACTGGAAGAATATGCAAACTTGCTAGAATCCCATGACAAATTATTTGAGGAAGAATATGCAAACTTGCTAGAATCCCATGACAAATTATTTGAGGAGATATCTCAATCATGCCAACAATATATCATACCTCAAACCCTGGCATGCGAACTAACTCTAATTATGGCAGAACCTCATGAGATGGCCGAACTACAGAAGAAATTCCAAGAGTTACAAGCGAGATTGTTCCAATATGAGCGACCGCCCTCACCCCCGGAAGTGCCAACACCTGAGGAGACAATGGAAATCCCTATGGAAGAGACTTATGAAGAGCCATCTAAACCACATGTACCTGGTGGTCTTGTCACTGAAGAAGAACAAGAAACTTATGAGGCACCAAGGCCACAATGGATGAAAAAAGTGGAAGAGATTGATTGACACATGATGCGGGTGTAGCTATCCAAATACAAGCAATGGCGAACATGGAGGAGACAATACTAAATTCCAAATTTTTCATCAATCTCTCTCACAGACGCCTAATTACCACTTCAGAAATGCAATACAAGCCATACTTCGTGCTTTTAACCGACTACAGTGCTTAAGTGAAGCATGTTATTGGCAAGGTGCCCACATTTGCAACTTAGTTTCAACTTGAGGATGTACAAGAGCAAGCGTGCAAAGATGCCATCTTCCAGTCGGATTGTCACAAACATTTACTTGAAACATATCCAGAGATTATGCGCACATGGTCCCATGCTTCCTTGCACATCCTTTATAACCCGTGCTAAGGCCCTGTACCAAGATGATGCTCCTAGCTAGCCTTTGCCATTAAGGTATGAAACAATGCTAAATGTGTCGGTTGGATGAATTATCCATATCTCACCCCACCCCAAGGACTCCCCATCATAGCATATATGGTCCCCACTATTCACCATTGGAACCCATGTCTCAAGAACATGCCTGATGTGGCCACACAAATGACAATGAAGATCTTTGAGCTGATGATGGTTGTGTTCAAAACCTTCCACAAGGTAAAAGCCCCCTGTATCTCAGCACCTAACTTCAATGAAGGAAACCATGATCTTGTATATGACATGAGAAAAATGCTATCATTGAAGACTATTTAGGCATGGCACGCACGAATCAAAACCTACTAGCGTGCTATAAATAGCCTTTCATAAAAATGTTATTGATCGGCTTTTGGGGGTACCACTCTGAAGTCTTCATCTCCAAACCAACCCACTTGCTATAGCTCTTCTCCCTAGAACATGCCATACATTCAAAACGGTATCGATTGCCACATCCAGAATTCCCAAGTGCCATAGATTTGGAGCACCTAAATACTGAACTAGCACGTGGACTATGATTAAAAGAACATGAGCTCGCATAACACATCCTCCAATAATACATAGAACACCCTCTCCAACAAGCAAGGGTCTATCAGGGAAGACAGATGCAAGTGGGAGGGACTGTTGGTATCGAGCCAAGGTTCAATTGCCAAGGAAGTAATAGAAAAGGAAGCCAAGGAGGAGATGACCAAGGTGGAGTGAACAAACAAGGAAGCCAATGTAGATTAGGCATGGAATAGGCCTAATCAAAATTTTAAAGGTGGATTGTGGAGGTAGTCAGAAGGAGACTACTTGATGTAGTGCGTGAGTATCGGGCAATAGTGTTTGTTTGATGCATGACCTTGTGGGGTGGCCTTGTGAATGCAACTTTAGGTGCATTGATTGAAAAATATGGAAACAATGTGGATCTTGACTGATATGCTGAAGGGTTTTCTGACTACAAAGATGCCTAAGCTATGTAAATGGGAGTTTTCTTTTTTTTTCTCTTCTTTTTTTCCTTTAAGTGGTCAAGATGAGACATACAATCCATAAGTTAGAAAAATTTTCACTTGGTGATGATGCTTTCATGTCTCTCCCCTCCTTGAAGTTTTTACTAGACTGGAAGGTAGAGACACTAAGGATTGATTTCTTTTCAGCAAACCTTGATAATCATGTAGGGACACACAAGTGGGCCACCTAAACTGCTCCTTTTGGGTTCTCATAACCTTTATAGCTAATTGTGAGGGAAATTGAACCAGCCAAGCTAAAGCACAATGATCTCTAACAAGTGAAACATGTTCTCCACATCCCTACAATTTGCAGTAAGAAGATAACACCATGATAGGAACTCAATTGATTGAATATTCTCAGAATTTCATTATGTTTGGTCTCTATCACAATTTCATTATGTGACTATGTCACATGCACAAAAACTTGCATTTAATTCTAAACGAGTTGATAGCAATTTATCAAATGGGGAACCTATGTCTTTGCACACAAGTGGTAGCCAACAACTTCTTTGCACACACAATAAACAAATTTCATGTTCCTTCATATGTATTGCATATGCATTATGAGTATAGATATTTATTTATCTAGTGATGATTCATATAGGATTACAAAGGTCCACATAGGAAGTAACCACACAATACCATAAAGTTCCACACATGAAATATCCACATAGGATAAAATTAAGTCTCTTACATGGGTAGAGAGGTAGATACAAGTGGATTTAGAGTACACCAAGATGTTGTTCTTCAATGATGTTGATATGATCATCAAAAGTGTCTTTAGAGTCCCCTTCTTCTTCTTCTTCTTCTTCTTCTTCTTCTCCTCCTCCTCCTCCTCCTCCTCCTCCTCCTCCTCCTCCTCCTCCTCCTCCTCCTCCTCCTCCTCCTCCTCCTCCTCCTTCTTCTTCTCCTCCTCCTCCTCCTTCTCCTTCTCCTTTTCCTTCTCCTTCTCCTTCTCCATCTCCTTCTCCTTCTCTGTCTCCTTCTCCATCTCCTTCTCCTCCTCCTCCTCTCCCTCCTCCTCCTTCTTTTGCCTCTGCTTCCTCTTCTTCTTATTCTTCTCCTCCTCCTTATTCTTCTTCTTCTCATTAGGCACAAAAATGCATGGAAAGGGGATGTTTTTGCCCTAATGAGAAGATGTTTACATGTGTATGAAATAATTGACATTGCTTTATCTCTTAATCACTCAAAGATGTTTACATGTGTACAATTATATGGCATTGATTTGTCTCTTCATCACTCAAAGAAGATTTTTTTATTAGACAAAATAGACAAATAAGATGTTTACATGTGTGTAAATATATGACATTGCTATATCTCTTAATCACTTAAAGAAGGTTTTTTATTAGTAAAAGTCCGCAAAAGATCTTTCTCATTTGATTTAATTTTTGAAATGTGTTTTATTTTTTTTTTCGAGTAAGAATGATTTTATAACACAACGTATAGGATTTTTGTTGTTCACAAGAAAAAAATACGGAATAAAATATTCAAGATATTTTGAAGATGTAAGTCTTCATCGAACTCAATGGTGTCAAATCCAAAGAGGTACATTTTCTCCCTTGAAAGTACCGTGGAAATTTTACATTGGTTGAAAAAAATTCGTATCTAACCACTATAATGTGGATTTTACCTCTATATATATCTTGAATTTTTTTAATATAAAGGAAGTTCGGCAATAGCCTACTCTCCCGGACTTGAATTAAATTAAGAAACAAAGGTACAATAGGAGGGGACTAGTGCCCACGGGACCCCCCAAATCCCACAAAGCAGGGGAAGCTTGATTGAATCCTAGGTTGCATTACAGAGAAGGTTAATCACCCTCTCATCGCCCTCATGCGGGGCCCACTTGGGTTTGAGCTTGTTGTTGATCAAAAGGAGGACTTGATGGTGCCTGAAGGGGGGGGATTTCTTACTGTTAACAATCCTTTTGCCAAGGAGGAATAGTGATTTCTCAATCGACCACTCCCTGGGGGGATCGCCGAAGTTGAGAGCACACCTCTCCCGCCAAATTTTCCACAGGACTTCCCCTCTGATGGCGTTCCAGAGTGTCGCAGAGCAGCCGATCGCTTCTCCCAAAAGGACTTGTTTCCAACTAAGCTGTTTTTGAAGTCTGATTTTCATTCCAACCGTCTGCCAGATTCTGTAGGAGTTGGGGCAAGTAAGGAAGATGTGAGGGACATCTTCAATAGCCCGGTGGCAGCGTTTGCACCAAGGAGGGATCCCACAAAGTTTGCTAGCCTTATGGTTGGTCCAAATTCCTCGATGAAGAATTTGCCATAAGAGGACAGACTTCTTAATCTCTATAAGGGGGTGCCAGATACCCATGAATTTCATGTCCCACCGAAGCCGCGTCCAAGACAGGCACCACTTCTTGTTGAGGCTGATCTGGTGGTCAGCCGTTTCTTTGATGTTCGGGATTTTGAGTAGGCTATTTCCATTGTGCCATTTGAGACCAAGCGAGTTCGGAGTGTCGTGTCCCATGAGAAGGCGAGTCTTGTGACGATCCCATGCGAGGCATCTGCTTTGCAAAGTGTTCCATTCTTCGTAGGAGATGTTTATGCGAGGGTCAATATCCTCGAAGTTGATCCAGCTGTTGGTGTCATGTTTCCAGAGGTGTTTCCATTTTTTGAATCCTTTGTTCCATAACTTCTTGGCATTTTGAATGTTCCACGAGTCCACACTCCGGATGCCATGTATCGGAAACCAGATAGAGTCGTTTTGTCTGATTCCGGCCGCCCACTTCCAGTCCTCACTAATTCTTGTGAAGCTTTTGACTTTATTCCAGCCCTTCCAAAGGGAGCACACGAGATTGGAGCCTTTCGGGAAGACGGGGATCGGGGAGAATAGCAGGGTCATGCTGTCAAGATTCTTCCAGTTCGGGAACCCCCTGAGGGCCAACTCATTCTTGTTTCTGAAGATCAGCTTGGCCCACGAGGCCTCCCTATTGCACCAAGCCTTAATCATCCATTTGGCTGCCAGTTTGTTAGCCATACACCCAATGTCCAGGATACCAAGCCCGCCGCTATCTCTAGGGCTAGTGCAGATGGCCCATTTGATTTTAGGCACCCCCCTTCTGTTATGATCGCCCGTCCAAAGAAAGTTTCTACAAATACTATTCAGTTTGGACAGGCCTTGCTCATTCGGTCTCCAACAAGAGAGGAAATAGATGGTAGAAGAGAGGAGGAACGTGTTGATAACCATCGCACGCCCAGCGAGATTGATTTGCATACCTCTCCAATAGTTAAGCTTGTTTTCGAGTTTGGCCAACACCCAGTTCCATCGCTGCTCCATAGAGACGCCAAACCCCAAGGGGATTCCAAGAAGTCGAAAGATTTGGCCCTGCGGAATGATTTGACAGCCATGATCAATGAGAAGGCCAGGATGATGTCCCACAATAGCCCTAAAGGCAGTCTTAGAGTGGTTGATTTTGGATCCAGAGGCATCACAAAAGGTAGCAAGACACCTCCAGAAAGTCTCCAAGCTGGTATTATCATTGTGAACGAACGCGTTCATATCATCGGCAAAAAGTCTCATGATGATTTGACTGTGGTCGTGAGGCAGCCGGAGGCCTTTGATATTGCCAGCCTCCACATGATGTGCCACAAGTCTGCTCAACCCCTCAGTGGCGATGGCAAAAAGAAGGGGGGCCAGGGGGCACCCTTGTCTAATAGATCTTCTAAGATGGATCGCCTTCGAAAGTTTGCCGTTAACATTAATTTGGGTCGTTGCGTTTCCGAGAAGGGTCGCGATCATCTTGGTGAATTTCTGACTACATCCGAGATCTTGGAGCGACTGCAGAATATAGTCCCATTCTAGCCTGTCGTAGGCTTTGTCAAAGTCGATCTTGAGGAAAACCACATCTTGATTAGACTCATTTGCAAATTGAATACCTTCCCAAATATCCATAATGGTTTCCAGGATAGACCTGCCTTTGATGAAACCTTTTTGGTCCTCACTAAGCCAAGATCTCAGGTGGCACGAGAGTCTGTTGGCAATGACTTTGGCGATGATCTTGTATCCTGTTTGGAGCATCGTAATAGGCCGCTAGTTCTCGATTCTGTTCTTTTCCCCCTTCTTGTGTATCAACTTGATAATTCCATTATTTAGACAAGAAGGAAGAGCAGCAAACTTTAGCGCTTCTTGCCAAACCATCCGAAGAGGGGTGGCAACCACCAGCTTGAAGGATTTAAAGAACTCGTTAGTGAGTCCGTCGGGTCCCGGGCTTTTACCGAGAGGGAGGGCATCAATGACCTCAATGATTTCTGATTCAGAGATAGGGGCATGAAGCAGGGAGTGGAGGTTGGGTGGTATCCTCCGGGGGGAAACCCTAGATATGGCAGCCATACAGTCCCTTCTATGGTGGGAGAGGGGGTTCGAGGTTCCCAAGAGTCTCGTGAAGTGCCCTTCGATGATGCCAAAATTATCTTCTTGAATTTTTTTTTTTAATATAAAGGAAGTTCGGCAATAGCCTACTCTCCCGGACTTGAATTAAATTAAGAAACAAAGGTACAATAGAAGGGGACTAGTGCCCACGGGACCCCCCAAATCCCACAAAGCAGGGGAAGCTTGGTTGATTCCTAGGTAGCATTACAAAGAAGGTTGATCACCCTCTCGTCGCCCTCATGCGGGACCCACTTGGGTTTGAGCTTGTTGTTGATCAAAAGGAGGACTTGATGGTGCCTGAAGGGGGGGGATTTCTTATTGTTGACAATCCTTTTGCCAAGGAGGAATAGAGATTTTTCAATCGACCACTCCCTGGGGGGGTCGCCGAAGTTGAGAGCACACCGCTCCCGCCAAATTTTCCACAGGACTTCCCCTCTGATTGCGTTCCAGAGAGCCGCAGAGCATCCAATCGCTTCTCCCAAAAGGACTTGTTTCCAACTAAGCTGTTTCTGAACTCTGATTTTCAGTCCAACCGTCTGCCAGATTCTGTAGGAGTTGGGGCAAGTAAGGAAGATGTGTGGGACATCTTCGATTGCACGGTGGCAGCGTTTGCACCACGGAGGGACCCCACAAATTTTGCTTGCCTTATGGTTAGTCCAAATTCCTCGATGAAGAATTTGCCATAAGAGGACAGACTTCTTAATCTCTATAAGTGGGTGCCAGATACCCATGAATTTCATGTCCCACCGAAGCCGCGTCCAAGACAGGCACCACTTCTTGTTGAGGCTGATCTGGAGGTCAGTCGTTTCTTTGATGTTCGGGATTTTGAGTAGGCTATTTCCATTGTGCCATTTGAGACCACGCGCGTTCGGAGCATCATGTCCCATGAGAAGGCGAGTTTTGTGACGATCCCAAGCGAGGCATCTGCTTTGCAAGGTGTTCCATTCTTCGTAGGAGATGTTTATGCGAGGGTCGATATCCTCGTAGTTGATCCAACTATGGGTGTCATGTTTCCAGAGGTGTTTCCATTTTTTGAATCCTTTGTTCCATAACTTCTTGGCATTTTGAATGTTCCACGACTCCACACTCCGGATGCCATGTATCGGAAACCAGATAGAGTCGTTTTGTCTGATTCCGGCTGCCCACTTCCAGTCCTCACTAATTCTTGTGAAGCTTTTGACTTTATTCCAGCCCTTCCAAAGAGAGCATACGAGATTGGAGCCTTTCGGGAAGACAGGAATCGGGGAGAATAGCAGGGTCATGATGTCAAGGTTCTTCCAGTTCGGGGACCCCGTGAGGGCCAACTCATTTTTGTTTCTGAAGATCAGCTTGGCCCACGAGGCCTCCCTATTGCACCAAGCTTTAATCATCCATTTGGCTGCTTTGTTAGCCATACACCCAGTGTCCAGGATGCCAAGCCCCCCGCTCTCTCTAGGGCTGGTGCAGATGGCCCATTTGATTTTAGGCACCCCCCTTCTGTTATGATCACCCGTCCAAAGAAAGTTTCTGCAGATGCTATTCAGTTTGGACAGGCCTTGCTCATTCGGTCTCCAGCAAGAAAGGAAATAGATGGTAGACGAGAGGAGGAACGTGTTGATAACCATCGCCCGTCCAGCGAGATTGATTTGCATGCCTCTCCAGTAATTGAGCTTGTTTTCAAGTTTGGCCAGCACCCAGTTCCATCGCTGCTCCATAGAGACGCCAAACCCCAAGGGGATTCCAAGCAGCCGAAAGATTTGGCCCTGCGGAATGATTTGACAGCCATGATCAATGAGAAGGCCAGGTTGATGTCCCCCAATGGCCCTAAAGGCGGTCTTATTGTGGTTGATTTTGGATCCAGAGGCCTCACAAAAGGTATCAAGACACCTCCAGAAAGTCTCCAGGCTGGTATTATCATTGTGAACGAACGCGTTCATATCGTCGGCAAAAAGTCTCATGATGATTTGACTGTGGTCGTGAGGTAGCTGGAGGCCTTTGATATTGCCAGCCTCCACATGATGAGCCACAAGTCTGCTCAGCCCCTCAGTGGCAATGGCAAAGAGAAGGGGGGCAAGAGGGCACCCTTGTCTAATAGATCTTTTAAGATGGATCGCCTTCGAAAGTTTGCCGTTAACGTTAATTTGGGTCGTTGCGTTGCCGAGAAGGGTCGCGATCATCTTGGTGAATTTCTGACTACATCCGAGGTCTTGGAGCGACTGCAGAACATAGTCCCATTCTAGCCTATCGTAGGCTTTTATCTTCTTGAATTAAAGTGTACCAGTTTACATGCTTTGAATGATCTAGCTTCATTCTTCTTCCTCTCTTTGTTTTCTCAGAGAAGCTATGGCATCCCCCATCTCGCATCATTTTTATAAATGTATCAGTTCATGTTAAGTATATAACCATAGAGAAGATATCCTTTGCAAACCTCTTTTTGTTCATCTAAATGATTGAGTGGCTACGTTACCTTCATCTAGATGTGCACATTAAAGTTAGTCGGAACAAAAGAGATGACTCGAGCAACCATTGGAAGGGTCATATCCTTTATTTTAAACTTTAGAAACATATATGGTTTCCCAAAGTCCATGTTTTATGACAAAATATCAGGTTCTCAACAATCAAACCATGCATTTTTCATCATATTGTAAGTAAATTTTGATCGTTAGTGAATTATGTATATGGTTTATTCAGTTTTCATTAATCATTCTTTTAAATATTTGGTTTGTTGTAGACTTTTTCCATGGAATGCTATTGAATGGAAACCTATTGAATGCTTATCAAGAACGTTCAGGGCAATTCATAAACACTATACAGGCTTTTTGTTTGTAGAAAAGATTCCAATATTTTCAAAACATACAATTATATGTTTTTTTTTGCATAATATAGAATATCGTCACGTGAAATGTCTGTGGAGAATTAGTTGAATTTTATCTTCCTTGTAGTCCATGGATTCACCTTACCAATGGACATAAAGATGTGCCCAAAACAAAGATGTCATAAAAACATTAATGACACAAGACAGGATTTCATGGAGATTCAAAATATAGTGGTCTTAACCTTTGCATGTATTTATTGCATGTTCTAAGCACATGATTTTACAAATGTAAAAAACCATGTGGTTGAATATAGAGCACTTATTTTAGAAATTAATGATATTAGGTAAAGATTAGAGTTTAAAGAACTTGAATGTGGAGGGGATGTTGTTATGTGAAAATTAAGTTGAAATACTATTTCAATTTCAAATAAGATATCTCGATAATCTTAATTCATAGGTTTGATTATAAGAGGCTTAGTGTTAGACTCAAGAAATGATAGGAAGGAGATGGTTGAACCACACCCTCAGAGGGAGGATTAGGAAGTAATGCTCAACCATGTCTTTTGGGGCAAGTGGTTAGCCCATCATACCCCTAACTGGTAGGTCATGAGTTAAATTCCTACAATTCGTATCAAAGCCTAACAAGTAGGCTTGGGAAAGGTGGATGAAAGGCATGCCCAATGCTATAGAAATGATCCCAACAAAGATTAGAGTGTATGCCCCAATCCATAGGTCAGATTTAGGTGTATAAGTTACCACTAGAAAACTCTCACAATGAACATTCCAATGGAAGCACTAGATTGAGGACCCAAGAAAGCTAGCATGGATAAGAACTAGTTTCAAGATATTGAGGTTGAGAACAAGGGCTCAAGAGACCAAGGTTGTGAACAAAGTAAGTTTGTAGGCAAGTGGCGAAGTGAAAAGACAATGTTCAAGACACCAAGGTTGAGAGAAAGGGTCCATGAGATGAAGGTTGAGAACAAGAAGGTTCAAGAGGCTATGCAAGGGTGAGAACATCAATTCAAAGGGGAGATAAAGGATTACTCATTCAGGAAAATGATCTCTAGAAGGGGAAGAGAGTGTTAGGCTCAAGAAATGAAAGCAAGAGATGGTTGAACCACACCCTAAGAGAGAGGATTAGGAAGTTATCAACCACGAATTTTGGGGCAAGTGGTTAGCCCACCATACTCCTAGTTGGTAGCTTATGAGTTCAATCCCCACACTTAGAGAGTGGCTCCCTGTAGATTCTGAAGAAAACTACTCAGATTCAAAATACAGGTTTTGATGCATCTAGATTTTCAACCTAGAAAATTAATTATGCTTAGATTGGAAAATGAGGGATGTAAGAGAGCTATTACAAGTCCTAGATGAGGTTCCAATACAATTTAATTTACACTGTAGGACAACCGGGACACTTGTTTCCCTCTTTAGGAGGTTTTTTCCCCCAGCTTGTATATATGCCTATTGCCCTAACGGGTCATATATCTTTGTACATTCTAGTGGTAATACATTCAGTATTGTGTGTTGTGCTCCAAGCTTCTTCTTCTTCCTTATGTTGTTCATGTGCTTCTGTAGACCTCAAACTCCAACAATTGGTATCAGAGCAGGTCGCCGCTTCATCTAGGGCATCATCGACACCCCTCCAATCACAGTCTCAAAATGGCACAAAATTTGGTGAGCATACTCAAGGTGAATAGGAGATCAAAAGTGCTTCACTTTGTGGTGCCGAAATCACAATGTGAGCTCATTTCGGCCTCCGAATGCACTATCGTAGTGCGCGTGCAAGCTATTTCATCTTTTTGTGCCAAAGATATATACAGGTTTTGGTTCACCAGTATAAGCATCTCAAAGTCTCCTACATGTTTAGTAGAACTCATTAGGGTAGTTTTGTTCAACTTTTCCAGATACAATCATTTTTCTCCATCAGGGTATTTTAGTCAGTGGTCATGGCTAAAAGTAGTGATATATTTCATATGTTGGCTATTGAGGATAAGTTGGATGGTAAAAATTACCCATTGTGGGCTTATATGATGCATCATGTATTGGTTGAGAAAAGATTGTGGAATATTGTGCAAGGTGTTGAAAAACGTCCTATAACACATGTAAATACAAGTACTGAAGCTGATGCAGATGGCCTCATAGATGGTGATATTCTGTGGATTCCTGTTTGTGCTCAGTTTCCGCTGTACCTATTGCAGAGCAAATTCATTGGGATGGTAGAGATGCTCATGCACATGCATTGATAGCCTTATCTGTCAAATGTGCCATTATTCCGCACATTCACTCTTGCAGAACAGAGAAGGATGCTTGGGATACACTTACCACATTGTACTAGGCTAGGAATGAGGCTCATGTTGCTTACCTCCGAAAACAGTTGGAGAGTGAGCATATGAATGAAGGTGATTCTATGGACACTTTTCTAACAAAGATCAAACATTTGATGGAATAATTGATTTCTGCTAATGAAGTCTTACCTGACAGTTCACTTGTGCAGATTGTTCTGAATGGTCTTCTCGATTCATACCAGAGTTTTGTTTCTACTCTTTGTTTGATGATGAAAGGCAATCCAAATGCCTCAACATTTGAGGAGAGTCTCTGTTCTATTGCAGGAAGATCAGTCTAGGTAGAAGAGGTCCATTATGCATGTTGCAGATCAAGCTTTCCTGGTTATTCAGAAGGGTAAAGGTAAATGGAGCTCTTCTACTAGGAAGCAGAAATCTGCTAATTCTACACAATCAAAGAATGATGACAGAGACGACAAGAAAACAGAAAAGCAAAAATTGTTTTGCAAGTACTGTAAAGAAAATGATCATGTCATAAAGAATTGTCCAGAACTGGCTCCAAAAAAGGCAAAGAAAAAAGAGGCTCAAATGGTTGTTGCAAAGGCCTCTACACTTAAAACTGAGTCTGCTAATCTAGTGCAATGGGCATTTACTACTGTTTCTAGTTTTGACCCATCTTCTCCTGAATAATGTATGTCTGCAGTAGATTGAGATGTTTTGTACTTTGATAGTGGAGCAACCAAACATATTACCTCCTAGTGCAATTTCTTGACTTTACTCAAGCCTGTTCTTACAGGAAATAGTGATAGTCTGACTACTGCTGATGGTAGTTCTTTTACATTTTCAGATGCTTTATTTGTGTGAGGGATCAAGAAGAATATGTATTCAATTTCAGCTTTAGCCAACATTGGCTTGGTTGTGAAATTTGTTGATGATAGATGTACAGTTCATGATCTCTCAAATGGCGATGTGATTATTGCTTCTGGCATTTTATGTTGTGGGCTATATAAGCTCATAGACTATGAAAAATCTATGAATGATTCAACATGTGTAGTACATGATTCTCAGGCTATGTGAGATGCAAAGTTTTGGCATGCATGCTTTCATCATTTGAATTTTGCTAGTTTGCTACACCTGTAGAAATTTGAAATGGTGTCCTCTTTGCCCAAACTGGAGGCACCCGATAAACATGTATATGAAGGCTCTATTTTGGGAAAATGCAACATTCCTCCTTTCCAAATGATGGTTCAATTTGAGCTACTCAAAAATTGCAGCTTGTTCACAATGATGTCTGTGGTCCTATGCAGACATCCTCTTTTGGAAACTATCTTTACTTCGTGAGTTTCATTGATGATTTTTCGAGGCCTACATGGGTATATCCATTGAAAGAAAAGTTCAACGCATTTATGTGCTTCAAGTAGTTTTTGGTTTTGGCTGAAAATCAGTTAGCATGTAAAATGGGCACCCTCCATTCTGATCGAGGGGAGGAATATATGTCTTTATGTGACTTGCCTCTTGGCAAGAAGGCCATTGGCATGAAGTGGCTATAGAAGCTGAAGCGTAAGCCTGATGGAACAATTGATAGGTATAAGAATAGGCTTGTTGCAAAGGGTTATGCACAGGAAAGGGGCATTGATTTTGATGAGACCTTTGCACTTACATGCCGAATGACTACTGTTTGTAGCATCTGTGCACTTGCAGCTCATCATGGTTGGAATGTACATCAGTTGGACATTAAAACTACATTTTTGAATGGTGATTTGCACGAATAAGTGTATGTTTTTCAGCCCTATGGATTTGTGCAGAAAGGGCATGAAAACCAAAAGTGTAGATTGAAAAAGGCATTATATGGTTTGAAGCAAGCACCAAAAGATACATGTCTATGTGATCGCACATGGTTTTGAGAACAATCCAATTGAGAGCACTTTATATGTTACACATGCTAAAGATGTGCTTCTGATCATTGTTGTGTATGTTGATGATATGCTGCTCACTCGTCCTCAGAAGAAGCATATTGCTGATTTTAAGGCTGATTTGCATGCCTCATGTGAGATGTTTGATTTGGGGCATTTGCATCATTATTTGGGCATTCAATTTATTGATGGCGGAATAGCTTTGTGTCAAACGAAATATATTAACACATTATTGGAGGATTTTGGCCTTGAAGACTGTAAACCTATTGCCACTCCTATGGAGACAATTTACGACTGAGTTTTCATGATGTTGGAGATGCATTTGATGTTGTCCTCTATCAACAGGCTGTTGATGCTTGATTTACTTATGCATTACTCGGCCAGATATTTAGTTTGTTGTCTCACAGATGAGTAGATTTATGCATTGCCGGGGTGTCAAGCATTGGCAGGCAGTTAAGCGCATTTTCGCTACTTAAGTGGTACCCGGCTACTTGGATTGTTTTATCCCAAGGGGATCACCAGATTTACATGCTTTTTCTGACTCGTATTGGGCTGATTGCTATGACACTTATGTGTCCACTAGTGGCTTTTGCTTCATGCTTGGTAGCTCATGTATATCTGTGTTGAGCAAGAAGCAACTTACTGTGCCCACTTCCAATTGTGAGGTTGAGTATAGGTCAGCCTTCATAACGACTATTGAGTGTGTGTGGCTCAGATGCCTTATGACTAATTTGGGTTTTAGTCAGTCTTCTCCCATCACCATCTTCATTGATAGTCAGAGTGCATTGGAAGTTACAAAGAACCTTGTGTTCCATGCTTGCCCTAAGCAAATTGAGGTGCATTATCATTATCTCAGGGAGAGGTTCTCTACTGGAGAGATCAACTTGGCATATGTGCCCACGCAGGAGAACATTGTAGACCTTTTCATGAAGGCTCTGCCTAAGGAGAAGTTTGAAGCTTTCCACATTGCTTTGGGCTTACTTCCTTTTGTGGATTGATTCCACATAACTTGGCACTTCCTTATACATGAGTGTTAGCTCCTTATTCACTGCATCACTCCTAGGGGCGATTTGTTGATATATTTAGGTAGTGATGTGTTTGAACATAGTAGGACCGTCGGGGCATATTTTTCCCTCTTTAGGAGGTTTTTTTCCATCGGCTTGTATATATGCCTATTGCCCTAATGGGTCATATATCTTTGTACATTCTAGTGGTAATACATTCAATATTGTGTGTTGTGCTCCAAGCTTCTTCTTCTTCTTTGTGTTGTTCACGTGCTTCTGCAGACCTCAAACTCCAACAAAGTCACCTCCTTTGGAAAACCTACCAATCTAATACATCTCATGAAAGGATGTACCCTCTTTCGCATTGAGTTAATTTACAATATTAGAGAGGATTACTACCTTTTAGCCATAATTGAATTTGAAGAAACTTTTAATACATTTATTGATGGAGAAGAGGAAACCAAGTAGGAGTTTCTTATCCTTGAGCTTTGTTTGTCAAATGATTTGTTCAAAGATTCTTCTACCACAATGTTTACTTGCTTTTAAAGGGTTACTGAAGAGAAGCCAATAGTTAAAGATGAAGATTTTGAAGGTAGAATGAGCTTGGAATCCACTCCTTTGGAAGAGGATACGTTGAGGATGATGAACGGACAATAAGAATTGACAAAGACGAGCTGATTCAAGGAAAAATGAGGTAAAGGTATGTAAAAATCCTTTGAGATCATTATGGATTTGATTACATGACACCTTTGAGGACATGGCCAAAGCATGCGATCACCAATATCCATTTTTTTAGTGAGCCTAATTGCATGATTTGGTCATGATGAAGAATTATTACACATACTCCTAATTTTTCTTATTGCTTTTGTAGTTAGTTATTTTAAATGAGGAATGCTATCTTGGCATAGGAAAAGGATCGAGAAGGAATATATAAATTAAAGGGAAACTAAAGTGGATACTCATTATATAATCCACTATCTTATAAAAATCAATCCAAATATACTTTGTGTTGCACATACCCAATAAACAGAAGATCCAAATTTCGCGCTTTTCTCTTTGAAAACATTATCAAAGTATATGGGTTCTTTTCCAATTCCCATTTAATGCATTTATAGACTCGCTTCATGAGAGAACATATATATTTAGGATTTTTGGCCATGCCCCAAGCCTTAATGCTTCAAGAGCTAGTTGTTTTCTATGCTACTGCATTAGATTTTGAGGTTTCATATGCAAAGAATATTTATGATTATAGAAGGAAATATTATCTTAGATATACGGGATATTTTCTAGAATTAAGTTCATTCAAAATACTGAAAGAAGGGTAATAAAGATTTGTATTAGAATATGGCTCTTCATGTTACAAAAGATGTTATAGTTAATCCAAAACATGTACTTTTGCTATGAAAATATCAACAGATATTGTAAATCCTTTTTGCTTTGATCTCTTGAGGTTACATTAGATATGACTCTGGCTTTTACAAAAATTGTTATAGTTAGGACATTTGTTCTAAAAATATTTTCAGATATTGTAAATTCCATCATGTTATGATCTTTGTACTTTTCAATCTATCAATAATATTTGTTTTATTCTTTTGTATCTATCTTCTAAAAACTTATCAGACATTTATTTAAGTGGAATAACTTTTTCCATTCCATATCGTTTCTTGTATATCTCAATAAGCTTATGTGGGCATGATAATGTGACTTTTCCATCCACTAAGAGTTCCATGTGGCAGTTGATCCTTTTTTTACAAAGTATGGACAACACACATGAAAAATATGCTATGAAATGTATCAAGATAAAAAACATTATTTTTTAAAATTCGAATTGTGAATCATGAAATCAATGATTTCCTTGAAACTCACCAAGTAACAAGATATGTCTTTGACACTCCAAGATTATGGAATTGTTGTCATAAGTTATGTGATTTCCCTTTTGAATTTTGTCACATAAACATCTAAAATAACTTGTCATCATGATCTTCAAACATTCCTCAAGTTTTAGCCATACCTCCATTCTTTTCTTTCATATTATTGGGTGGCTCTTTACATTTGCATGAACTCAGAAAAGTGCTTTCAACAATTCCACATTGCATTAATTTGTTTACCATCATTGCTCTTGAGAAATCTTCTAGCTTTCGCACCTCCTATTGAGAGATCCTATAGTACATCACTTGTACTATGTGAAAGCTTTGGATCTTCCTAAGATGAACATCTCCACCATGGAATCCCATTTTTAAGGGCATTTTTTATACATTCATTTGCAAGAGCTATAGGTTTGATGGAGTATGCATAATCCAAATGATAGCAAACTAACTTATTTATGTTTCCAAACTTTGCATGCAATGTACATATAAATACATTTTTCAATTGTATTGGAATTATGGGTTCCTCGATCATGAGTGAAGGTGAGAAATCATATAGATTTACATTTTCTCTAGAAGAAGCTTACCCAACCTCACTTCTATCTATCCACCCTCTTTTACCTAGACTCTCCATGTAGTATAGGCAAGGATACATACAATTTACACCCTCGTTATACCAAACATGCATTTAAGAGTCTTTGAATCTTCACTCAAAAGCCACTCAACTTTAAATTTTCCACAATGATTAATAGTAAACAATACACCTAAATGTTCCCTTTGAATGACAATTGCAATGTCTATGTGTGAAAATAACCACAATAATAATTTATGATTGTCATATGGAAATTGCGCACACTCTACCCAACACAAACCCATTTTTTATTGTACTTTGGAGGATAAATTATCAAGCTTACCAAGGCTATAGTGCAAAGCTCAATTCATTGGTGCAATACAAATTCTTTCAATCTTTTGATGCTTTTGAATTTTAGTTTCATCAAGTTTTATTACAAATTTTAGAAGAGCTAAACATTCATTTGTTTATATTACAGTATTGAACCATGCATGTTTGAAGTCTCTTGGCATCTATCCATATATTGTTAAACTCATTTTAAGTGAAATACAAAGTTTGTTTTCCTGCATCACAAATCATATTTTCGTGAATATGTTTAAGATCACCAAATATGGATGGAATTCTTTTATTCAAGCAAAGCCTATTCTTTCTTACATGATGAGGTCTAAGCAACCCAAATATCTTTACTTTATTGTATTTTAGGAACTAACATCATACTTTTGAAATCACTCTATAACCTTTTCTACTCACTCCTACACCATCAAAAACCTCTTGAATATAAGATGGGTATAATGATAGTTTCATATCCTTCATAGTTTTTTTTTTAAATGAACTTTTTCAAACAAGGATTCTCGTCAAATCTAAACAAGTTTAAAACATCATGTTGATTCAGAGTTTCATTGCAAAAATATACTCGCTCAAAACTATTTAGCATGTCCAAACCTAGGATCTTTGTTACTTGATCAATCACAATTTTAATTATCTTTCCTTTTCACCAAACTCTCAGTCAAATTAAAAAATGGCTTAATTTTTTGCATTCAAGTCTATAGGAGTTTTCTTCATTTTTTTAAACTTTCAATTTCAACAATAAAAAGCATGCATTTGTCTAGTTCTTTAGTATGTAAATCCTTTTGACATAATATATTTTACATATAGCTAATATATTGCACATAGTCATTGACAACTTATAGACCTTTGAATAGTATTCATGGAAACCATATTCACCATCCCTTACAAATCTAATCAGATCATGTAGTGTATGAAAAGGTGTGTGCCTTCCAATTTGAGGATCCATTGGATAAACAATTTTTTTCCCATATTTTCATATGATTTTGTTGATATATTTAAGAAGTGATGTGTGTGAACACAGTAGGACCGCCAGCTTGTATATATGCCTATTGCCCTAATAGGTTACTGATCTTTGTACATTCTAGTGGTAATACATTCAGTATTGCGTGTTGTGCTCCAAGCTTCTTCTTCTTCCTTGTGTTGTTCACGTGCTTCCGTAGAAGTCTAACTCCAACAATTGGTATCATAGTAGGTCCCTGCTTGATCCAGGGCGTCGTTGACACCCCTTCGATCATAGTCTCAGAATCGCATGAAATTTGGTGAGTATACTCAGGGTGATTAGGAGATAAAAAAAGCTTCATTTTTTGGTGTTGAAATCGTGATTTGGCTTGTTTTGGCCTTTGAACGCACTACTGCAGTGCTTCTGTAGGCTATTTCATCTTTTTGTGCCAAAGATATATACAAGTTTTGGTTTGACAGTATACGCATCTCGAAGTCTGCTACACGTCTAGCAGAACTTGTCAGGGTAGTTCTCTTCAACTTTTTCAGATACAATCATTTTTCCACATCAGGGTATTTTAGTCAGTGACCATGGCTGAAAGCAGTGATGTATTCCGTATGTTGGCCGTTGAGGATAAGCTGGACAGTACCAAGTACCCATTGTGGGCTTATATGATGCGACTTGTATTGGTTGCAAAAGTACTGTGGAACATTGTGCAGGGTGTTGAAAAATGTCATATTATACCTGTGAATACAGGTATTGAAGCCGATACAGATGGCGTTGAGGATGCTGATATTCTTCAGATTCTTGTTCGTGCTACGATTTCTGCTGCACCTGTTGTAGAGAAAAATTGTTGGGATGGTAGATATTCTCAGGCACATGCTCTGATATCCTTGTCTATCAAACATGCCATTATTCCTCACATTCGCTCTTGCAGAATAGCTAAGGATGCTTGGGATACACTTACCACATTGTACTAGGCTAGGAATGAGGCTCGTGTTGCTTACCTCCGAAAAAAGTTGGAGACTAAGCATATGAATGAAGGTGATTCTGTGGATAGTTTTCTAACAAAGATCAAAGACTTGAAGGAACATTTAATTTCTACTGATGAAGTTGTACCAGATACCTCACTTGTGCAGACGGTTCAGAATGGTCTTCTTGATTCATATCAGAGTTTTGCTTCTACTCTTTGTCTAATGATGAAAGGCAATACAAATGCCCTGTCATTTGAGGAGTTAGCCTCTGTCCTATTGCAAGAAGATCAGTCTAGGAAGAAGAGGTCCATTATGTGTGTTGCAAATCAACATTTCGTGGCTAGTCAGAAGGGCAAAGGTAAATGGAGCTCATCTACTAGTAAGCAGAAATCTGCAAATGTTGCACATTCAAAGAAGGAAGACAAAGATGAGAAGAAATAAAAAATTAGAAATTCTTTTGTAAGTATTGTAAAGGAAATGATCATGTCATAAAGAACTATCCAAAACTGGCTACAAAAGCGAAAAAAAAAAATATTGGAATGGTTATTGCAGAGGCCTCTACACAAAAAGCGAAGTCTACTAATATTGTGCAGAATGAAGAGTGCACGTTTACTATTGTTTGCAGTTTTGACCCATCTTCTCCTCAACAATGTTACCTGCAGTAGACAAATGTTTCGTACTTTGATAGTGGGGTAACCAAACATATTACCGCGCAGCGGAGTTTATTCACTTCCCTCCAGCCTACCCCTAAAGGGAATACTCTCACATGCGCCAACAACTCCTCTTATCCTGTGATGGGAGTCGGTAAGATCATTTTGACTACCACTAATGGTAGTTCTTTCACTTTGTTGGATGCTTTATTTGTGCCACGGATCAAGAAAAATCTGTTATCAGTTTTTGCATTAGCCAAGATTGGCTTGGTTGTGAAATTTGTTGATGACAGATGTACAATTCATGATCTGTCAAATGGCAATGTGATTATTGCTTCTCACATTTTATGTCGTGGGCTGTATAAACTCATAGACTATGAAAAATCTGTGAATGATTCATCACGTGTAGTACATGATTCTCAGGCTATGTCAGATGCAAAGGTTTGGCATGCACACTCTCTTCATCAAAATTTTGTTAGTTTGCTATGCCTTTAGAAATCTGAAATGGTGTGCTCTTTGCCCAAACTTTAGGCACCCGAAAAACATGTTTGTGAAGGCTATATTTTGGGCAAAATGCAGCATTCCTCCTTTTCAAAAGATGGTTCAGTTCGAGCTACTCAGAAATTGCACCTTGTTCACAGTGATGTTTATGGTCCTATGCAGACACCCTCTTTTCAAAACTATCTTTACTTCGTGACTTTCATTGATGATTTTTCTAGACATGCATGGGTATATCCATTGAAAGAAAAGTCAAAAGTGTTCATGTGCTTCAAACAATTTTTGGTTTTGGCTAAAAATCAGTCAGCATGTAAAATGGGCACCCTCCGTTCTGATCGAGGGGGGGAATATATGTCTTCTGACTTTAATGCATTTCTGGTTGAACATGGGATAAAACATCAATGTACAGTGTCATATACACCTCAATAGAATGGAGTTGTTGAATGGAAGAATAGGTCACTCATGGAGATGGCGAGGTGAATGGTTAAGAGTCAGGCTTTACCACATAGTTTTTGGCTTGAGGCTATCATGTGTGCATCATATGTACTTAACAAGTGTCCCACTAAAGCATTGTGGTCTATCACTCCATATGAGGTTTGACATGGTCACAAGCCATCTGTTTCTCATCTATGTGTTTTTGGTTGTCTCGCATATGCATTAGTGCCTGAACATCACAGGAAATTGGATGATAAACGAGTAAAATGTATTTTTGTTGGGTATAGTTCTGAAAGCAAAGGATATCATCTATGTCATCTACAAACTAAGTGCATTTCGGTTAGCCATGATGTTGTTTTTGTGGAAGATACTGTTTTGCCTTTACTTTCATGTACGAAAGAGACATCTATTAGCTCCAAAGACATGTATGATACTTTTTTGCCTCTTTTTACAAGTGGATGGTCTAGTGCTGGTCTTATTAAGGAAAATTCTCAGCCTTTGCAAGTTCCATGTGATGATGTAGATCATTCTATTTGAATTTTGATGCAGATTTACATGATGCACTTGCTGATGAGAGAGCTGATATTGAGGAGACAAAGACTATGCCAAAATAGCTGGTGTAGACTTTGTGTGATAGCAAATTAGATGCATCTCTATCATACCGTACTCATTCAGGCTCTCATAGTGCCTCTTTTCCATCAGATTGCTATGTTATGGCTGCCTCTTGTCTTTGTGTTGAGACTGAGCCTATTTTGTTTGATGAAGCACAAAACTCTGAACATTGGATGGCTGCAATGCAATCTGAATATGATGCTATCATGAAAAATGCTACCTGGTGTTTATGTGACTTGCCTCCTCGAAAGAAGGCCATTGGCACTAAGTGGGTATACAAGCTGAAGTGTAAACCTGATGGAACACTTGACACGTATAAGGCTGGGCTTGTTGGAAAGGGTTATGCATGAGAAAGAGGCATTGATTTTGATCAAACATTTGCTCCTACTTGCCAAATGACTATTGTTCATAGCATCCGTGCACTTGCAGCTCATCATGGTTGGAATGTACATTAGTTGGACATTAAAATAACATTTCTGAGTGGTGACTTGCATGAAGAAGTGAATGTTTTTCAGCCCCATAGCTTTGTGCAGAAAGGGCATGAAAACCAGGTGTGCAAGTTAAAGAAGGCATTATATGGTTTAAAGCAAGCACCACGTGCTTCGTATGAAAAGATATATGCCCATCTGATTGCACATGGTTTTGAGAACAGTCCAACTCAAAGCACCTTATATGTTAAGCGTGCTAATGATGTACTTCTGATCATTGTTGTGTATGTTGATGACATGCTACTCACTAGTCCTCATGAGAAGCATATTGCTAATTTTCAAGCTTATTTGCATGCCTCATTTGAGATGTCTGATTTGGGGCATTTGCATCATTATTTGGGCGTTCAGTTTATGCACATTGATGGTGGAATGTTTTTGTGTCAAAAGAAATATATTGACACATTATTGTAGTGTTTTGGCCTTGAAGAATGTAAACCTATTGCCACTCCTATGGAGACAAGTTTACGATTGAGTCTTCATGATGTTGGAGATGCATTTGATGTTATTCTCTATTAGCAAGTTGTTGGATGCTTGATTTACTTATGCATTACTCGGCCACATATTCAGTTTGGTATCTCACAGATGAGTAGGTTTATGCATAGCTGAGGCGTCAAGCATTGGCAAGTGGTTAAGCGCATCTTTCGCTACTTGAGTGGTACCTGGCTACTTGCGTTGTTTTATCCCAAGGGGGATCACTACCGCCAGATTTGCAAGCTTTTTCTGATTCTTACTGGGTTGGTTGCTATGACGCTCATGTGTCCACTAGTGGTTTTTGCTTCATGCTTGGCAGTTCATGCATATCTTGGATGAGCAAGAAGCAACCTACTTTGGCCAATTCCAGTTGTGAGGCCGAGTATAGGGAATCTTTCACAACGATTGTTGAGTGTGTGTGGCTCAGATGCCTTATGGCTGATTTGGGTGTTGGTTAGTCTTCTGCCACCACCATCTTCATTGACAAGCAGACCGCATTGGCAGTTGCGAGGAACCCTCTGTTCCATTTTCGCACTAAGCACATTGAGGTGCACTATCATTATGTCAGGGAGAGGTTCTCTGCTGGAGAGATCATCTTGGCATATGTGCCCATGCAGGAGAACATTGTAGACCTTTTCATGAAGGTTGTGCCTAGGGAGAAGTTTGAAGCTTTCTGCAAAGTTTTGGGCTTACTTCCTTTTGTGGATTGATTCCACATAGCTTGGCACTTCCTTATACATGAGTGCCAGCTCCTTGGTCACTGAATCACTCCCGGGGGGGTTTGTTGATATATTTAGGTAGCAATGTGTGTGAACACACTAGGACTGTTGGGGCTTTTTTTTTCCTCTTTAGGAGGTCCCCCCCCCCGGCTTGTATATATGCCTATTGCCCTAATGGGCTACTAATCTTTGTAAATTCTAGTGGTAATACATTTAGTATTGTGTGTTGTGCTCCAAGCTTCTTCTTCTTCCTTGTGCTATTCGTGTGCTTCCACAGACGTCTAACTCCAATAGATTTTACCCTTCTTTGCATAATGCTTGAGATTTTTAGGGTTGTACAACTCTTTGAAATACTTTCTCCTTGTTTTTTACTTTTGACTTAGCACATTATTGACATTGGACTTGTCTAAAGCAGTAGTACTCCTCGAAAGCTTAATGGAGTTGTTGGATTGAGGTTCTCCATGAGTAGTGTGTCATGAATAAGAGAAAAAGAGAGTATTCAAAAGAGCTTATTCGAAGTATAAGGTAAAACAATTAAAATTTGCCAAAGCTCTAATGGGCATGAACTTTGAGGCACATCCTTGAAGCATATTATATAGCTTGAAGAAAAAGATGAAACACTTAAGACTAGCCAAAGCTCAGATAGACATAAACTTTGAGGCACATCAGTTTTCATGATTTTCACACAAAGTTTCTCTCTCTTCCAAATCTAGCATGTTCATTTAAGATATGTTTTAAATTAAGTTCCACATACATTTTGAGAGATGACTTGACAAGCTTGATAGAAATTAAGCACAACTAATTAAAATCCTTAAATAGCCAATTTTGGGCCCTAATGTCTTCTTCTTCTTCTTCTTCTTCTTCTTCTTCTTCTTCTTCTTCTTCTTCTTCTTCTTCTTCTTCTTCTTCTTCTTCTTCTTCTTCTTCTTCTTCTTCTTCTTCTTCTTCTTCTTCTTCTTCTTCTTCTTCTTTTTCTTCTTCTTCTTCTTCTTCTTCCTCCTCCTCTTCTTCTTCTTCTTCCTCTTCTTCTTCTTCTTCTTCTTCTTCTTCTTCTTCTTCTTTTTCTTCCTCTTCTTCTTCTTCTTCTTCTTCTTCTTCTTCTTCTTCTTCTTCTTCTTCTTCTTCTTCTTCTTCTTCTTCTTCTTCATCGTCTTCTTCTTCTTCTTCTTCTGATTCTCCTTCTCCTTCTCCTTCTCCTTCTTCTTCTTCTTCTCCTCCTCCTACTCCTTCTTCTGCTTTGTTTTTTCTTCTTTTTCTTCTTCTTCTTCTTCGTCCTCCTCCTCCATAAGATGCACTAGTGCTTTATTCTTCTACATCATGGATGAGAAATTTGATTTCTAAAGTTCTTTTTCTTCATGCATCCATGGTGTATGTCCTTGTCTACATTCATAATATTGTTTTGAAGCATAGAAACATTTGGTTTTGTGCCCAATTTTTCCACATCCATAGCATTTTCCACTCGTTCCAACATAAGATTAATTGATTGGATAATAGGCTTCTCCCCCTATGTTAGTAATGTCCCTAATATGCTTTCTTGTTTGTTGAGGAAACTTGATACATCCGACATGGTTGGAGTGGGATATTTCTCTTTAAGTCTAGTGACAATTTTATCAAACTTTCCCAACAGATCACTAAGCAATACATCATCTTTTTCATCTTCTAGCATTTCTATTAATTATTCTTGAAATTTCTTCTTTATGCTCCATTTTAGTTTGTAGAGTTGTGTCTTAAGGATTACGAGTGAAATTTTAGTTTTGGCTTCTAATACATTCCATGCCTCTTGTGTCATTTCACATCCATCAATGAAGTGAATATAATTATCGTGAAAAGTTCATTTTTTGATTCCTAAATATTACTCATATCTTGCTTGAATTTGAGAATGTGAAGCCTTAGTTTAAAATCTAGCAAATAGATATGGCTATAATGTTTCACTAAGAAGGGAAATATTTGAACAAGACAAAATGCAATTAAAGACTTGAAGATGGTCAAGGATATGGATGAGAGGATCTTACCTTGAAACTAAGAGGTGGGTTCAACAAAGAGCTCGACTTAGGATTGTGTATATCTATAATATGTGCTCACATATCACTTTCCCTTAAGAAGTATATTTTAAAGGTAAATCAAATTCGGAAAATTGTTTGCAAGTGGTGGTTGGACAAATTCTTGTTTTCATGGTTCATATCAAGACAGAAATCTAAGATAGACTTGATCTTCTACACAAAACCTTGATTCTCTCATTTGAAGGGAGCATAGTCTCTACTCTATCCTAAGTTTCCCTAATTCTTTCCTTTGCAATCCTAAGCATATCATTACGTTCTTCCAAGAAATACTTTGCAACTTTGAATTTCTTATGCTCCATTCCTATTGTGTAAGAGCTCTTGGTTGAAACTTGTGTATCAATATAAATGGACTGTCTGGTGAAAGATTATGTGGAGTTGTTATTTGCAAACTTTAATGTAGTTAAGTACTCTTTCATACTACTTTTCTAGTTATTCACATATGGACAAAGGATATAATCTAGGATTTGATTACTATGTTTGTAATCCATCATTTATGGATGCTCAATCATGCTCATGCTAAGTTTATTATCCAATCTTTTAAAGACATCTCTCTAAAAGTGGCTAGTTGATTTCATGTCCTACTCTAGTAGAATGTATTATGGTAGAGAATTGAGTCAATATCAAATTTGAATGAAAATTCTAGTCAATCTTTGCATCTTTGTTGTATAACATATTAAATCTATCTATTTCAATTAATACATGTATTATTACCCGAACTAAGTCATATCCTCTCTAAATTTTCAATGATCATACTATGTAATATGTGGAGATGTTCTCCCATCTCGCATTGGGAATCTATGTATAGTGGGAAATACCTCCTATCTTTGACCTTTCAAACTTATTAAGCTAGCACTTTTTGAATTTAATCACATAGACTAGGATGTACTTGTTAATTCCAAGAGAATCAACCTCTTGAGTTTGCCCCAACTAGCCATGTCAATACACTCACATAAGCTGAGATACCTTATCATTATAGTCATCTTGTATACTATAATTATACTACTTGAGATACTTGTCCGCTCTCATTGATGAATAACTTTGGCAACCTATAAATAATGATGATACTTCTTCAAAGAATCAATAATTGCATAAGCCTCACCATAGACTGAGTAATTTATGGGATTTGATTTCAACCTTTAATCTTCAAAAACAACTAACCAATAATCTTTGATTAGAACTACTTTAATGGAAAAATTACTTGTATGTTTCAAACATAAAGAGATGATTGGGATATATTATGTAGAAAAATTAACTTGTAACCATTTCTACCTTTAACTTTTCCAAAATTTTATTCTATTTATCTCCTCAAAAAAAGGCTTTTCCTTTTCCTTTAAGTTGGTATTTCATGTGTTTAGATATCTTGGTATAATCTTGAATTAATCTCCTATAAAATCATGAAAAAAAAACTAAGAAGATTTGTAGATCTTCCAGGTTTTGAAGATGTTGGCACTCCATAACGGTCCATGATTTATCAATATCTATAAGAATTCCTTGTTTTGAGATAATATACTCTAGATAACTTATTTCTTAAAGAAATTGCACTTTCACACCTTGAAAATGAGTGAATACCCTCTAACAACATGGAGAACTTTCCTTATGTATTACAAGTGCTCCTCCTTATTCTTACTATATACAACGATTGACAATGATAAGAAGATAAGATTGTAACACATGGTTTGTGAGCTTTCTGTGTTTGAGTTTGGGGATCAAGAAAGCATAGAAATAGCATGAGGAAGAAGAAGAAGCTTGGCGCACAACATTGAGTGTATTACTAAAATAATGTACAAATGACTAGCCCATTAGGGTTATTGGTTTATAGACAATTCATCGAAAGAAGGCCTTCCTTAGAGGAAAAAAAGTGCCCCAAAGGTCCTAAGTATGTGTGTTCACACATCACTACCAAAATATACTGACCAATTCCCCCTTAGAGTGATGGAGTCAATAAGGGGTTGACACCCATGTATAAGGAAGTGACAACCAATGTGTACTAAGGTCAATCCATAAAAGAGAGTAAGCCCAAAGCTTTGTGAAAGCTTTAAACTTCACTTGAGGTAGATCCTTTGTACAAAGTTCTGCAATATTTGTGTGGGTACATATGCTAAACTAATCTCTCTAGCTGAGAGTCTCTTTCTAACATAATGATAGTGCATCTCAATGTGCTTAGTGTGAGCATGAAATGCTCAACTCCTTGCAACTACCAATGCACTATAATTGTCAATAAATATGGTGGTGGTAAAAGTATGACCAATACCCAAGTTATCCATTGAGCATTTGAGCCACACACACTTAATAGTAGTTGTGAAAGCTTCCCCATACTCTGCCTCACAACTAGAAGTGACCATAGTAGGTTGCTTCTTGCTCAACCAAAATATGCATGAGCTACCAAGCATGAATCAAAAACCATTTGAGGACACATGATTGTCATAGCAACCAACCCAATCTCAAGCAAAAAAATCATGTAAATATGGTGGTATCGATCGCCTTTGGGATAAAGCTATCAAGAAGTAGATAAGTAGCAAAAGACATGCTTAATTAATTTCCAATTCTTAAGTCTTGGGATATGCAAAATATGTTCATTTGAGAGATAACAAAAGAAATAACATGCCAAGTGATGCATACACAAATAAGGCATCCAACAACTTGCTAATAAAGAATTGTTGGAGTTAGACGTCTGCGGAAGCACGCGAACAGCACAAGGAAGAAGAAGAAGCTTGGAGCACAACACACAAGACTGAATGTATTACTAGAGAATGTACAAAGATAAGTAGCCCATTAGGGCAATAGGCGTATATACAAGCCGGGGGAAAAAAACCTCCTAAAGAGGGAAAAAAGTGCCCCGGCGGTCCTAGAGTGTTCACACACATCACTACCTAAATATATCAACAAATCCCCCCTCGGAGTGATGCGGTGAACAAGGAGCTGGCACTCATGTATAAGGAAGTGCCGAGCTATGTGGAAATCACTCCACAAAAGGAAGTAAGCCCAAAGCTTTGCGGAAAGCTTCAAACTTCTCCCTAGGCAGAGCCTTCGTGAAAAGGTCTGCAATGTTCTCCTGCGTGGGCACATATGCCAAGCTGATCTCCCCAGCAGAGAACCTCTCCCTGAAATAGTGATAATGCACCTCAATGTGCTTAGTGCGAGCATGGAACACAGGGTTCCTCGCAACTGCCAATGCGCTCTGACTATCAGTGAAGATGGTGGTGGCAGAAGACTGGCCAACACCCAAATCAGCCATAAGGCGTCTGAGCCACACACACTCAACAGTCGCTGTGAAAGCTGCCCTATACTCAGCCTCACAACTGGAAGTGGCCACAGTAGGCTGCTTCTTGCTCAACCAAGATATACATGAGCTACCAAGCATGAAGCAAAAACCACTGGTGGACACACGAGTGTCATAGCAACCAGCCCAATCTGAGTCAGAAAAAGCATGCAAATCTGGCGGTAGTGATCCCCCCTTGGGATAAAACAACCCAAGTAGCCGAGTACCACTCAAGTAGCGAAAGATGCGCTTAACCGCTTTCCAATGCGTGACTCCTGGGCAATGCATAAACCTGCTCATCTGTGAGACAGCAAACTGAATATCTGGCCGAGTAATGCATAAGTAAATCAAGCATCCAACAGCCTGCTGATAGAGAACAGCATCAAATGCATCTCCAGCATCATGAAGACTCAATCGTAAACCTGTCTCCATAGGAGTGGCAATAGGCTTACAGTCTTCAAGGCCAAAACGCTGCAATAATGTGTCAATATATTTCGTTTGACACAAAGCCATTCCACCATCAACTTGCATAAACTGAATGCCCAAATAGTGATGCAAATGCCCCAAATCAGACATCTCAAATGATAATGGACCTGTTCTGCCTGGACTGATCTTCCTGCAACAGAACAGAGACTAATTCCTCAAATGACAAGGCATTCGGATTGCCTTTCATCATCAATCGAAGAGTAGAGACAAAACTCTGATATGAATCAGGAAGGCCATTCAGAACGGTCTGCACAAGTGAGCTATCTGGTATAACCTCATCAGCAGAAATCAATTGTTCCTTCAGGTCTTTGATCTTTGTAAGAAAACTGTCCATCGAATCACCTTCATTCATGTGCTCACTCTCCAACTGTTTTCGGAGGTAAGCAACACGAGCCTCATTCCTAGCCTGGTACAAAGTGGTAAGTGTATCCCAAGCATCCTTTGCTGTTCTGCAAGAGCGAATGTGAGGAATAATGGCACGTTTGACAGACAAAGCTATCAATGCATGTGCCTGGGCATCTCTGCCATCCCAACGAATCTGCTCTGCAGTAGGTGCAACAGAAACAGCAGCACGAATAGGAATCTGCGGAATATCATCTTTGACACCATCTTCATCAACTCCAACACCTGTATTTGCAGTACCTGTCGTTACAGGTGTAATAAGACGTCTTTCAACACCCTGCACAATGTTCCACAATCCTTTTGCAACCAGTACATGTCGCATCATATAAGCCCATAATGGGTAGTTGGTACCATCCAACTTATCCTCAACAGCCAACATACGGAATACATCACTGCTTTCAGCCATGGCCGGTGACTAAAATACCTTGATGTAGAAAATTGACTGTATCTCAAAAAGTTGAACAGAACTGCCAGACGAGTTTTGCTAGACCTGTAGTAGACTTTGAGACGCTTAAACTGGCGAACAGAAACTGGTATATACCTTTGACACAAAAGGACAAAATAGCCTGCACAAGCACTGCGATAGTGCGTTCGGAGGCTGAAACGAGCTTAGATCGCGATTTCGGCACCACAGAGCGAAGCAGTTTTGATTTCGGAAACACCCTGAGTATGCTCACCAAATTTTGTGCGAATCTGAGACTGCAAACGGAGGAGTGTCAACGGCGCCCTAGAAGAAGCAACGACCTGCTCTGATACCAATTGTTGGAGTTAGACGTCTGCGGAAGCACGCGAACAGCACAAGGAAGAAGAAGAAGCTTGGAGCACAACACACAAGACTGAATGTATTACTAGAGAATGTACAAAGATAAGTAGCCCATTAGGGCAATAGGCGTATATACAAGCCGGGGGAAAAAAACCTCCTAAAGAGGGAAAAAAGTGCCCCGGCGGTCCTAGAGTGTTCACACACATCACTACCTAAATATATCAACAAGAATAACATCAAATGCATCTCTAAAATTGCAAAGACTCAATTGTAGGCCTATTTCCACGGGAGTGGTAACAAGTTTAAAATATTCAAAGCTAAAATGTTTCAACAAAGTGTCACCATATTTAGTTTGACACAAGGCAGTGCCACCATCAACTTACATAAATTGAATTCTCAAATAGTTATGGAGATGCCCCAAATTTGACATTTCAAAAGAGGCCTATAAATCAGCTTTAACATTTGAATATGTGTCATTAAGACCAATGAGCAACAAATCATCTACATAAACAACAATTATCATATGTACATTATTTGCACACTTTACATAGAAGGTGCTTTCAGTCATACTACTATAAAATTCATGTGTTGAAAAGCAGGCATGTATCTTCGCATGCCACATATGTGTTTCTTGCTTTAAAGCATACAATGCCTTATTTAAATTGTATACTTTGTTTTCATACCATGTCTTCACAAAACCACGAGATTGTAAACAACTTCTTCATGCAAGTCCCCATTCAACAATGCAATTTTAATTTCCAATTGATGTACATTCCAACTGTCGGGAGTTGCAAGCGCACATATCCTACAAACAATTTTCATTCGACATGTTGATGCAAAGGTTTCATCAAAATCTATGCCTTTTTCTTAGGCATAACCTTTAGCTACAAACTAGCATTATAATGATCAATACTACCATCAAGTCTGCATTACAACTCATAGACCCATTTAGTTTCAATGGCCTTCTTGCTAGGAGACAAATCACATAAAGAATATGTATTATTCTCCATAATAACAACATTATTCAAATTGTGTAGCAACCATCCAATTTTTGTTGTTTTACTTTTCATCAAAGGGAATGGGCTCATTCTAATCACAAAGGCTAGAGACATCCATTTCATAAAAAATAGATGCAAAGGAAGCACCATTGGAGCTTAAGCAAGTATGAGAAGGCAAAGGTGCACGTATGATAAGGCAAAGGTGCATCTCACTTACTATCTCTCAAATTTTGCATCAACCATTTTGACATTTTGCCTCATGAATATATATATTATCTCATTGTTAAGTGCGTCATGAATATGTGCATAAAAAATGGAATGATCTTTTTTTTAATTCAAAACTTGCATAGGTTGAAAAGTTGCCTCAAGGGAAGATGCACTTGATTGCCCTCAAGTCAAAAGAGTCAATAGTGTATCATACACATTGTTTGAACTTACTGATCTCTCCTTGATACATGAAAGTAAAGTTTGCACAACATCCTCCATAAAAAGTACACAACATCTTCTAGTATATGTTTACTTCAAGGATGATAGAGGTCATAATCTTTTCTCTCATAATTTTAGCGAACAAAATACATTTCACAACCTTGTCATCCCATTTCCTACATTGTTTCTCAGGCGCTAATTCATATGCCACATAACCAAAAACACATAAATGAGAAATGGATTGCTTGCAACCATTGCAAGCTTCATACAGATTTATAGACTATAATGCCTTTATACGACACTTGTTAAGCACATATGCAACATTACAACCTTAACCCAAAAACTATGAGGTAAACCGTGACTTTTGCCCATACACCTTGCCATTCCCATGAGAGACATGTTTTGCCTCTTTGCAATACCATTTTGTTGTGGTGCATATGGCATTGTATAGTGCTCGTCTATCCCACACTCAGCCAGAAATGCATTAATTTAGAAGATGTGTTGAATTCAATGGGTAGACCCATCCATGCCTAGAAAATTCATCAATAAATGTCATGAATTAAAGGTAATTGTGAAAAGATGGTATCTGCATAGGGCTGCATATATCACTATAAACAAGCTACAATTTCTATTGAGCTCTTATTGTACCATCTTTGGGAAACAAAGAACATTGTATCTTACCTAAAATACAACAGTCATGTACATGGTTGGATGGTGTTTCAAGCCAAGGCAAAGAGGACACCATATTTGACTTTTGCAAGCATAACAAAATGGAGAAACTCAGATGTCTAAAGTTTTGCATTTGAAAAAGCCTACAAATCCACTACTACACATACATAATCATCCACAAATTTTCCAACTTATACAACCAAATACACACTGTATGAGATGCAATAATTTTGTCGCAATTAGAATGATCATGCACCATACACCTATCATCATTAAACTTTACCACCAAGCGTATATTGGCTAGTTGACAATAACATATTCTTCTTGATCCTTAGCACATATATGACATGTGACAATGTAAATGTAATGTCACTAGTAGCAGTAAGGAGAAGAGGTGAAAAAATTGCATTGAAAGCTTACATGTTTGGTCGCAGCACTATCAACGTACCAAACATATGAGTCCACAACTGACATACAATGATCATGTGTTGATGGGTCATAATTGCATTTTGTAGTAAACACCCATTCCTCATTTTGTACTAAGAACCCAGTCTCACAAGGAGAAGTATTTGCAACGACCATTCTTGCCTCTTTCTTCTTTTTCCTTTTAGCAATAAGCTTAGGAAGTTTTCTATGATGATCATTGGCCTTATAGTATTTGCATATTATTTCGCTTATTTGTTTTTATCTCATTTTTATCTCCCTTCTTTGATTGTGCAACATTTATAGATGTTTGTTACTAGACATGACTAGCAATAAAAGCTTTATCTGCAACATGCATAATAGACATGTTCTGCCTAGACTAGTCTTTTTGCATCAAAACTCTTCAAAAGGCAAGACATTTGGATCGCCTTTCTTTATCAATCCAAGAGTAGACGCAAAACCTCATAAGAATCAGGCAAACCATAAGAACACTCTCCGCCATTGAATTATCTTGCAAATCCTTCAAATGTTTCATTTTTAAGAGGGAATTCTCCATAGGATCACTTTCATTGATATATGTCCACTCTCCAATTGTTTCCAAAGGTAATAAACATAAGCCTCATTTCTTACCTGATATAGTGTAGTAGGAGTATCCCAAGCATCTTTTGTTGTTTTGCATGATATAGTGTAGTAGGAGTATCCCAAGCATCTTTTGTTGTTTTGCATGATTGAATATAAGGGATAATGGAATGTTTGACAAATAAAGCAATCAATGCATGTTGTTGCACATCTTTTCCATCCCATCAAAGTTGCTCTACAGTGATGGGGGTGTCGGTGGTGAGCCTGACATTGTCAAACTTGGAGCTGCAAGAGGATTCGGAATAAGAACTGCACGAGAACTCAAACTTGCAATATCCTCAACACTACTTGGATCACCTATATTTTGAACATTTATGGTTGTGACAAGACATATTTCAACACCATGCACAATATTCCGCAATCCTTATGCAACCAACATATACATCATTATGTATGCCCATAATGGGTAGTTAGAACCATCCAACTTATCCTCGACAACCAATATGTGAAACACATCATTGTTTTTAACCATGTTCGGTGAGTGTATCCCAATGTAGAACATTGACTATCTCTTGAAAAGTTGAACAAAAATACCCAATGTAGAATCACTGCAATTGTGTGTTTGGAGGCCGAAACAAGCTCAAATCAAATTTTTATCTATGCTAAAATCTCCTACGGGACTTGGTTTGAAATTATACACCACCAAGTACGCTCACTAATTTTTGTAACGATCTAAGACTTTGAGCAAGTGTGTGCCGATGAAGCACCTTCGAAAGCAACAATCTGCTATAATACCAATTATTGGATTTCCCCTCTTTCACGATAAGCCACTCAATAATTCAGTGGGTGGGATGTGTCATATAATTGGTTTGTTCAAGTTTACACACATATGTGCATAGAGATGCATAGAGGCCTCGTGACATGCTTGACCATGTAAGGATGGATATGGATGCATTGACCAAATCCACTGTCTGCTTACAACTTGTGGATTTTATGTATGGTTCTATTATGTATGAGGAGATGAGTAGTGCACTATGGTAGAGACTACATGAAATGTTTTAGAGTTATACGACTCATGTGAGATGTAGATAACATCAATAGCTTGATGTTCGCACTATGGCCATGAGGATCATACTCAGTGACATTGATTTAGGTGGATGAAACTTCAATGTAAGATGCATGCATGTGATGCAAGTCAAGTAGTGGTTTCAAGAGAACCTATGGAGATTGATTATGTCAGTGATGGTGATATCACTTTCTCCTATGTACTTGTTGTCCTCCTTTAAGTGATCCCAATCAACATCCTGAAAGCCTTCAGGTTTTTCTCATCTTCATGTGGGTAGAATAGCCCTTTCTTGATTGTATGCTTGATGTAACTAAGTACTGTTCTTGATGCATTCAAATGGACATCAATAGGTCCATTGGGAAATTGAGATAGTATGCCTATAACATATGCTAAGTCTAGAGTTATAATTTTAGCATAGTTTAAACTTAAAAAATGCTTCTATATGATTTAATTTCTTCAAGTCTTTGTTTGTCTCCTAAAAAAAGCTTTGTATTTGGCTCCATACATTGTGTGAGTGGATTACACACACTTATCCCATATACAACATGTCTAAAATATATTTTTTTTGTGCTAAGTATACACCATTCTTCACATACATTACTTCAATACCAAGAAAATATTTAAGACTTCCAAGGTCAGAGATCTTGAACTCCTTTCCAAGATTGAATTAATGGACTTGATACCTGCATTCTCACTTCTTGTTATGATTAGATCATCTACATATATGCATATGTAGACCACCTTTTTTCCTTCTCTCTTGAGGTATAGAAAAGGATCTACATCACTTGGTTGGTATCCACACATGTTAAGGTACTCCATAAGCCTTTGATTCCAAGCTCTAGCAACTTTCTTGAGAACACATAAAGCCTTCCTAAGATTACACGTGATCGTATTGTTGATAGAGTATTGATTTGTGATCGATGTTTAGTCTCTTGTTACATTTTGAGTCTCTTGGATTTCCAATATGATATCTTTTTTTTTTTATGGCATTGACTTCTCAAGGTGGAAAGCTCAGATGTCATATAATTGTTTTGTTCAGGGTTACACACATATGTGCATAGAGATGCACAAAGGCCTCATGACATGCCCGACCATGTAAGGGTGGATACAGATGCATTGGCCAAATCCACTATTTGCTTACAACTTGTGGATTCTATATATGAGTCTATTATGTATGAGGGGACGAGTAGTGCACTATGGCAAAGACGACATGAAATGTTTGAGAGTAATACAAATCATGTGCGATGTAGATCACATCCACTGCATGATGTTGGCACTATGACTATGAGGATCATATTCAGTGGCATTGCTTTAAGTGGATGCAACATCGACTTCAGATGCATGCATGTGATGCAGGTCAGGTAGTGGTTTCAAGAGAGCCTATGGAGATTGACTATGCCAGTGATGGTGATATCACTTTCTCCTATGTTTCATCTCAGGATTTCTCTTATTTATTGGATGAAACCCATATGTCTTGGTTGCTTGATCCATTAGCCACTTTCCATGTTACTCCCATTCCTAGTGGTTTTTTCAATTCTCAGAGATGTGTGCACATGCGTGATGATACAACATATGGCATTGAGGGTGTATAAGATGTATGCTTTATGTTACTTATTGGAGCATCATTTATGCTCATACATGTAAATTATGTTCCTTCAATACCTATTAGCTTGATATCATTTGATCAATTGCACGATAGCGGTTGTTGTGTATTGTTTGGTGAGCATCTTTTTTAGTTGCATTTGGGACAAATTAGGCTTCCAAAGGTTCCAATATTGGGCACATATATACGTTATAGAAACTCAATGTGAGAGACAATCTCCTTCAGTGGGAGTTCAACCTTACGTGTGGTGTGAGACTCATCATGTCTCATTTTTTCTACCTATAAATATGTCTATTGACATTCTTGATGCATGTGTATGGTAGGATTCAGATGCTCATATAGAGCAGGATTTGGATGCTCATGATACTTATGCAGAGCATGGTGTGGTTGATCATGTAGATGCTCATGTGGAGCACACTTTGGATTATCATTTTGATGCTTTAGAGCATGACGTAGATGCTTACGTAAAGCATTGTGATGACACTTGATTAGAGTTTGATCATTAGATGGACCTTGATGTTGATGTTGTGCAATTAGCTCATACAGTGTGTGATAGATTTAGGATAGCTCTCAAGATGCACAACTTGATACATCCTTGGTTGAGAGGATGGTTGATTTGGATGTTGAGGAGCCAAAGGTTCTGCACTCATTCTTGGATTTGCTCATGCAAGATTTTGACATGTATATATTAGGACATTTTTGTCTTGATGATGGTGCTTTGGATGCCTTGGATACATGCATGGCTAACACAGTTAGGTTAGGTAAGATAGCATAGCTTTCCTCAATATTCAAATTAGTTATCCTCTCAACCAAGGATGTATTTAGTTGTACATCTTAAGAACTATCTTGCTCTATCACACATAGAGTGTCATAGGTGTCATCCTGCTCTACCACATCAAGTGTATAAACATACTCCACATGAGGTACCTATGAAACATCAATATCAAGGTCAATCTGATGATCAAATTCTAATCAAGTGTCATCACAATGCTCTACCTGAGCATCTACATCATGCTCCAAAGCATTCAAATGACCATCCAAAGTGCAATCCATGTGAGCATCTACATGATCAGGGAACCTCAAAACCCACCTAATCATTTTCTAAACAATTATCTATAAAAGACATATGTACATGAACATAGGGATAAGGTTATATGACCGTTACGTCCCTAACAATCTCCCACTTAAGGATTAATGTGACCATCACTGGCAACATATAAGAAGAATGGTGTAGGACTATACAATGGTGTATAAGAAGAGTTTGGATCTCAACCCATACAAATCAACCTACAATAACTTCCTCAAATAAGGTGTATCCATGCACCTCAAACTAATCTAGAATCATATCGGCAAGAGTCAAGCTCACATCTGACTGATGCAAGAACTAATGAAGTTCTTGCAAAGCTCCCACTTTCTCCCAAAAATAAAGGTTTTTCATGGGTTGAACAAGAGGAGCAAGGAGGAGATGGAGGGAGAGAGAGAGAGAGAGAGAGAGAGAGAGGAGAGATGTGCACACCTACATGAGAGCCTCGAAACCTAGATAATGATCTTATAAGGCAATGCTTTATAAAAGATACGTGTAAAATGAACATAGGGTTAAGGTTACATGATCATTACATCCTTAACAATCTCCCACTTAAGGGTCAATGTGATCGTAAGTGGCAACATATAAGAAGAGTTATGTAGGAGTATACAATAATATACAGGAAGAGTTCGGATCTCAACCCATACAGATTAACCTACACAATTACCTCAAACAATGTGTTTCCATGCACCTCAAAATGCTCTATACTCATATCAGCAAGAGTCGATCTCACATCTGACCGATGCAAGAATTAATGAAGTTCCTACAAAGCTCCCACTCACTTTATGCCTGTGTCAATCATCAAACAATCAATAACTCCAAGTGCAAATGCTCCAATATCAACTACAATGTCTGGTCTTGAGCATAACAACTCATACACAAAGTAGCTTTCATTGATTTTTTTCTCACTACATGAACAAGCCTTTCACCCGAAATATGTTCTTTTTTTCATCCCTCTTTTATTTTCCTTTTTTGGGGACTCACATTCACTCATGCACACCTCCACTCCACCAGTATTTGAATTTTTCTTTTGAAGGTACATTTAAGACACTATTCAAAAAAAATTCTCCAAAGAGCTTCAATCTACCTATTTAGAGGTTTTTGTAGGTGTCGAATACTTACTACAATGCCAACATCCAACACTAACATTGGCACATCAACACCTATGCTCATCTTAAACACCCACAAAAATGTTGGTCGAGGACGCCATAAAGCAGGGAGGGGGGAGTGTTGGAGGAAGCTCCAAAAAGTAGTCAAAAGTCAAAGTAAAAGTGCTGAAAGCTAGATCAAAGAGAAAAGACTACAATCAAAGGGGATTACAAGCATGGAAGTGAAGAAGAAAGTGGACCACCAACTTTCACCAACTCAAACCCCTCTTTATTTTTTCCTCGACTATGTAGAAATCACTTGTAAAAAAGCTCATGTTTTGGCGCAATCAAGCAGAGCTTCTAAAATCCGAGTACTATTCAAGATTCATAGGCATGAGTAGTATCTCCACATCAATTTTTTTATTTTTTGGACATTGTTTCGACCTTCAAATAGCCTTTGGACATTATAGTGTGGATAGAGCTTTTCGAAAAGTTGTAAAAGTGAAAGAGCTCTCAATTGTTATGGTTTAGCTTGTTGAGTCTAGAACTCTTATGAGTTTTGTATCCAAATCTTGAGCAATATAAAGCTTTTTGGAGCAATTGACTTTTGCTTACTTGTGAATGTATTGTGAATGTATGTGCATGCATGCATATGTGCGGCACTTATGCATGTTGCTTTCTCTCTCTTTCTCCCACTCTCTGTCTCTCTCCATGTACTTCCATCTTGCCACAAATGTCTCCATAGCATTGATTGGTCGCTTCACGGATTGACACTCTATTGTGTGAAATTGCTCCCGCTTGACGTTGATATGTCTTTTGTATATGTCATTTGTACATGTGGATCTACACTGAATACAACTTCAGCAATCATTTGTATATGTCATTTGTACATATGGATCTACACTGAATACAACTTCAGCAATCTTTTCTCCACAAATGCACTTCAGCTTGTTGAAGTCTAATCTCCATGTACTTTCCCACGTAGCTCTCTTCACACCTTATTTTGATTGGTTTAAATGATTTTTCTACGATCCAATATTGAAGACTAATTTCACTTCAAATGCAATTTAAAACGCTCACGTATTATGATGGATGCAAGACTCTATGGCTTGGAAATTTGGAGTATCCTTAGCTTGACATGGACGAGGAGGGAGAGTGGCTTGCTTTTTTGACTAACGGCGAGGAGGCAATGGATTGAACCCACATGACATGTGGAAAGGTTGAGTTAAACTTTATAAAATTATCCTTTCACATTTTAATTCTCATGTTTTGAAGAGATGGATCTCTCAAGAGTAGCTTCCTCCTTCTCTCTTTATTCCACCACAAATCGGCACATGGAATGTCCACGTGGGAGGGTATGGCTGCTCTTTTTGTGTTGTATAGGGCCTCATGATTTTCCATCAATGCCTTTTCCAGAGTTGCATCAAAGGGGTATTACATGCACCTCAACTTGAGGAGGACCACCTAAAAGGTGGTTTAAATCCACTAAAAGGTAAGCAAGATAGAAGAAAAAAATCTTAGACCTCGACCTTGAGAGAGGACAAATACCACCACGATCTAGGTTATTACAATGGAAAATGATGCCAATGTAGTACAAGTATGACGAGAATGATGCAATAACGAGTACATCAAATGATAACAAGTACAAACGAAGAGCCGTGCCTTGTTGATGTTGTTGATGTGCGTTAGTTTAGTTGGTTTGAGCTCTTGTTGTTTTTTAAGGCAAGGTTCAACTCTTGCTAGCTGAAGTTGACATATATTGGACCTTAACCCAATCTTCAAATTTATTTTTCATACTACCTTCGGGTTTCATTCTTGTATTGCCTTCAAGACATCTTAACCCCTAGTTTGTGGGATATGAGAGGTCCCATGGGTACTATGCCAATTCACTTGTATAATTGTTCTTTCAATCAATTCAATCTAGGGAGAGTGAGCTTTGGTTGAACTCAATCTTTTAAAAAGATGCCATGCTTATGTGTTTTCCTTTGTGAATCAACACCATGGGTTATAACCTTAGTTTTCCCACTGATAATGTTAATTATAGTTGAGTTCTAGAAAGGGTTACAACCTTAGTTGCCCTACTATGCTAAGTGTACTTGATTTTTCTAGATAATTGATTTCTCCTTCTTTATGTGCACGGTTAGTATGGTTACCCTTGGCTCGGGTTGCCGCCCTTATCTTAAACACCATATCTTCAAAAACCAATAGACAAAAATTATCACTATTCATAATTATGATGAATACAATGTACATCGCTAAAAGTTGACTTATGGATGAAAGCAAACAAAGACTTCTTATGTAATAGTGCACATGAAAAAAGAATGTAGAACACATCAAAATATGTGTACATAGAGATGAAGTTGAATGTGATCTTTTGAGGGAGTTGTAATGGAAGCCAAATCAAAGTTATACCAAAGTTTTGAGTGCATTGATATTAACTAAACTTACGTTCTCAAAACTCAAAAGATGTCACTCCATCAAAATCACTATGAGTGAACCTCCTAAATACGAGACTAGGATTGTAAGAATACATATAAGTTGCGAAGAAGATGAAGGAGAAACAAAAATCTCAATACCATAGCACTTGGATAAGAACCGCATAAGATATAAGGCATAAAAACAAATGGTGGAGAGAAAAGAAAGTACCGTAAAGAGCGAAACACTTTCTTGATAGCCCTCTTTTCTTCGTAGACATCATTGCATAAACGTCGCACTAGTGTTCACGTAGGTGAGTTGTTGGAACACTCATTTCTTAAGCGTGAGTGTTATATAACCCTTGGGTTAAACCCTTGGATATTAGTGTTTATCCTTGAAAACCCTTGGTTTAATTTAATGGGTTAAAGCCTTGAAGCAGAAACTTATGTTCTTGGTTTAAACCTTTGATAATTTATACAAGTGAAGTCTCAATTGAAGGATTTTTACCTTTAAGAATAATTATCCTAAGGTAAAGAAACCTTAGTCTTGGAAGAAGCTTCTCCCAAGGGACACCTTGATGCGTACATGAAGAAAAGGCTTCAATTGAAATAGAAGCCGTACATGAAGAAAAGGCTTCAAAAGGCTTCAATTGAAATAGAAGCCGTACATGAAGAAAAGGCTTCAATTGAAATAGAAGCCATCTGATTTACTTTGAAAAGTTTCCACATGAAGGACATTTGGTTTGACACATGGTGGAATCCCAAGACATGCACCCCTTGGACCTTTGGTATAAATATGGGTGGAGTTGGATGGGTGGATACATGCTCACTCACTCTCTTGGTGGATATTATAATTTAGAAGAAAGCTCCATAGTAGTGGTAATGAGAGCTTGGTTCTTTTCAACTACAAGTGCTTGTGGTACTCCTTGATTTTTGTGTAAGACACCATCTTGGAGCTTGGGAAAATGAGAATCTCTATGAGATTTTTGAGCTTTTTCATTTGTGTGCTACTTTCTAGCCTCGAGAATGATGCCCATACTCGAGAATGGTGCCCACGCGAAGACTTGATCTTTGTGAATCTTAGTAAAAGTGTGTTTTTTTTAGTTGATGCACCTGAAAGCTCCACCGTTATTCCACTCGAAGGCTCATCATTTTCTTGTTAGGTGGCTCATTCAAAGAGGATTGTGAGGAGGGCTCTATAGAACCCCCTCTAAAGCAACCCCCCAACCACCCACACGGGCGGCTATGACAAGCACCATGCGATCTGTACTGTCTGAACAAGCCAAAGAGGAGTGCAACCGATTAGATTCCATCCTTCCTCTTGGAGTTGTAAGAATAGTTGAAGATCATTCTCTTCTTACACTTGTTTTTAGGCCGATTTTGCACGGCATATGGGATAAGTTGCACACATACAAAGCACTCTCGCTTGCAATTTGAAGTTCAAATCACTCTTCATGCACACAATGAGATTATAGTGTTCTCAGCCACGTGCACCTATTTTTTCCCTCTCTCCAACTCTTTACACAACGCGAAGTTGAACCCGAGGAAGATACTCCTTCCAAAAGGAGTTTGAAAGAAGGACTTTATTTACTTAGTGCCCACTCTTTCTCTCAACAAAGAGTGGAAAGACTTCAAAGATTGTTGGATGAAGGAAGGTCCATAACACTACAACCCTAATCATGAAGGAATAAGTGGAGTAGCAAATCGTCTTAGGTGGTCCAAGCCAGTCTACAATTGGAAGGAACTTTCAAAGATAATCACGGAAGCACTCGGTGTATTTTCATCTATTTTTCCTTAGATATTAGGAACAACATTTTTCATTCTCAATTGATTTCTAAAGTAATCAATGGGGAATCCTTATGCTAGCAATATGTTGTTAGATATATCTAGACAAGAAGTAGATTATGCACTGCAAGAAGGGGTTAGACAAGTAGAATACACTTTGGGTCTTCTTGAAATAGGACAACATAAAAGATAAGAAGTTAATATCTATAAAGAATTACATGGGTTACATGGGAAGATGAATGTAATCCGAGCAAATATATTCATCGTTAAGGAGATCCAAACCCAGGGGACCCTTCATACTTCGATTAATGAAGTAAAAGGGAAGTGGAAAAAAAATTGAATACACTTTGTCCAACTTTACTCTACCTACCCAAATGGGTTCCTTGTCCATTCGACAAAGGAACCCAACCTCAAGTAAAGGACCAGATGCTCCTTTACCAATCCATAGTAACTTATCTTTAAAAAATAAAATTGAGGAAGTAACCATAATCCTCCTCCCACTTCCATTAGGTCTAGAAGTCTTTCATTCGCAAAAGATCTAAAACCACCTTAATTCTCAAGGGAAGATAAAGACCAAAACAAGGATGCAGTCTTGATATTTTTGGGAAAATGACAAGACTAACATCAGCTAAAAAACACCCTTGAAGCCTATCAAGTCTTAAAAACAAGTTTGTCACTTGGACCTAAGGATTATAAATAGTGGATGAGTTTAAAAGAGTCTTAGAGAATCCCTAAACTTTGGAACCAATTTGAAGAACTCTTTAAAAAAGAATTCCTACCAAAAAATGAAGACGAGAAAAATTGTGAAGAGTGGGACAAAGTGTTTCAATGAGGATGTCCCCTCTCCTTTTATATTTCTCATTACCAAGAAAGAGTGCTCAAACTTCAAAACTTAGATGATTATCATAAAGTTAGAGGTTTCATCCTTGGTCGCGACAAGCATATCAAACATGAAGTGAAGAGAAGTGCTCCAAAAACTTTAGAAGATGTTATAAAGCTAGCACATATCTATGTGGATCATGCTAAAATTGGAACACAACCACTTCATCTTGTCAAGGAAAATAAAAACTTCAAAAGGGGAAAAAGAAAGTTAGGCACTTTCAAAAAATAAGACTGCAAGACTCCTAGTCTATCACGGCCAGGACCTGAACCTGAGGTATGGGAAAAAGCAAAAAATGAAAACCTATGCTTTAAGTGTCTAAACCCAGGATGGACTATACTATAAGATTCCTCGTCTATCACGGCCAAGACCTGAACCTGAGGTATGGAAAAAAGTAAAAATGAAAGCCTATGCTTGAAGTGCCTAAACCTAGGACGTCTTAGTAAGAACTGTACTGCAAGGGGGAAACAAAAAGCCACCCATGAGCAGAAAGGGAAAGATAAGGCAGGAATCCACTTATTCCAAACTTTAAATCTTGAAAATTGGAAAGTTTGGAAAAAAGTGGAGGTTCTTAATGAAGACTACACCCATCAATATTGTTTGTCTTATTCAACGTGGGTCCAAAATTAGTTTGGACCTCATGACTTAGTCAAACTTCATGCCTGTATAAGAGGGGAAAAGGGCAGAGTCATGATAGATGACTCAGCCATCCATAATTTCCTAAACTACTCACTGATGAAGAGATTAAAGTTACCCTAGCAAAAGTCTCCACATCAGTATATAGTATCCATTATGCAAGGCCAAGATAAGAAGGTCTCGAAACTATGATTTATGATTTGGAAAAAGAGTTTCAAGGTTCTGAGGATAAACTTGACTTCCAGATTATGCATATGGAGAGAACTGATGTGGTTTAGGTAGGGAGTGGCTTTGGGGCTTAGGAAAAACACTTAAAAGAAGTTATTGATTGAATACTTAGGAATTCGATAAAAATGGAATCTGTTATTTGATTCAAGGGGAACATATTGTGCCGAGTATCCCCTTTATTTCAAGTATGGAATTAAGAAAACTTGTAAATATTTAGAAAGTGGAAGTTTTTATGATATTTCCAACCATTGTAAACAATGTTTATAATAGAAAGTTAGTTCCTTATGTCTCGTCTCTATTATCTGATTGTGAAAGGTTTAAATTTAAGTATTTAATGAATAAATACTAGGATGCTTTTCCAGAAGAACTTCCCCATGGCTCACCTCCTTCTCATGGACAAGTCGATCATGCTATAGACTTGCTCCCAAGAACTAAGCCTATATGTAAACCCCCTACATACTCCCATATTCCAAGCAACCGAAAGTAGAGAAACAACCAAAGGAATACCAGAATAAGGGATTCATTCAACCTAGCCATTCACCTTGGGCAACATCCATTCTCTTAGTTAAGAAAAAAGATGGATCAATGAGATTATGCATTGACTATTGAGCCATGAATAAAGTGATAATCAAGAATAAATATCCAATGCCCCGAATTAATGATTTATTTGATCAAGTAAAAGGGGCTAAGATATTTTTAAAGCTTGATCTCTGCCTTAACCATCAAATAAGAATTAGATCTGAAGATGTTTCTAGAACAGCTTTCAAAACCAAATACGTACATTTTGAATTTTTAGTCATGCCTTTTGGACTAATAAATGCCCCTACTACATTCATGATGCTAATGAACACCATATTAAGCTCTTGTCTAGGAAAGTTTGCACTTGAATTTCTTGACAACATTTTTGTCTACAGTGACGATGTAGTTTCTCACTTAGAACACTTGGAAAAAGTTTGCCAAGTTCTAAGAGAAAATAAATTGTTTGGAAAAGAAAAGTGTGAATTGTTTTCAGGAAAAATCGAATATCTTGGGCACATTATATCTAAAAAATAAATTCAAGTAGATCTTCAAAAGTTCCAAGTTATTCTCAACTGGCCACACCCTAAAACCATTACAGAACTTCAAAGCTTTTTAGGGTTAGCATGATACTATGGAAAATTTGTGCAAACTTTGCAAAAATCTCGATCCCTTTATTCAAGAAATCAAAGGAAACCTAAAAGCCTTAACTGGGAGAATGAACAGGTTAAAAGTCTGAGTGGATATGTTCATCTTTAAGGAGATCCAAATGGACATGGGGACCCTTATTACTTTGATTAATGAAGTAAAAGGGAAGATGGAAAAAAATTTGAATACACTTTGTCCAACTTTACCCCTACCTGCCCAAATGGGTTCTTTGTCCATTCAACAAAGGAATCCATCCTCGAGTAAAGGACCACGTGCTTCTTTACCAATCCATAGTAACTTTTCTTAAAAAATAAAAATTGATGAAGTTGTTAGTATATGATCAATGTCTACCCCTCATGATTGTATGCACATTTTGTAAGGCCCCCTTTATGAGGAGAAGCCAAGCGTGCATTACCCAATTGATGGGAATCCCAACTTGAATGTTGGATGAAGGTCATATTGGACCATGTAAGATATTATAAGGAAAGGGAGTTACTAGGGTCCCCAATTGTGGGGTCCGGGGCAGCGGTGAGCAGCCCCGGCTGGGGGGTCCAAGGGGGCCACGGGCCCCCTGGCTGGGGGGTCCCAGGGGGCCAGCGGGCCCCCTTGTGGGGGTCCGGGGGCAGCGCCCCCGGCGCGACGATAAAGGGAATATTCCATGGAATATTCCCTGTCGAAGTCAGAAATCATTTATATTTGTTAGGTCGGTTCAACCAGTCTAAGCCGTGTATGGCAATTACGCGGGCGGTGGCCGCCCACGCTCTACCGCCCATGTATAGCCGTCCATGGCAGGCCACCCATGATCCTATATATACATGACTTCTGCACTACCTAAGATACCGAGTTGAGCCAGCATACCTCTACCTTGTATCTCCCTATCTAGAGTTGTCTAGATCACCATTTAAGCTCTAGCTTGAGAGCGCACGGGTGGACAACGCCATCATCTTTGTACTTGCTGCTAGTAGAAAATTGTTGAGATTCTCCTATATCTGTTATCTTCTCTGCTATTGCTCCTGTGTTATATTGCGTAACTATTGTCTTACAGAAGTAACCATAAGTCCTCCTCCCACTTCCATTAGGTCTAGGAGTCTTTAGTTTGCCAAAGATCTAAAACCACCTTAATTTTCAGGGGAAGATAAAGACCAAAACAAGGATGCAATCTTGATATTTTTGGAAAAATAGCAATACTTACATCAGCTAAAAACACTCTTGAAGCTTATCAAGTCTTAGAAACAAGTTTGTCACTCTGACTTGAGGATTGTAAATGGTGAATGATTTTAAAAGAGTCTCAGAGAATCCATGAAACTTGGAACCAATTTGAGGAACTCTTTAAAAAAGAATACTACAAAAAAACGAAGATGAGTGAAACTAGGAGAGTGGGACAAATTCCTTCAATGAGGACGTCCTCTCTCCTTGTATATTTCTCATTACCAATAAATAGTGCTCAAACTTCAAAACCTAGATGATTTTCATAAAGTTAGAGGTTTTATTTGTGGTCTCGACAAGCATATCAAACATGAAGTGAAGAGAAGTGCTCCAAAAACTTTAGAAGATGTTATAAAGCTAGCACATATCTATGTGGATCATGCTAAAACTAGAACATAGCCACTTCACCTTGTTAGGGAAAATAAAAACTTCAAAAAGGGAAAAAGAAATCTAGGAACTTTCAAAAACGAAGACTTTAAGACTCCTAGTCTATCACGGCGAGGACTTGATCCTGAGGTCTAGGAAAAAGCAAAAAAAAAACTATGCTTTAAGTGCCTAAACCCGAGACATCTTAGCAAGAACTGTACTACAAGGGGGCAACAAAAAGCCATCCATGATCAAAAAGGGAAAGATAAGGAAGGAATCCACTTAGTCCAAACTTTAAATCTCGAAAATAGCAAAGTTTGGAAAAAAGTGGAGGTCATTCATGAAGACTGCATGCATCAATGTTGTTTGTCTGATTCAATGTGGGTCAAAAATTAGTTTGGACCTCATGAATTAGTCAAACTTCATGCCTGCATAAGAGGGGAAAAGGTCAGAGTCATGATAGATGACTCAACCACCCATAATTTCCTAAACTACTCACTAGTGAAGAGACTAAAGTTACCCCAGCAAAAGTCACCACATCGGTATATAGTATCCATGATGCACGGCCAAGATAAGAAGGTCTCAGATACTATGATTTGTGATTTGGAAATAGAGTTTCAAGTTATAAGGATAATCTTGGCTTCCAGACTATGCATATGGAGATAATTGAAGTGGTTTTAGGTAGGGAGTGGCTTTGGGGCTTACGAAAAACACTTAAAAGAAGTTATCAATTGAATACTTTAGATCTCGATAAGAATGGAATCTATTACCTGATTCAAGGGGAGCATGATGTGCCAATTACCCCCTTGATTTTAAGTATGGAATCAATAAAACTTGTAAATATTCAAAGAGCAAAAGTTTTTATGATACTTCCAACCATTCTAAACAATGTTTATAAGATAAAGTAAGTTCCTTTTGTCTCCTCTCCGCTATCTGATTGTGAACGATTTAAATTCTAAGTATTTAATGAATAAGTACTAGGATGTTTTTCTAGAAGAATTGCCCCATGGCTTACCTCCTTCTCATGGACAACTCGATCATGCTATAGACTTGCTTCCAGAAATTAAGCCTATATGTAAACCCCCCTACATACCCCCATATTCCCAGCAAGCGGAAGTAGAGAAACAACTAAAGGAATACCTGAATAAGGGATTCATTCAGCCTAGCCATTCACCTTGGTTAGAATCCATTCTCTTAGTTAAGAAAAAAGATGGATCAATGAGATTATGCGTTTGTTGAGAGTTCCATGCTCCACCCTTTTGTCCAAACATAGATTCATTCTCATGTAAGCACATATATCTAACATGCAAGGGAATTCACCCAAACTCCATATAAGCAAGGCCTCACTTCACTCTCCATAAGCCATTCCACTCTAGCTCATTGCCAACAGTGTGCTCCAACTCCTCATGAAGTCTCCATGCTCATAGAGCAATCATTCATTTTCATTTCCATTTTAATCTATTCATCATGTTTTCATATCTTTTGTTCCTTCCTCCATAGTTAATTTATTTTGTGATTAATTGTAGAGTAGGAGTAGTCCTTTTTCATTTCAACATGGTATCAAAGCATAGGTTAACTTTGTCATTTTGAGTCATGTTTTTGTTACCTTCAACTTTAGTATGTTTTTCTTTCTCAATCCCTCCCTCCCTCTCATATTTTCTTCAATAATAGTGCTTTTAAGCACTACTGTTATTCATTTTGTTTCAGTTTCAGAAGTCTTGTCACTAGCTTTTTTGGTTCTTAATCATTTTTATCATTAATCTTTCAACTTCATTTTCATTCATAAAAATAAAAGGTTTGTGCCTATCACACGTCTATTCTCTGAGTAGTATGACAACAAAGATTTAGTGGAGTCTGCCACGAGAAGCGCAAGCGGCTCACCGCCAGAGTGAGGCCAGAAACTGAACACCTTGAGCTTAACTCCATCATACATGTCTATACTAGAGCTTGAGTTGCTGCCAGTTTCGAAAGGGAGACTACAACTCCAGAGAGAACCGAGAGTTTGTAGTGCCTGCTTGCTCCATCAGTAGAAGCTCTCCTATGAAAGAGTAAGAAGGCTTTCAACCTAGTGATGTGCAGCTTGTCCATCAGTAGAAGCGCTCCTGTGAAACAAGGAGAGAAGAGTTAGAAGGCTTTCAACCTGGTGATGTGCGGGTTGTCCGCTTGAGAAAGGATACTACTGGTTTACACTCGATTCACAAACACCACCCTCTTTGAGAATGTACCGGCGGGCTACGTCTTAGCATCGCCTGTAGTTTTCGTGCTCGTTTATGATGTAGCAAAACTTGGAACTTCTGAGATTCCGGATCAGATCGCTGTATCTACTTCATTCTCGCTCATATCGATTGGGCTTCCTCAGAGCGCGTACTTGAAGTGTTCATATTATTTGCGTACCACAACGGTAGTGAACGTATCTGACACCGATGAGGGCACATGCAAAGTCGACCATCTAGGCACGTTTGCCATCGTGGTCACGGTGTTGGGCTCTACTCAGTCTCCTGTAGGAGTGAAAATTTCTGGAAAGAATGAACACTCGAATACATGGAAGATAGGTCTGGGGTCCGTGATAGGAGGCTTGGTAGCTCTTGTCTTCAACGAAAAGGTATCCGCTGAGGAAACGGACCTTCTGGATGAAGTTGCGCCATTTTTCGCAAGCAGTTGCAAAAGAGATAAGCTCATCAAGAGAAAACGACCAGTTCGTAGAAGCCTTCTCAGGTTGGAGAACGAGGAACTTCGGAGATTGCAAGATCGTCGCTGTAGTGGAGAGTTCCTTGCACAACAGGGAGAGACTCGACGAGTTTCTCAGAGTATTGCTATTGCGAAGCCTCCACTTCTGCAAATTGATCCAAAGTAGTGACTGCACGCATCTGACCTACAAATTCCTAATAATCGACTCAAAATTCAGTGCTGATCTGTGAAGCTACCAGTGACACGACTTACTTGCTCAGTGCAATCAACATTGGTGCAGAGAGTATTTCGCTGACGCCTACATAATCACGTGAAAGCACTTGCAGGGGTCACGATGAATCAGCAGGGTAGAACATGACAAGATTTTCCATGGTCCAATTTGTGGTATGACATAAGCCATGATGTCAATTGCTCAACTACTAGCAGAGAGATAAAGCTATACACGGCTTTTCAAAAAAAAAAGAGCGCCCAATTTGTAGCCATTCAAAGGACTAAGTATTTTTCAATATTGTAGGGCTGCCATTGTGCATAATTTTCTTTTTCTTTTGAGTGCACACTGAAATAGAACATGGCACAATCGTTTTATTTTTCCATTAACTATAAGAGGCCAAAGTCATGTCCTATGTATATTTGGAATTTGAATACTTTGCACAAAGTAGAGAAGAAAATAACTTAAGCAATGCCATTCTATGTATCACATATGGCCTCATGTAAAGGGACTAGACACCACCTTGAGTAGTGCTCAAGGTAGGACCTTCCCTATTTGCACCATTTGTGCTCCATATGTACATCATCAACAGGATGCTACCAAAGATCCCATCAATGGATCCAAAGCAACATTTAACAAAGAACACAAAGCAAAAGGAGATGGCAAATGGTTCATAAGCACTACCTACCCCATGTTGTAAATCCTACATGTCTAGGGATCCCATATGTCCCTAGATCCCATCAAAAACACTTGGATCTCAAATGTCCAAGAATATGTCTTGGGATCCATATGTCCCAAGATCCTAGGGATGCCATATGTCCCAAACTTGGATCCCATATGTCCAAGTTATGTCCAAGGATCCCATATGTCCTTGGATCCTAAAAACCAAATGGACTAAGTGATCCCATATGTCACTAGTCCCCATATTAAAAACAAAAGGGTCATCACATGGAGGGGGGGTGTTGAGAGTTCCATGCTCCACCCTTTTGTCCAAACCTAGATTCATTCTCATGTAAGCACATATATCCCACATGCAAGAGAATTCCCCCAAACTCCATATAAGCAAGGCCTCCCTTCACTCTCCATAAGCCATTCCACTGCTCATTGCCAAGAGTGTGCTCCCGCTCCTCATGGAGTCTCCATGCTCATAGAGCAATCTTTGTAAGTTCATTTTCATTTTCCATTTTAATATATTCATCATGTTTTCATATCTTTTGTTCCTTCCTCCATAGTTAATTTATTTTGTGATTAATTGTAGAGTAGGAGTAGTCCTCTTTCATTTCAACATGGTATCAGAGCGTAGGTTAACTTTGTCATTTTGAGTCATGTTTTTGTTACCTTCAACTTTAGTATGTTTTTCTTTCTCAATCCCTCCCTCCCTCCCATATTTTCTTCAATAATATGGCTTTTAAGCACTACTCTTATTCATTTTGTTTCAGTTTCAGAAGTCTTGTCACTAGCTTTTTTGGTTCTTAATCATTTTTATCATTAATCTTTCGAAATCATTTTCATTCATAAAAATAAAAGGTTTGTGCCTATCACACGTCTATTCTCTGAGTAGTATGACAACAGAGATTTAGTGGAGTCTGCCACGAGAAGCGCAAGCGGCTCACCCCCAGAGTGAGGCCAGAAAGTGAACACCTTGAGCTTCACTCCATCATACATGTCTATACTAGAGCTTGAGTTGCTGCCAGTTTCAAAAGGGAGACTACAACTCCAGAGAGAACCGAGAGTTTGCAGTGCCTGCTTGCTGCATCAGTAGAAGCTCTCCTGTGAAAGAGTAAGAAGGCTTTCAACCTGGTGATGTGCGGGCTGTCCATCAGTAGAAGTGCTCCTGTGAAAGAAGGAGAGAAGAGTTAGAAGGCTTTCAACCTGGTGATGTGCAGGCTATCCGCTTGAGAAAGGATACTGCTAGTTTACACTCGATTCACAAACATCACGCTCTTTCAGGATGTACCGGCGGGCTACATCTTAGCATCACCTGTAGTTTCCGTGCTCATTTATGATGTAGCAAAACTTAGAACTTCTGAGATTCCAGATCAGATCAGTGTATCTACTTCATTCTCGCTCATATCGATTGGGCTTCCTCAGAGCGCGAACTCCAAGTGTGCATATTATTTGCGTACCACAACGGCAGTGAACGTATCTGACACCGATGAGGGCACATGCAAAGTCGACCATCTAGGCACGTTTGCCATCGTGGTCACGGTGTTGGGCTCTGCTCACCCCCCTGTAGGAGTGAAAATTTCTGGAAAGAATGAACACTCGAATACATGGAAGATAGGTCTGGGGTCCGTGATAGGAGGCTTGGTAGCTGTTGTCTGCAACGAAAAGGTATCCGTTGAGGAAACGGACCTTCTAGATGAAGTTGCGCCATTTTTCGCAAGCAGTTGCAAAAGAGATAAGCTCATCAAGAGAAAACGACAAGTTAGCAAAAGCCTTCTCAGTTTGGAGAACGAGGAACTTCGGAGATTGCAAGATCGTCATTGTAGTGGAGAGTTCCTTGCGCAACAGGGAGAGATTCGACGAGTTTCTCAGAGTATTGCTATTGCGAAGCCTCCACTTCTTCAAATTGATCCAAAGTAGTGACTGCACGCATCTGACCTGCAAATGCCTAATAATCGACTCAGAATTCAGCGCTGATCTGTGAAGCTACTAGTGACACGACTTACTTGCTGAGTGCAATCAATATTGGTGCAGAGAGTACTCCGCTGACGCCTACATAATCACGTGAAAGCACTTGCAGGGGTCACGATGAATCAGCAAGGTAGAACATGACAAGATTTTCCATGGTCCAATTTGTGGTATGACATAAGCCATGATGTCAATTGCTCAACTACTAGCAGAGAGATAAAGCTATACACGGCTTTTCAAAAAAAAAGAGCGCCCAATTTGTAGCCATTCAAATGACTAAGTATTTTTCAATATTGCAGGGCTACCGTTGTGCATAATTTTTTTTTTTCTTTTGAGTGCACACTAAAATAGAACATGGCACAATCGTTTTATTTTTCCATTAAGTATAAGAGGCCAAAGTCATGTCCTATGTATATTTGGAATTTGAATACTTTGCACAAAGTAGAGAAGAAAGTAACTTAAGCAATGCCATTCTATGTATCACATATGGCCTCATGTAAAGGGACTAGACACCACCTTGAGTAGTGCTCAAGGTAGGACCTTCCCTATTTGCACCATTTGTGCTCCATATGTACATCATCAACAGGATGCTACCAAAGATCCCATCAATGGATCCAAAGCAACATTCAACAAAGAACACAAAGCAAAAGGAGATGGCAAATGGTTCATAAGCACTACCTACCCCATGTTGTAAATCCTACATGTCTAGGGATCCCATATGTCCCTAGATCCCATCAAAAACACTTGGATCTCAAATGTCCAAGAATATGTCTTGGGATCCCATATGTCCCAAGATCCTAGGGATGCCATATGTCCCAAACTTGGATCCCATATGTCCAAGTTATGTCCAAGGATCCCATATGTCCTTGGATCCTAAAAACCAAATGGACTAAGTGATCCCATATGTCACTAGTCCTGTTAGTCGGCCGCCGGATTGGCGATTGTAAAAACGAAACTGAATCTTGTTCGCACGAACGAAAGGTTGTTACACAAATACGTTGTAATCTTTATATAAAGCAATGAAAAAGAGACACTCAGGGACGTTCCATGAGATCACCAGACTGTCTGTCTGGGTGATTTGTCTATGACGTTATTGTGTGTCGAGTTGGTTAATTTAGAGTCTCTTGTCTAATTTCTGTGGTGTTGATTCGACATTTGTTCAGGTTGTAATTTATAGTGACGACATTCCGTGAGATCACCAGACTGTCTGTCTGAGCGAGTTGTTCTGCGGTATTCGGTTGCGATTGTTCTGTTGATTAAGTGTATCGTAGTGTCACTATTTCTTGTAAGGTGTTGTAACGTGTTGGATGAAATCTGTGTAGTTGCGGTAGTGTTCGGAGAACTGTGAGTCGTATTGTGTTGTCTTCGGTGTTGCAGTCTGTCCTCATACGGCAAAGGTTAAGCTACAGTAAGGGTCGTCTTAAGTTGCACACTGGACTTCCCCCCTAGTACTGTGTGTCTGAGACTATTGTGTTCTTCTATATCTTCGGTTTTGTTTGATTGTTTGTACCCATTCGGTGAAGGTTGAATTACTGATGTTGTCTCTAGTGCTACAGTATTCTGTATTCGGAAAAAAGTCTTGAGTTCATCAAGTAAATCTGTGTCACGATATTGCATAAGCGGAAGCAGTGTGTTCGGTCAACATTGGGGAAGTTTGGGCTGAGTGCTGTAAGGTTGTAGGTGTAACGGAGTCTTGATAGAGTTTTGAGCATCAATGTATTGCTATGTGTAAGTGGTTAGTTTGGGAACTAAGTATAGGGCCTCTGTCTAATAGACCCCTTCCACTCCCAAGAACCCAATAAATGTTTAAACGCACTACTGACAGTTAGTCCCGCGTTTAGACGTTTAACACTGGCGTCCTCTGTGGGAAAGTGGCACCAGATGGTTGCCGTTGGTTTGTGCGAAAGCGGCATCAAAAATGTTTGTTGATTAATTGTGAAAGTGTTCATAGACTGTGAATCGACCGTAAAGAAGGTACACAAAGTATTGCAAACGTAGTATATGCCGGTTACTCGTTCCGGTGAATCATACCCGAGGCATAGAAGAAACCAACAGTCTTGGGGGATACCGAATTTGCTAAGGACGCCTCCAAGAAGTAGAAGCGCAGATAAGTCTAACCTAGTTGTCAAGGCATTGAAGAATGCAAGTAGTCACTCTCCATAAGCCATTCCACTCTAGCTCATTGCCAAGAGTGTGCTCCCACTCCTCATGGAGTCTCCATGCTCATAGAGCAATCTTTGTAAGTTCATTTTCATTTCCATATTAATCTATTCATCATGTTTTCATATATTTTGTTCCTTCCTCCATAGTTAATTTATTTTGTGATTAATTGTAGAGTAAGAGTAGTCCTCTTTCATTTCAACATGGTATCAGAGCGTAGGTTAACTTTGTCATTTTAAGTCATGTTTTTGTTACCTTCAACTTTAGTATGTTTTTCTTTCTCAATCCCTCCCTCCGTCCCATATTTTCTTCAATAATAGTGCTTTAAAGCACTACTGTTATTCATTTTGTTTCAGTTTCAGAAGTCTTGTCACTAGCTTTTTTGGTTCTTAATTATTTTTATCATTGATCTTTCAACTTCATTTTCATTCATAAAAATAGAAGGTTTGTGCCTATCACACATCTATTCTCTGAGTAGTATGACAACACAGAATTAGTGGAGTCTGCCACGAGAAGCGCAAGCGGCTCACCCCTAGAGTGAGGCCAAAAAGTGAACACCTTGAGCTTCACTCCATCATACATGTCTATACTAGAGCTTGAGTTGCTGCCAGTTTCGAAAGGCAGACTACAACTCCAGAGAGAACCGAGAGTTTGTAGTGCCTGCTTGCTCCATCAGTAGAAGCTCTCCTGTGAAAGAAGGAGAGAAGAGTAAGAAGACTTTCAACCTGGTGATGTGCGGGCTGTCCATCAGTAGAAGCGCTCCTGTGAAAGAAGGAGAGAAGAGTTAGAAGGCTTTCAACCTGGTGATGTGCGGGCTGTCCGCTTGAGAAAGGATACTGCTGGTTTACACTCGATTCACAAACACCACCCTCTTTCAGGATGTACCGATGGGCTACGTCTTAACATCGCCTGTAGTTTCCGTGCTCGTTTATGATGCAGCAAAACTTGGAACTTTTGAGATTCCGGATCAAATCCGTGTATCTACTTCATTCTCGCTCATATCGATTGGGCTTCCTCAGAACGCGAACTCGAAGTGTGCATATTATTTGCGTACCACAACGGCAGTGAACGTATCTGACACCAATGAGGGCACATGCAAAGTCGACCATCTAGGCACGTTTGCCATCGTGGTCATGGTATTGGGCTCTGCTCAGCCTCCTGTAGGAGTGAAAACTTCTGGAAAGAATGAGCACTCGAATACATGGAAGATAGGTCTGGGGTCCGTGATAGGAGGCTTGGTAGCTGTTGTCTGCAACGAAAAGGTATCCGCTGAGGAAACGGACCTTTGGGATGAAGTTGCGCCATTTTTCGCAAGCAGTTGCAAAAGAGATAAGCTCATCAAGAGAAAACGACTAGTTCGCAGAAGCCTTCTCAGGTTGGAGAACGAGGAACTTCGGAGATTGCAAGATCGTCACTGTAGTGGAGAGTTCCTTGCACAACAGGGAGAGATTCGACGAGTTTCTCAGAGTATTGCTATTGCGAAGCCTCCACTTCTGCAAATTGATCCAAAGTAGTGACTGCACGCATTTGACCTGCAAATGCCTAATAATCGAATCAGAATTCAGCACTGATCTGTGAAGCTACCAGTGACACGACTTACTTGCTCAGTGCAATCAACATTGGTACAGAGAGTATTCCGCTGACGCCTACATAATCACGTGAAAGCACTTGCAGGGGTGACGATGAATCAGCAGGGTAGAACATGATGTACTATGACATAAGCCATGATGTCAATTGCTCAACTACTAGCAGAGAGATAAAGCTATACACGGATTTTCAAAAAAAAAAAGAGCGCCCAATTTGTAGCCATTAGTATTTTTCAATATTGCACGGCTGCCGTTGTGCATAATTTATTCTTTTTCTTTTGAGTGCACACTGAAATAGAACATGGCACAATCGTTTTATTTTTCCATTAACTATAAGAGGCCAAAGTCATGTCCTATGTATATTTGGAATTTGAATACTTTGCACAAAGTAGAGAAGAAAGTAACTTAAGCAATGCCATTCTATGTATCACATATGGCCTCATGTAAAGGGACTAGACACCACCTTGAGTAGTGCTCAAGGTAGGACCTTCCCTATTTGCACCATTTCTGCTCCATATGTACATCATCAACAGGATGCTATCAAAGATCCCATCAATGGATCCAAAGCAACATTCAACAAAGAACACAAAGCAAAAGGAGATGGCAAATGGTTCATAAGCACTACCTACCCCATGTTGTAAATCCTACATGTCTAGGGATCCCATATGTCCCTAGATCCCATAGAAAACTCTTGGATCTTAAATGTCCAAGAATATGTCTTGGGATCCCATATGTCCCAAGATCCTAGGGATGCCATATGTCCCAAACTTGGATCCCATATGTCCAAGTTATGTCCAAGGATCCCATATGTCCTTGGATCCTAAAAACCAAATGGACTAAGTGATCCCATATGTCACTAGTCCCCATATTAAAAACAAAAGGGTCGTCACATTGAGGGGGGGTGTTGAGAGTTCCATGCTCCACCCTTTTGTCCAAACCTAGATTCATTCTCATGTAAGCACATATATCCCACATGCAAGGTAATTCACCCAAACTCCATATAAGCAAGGCCGCCCGTCACTCTCCATAAGCCATTCCACTCTAGCTCATTGCCAAGAGTGTGCGCCCACTCCTCATGGAGTCTCCATGCTCATAGAGCAATCTTTGTAAGTTCATTTTCATTTCCATTTTAATCTATAAAACATATTTTCATATCTTTTGTTCCTTCCTCCATAGTTAATTTATTTTGTGATTAATTGTAGAGTAGGAGTAGTCCTCTTTCATTTCAACATGGTATCAGAGCATAGGTTAACTTTGTCATTTTGAGTCATGTTTTTGTTACCTTCAACTTTAGTATGTTTTTCCTTCTCAATCCCTCCCTCCCACCCATATTTTCTTCAATAATAGTGCTTTGTAGCACTACTGTTATTCATTTTGTTTCAGTTTCAGAAGTCTTTTCACTAGCTTTTTTGGTTCTTAATCATTTTTATCATTAATCTTTCAACTTCATTTTCATTCATAAAAATAAAAGGTTTGTGCCTATCACACATCTATTCTCTGAGTAGTATGACAACTGAGAATTAGTGGAGTCTGCCACGAGAAGCGCAAGCGGATCAACCCTAGAGTGAGGACAGAAAGTGAACACCTTGAGCTTCACTCCATCATACATGTCTATACTAGAGCTTGAGTTGCTGCCTGTTTCAAAAGGGAGACTACAACTCCAGAGAGAACCGAGAGTTTGTAGTGCGTGCTTGCTCCATCAGTAGAAGCTCTCCTGTGAAAGAAGGAGAGAAGAGTAAGAAGGCTTTCAACCTGGTGATGTGCGGGCCGTCCATCAGTAGAAGCGCTGCTGTGAAAGAAGGAGAGAAGAGTTAGAACGCTTTCAACCTGGTGATGTGCGGGTTGTCTGCTTGAGAAAGGATACTGCTGGTTTACACTCGATTCACAAACACCACCCTCTTTCAGGATGTATCGGCAGGCTACGTCTTAGCATCGCCTCTAGTTTCCGTGCTCGTTTATGATGCAGCAAAACTTGGAACTTCTAAGATTCCAGATCAGATCGGTGTATCTACTTCATTCTCGCTCATATCGATTGGGCTTCCTCAGAGCGCGAACTCCAAGTGTGCATATTATTTGCGTACCACAACGGCAGTGAACGTATCTGACACCGATGAGGGCACATGCAAAGTCGACCATCTAGGCACGTTTGCCATCGTGATCACGGTGTTGGGCTCAGCTCAGCCTCCTGTAGGAGTGAAAATTTATGGAAAGAATGAACACTCGAATACATGGAAGATAGGTCTGGGGTCCGTGATAGGAGGCTTGGTAGCTGTTGTCTGCAATGAAAAGGTATCCGCTGAGGAAACGGATCTTCTGGATGAAGTTGCGCCATTTTTCGCAAGCAGTTGCAGAAGAGATAAGCTCATCAAGAGAAAACGACCAGTTCGCAGAAGCCTTCTCAGGTTGGAGAACGAGGAACTTCGGAGATTGCAAGATCGTCGCTGTAGTGGAGAGTTCCTTGCACAACAGGGAGAGATTCGATGAGTTTCTCAGAGTATTGCTATTGCGAAGCCTCCACTTTTGCAAATTGATCCAAAGTAGTGAATGCACGCATCTGACCTGCAGATGCCTAAGAATCGACTCAGAATTCAGCGCTGATATGTGAAGCTACGAGTGACACAACTTACTTGCTCAGTGCAATCAACATTGGTGCAGAGAGTATTCCGCTGACGCCTACATAATCACGTGAAAGCACTTGCAGGGGTCACGATGAATCAGCAGGGTAGAACATGACAAGATTTTCCATGGTCCAATTTGTGGTATGACATAAGCCATGATTTCAATTGCTCAACTACTAGCAGAGAGATAAAGCTATACACGGCTTTTAAAAAAAAAAAAGAGCGCCCAATTTGTAGCCATTCAAAGGACTAAGTATTTTTCAATATTGCAGGGCTGGCGTTGTGCATAATTTTTTTTTTCTTTTGAGTGCTGACTGAAATAGAACATGGCATAATCGTTTTATTTTTCCATTAACTATAAGAGGCCGAAGTCATGTCCTATGTATATTTGGAATTTGAATACTTTGCACAAAGTAGAGAAGAAAGTAACTTAAGCAATGTCATTCTATGTATCACATATGGCCTCATGTAAAGGGACTAGACACCACCTTGAGTAGTGCTCAAGGTAGGACCTTCCCTATTTGCACCATTTGTGCTCCATATGTACATCATCAACAGGATGCTACCAAAGATCCCATCAATGGATCCAAAGCAACATTCAACAAAGAACAGAAAGCAAAAGGAGATGGCAAATGGTTCATAAGCACTACCTACCCCATGTTGTAAATCCTACATGTCTAGGGATCCCATATGTCCCTAGATCCCATAAAAAAACACTTGGATCTCAAATGTCCAAGAATATGTCTTGGGATCCCATATGTCCCAAGATCCTAGGGATGCCATATGTCCCAAATTTGGATCCCATATGTCCAAGTTATGTCCAAGGATCCCATATGTCCTTGGATCCTAAAAACCAAATGGACTAAGTGATCCCATATGTCACTAGTCCCCATATTAAAAACAAAAGGGTCATCACACGAAGGGGGGGTGTTGAGAGTTCCATGCTCCACCCTTTTGTCCAAACCTAGATTCATTCTCATGTAAGCACATATATCCCCCATGCAAGGGAATTCACGGAAACTCCATATAAGCAAGGCCTCCCTTCACTCTCCATAAGCCATTCCACTCTAGCTCATTGCCAAGAGTGTGCACCCACTCCTCATGGAGTCTCCATGCTCATAGAGCAATCTTTGTAAGTTCATTTTCATTTCCATTTTGATCTATTCATCATGTTTTCATATCTTTTGTTCCTTCCTCCATAGTTAATTTATTTTGTGATTAATTGTAGAGTAGGAGTAGTCCTCTTTCATTTTAACATGGTATCACAGCGTAGGTTAACTTTGTCATTTTGAGTCATGTTTTTGTTACCTTCAACTTTAGTATGTTTTCCTTTCTCAATCCCTCCCTCCCTCCCATATTTTCTTCAATAATAGTGCTTTTAAGTACTAGTGTTATTCATTTTGTTTCGGTTTCAGAAGCCTTGTCACTAGCTTTTTTGGTTCTTAATCATTTTTATCTTCATTTTCATTCATAAAAATAAAAGGTTTGTGCCTATCACACATCTATTCTCTGAGTAGTATGACAATAGAGAATTAGTGGAGTCTGCCACGAGAAGCGCAAGCGGCTCACCCCTAGAGTGAGGCCAGAAAGTGAACACCTTGAGCTTCATTCCATCATACATGTCTATACTAGAGCTTGAGTTGCTGCCTGTTTTGAAAGGGAGATTACAAATCCAGAGAGAACCGAGAGTTTGTAGTGCCTACTTGCTCCATCAGTAGAAGCTCTCCTGTGAAAGAAGGAGAGAAGAGTAAGAAGGCTTTCAACCTGGTGATGTGCGGGCTGTCCATCAGTAGAAGCGCTCCTGTGAAAGAAGAAGAGAAGAGTTAGAAGGCTTTCAACCTGGTGATGTGCGGGCTGTCCGCTTGAGAAAGGATACTGCTGGTTTACACTCAATTCACAAACACCACCCTCTTTCAGGATGTACCGGCGGGCTACGTCTTAGCATCGCCTGTAGTTTCCGTTCTCGTTTATGATGTAGCAAAACTTGGAACTTCTGAGATTCCGGATCACATCGGTGTATGTACTTCATTCTCGCTCATATCGATTGGGCTTCTTCAGAGCGCGAACTCGAAGTGTGCATATTATTTGCATACCACAACGGCAGTGAACGTATCTGACACCAATGAGGGCACATGCAAAGTCGACCATCTAGGCACGTTTGCCATCGTGGTCACGGTATTGGGCTCTGCTCAGCCTCCTGTAGGAGTGAAAATTTCAGGAAAGAATGAACACTCGAATACATGGAAGATAAATCTGGGGTCCGTGATAGGAGGCTTGGTAGCTGTTGTCTGCAACGAAAAGGTATCCGCTGAGGAAACGGACCTTCTAGATGAAGTTGCGCCATTTTTCACAAGCAGTTGCAGAAGAGATAAGCTCATCAAGAGAAAACGACCAGTTGGCAGAAGCCTTCTCAGGTTGGAGAACGAGGAACTTCGGAGATTGCAAGATCGTTGCTGTAGTGGAGAGTTCCTTGCACAACAGGGAGAGATTTGACGAGTTTCTCAGAGTATTGCTATTGCGAAGCCTCCACTTCTGCAAATTGATCCAAAGTAGTGACTGCACGCATCTGACCTGCAAATTCGTAATAATCGACTCAGAATTCAGCACTGATCTATGAAGCTACCAGTGACACGACTTACTTGCTCAGTGCAATCAACATTGGTGTAGAGAGTATTCCGCTAACGCCTACATAATCACGTGAAAGCACTTGCAGGGGTCACGATGAATCAGCAGGGTAGAACACGACAAGACTTTCCATGGTCCAATTTGTGGTATGACATAAGCCATGATGTCAATTGCTCAACTACTAGCAGAGATATAAAGCTATACACGGCTTTTCAAAAAAAAAAAGAGCGCCCAATTTGTAGCCATTCAAAGGACTATGTATTTTTCAATATTACAGGGCTGCCATTGTGCAAATTTTTTTTTTTCTTTTGAGTGCACACTGAAATAGAACATGGCACAATTGTTTTATTTTTCCATTAACTATAAGAGGCCAAAGTCATGTCGTATGTATATTTGGAATTTGAATACTTTGCACAAAGTAGAGAAGAAAGTAACTTAAGCAATGCCATTCTATGTATCACATATGGCCTCACCAGTATTTCATGTATGTATATTAAAAAGAAAATTGGCTAAACAAGAAAATCTTGTATCTTTAGATACCCTAGTTTAACCAAATTCCCTTCATAACATCCCTCATGAACCAAAAAAAGATACTATGCACTCGAGATAAAAAGACTAGGAACAATTTATATAAAGAGTGTCTCGTTAAATGGAGGGATGAGATAGAAAAAAGCACCACTTGGGAATAGGTCAGTTCTATAAACAAAATATTTCCCTCATTTTCAACTTCAAGTTAGGAATGAGGCAAAATCTTTTGAGAGTGAGTCCATGATCAATGAATTAGATCATGGTGCATGAAGGAATACTCCACATATTATACCAACACACATTTTCAATGATGAAAATGTTAAAGGGGGGAAGAATGTTATATGAACCTTGGGTTAAAACTTTGGATATTAGTGTTTATCCTTGGAAGCCCTTGGTTTAATTTAACGGGTTAAATCCTTGAAGTAGAAATTTATGTTCTTGGCTTTAACCCTTGATAATTTATTCAATTGAAGTCTTAGTTGAAGGGTTTTTTACCCTTAGGAATAATTATCCTAATGTAAAGAAACCTTAGTCTTGGGAGAAGCTTCTTCTAAGGGACACCTTGACGTGTATGTGGAGGAAAGGCTTCAATTGAAATAGAATCCATGTGATTTACTTTGGAAAGTGTCCACATGAAGGACACTTGTAAGGACATGTGGTGGAATCTCAAGATATGCACCCCTTGGACCTTTGGTATAAAACATGGGTGGAGGTGGATGGGTGGATACATACTCACTCACTCCCTTGGTGGATATTATATTATGCACCCCTTGGACCTTTGGTATAAACATGGGTGGAGGTGGATGGGTGGATACATACTCACTCACTCCCTTGGTGGATATTTTCGAAGAAAGCTTCACAACACTGGAGATTATGTGTTCAATCCTTGTGGGGTGTTGGACATACCTGCGTCAATATATCCAATCTATCTTTGTAATGTCTTTGGGTCGTTGAAAATAGATAACTTCAGGCAGCCCTTTGTTTGTGAGGCTTTGACAATCTAACTTCTACTTTGTGAGATATGGAAGGTTTCATAGGTACTATGCCTTTCACTTGTACAATTGTTCTTTTAATATATTTAAACACACTAGACTTTGATCTAGCTTCCTTAAAAAAAAGTAACATTAGTATGGATTCACACTATAGTGAAAATACTCTTATAGAATTCCATGTGGAAAAAATTTAGGCTCGTTTCACATATGAGCAGTGGAACTCACACATAAACTGCCTCTGTTCCACTTGGAAATTCAAAAAATAAAAGCACCTCTGCTCACATACGAGAGCTGAACAAATTTCCCTCTCTCTCATTGACTACGGTGCTTCTTATACTTTTCCCCTATGTGAAATGTAGAGAACTTCGGCACATAACTACTTTCTTACTTTTCCGCAGAGAATGGTTTTATCTTATATTACTCTTCCACGTGGAAGGTACATGTAGGGAACGAGATGAGAGGGTCAGAACAAAATTTAGCTTTCATTTGATGTGGATCAATGTGATCAGTGTGCCACCAACCCTATGTGAATATTTACATACACATGTTAAAGCTTAATTGCTCTAGTTTCAGACCCTCTTAACAGTGTACTGACTTTCCTTGTCTGAACAAAATCAACACAAATGGAACATTGAAAATTTATTGCTATAAGACATCGAACTCACAATCCAATGGGTATTATGTTCATGTTTGTTTGCAATACCCCTTAGTGTGAATGGCTAAAGCGAAGGAGACACTTTGCAAAAAAAAAAAAGGCCATCTCTATGTCGCTCAAGTAGTATGAACTCAACCTTAGTATGTGAGATTTGTGGATCTTCGGCCTCAATAAATGCCATAATCTTTTATCATTTGTAGGCCATACACGTACATGAAAAACCTCCTCATACAAGTTGCATGAGGTCGTTCTCCTTTTCACATGTTATTATGCGGTTTGGAAACTCCACTTCATGTGCATCACTCTTAAGATTTCGAAACTTCGTTTTACGTGCAACATTCATATTTTTTTCCAAGTCCGCATAATCTAGTGGTTTGACGCCTTAAGTTTGGGAGGAAGTCTTGAATTCAAGCCTTAGCTGAACATATCTACGAGTTTCTGAAAGATGGGTGCCTCTACTTACAAGGTGAAGTGTGTAAGTGTGTTTTTACTTCATTGTACTCTTAAAAAAAAAGCATATGAGTTTTCGAGGGATTCTCCAGCTAGCATTAGCATTAGTCTATTAGAATATGGATATTCTTTGATTCTCCTCGTATATTGTTACTTCTAACTTTCATTACTTGTTTTACAAGGTCCATCTACACACCTTCATCGCTTTCAAAAAGATCATCTTGCCCATAGATCTTATTTCCTTGCCCCTCAATTACACGCCCTAAGCCTTGCTGAAATATAATGTAAATGCTTCTTGATTTTTCAACGCACTTGTCTAAGGCATACACAACTATCTAACATGTTTAGGGGGTGTGGTGTAGTGCTAATGTCTCGAGCTTGAGGTAAAAGGCCTAAGTTTCAAGTCCCTTCTATTGGCTTGACTTGACCTCCTAAGGTGGGTGATAAAGGGGTCCCTTGAGCGTGTGCAAAGGTTTCTTTTCATTTCAAATTCATAAGCAACGTAGATCCTAGGTTAAATGACCCACTAAGGCTGTCCCAAAATGTTACATAAACTTATGTCAATATGTGCTAAAATGTTACATAAACTTATGTCAATATGTGCTAAAAGGTTAGCATAGTTTGTGTGATATACATAGAAACCATTTGTAGATTTACATGTGGAAGTGCAAAAACCAATCACCATCTATTGCAATAATCTTAGCAGCATTCAGTTAGCATCAAATCTTATTTTTCATGCTAGAACAAAGTATATCGAGGTACATTATCACTTCATGAGAGAGAAGGTATTAGAAGGTGATATTGATATTGTTTATGTGAGCAAAGATGAGTAGGTTGATCATATTTTCACTAAATCATTAAGAAGCTTAAGAAGTTTTGGAAGATGCTTGGATTAGAGGACATGCCATTGAGCAAGGGGAGTGTTGATATATCAAGCTCAACATGTGATGATCGAGGATGACACATATCACTTTTTCATTTCTTTGACATGTGTAGTGGTAATGTCGATATATGTCATGGATAGTTTAGTGAGCTTTACTGGATTCATCTACCGAGAGTGATGGCACACTTGTTTCTTGCCAGCTCACTCATTCACGGACACTGGGTTTTTCCTTATGTATTGTTCTTTATACATTGCACTAGTTGTATTGTTGTATTAGGTCATTCTTGTATATTCCTTTTATGTAGTAGTAGTAGAAGAAGAAGATAATTCTTCCTTGCCTCAATCTATGTGTGCTCTTCTTTGATTGTGAGAGTGTGTGAGTGAGATCTCTTCCTTGTCTCCTTCCTCGTGACACAGAGGGGAGCTTGCCTCCGTCTACAGGGTCCGGGGGGCCTATCCCCCGGCCCATAGGGCTGAGACGGTAGGACTTTTGGTCATGGAGATATTGTCGGATTGTATATCTTGTCGACTATTTTGTATCTTCCGACTATGTTTATCTACCAAATCCCCTTTTAAAAGCTACATAAGCATGGCCCACGTTGAGCTTTGCATAGCATTGCACACTAGTAAGACCTTCATCTAGAGTTTGTTTAGATTGCCATCTAAACTCCACATTGGAAGTGCATGGGTGGACAACATCATCATTGTAATTGCCTTACTCTTGGCAATATGAGAATTTGAGTTCTCTATCTCTCAATCTGCATTTTGTATGAGTTTTTCTCTCAACTCTGTCTACCAGTGTATTCCATTGTGCTATTAATTTCTTACACTCTCATGGCATCAACACAACCCCTCAATGTCATTGTGATGTTAACACTTAATGTTAGGATCCATGGGGTCTTTTTCCTCCTTTTATGCATCAAAACAAGGATTCCACACTTTTTGATTCTAAAACATCCGTGACACATCCTTATAAAACAATTCAAGGGCTATTCAAAGCTGATCAAAACCTTGTTGCTTAGCTCGTAGTTGTTTTAGTATTTTATGTGGCACAAATCCAACATCACATTAGCCAACAAATCACCTTCTTAGATCACCATGCTCTAGATCTACCTTGGCATGAAAATTTTCCATGAACAAAGAGGCACAATGCAAGATTTTACGTAGTATATTATAACATAGGAAATTTTACGATTAAAGAGAAGAAACTTAATGTTTCACAAATAAAGAAGAATAAATCTTTAAAATCAATCATTCACGTCGTTTATTAGTCTATTCTTTCTAGGATAGACAATGCACTACCAAATGAACACGGAGATGAAGGTAAAAAATATCCAATATTCAATTTTAAGTGTTAAGTTGAGGTGTTCGAGCACTTGATAAGAAGAGAAGACCATGTAGCTTTTAACTAAACAAAACGTTAGAAGTTGTTATTATTACATATACGAAAGCATATTTATGAAGTAAAGCCAACTGTCGATGTTCATTAATTTCAACATTGCAATGGAATTTGCCGATAATAACTTTAGGTAGTACATATATGAATTATGAAACACCTAATATAACACAAAAAGTTCCGTTATCTAAACAATATGAACATAATCTTAACCATAATCTAATAGAAGATAAAAAGGAAGGACTTGAACGTGCAAGCCTTTAGATAGACTGTAAATAACCATATGAAGAATTGTTGAAATTAATTTTGTAGTGTCCATTATTAAAAAAAAGTCAAATTATAAATATTGCGTAATGCATCTTAGAGAGAAAACATATTTACTTCATGTGCCATAGGCGAATTGGTTGGGCACTTACTTGTTGAGGTAGAGGTTATGTGCTCAATCTCTACGAGTTATTGAACATGTCTGGGTAGTTTGGCCAGTCGATTCTTGTAATGCCTTTTGATTGCTGAAACTAGATGCCTTTGGGCAACTCGTTAATTGTGATTCTTCGGCAATCCAACTCCTCCTTTGTGAGATACGGAAAGTCCCATGGGTACTATGTCTTTCACTTGTACAATTGTTTTCTCAATACATTCAAACCAGAGGAGATTAATACTTCTACCAAAGGTACAATTGTTCTTTCAATACAATCAAACCCGAGGAGATTAGGCTTCCTTCTTCCTAGCCATTGGGAGGGAAGCTCGTAATGATTGCGGGTTTACTAAAAAACACTGAAGTCTGCTCAAAGAAAAGAGAAGAAACATATCTATGGAGATTGTAGCCTCTTACATCCAACTTTTTAATAGAGTGCCCTATCACATATATCAAGGTTATTGATGCGTTACTCCCAAAGACACATGGAATTAAACAAAGCGTGGATGTTCCTTAGAGGGAATTCCATGATTTTGCACTCTATCACATATATCAAGGTTATTGATGCGTTACTCCCAAAGACACATGGAATTAAACAAAGCGTGGATGTTCCTTAGAGGGAATTCCATGATTTTACATTTCTAACCTCGTCTGTCAAGACCATTTGTTTGATTGAAAATTAGAGTCTTCTTCATTGCACTTTAGCTCCATTCTTCACCTATCTGCGCTCAAAGGTTAACGTCTGGGCAAATTCTCTCCGCAGTTTTGACGGAACAGATCCGTACTGAGAGACTCTGCAAGTCGATCACGGCGAGCAGTTGCGAAGGCTTCGTTCTCGAGGCTATACAATACTGAATCACGAGCTTCGTCCATTTCAGCAGGTGTATTTCTTTTTCCATCGGAGCTTCTGGAGCTTTTATTTTCCTGTAGTGGCTGCGCTCTGCCAAAATGTTTGCTCTTAGTGAGGCGGACATGTTGAGTGCCAATAGCCATTTTGGATATTTTTTCCCTCCAGATACTTTCGACCTTTCAAAGTTTTGTAGGTTTCTGAAACAAGCATCAGAGCTGGACTTGGCCCGCCTATTCTACTTCTAACCTCCCTTTAATCATGAAAAATGAGATATTCGCTCAGGAAGTAAGAAAACATCATAACGATTTTATTTCGGAATACGCATGAAAAAATTGTCCTCAATCACGATGGATCTTCTTCTGATAGTAATATCTACCTTCCAAGAGGATCTGAATGTTGAATTTTTCAGATCCGATTTCATGTACGGATGAATGGGTTGCTGCACACTAATTTCATTTCCAATTTAACATGGATGATAAAACCCGAGTAAGAGTATGTGTGGGAAAGCTGGAAACTTGCAACGTTCTTCCATACTGTCTGAAAACACGGAGTCCACAATCGGTTGGCTACTCGATGTCTTCTTTGCGAATTCGCCATTTTTCATCCGTGCATTCGTCAGAACTTAGCGTCTCTTGTGAAAATTTTCATTTTTTGGGTGCTCGTAACTTTTCTGTAAGTCTTGTAACTTTCATGTAATTATTTTCAGATCATCGTCATGTTTTGGTCATTGGTTTATTGAAGCTCGTGGCATGTTGCCTACCCATGTTTTCGTCCAATAATGGGGACCAACATCTGCATTGCGAAATACAGTTTTTTCTATCGATCACTTGATTATGTAGTATATTCTGAACGACAATGTCGTTTAAAAGGGATTTTGGAATCAATTGTTTTTTAATGTCACGATCCTTGCATTCCGAAATCGCTGAGTTCTTATGCGTGTGTGTGTGCTTTTTAATAAACCAAGAATAAAATATCGTCCTTGCTCATCCTTATCAGCTCTTGGTTTGTTCTGTTTCAAATTCATATACATTTTAGTGCTAGCATTCTGAAACCACTTAATCTGAGATTATCCTGATCACATCTAGGCATGTAATTTATTTACTCTTATCTGTTTATGAGTCATGTATTGAGAGTAGAGTTGCATAGCTTCTCTTTTGCCTCTCAAAAGAGAGGTGGTTAGAAAAGGACGAAAGGAGACCAGGGGAACTCTGCTGAATCACTGGTGCAATAAGAAAATAAGCCCTACTGTCTAGATATGTATTATGGCAAGTTTCCTACGATTCATTGTGTATGTGCAGAGCAAAATTGCATTCAAATCTCTTGAAATGTGTGGGAAATGTGCATCAACATGTTTGTAGTTATACTTTTTAATTTTGCATACAAGTAATAATAACATATAATTTCATGGAGAGTTTCTTTTCTTTTTCCCAGGGATGGATGCACTCAAGGCTGCTGGAAATGAAGCTGTTAGACAAGGCAATTACACTTCTGCAATTGATTTGTACACACAGGCATTAAGTTCTATCGACAAAAATATGGTGGATGATTTGGCAGCATTGCATAGCAATTGCTCATTTGCACATCTTAAACTCGGCCAGCATCCAGAGGTTGTTTGAACTGTCATAATGCTGTGATAAACCCACTTTATGCTCATGCTCTTCAAGTATTACTTGAGGCTTCGTTGCCTGAGGTGTTTGATCTATCAAGTTATCTATCGCAGGCCCTTGACCAAGCTAACAAATGTGTCTCAGTGAAACCAGACTGGAGTAAGGTATGCTTATATATTGAACTTGTTAAGGTCTCTCAAACATTTAGTGACGTGAAAGAGATTGATGTTACTGCTATTTGTTAGGAGCATCACCATGATCTTATCTCATTTCATTTCCTATTTATTTGTTGTAATGGATCATGTTCTTTTGCGTTTAATGAGAAGGTTCATATGAAGAGTTTTAAAACTTCTGTAGCATGTTATCTATCTTAATACAGAAGTGACTTTTTAACTTTAACGAGAGAGATTTGTGCTTAAATCTAAAATTGTTTTTGTGAGAAGGTTCATATGAAGAGTTTTAAAACTTGTGTAGCATGTTATCTATCTCAATACAGAAGTGACTTTTTAACTTTAACCAGAGAGATTTGTGCTTAAATCCAAATTTGTTTTTCGACCTGAACATTTCCATGTGATGTTGAGGGATTTTGTATGCAGAATTGCTGGACTCAACCTTCTTCATTTAATCATTACAGACTATAGTTAAGTCCCAAAAATGAAAGCTTTAATTCATAGTACGAAAAAGCCTTCTGGTGCAATGTGACAATACTTTTGTTGGGAGGTTTTTATGTGAGTGGGTTGAAGAGACACATTGTCAGCTTGGTCTTGACATGCATAGCAAAATCTTAGCAAATAATGGGATTCATTATTACACACTATATCTGTGAAGAGAGACATTGTCAGCTTGGTCTTGACATGCATAGCAAAATCTTAGCAAATAATGGCATTCATTATTACACACTATATCTTTATGTGAGTGGGTTGAAGAGACACATTGTCAGCTTGGTCTTGACATGCATAGCAAAATCTTAGCAAATAATGGCATTCATTATTACACACTATATCTTTGCAAGTACTCTTAAAGATCAGATTCTCTAGTCTGGTGGATTTAAGGTTTTCTCCTGGCTACACAGAGTTTATTCCTGCATGTTAGCAACTGTACATACTAGTGTGAATTCTTTTGTCAGTATTTGCTATTTTAACTTGCAGTGTTCAATTACAATCTATCTTTTCCTTTCTATTATTTTATATAATATTCTCCGAATAATATGATTTATACTGTTAGTTTATTCGGCTGCAACTGTTGATATATTTAGGTAGTGATGTGTGTGAACACACTATGATTGCCGGGGCATTCCCTCTTTAGGATGTGTTGATATATTTAGGTAGTGATGTGTGTGAACACACTAGGACTGCTGGGGCACTTTTTTCCCTCTTTAGGAGGTTTTTTTCCCTGGCTTGTATATACGCCTATAACCCTAACGGGTAACTTATCTTTGAACATTCTCTTGGTAATACATTCAGAATTGTGTGCTCTGCTCGAAGCTTCTTCTTCTTCCTTGTGCTTTGCGCGTGCTTCCGCAAACCTCAAACTCCAACAATTCGTATGAGAGCGGGTCTTCGCTTCATCTAAGGCGTCGTTGATACCTCTCCGGTCACTTCTCAGAATCGCATAGTGAGCATACTCAGAGCGATTAGGAGTTCAAAACATCTTCACTATGTCATGTCGAAATTGCGATCTGAGCTCGTTTCGGCTTGCGAACGCACTATTGCAGCGTCTTTTTGTGCCAAGGATATATACAGGTTACGGTTCGCTGGTATAAATGCCTCGAAATCTTCCACATGTTTAGCAGAACTCGACATGGTAGTTTTGTTCAACTTTTTGAGATGTAGTCATTTTTCTGCATCAAGGTATATTAGTCAGTGACCATGACCGAGAGCAGTGATGTATTCCGTATGTTGGCTCTTGAGGATAAGTTGGGGTACCAATTACCCATTATGGGCTTATATGATGCTTCATGTATTGGTTGCAAAAAGATTGTGGAATATTTTGTAGGGTGAAAAACGTCCTATTACACTTACAAATATCGTTACTGAAGGTGATGCAGATGGCGTCGAAGATGGTGATATTCTTAATGTTCTTGTTCGTGCAACAATTCGTGTTGCAGTTCGTGCTCGTGCCGAAGTTCTTGCTTCACCTATTGCAGTTCGCTAGGATGGCAGAGATGCCCAGGCACGTGCATTGATAGCTTTGTCTAAACGAGCCATTATTCTTCACATTCGCTCTTGTAGAAAATCAAAGGATGCCAATGATACACTTACCACTTTATACTAGGCAAGGAATGAGGCTCGTATTGCATACCTCCAAAAACAGTTGGAGACTGAGCACATGAATTTAGATTCCATGGACATTCTTTTGACAAAGATCAAAGATTTGAAGGAGCAATTGATTTCTTCTGATGAAGTCTTGCCTGACAGCTCAATGTGCATACTGTTCTGAATGGTCTTCTAGATTCATATCAGAGTTTTGCTTTTACTCTTCGATTGATGATGAAAAGCCGACAGTTGGAGGCACAAGTAAGTTCTCCACTTTTTGTATCTACATGTGAAGAGGAGGCTACAGGGTTGTAGTCCCTCTCAATCATCTTATGGCTACTATGGGGCAGCTTGCCTTCCTAACTACAAGAGGAGGAGGCTTGCTCATGGAGAAGCCCTTGCATGATGAGTAAGAAAAGAGATCTTTAATGGTTGAAGACCAATGAGTGGAGATCAAGAGTCAAAAAGCGAAAACATATTCACGAGATTAGGAGGATTGTGGGTGTTGAGCTATGTACTCAAGGATTTTTGGGATCCATATGATGCTCTATTAAGTGGGATTGTAAAGGAGCATTCCGCCTAGGTGCTCTACAAATTCGCTAGTTGTGATAATGAACAAGTGTTGGACTACTCATGGGAGTTGTTCTTGCGGTTGATGGAGACCATTAGTGAGGGCTATGTCTTACGATGGTTCAATTGCATCTAGATAGTTGGCGAAGCCTTCGTGGAAGGGATTTGAACTTGATGGATGGTGGATGATAGAGGACCAAGGATTACTTGATGCTCCTATTGATGTATGTTTGCCACTTCCATGATGTATGTTTTTTTATTATTGGGCATTTGTGCATTTTGCATTTGGCTTGATGGGTGGTTCCATAGAGGTCTCAACTCTTATATATCTTTCTTTTTAAGGGAAATTCTATTAGGATTGCCTATTAGGATTGCCACTTTGGGATCCGACAATTAGTCCAATCGAGGTTTTGTAGCCAATTAGTCATGGGACTCGACTTGCCTGCATGATTGGTTACTATGAGAGGAAGATGGTAAGAAAGGATTCCACCACAACTGGTTACTCTTTGGGTACAATAAGGTAGGTACATGCTAGAATGAGGTTTGTTTTGACACATTTCTCTCATCCCATATGTATTGTACCTTGACCTTGGTAGGCAAGTATTTTTGCATGATTCTTCAATGGAACCTTTAATAGGAGTTGTCCATTGGGATGCATGTGGTGCTCTCCCAATTGAGACTAGGCATAGGGTATTTGGATATGAATTAAACCTTGATTAGGAGGTTTTTGTATGCACACGTGGACTATCTTGAGACGAGAACTTGAGTAGTGGAGGCCAACATGCTAGAATGAGGTTTGTTTTGACACCTCGCATCCCCATATGTATTGTACCTTGACATTGGAAGGCAAGTATTTTATCATGATTCTGTGCTATGCCAGTTGAGGCTAGGCATAGGGTCTGTGGCCTTGAGTACGGGGTGTTTGAACGTACATGGGTACTATCTTGAGTGTAAAACATGATAGAGCTCATACTAGAGGGGTATCACCACTATGGGTTCTAACCTCATTAGGCATGGTGCCATTTGATTCTTCACCAGTAGACACGAGTTGATGGCGAGGGTCTTGGTTATAAGTTCCATATGGAGAACTCTTGAGCAAGTTTCTCACTGTCTAGGTGGAATGGTTGCGTACCTAGTTGTCGGTCGGCTTTGTTCAAGAGGGGTTGCCAGTATCCTAGAAACTCTTAGCATCGGGGCTCCTACGCGTAGGAGTTTGGAGTGCATATGTTGTGTAGACATTTTTTTGAGATCAAAGCATAGATTGAATAAAAATTGGAGACCATGGAGGACATGTTGGGAGAAGATGATTATACGCTTCTTTGAGGTAGAGTGATCTTGGATGGCATTGTCCTAAAGATACCACTTGTAGACATGGTCAAGGTGGAGTCTCCCGTTATTGAGGAGATTGCCCTTTGTGGTAGCCCTCTTGACACCTTACCAGTGATAGTAGCTCCTGCTCCCTTAGTGCTTTCCATATTTGTGTCGTCGATCGGTATGCGGATATAATGAAACATGTATGTTCCATATTTGTGCCTTCGATCGGTATGCAGATATAATGAAACATGTATCTCCCATATATACGATGCGATTGGGTTAGTAACATTCGTTGCTTGTGTGTGCTTATGATATTACTTAACATGGACTTTTGATATAGCGAGTTGCATAGTACAAACAAAGAGATTTAAATCGCGATTAAAAATCGGGATTTAAACGATTTAATCGTTTTAATCGCTGGGATTTAAAATAAAAATCGCGATTTTTATTCTTTTGCAATTTTTATGATTTTTTTTTTTTGGAAATTTGTGTATATACACATGTAAAACATTCTAATATAATAATATATATCATAAACTTTATTTATAATGCATTTCATATGGATATAATGCATGTAATATGGATATAATGCATGATAATATCTCAAAATAGAGCAAAAATATAAAAAAAAAAATCGAAAAAAATAAAAATCGTGAATAAATCGTTCGAGATCTAAAAGATTTTTATTTTATGAAAAAATCGCGATTTTTTTGTACTATGGTGAGTTGGTATTATCCACATGAGCCATTAGGAGATTCTTGAGTTTTGTACTAAGTATTTCGTATGAATATAGAAAGAGAGAAAGAGAGAAGAACATGAAGACAACCTAGTGCCTTGTTGTCTTTATAGACACCACGTTGTCTTCATCTTATCCTACTTAATTGGCTCGTAATCTTTAGGGTGGTAGGGGGATGGACCTTAGGGTACTTTGGGAATTTGAGATGATCTAGAGTTAATGTGTGCTTTGAGTTATTTTTTAAGGATTGTGGTCCTTTGCAAATCACAAGGATGGTAACTTGCATGCCCTACGAGGTGGATTTGAGGACAAGTCACTTGGAAAAGTGGTTGTGACAAGGTGGTTTGGTAATATTAGGAGGAGATTCTGAGCTTGGAGGAGTTTACTAGGTATGTTCCATTGGAGCCTTTGATGGTTTTGGATGAGGGGGTTAGAAAGTCTCGTGGGGCTTCTTATGTAGAGTATTTGATCAAGGGGGAGCGCATGCATTAGATTTTAGGATTGAGGAGTCAATTAGGTCTTTGAAGCATCGAGTACTAGTTCGTAATTGAAGGAAATGAAGAGGACAACAATTGAAAATTAAGGGGGAAATGCTAATCAACAAAATCAAAGGACACTTGGATGGGTAGTTGTGTTTTAAGTGTTTGGCCAAGTGTGGAGTGTTTGGCCAATGTGGATTGGGTCACCTCTCATTTGTCTTTCATTCCTTGTAATGAGACACTTGGACTCTTTGTACTTGGTGGACTCACCTGTTCACATGCAGATTTCGATGTGGCGGTATGGGATTCTAGTCTTTGAGGTGATGGACAATTCATTTGAGGTGATTAAGGCATATGAAATCTGCATGACAATTCATTTGTGGGCAATTCACCTCTTTTCATGAGTTTTTTAACTTTTATTAGAGTTTTGCTTTGGCCCTTTGTTTTATGATGAAAGGAGATTCCAATGCCTTATCATTTAAAGATTTGGTTTTTATTTTGTTGAAAGAGAGCCTATCTAGAATGAAAAAGGTCCATTGTTTGTGTTGCATATCAAACTTTTCTTGCTTATTAGAAGGGTAAGGGTAGAGTATGCTCTTTGGTACGTAGACATTATTGAATACTTTATAATTAAAGATAAGAGGTAGAATAAATCAACGAAGAAGAAACATTTTTGTAAGCATTGTAAGGTTAATGATCATGTATTGAGAACGGGCCTAAATTGGCTTCTTAAGAGGAAAAGACGAAAGAAGTCGGAGCATTTTTTTGTGGATTCTTTTGCTACTAAGAGAATCCTGTACATAGTGAAGTGTTGGCTTTCACTACCTAGTTATGGCCAAATCCATTCTTGAACATTTCTATTTCTCCAATGGGCTTTCACTACCTAGTTATGGCCGAATCCATTCTTGAACATTTTTATTTCTCCAATGGGCTTTTATGTTTGTTATGTTTACACTTTGACAATAGTGCAACCAAATACGTTACCTCACAACATAGTTTCTTGACTTCACTTTACTTCAACCTTCCTTATGGTTCAAGATTTTGTGGGCCCTTCAAATGCAAGATTTTGGCATTCATCTTTAACTTTGCTTGTTGATTATGCTCGTAAAAATCTAGTACTATGTCCTTTGCCTATCTTGGGGCATCTTCAAAACATGTTTGTGGGGTTGGATTTTGAGCATAATGAAATGTGTTTCCTTTTCCAAAAGTGGTCTAGAGAGTTGACAATAAGTTGAAGCTTGCTCGTAATGATGTCACGTTTCTTGGGCAAACACTATCGTTAAGTAATTATGTATATTTTATAGCTTTCATAGATTAGTTTTCTAGGCAAGCATGGGTCTATTTGCTTCAAGGAAAATTCGGAGTGTTTGTTTTGCTTTGAGCATTTCTTAATTATATCTGAAGATCTGTTAACATGTAAAGTGGGCATCCCGTTTTGGGATTGAGAGGGTACATCGTTTTGAATTCAATGCACTTTTGGTTGAGAGTGGGATATAAAAACATTATTATACAAGGAAATTACGACATATACATCTCAATGTATTGGTGTTGTGGAGAAAAAAAATGTTTCATGGAAATGGCAAGATGCGTGGTTAAGAGTCGAGCTTTATCGTACAGCTTTTGGCCTCAAGATCTTATATATCCACTACATCTCAAGGACTCTCCTTTTGTAATATGTATATTTTGACCCTTCCAATCGACAACTCTCTTTGAGAGCTTTTCAGATGTATTTTAATTATATTTTTGGCCCCCAAATTAGGGACATTTAAGCATGTATATGATTTTTGATGAGTTATGGTCACTTTGGCCTGTTCACATTTGGTCAAGTGACCAAAGTCTTCATTTTAATAAAACTGAAGTCCTAACTCACATCTCAAGATAAGGAGTAAGAAAACTTGTACGTACTTCTTCGTCTTTGTCTTCTTTTTCATTTTTCTGCACAAATAGCTTCTTCTCTCTACTTTCTCTCTCCTTATGCAAGAGCTCATCCCCTTGGTGTTGTGGGCAAGCCAGCACATCAATTGGTACGAGAATCTTGAGCTGTTTTTTCGCGACAAAGTTGTTGCAAATGTTTTTTTACTTCAGCCTATGCTAAACTCAGCACATTTTGTGAGATTTGAGAGATATTTGTCGCGGAAATCCTTCACTTTTTCTTGATAAAGTTGGAAGAGCACCTCAGGCTATGCTAAAGCTGGAGCAACTTTTCAATTTTTTAAAGAGATCTGTCGTGAAAAACTTTCATCTCAAAGTTTAAATATTCTTTCACAGGGGTTTTTCAGCATCATACTTGCTGAAATTACATGTTACAGGTCATTATTGCAGCTCAATACTCTCATTTTGAGTGGGACTGTATGTATGTTTGTCGTGGAAATCATTATTTGCTGAAAATTGAATTACAGCATGTATTTTTGGGTTAAAAGGGTCCAATTTCTGGTCATTCTGCTTTTAGAAATTCGGGCCTTTGCAACTTTAAGCTCCTTAGAACATTCTTCTTGCTTTATGTATGCTTTTGCTAGTCAAAACACAAGAAATTGTTGTGATTTCGGGAGAAATGAATTTTTGAAATTTTGAAATTTTGAGGGAAATTTCAAATTCGGGAGTTTTGCATTCGTTTACCATTTTTGGTCTATTCCTTCTCTTTAACACTTAGTAGACACAAAATGAAAGTTTCCTGTTCAGAAATGAAGAGCCCTTTTCAAAGAAAATGGTTTGAAGGAAGTGGTTTTGATGTGTAGAAGGAAAGAATGAAGGGCTTTCTTTTCTTAAAATAATATTAAGGAGTTGCATAAACTAAGCCAGAGGGAATGAAAGATGAAGCTTTGAGTAATCTCAACAAGAAAGCCATCACATGCATTAAGAATCAAGATGAATGTATCTGATGAGATTTTGGCGGATTTGAAATGACTTATCACTGCTTATGAAGTGTGGGAAGCGTTGAAAGCTACATATGAAAACACGACTCCTGTGAACCAAGTTCACCTAATGAGAAAGCTTATCAAATATGCAGCATGACGAGTCTAAAAATGGAGCTGAGCACTTGTCATTGTCACATGTACCCTCTGTCCATCCAAGATTCATGTCTACCAGTATTTAATGATAAGCTGAAGGCAATTTTCTTGCTGATGACATTGCTGGAGTCTTGGGAGACTCTTGTTGTATCACTGTCCAACAACAGCGATCTCACATTTGATGTGTAGGAGGTTTTATCCTCAGCGAGGAAATCAAGAGGAAAGCTAGTGGAGAGGGAAGCAGTTCAGCCAACATCGAAAGAAGCATAGTTCAACCAAGCTCGAAACATGACAGAGAAGAAAGGAGGCAACATGCAAAGACACATGAACAAAAGCCAAGGCAAGGAGAAGTCACTTGCTATGAATGTGGTTACTGGTAGAAGAGGTCCCAAAGAAGCCCAAGTGTAGATACTACAAAGCAGAGTTGGATAGGAAAAAGACTGGTCCTAGGAACTGTGAAAATAGTAAAATCACCTTGGCTCCATGATCCATAAACAGATGATAATTTACTGAATTCTTGCATTAGTTTCACTTGAAGTAAAGAAGCCCTGAATCTAGTCCCATTTGAATCTGAAATCTTTGCACTAAGTTCAGCATTTCTAGTCTTGAGTATTTAAGTAGTTCTGAATTGGTGAATATGTAATAACAAAGAAAATTGTAGCTAGAAAATCGGAGGTTTTGGAAAATTCATAGATG
>CM035416.1:86163980-86603980 GCA_020310875.1 Ceratopteris richardii | reverse complement strand
TCCCTTTCAAACATCTAACGATGGACTTAACTGTATCCCAACGTGCTTTGCTTGAACTAGCCATATATCAACTTACAGCTCCCACTGCATGGGCAATGTCAAGCCTAGTAGCAATCCTTGCACGTGGTACATTTTTAATATAATTGGCTGCTTCATTATTAGATGGACAATCTCCCTTTGAAAACTTAGTGTATGGCTGTAATGGCATTCAAACAGGCTTTGCTTCAGCCATATTGAATCCCTCCATCACTTTTTCAAATGCAAGGTGTGCTGATGTCTATGCCTTTTCACCATTCCAAAGATATGTTCAGCTTCATGAAGGTCTCTCATTCAGAATGCAGCATGCACCTACTGTTTTAGAGCATCCAAAGTGCTCTTTTGCTTACTAGCCAGCAGCATCTCATATAACACCAGAATAATTGGGCTGCCTTGTTTCCTTTTTGGTGTACAGGCAATGACAAGTTTGAGCTGTTTCATGTACATAGTACAACTCCTCATCAAGATCACCACCCAAAAAGGGTGTTTTAACATTCATTTGAAACAATTCTAAATCCGAGCAAGCTATGAGAGCAAATAAAACACACAGTGATTATTTTTACAACAAGAGAAAATTTCTTGAAAGTCTATGCCCTTTCTGAGTATGCCTTTCAGCAACCAGCCATGGTACAAAGGTGAGATTTAAATCAGTATTTTTTAAATTGTTTAAATCATAAAGGTTAAAAAAAATGAAAATAAAAAAGAATGTAAGCTGCCAAGCAGCTATGTTGAACAAGAGGAGGCTATGAGCTGCACTTTCAATGGCTAATAGGCTGATAGCTATGCTCCTAAAACACAAGACTCAATGGCTCACTCAATCCCAAAAAAAAATCCAAAATGAACCTTAAAAAAATTCAGGAGACGAACCTTACGAACCAGGTTCGAACCAAACCTTATGAACAGGTTCGAACCAAACCTTACGAACCTTATGGTTCCGGTTCGCGAACCGAATCCACCTTGGTCTGAACTTTGTACAATCAAGCTTTCCTTTAATGAAGGTGTTAGCAAATAAGAGCACATATACTTTTGGATAACGCACAATTTAGTAAAGAGAGATGGAGAGAGTAGAGATTGAGATAGGGAGCCACACACTAACACACTAATGAAATATACTTACAAGAGCACAAGGTGCTCGAGAATTGCAAGTGCAAGATAATAAAAGTGCTAACTGAGTGATGTTTATATAGACTTTGGTTCCTAACTCAAAAGCATGACGAAAATCTACCTAAAAAAGCTTTTTCACAAAAATCCTGGCTGAAGCCAAAATTAAAGTTTCTTTTTTTTTTTTTGGGATCTCTAATATTAGATTGGCATGGGTGTTTTAATGTCCACATGGCATTAATCTAAGCCATTGGATCACTATTACAAGATTTGATAGGATAATGACAAGTGCATATGCTTTTCGCACTTCAAAAGCTGCTTTTGACTTTTTGATCGGAAATTAAGGTTTGACTTTTGACCTGGACAAAAGTAGTTGCATGATGGAAGGTTGACCCATTTACTCTATTTTGTTAATTTTCCTAACAATTCCCCTCCTACCTGACACTAGGGGCATATGCCAAGTAGGAATACTTGTTGAAGATTCTGGTATATGCAACTCATGCACATGCACACATTCCCCTCCTACCTGACACTAGGGGCATATGCCAGTTAGGAATACTTGTTGAAGATTCTGGTATAGGCTCTCATTCTTGGAGCCGCTTCAGATACATCAGATGCCATCAAGCAGAGATTCAGAGGATCTCACCACAGCATACAAGTATTGGATATATGCCTTTTCCCCTTATGCCCAGGCTCCAGTTGTCATTATTATACTCTTGTAGCATCTAGCTGCATTCCTCTCCAGGCTCTCACTGTATACCATTCCGTTCATGATTTATGTTACACAGGACACTATTACGATACATATGTTTTCCTTTTCTTTTCTATTTTGTGGACAACATGGTACACATCCCTTTTGATCATATGATTTGTCTCTTGGGCTGATTTGGGCACTAGTAACATCAATGTCGCTCTCTCTATCTCTGTAGTTTTTTCTTTTAATTAGTGTTTCTAGCTCAGACATTGTATTAGATAGACGGCTTTTGTAAACTTTTTGGTCTTATTGGTCATCTTGGCTTTCAGCAGATGTAAAGATATCATTTTTGTTGCATTTTCTCTCTCTCCTCCCCCCTTCACACATGCACGCATGCATGCATGCAAACGAGCATGTGGCAGGCGCAGACGCACGTGTCCATGCACACAGGGCAAGTGTGTGTGCCATACACAACTGTGTGCATGTATGCACATGTGCATATACACACAATGTATGTCTGTGAGTATTGTGAATCAAACAAATACTTAGCTCTTGGAATTTGAATACTCCTAATATGAAACTGATCATGTGATTTTTTTTATAAAACAGGGTATTAAAGCATTTGCAGCCCAAGACTCCATAAAATTGGTATGTCTGTCTTACTCTTTGTAGAGGCACTTATCTTGCAATTTGTAGATAGTCAGCTGAGTAACCTTAATTCTGGCAGGTTGGAGCAGTGGTAACACATTACCATTTTGATCACACAGGAGGGACACCACCACCACCTTTTGATGCCTTTGGGATCAAAGTCCCTGGTGTGAGGGAGCTTGCTGTGGAGGACAGTGTTCCAGTAAGTTAATGGTGGAGTTATTTGGGATTCTATTATTTTATCCAAGCAGTTTCCTGATGCGACTGTTTGAACAGGTCTATGTCAACAAATTTGATGCTGAGATAATTAAACAAAGCAATAATGTACCTGCTGCATCAATTGTGGAGATTGAGGTAACCGTGTAACCTATGCTTGGGAGGAACTAGATTGAGTAAAAAGTAAAAAGCTACATTGATTATAATGCAATTGTAAATGGATTTATATTTGTTTACTAAAGTGCAAAACCATAATTTTTTTTTCCTTGTTGGTATTAGTTTAACTCACCTTCATAAAGAAATCTTGTTAACAGGATTCAGCTACAATATCAGTGGGGTCAGTGAAACTTCATTTCATTCACACACCTGGTCATACTCCTGGGAGTCAATGCATACTTGTCCCTAGGTACGTATTAAGTTGTTTCTTATTCCCTTTCCAGTATAATTTTACATGTAGATTTACATCTCGCTTGAAGCTTGTTTAAGGAGTCTCTTAGTACTTAAATCTATTTTCTGTAGACCTTCTCAGGACATCTTGCTTTCTGGAGACACTCTTTTTATTGGAAGGTAAGCATGCCAGGATAATGCTCAAACAGAACATGAATATATTTCATGGGTGAGCGAATGCATATTTATGTGTTGTGCTCTTAATATAGCTGTGGACGGTTAGATCTACCTGACTGTGATGTGAAAGCTATGTATACAAGCTTGCAAAAAAAACTTGCTAGCCTACCAGATAACACAAGGTGCAGACTCTTTCCACTTTTGCAGTGATGAATATTGTTTCTGTTTTGAATAATTGGGTTTCTCAGTTGTGGATACTTTCTCTTTGTTGTGCAGGGTTTATCCCGGTCATGATTATGGGGGCCCATACACGACAATAGCAGATGAGAGGAGGAAGGGGTTTTTGAGGCCTGTATCAGAGCGAGATTGGCTACTTCAACATAAAATGTGAGACTTATGACAGTTGATTTTACAGTGTGTATCTATATCAGCCCTTCATTTGGGTCATGACACTGTCATTTTCATAGATGCTAATGAAATTAACAAATGAGGTGTTTTCCCATTCATATATGTCACCGTCCTGTATTCAATATCATTAGCAACTTATTGTATAGTAGATCAACTGCTTATCCAAAAGAAAATTCAGAATAAGAGAGTATATCTCTCATTAAAATTTGGGAGGTTCCCCCCTCTCTCTTTCCAAAAAGAAACAACCCACTATGATTCCTCCCCCTTCCACAAAGCCCTTTCTCCCCTCAAACCAATTTTCTCCCCTTTTTCTTCTCCGTCTTTAGAATAATCTCTCCATCCCCCCCTCTCTCTCTCTATACATACATGTGTACTTTATGTATGTAATGCATGCATGTGTATGTGCACACATCGAACACACACGTGTATGTATGTGAGTGTATACATATATATGTCTATGTTATCACATTCTTCTCTTGAAGGAGGAAACCATGGGGCCAACAGAACACCTCTTAAAGCAACATAGATGAAGGGGAAAGAATGAAAGAAAAGGATTTTGGGCAGAATTCAAAGAGCTCAAGGGTTATTTAGCAGAAATCTTTAAAAGGTACTAGAATAAGGTAGTAATGGAAGTCCATGAGGAGGATTCGGTAGAAAGAGGATTTTACTGCAGTATAACAGTAAAATTAAGTTCAAATAGGGTTGACGTGAGCTCAAACCTGGAGGTTCTTCAGTCTCAAGCTGAGATAAGATCTCAAAGATGGGGGGAAAGAAAGAAAGTTAAAAAGAGATGTTTATGGTTTCAAGAAGCTAGCTACAGTGGATTTCACTTGAAATCTTGTTCAACATCACATAAGCAGTTGAAACAACTTTAATAGCGTTAAATTGAACATGAAGTAGGCGGGGAATGAATGAAAACTTCATTTTAGTTCAGCTCGGAAAAAGTCAGCAGCATTTCATTATCTGCAAATCTGCGTACAACTGAATGCCTAGTAGCTGTCTATGTAGTTTTTATTGTGGTTTCTAAATGGATTTATGAGCCTTGAGATTAAGGTAGGTGGAGATTTTTTCGGACATGCAACAGCATGTGTATGGGTGTGTTATTCTTATTTCTGACACAAGTAGAACTAGTGCGACTTGAGCTTTTTTGAGTGCGTGTATTGTTCATTGAGTTAAGTCATACGTGTTCAACATTCTAAAAGTTGAATCTATGAGCTTGATTGCTTAAATTCATGTAGCTTGATTGCTTAAATTCATGTGTGGTGCTTTTGTAATAATTTGCTACATGTCTTAGTTGTTTAAATTGTCTTCTAGTAAGATGTCGAGTTCAGTAGCAGTTTCTGCATGGTCTTCTGAAGTAAATCGACAAAATAAATTCTGAGGTCCTTCGAAGTAACTCGAACAAAAAGATTTTGAAGGCTTGAAACCATGGCTTCTTTCATCCACTCCTTCCTATATCCAACTCTTCGTTAAGCCTTGTCCTTCATCCACTTCTTTCTTCTAGCCAACGATAAGCAAAGAGAGTTGTGTAGCACAGTTTTCACTGTTTGGTAGAACTAACTCTTTGACATTGAAAACTTTTGTTTCAGGATTGATCTTTTTCAAAAGGACAAAATGTCATGATATTTACTTTACACTTGCACGCTCTTCGATATGTGCTATTAAATTTGATTACATTAGTTTATTCACGGAAAACATGCACATTAACTTACACATGCTGTATGGTGCAAGGTCTATTTCCATCATAGAATTATGAACTAAAATATACACTATCATGTCACAAATCGATTAATTTTTCTTGAGGTAAACTTACGAATTAAGTCCATATAGCCAATGTCTCACGGCATGATAACACCTTGATACATCCTGTTCATCATACGTGGGAGAATAACACAAGTTAAAATATATATCCACCTTCATTCTGAGATTGATTTGCTTTCTTTCTATTCTTTTCATGTATGAGTATATGCTAATTAATATTTTAGTATTTGGGTTTTCGTGCGAAGTATAATGATGTATGGTCCACCTAGACTGAAATGATTACTTGAATGCTCTTGAACAAACAAGTTTTTACAGTTGTTTACATTCCCAATCATTACTCAAATATTTGCATATGTCTCAAATGATTTCGCAAAAAAGTGTCACATTTGTAGCTGGATTGTGTCCTCCATCTTGAGTATACACGTCATTTCCTCTATTACGAAGCTCGTTCAACATGAGCTTGATAATAAGCCTATATTTACGAAAGGCGAGGTGTGAACATCTTACCCTTCTATATGGACACTCACATGAGTGCCATTAAAATGGTCATATGGAGGCAGCACTTGGAGGGTCAGAGGGACTAGCATGATAAGGACAAAAAGACGGTCCATGTAGTGCATATGATTCCTATTTAGGTCAACTATGGTTGTAAATCAAAGAAAATGATGCACAAAGACAACACACACTCTTGTAATTTGACTTAATCTGTGTGGCCCTCACAATTAGTTCCTTATGAACAAGTTAAACTACTTGGTAGTGTATATGACACCAAGGTGCAAATCATGCTTGATAATTTTGCAAGCTGATTTTATAGATTGTTCTTTGTACAAGAAATTGAAGCTTCCTTAATAACATAATCAGCATAAATATGCAATAATTGTGATGAAAGTGGAAAGAGAGTATGGGATACTATTATGTTCAAATTGTTAGGAAAATGCAAAAATATAAGGGTTTATTTGACTTCTACACCATGAATATGAAGCACACATGTTTAGCCTTTGGAAGAGAGTGATTATGGGACTTAGTACACACTTTGAAACGTAATTATCAAAGCAATACTCTAGAGTTTGCAAGAGGTATTAATTTAGGATGAGTATAATGGGCCTACCACTCGATTATGTTTTGCAAATCTTATCAGTTCATGATGCATGCCAAGATGTATATTTGTTAGTCTCTTGTATAGAACAACGAGCATATTTATGTATGTAGTTTGAATTTTGTATATTTACATCAAATCAATGTAGATTAAAGCTTTATTGTTTTGTTATTCATTATTGTAATAATATACGCTTAACAAACTTAAAACATTAATATTTTAATTTAGAGATGCTACCCATTGCTACTATGAGAGCCATTACCATGGCCACTACTAGTACTAGTATTGCTACCACCATTACAACAAAAACTATTGATATTGATATTTCTCTAGCTAGTGGTACTAATATTAGTACAATTTTTACTCTTATTATCAACACTCATGCTACTTTAGAATAACCACTGCTACCATTTTTTACTATCACTATTGCTACTACTGCTGCTGCTGCTGCTACTGCTACTGCTATTGCTATTGCTATTGCTATTGCTACTGCCACTGCCACTGCCACTGCCACTGCTACTACTGCCACTGCCACTGCTACTACTATTATTATTGTTTTTTTTGTTATCATGTACCATTATTCTTGTTAATTTCATAGTTATTCTTGTATAGATTACCATTATTGCTTTTGTTGAAAATAGTGGGGTAATCCTTGAGGACACTAAGATTCAATTCACAAGTTGATGAGCACACGACACCCACCAAGTTTATACCTAGTAAGACAAATTCATGATATGCATCAAACAGTGAAACTATACTTATTAAACCCAACTAGAAATGAGTAGCAACATTAACTATTTCTAACAAATAGATGAGGAAAAGTGAATCAAATCGATAAACCAAAAACAACAAACAACAAAAAAGTACCCTAATCAAAACCAAAAAATCAATGAAAAGGTTCAATTGACAAAGGACAAGGAAATAAGCAACATTGTTATTACAGTAACTGAACCCAACAGACTGTGACAAGATTCAACACACAAAGGACAAGGATAGAATCCAACACTGTTTGCTCACACTAAGATCATCCTTGTTATTTGTAGTATAGCATAAACTTACATCATGGGACATCATGCTTCAAAAAATCCACCATTGGCTTACTCCATTCACATGCAATGGTGGAATAGTTAAGGCACGAATTATCACACTTTTCTTTCTTCTTGCACTCTTGACAATGTACCCCAAGTCTAGCATAAATCCATTTGACTCTCTAAAACATAAGCTTCTTGTTATAATTTGTTAGTGCTTGGCTCTTAAAATAGCTTGTTCACTCTTTGGGTTTATCTTATGTTTAGATCCATGTTTTAGAATAGGAATTATTCTTTCCACCCAAGATGAAACTACCTCAATTGAATGAGAAAGTATGTGGAGCTCATCATCCATGCCTAGAGGTGGCCCATTGTGTTTTATCCTAGATAAATGATTCACGCATATGAGTGTTGCTTTTCTTCAACACTATGCCAAAGTCAAACTCCATCAATAGTAGGAATTATTTGACTAACCTCCTTGTGTTAGATGATTTGTTTATAATGAACAATAGTGCTTGTTGGTATGTGAGAGTTTGAAATTATTGGCTAAGAGATACTATTGGAATTTCTTCACTATGCATACCATCCTTGAACCTTCTCATTTAGTGGTTTTATAGTTTCGTTTGCCATTACTCAAATTTCGACTTGCTATAAGATGACCTAATTTCCCTTCATCAGTAGGTTGTGCGAGTATGCATCCGATTGTGAAGTTGGAAGCATCCACATGGATTGATGAATTCCATTTTTTGAGAAAATGTGGCCTATGATCTTGCCTTGTCTAACCATACACACACATTCATTATATTCAAGCACACTATATTGTTGGAACTTGTCAAACATTCTTGGTAATTATAGGATATGTAAATCCATTTGAGAAGAGTAAGTGCATAGATTGCCTATGTATACGTCAATACTCTTTCTCATGAATTCCTTAATTACATGACACATTAAGCATTGGAGAGTCTTTGGAGCATTGCTCAATTTGGAGGGCATGACTCTAAAGGCATAAATGCCCCATTTTGTATCAAAGGCCATTTTTTGCTGGCTCCATGGGCAATAGACACCTGATTTTACCTTGAAAATCCATCAAGGAAGCTATAGACTTACTTTCCTACTACTCTTTCCAATAAATGCTGAGTTATGGGGAGAGGGTAACTATATTACATAGTGGCTGCATTGAACTTCTTTAGAGTAATGAAAACCCTCAATTTCCCATTTTTCTTAGGGATTACCACTATTGGAGACACATGCTCCATGTGCCCAAATCTTACAGTCAATAGTTTGTCTGTCTCTTCCTTTATCGTAGGAGTACATCATTGTATGTATATGGTCTTTGTTTGGATGCTTTTGTATTAGGGGTCATTGGTATTTTGTGAGAAGATATCTTTGGGTGGGCATCCTTAAGGTCTTTGTACATCCAAGCAAAGACATCTCTATAGTCTCTTAAGAAGTCTATCAGTTACACTTCTTCTCTAGATGGAGAAAGTGCATATATCCTCACTTCCTCAACCATCACTATTAATTTCTTGTTTTATTCTTTGTTATCATATGCCATTCTTTCTTCTTCCTCTTGCATAGGCATCTGAATGGCTATCTTTTGCTCTTGGACATCATACTTATTAAAGTTTTTGAAGCCTCAAAGTATTTTGACCTAAGTAGGAGTCTGATCATGATGGCACTCCCCTATTGCAAACATGAACAAATGTGTATGTTTTTGAATCACTTGCAGTGCTCCCATGATGTCTAGATGAGCTTTTTCTGATTCAAACTCTCGCTCCATTATTATAGACTCCTCTTCATTTCTTGTTTTGAATTTTCCTTATCTGAATCTTCTTCCCAAATCATGACCATGAAAAATCCATGACATGCCCATATTCATCCACACACTCAGTCATGGTGACTATTCCCATAAAAATCTAAGGTAGAGAAGACTCCCATCCATCCATAGGGTTCAAAGACTTCATTTGGGAAATATTTGAGGAATGCATGTAAGGTCTTCCACAAGTCTCTCCTTACTCTCATAATAACATCACATTATTAAGTCTCATTTCTCTCTCAATGACCTTATAGATAAACAAGTGAGTATCCTCATGCATCCGTAAAAGATCACTTGAGCATCCACTTTGGATTACGAATTCATCTATTTATTATGGATTCAATTGTGTCAAAGGCATGAATGTCTCTATAAGGGGAGAAGTTGTGTACGTCAATCTTCATTATTTTTCACATGTGTTTCACATACAAGAAGTCTTGTCCCCAATCTTGTACCACATTTGATTGATGTATAAAGGGTTTCCGCATGATCATCTTATAATTATCTACTTTCCAAAATTGAAAAATGGCAAGTGCATGCTCAAATTCAACCCCACATGTGGTCAATGTGATATTATCTAGTAATCATATGGGGTGCTCTACATAGTTGTGTGCCAATTGTATCTTCATCCTTGTTGGTCTCAAACCAGGTACCCCATTTCTCCCATATCACCATGGTAGCTATTGCAAGTCCTGCAACGGTATCAAGGAGAGCCATCATTGTGTACCATTGAAGGTGACCGAGAGATAGTGTTTCTCTCATCCTCTTCATTGTAGTCTCCTAATTTGTCTATAGAAACTTTTGCCATCAATTGGCCTTGTTAAACAGACTTGCTTTCCTCATCTAATGGCTTAATGCCCTTTAAGTGATTTGCTAGTCACTTCCAAAGTTCAAACTTAAGTTGCAATAGTTTAACAAGAGTTAGAATGCAACAAACCTTTGCCTTCTTGATTTCTTCCATGCTTCATGCTTCTTCATCACTGGTTCTTGACCTTTTGGATCTCATAGTAGGAGCATAATAGTAGTTAGAGGTATGCCCATATTTTTGGTATAATTGTGTACATCTCTTTTCCTAAGGATAACTCTGTGAATAGAGGTTGAACTTTACTTTCTTTCTTCCATCGAGGATCTTGCACTTTTGCCCAAAATTGTTGGGGCCAATGCTCAACCAATTATGGAATCATTCTCATTGTAATATTTTGGTGTGCCTACACAAGTTCCCTTGTCTTGTAGGTTTATCTCTTCTTGCTTTCAACTAGTTGGCTCCTTTCTTTGGATACATTCCTAGAAATGTATTCTAGGAATCCAAATAGAAAGAATGGGATCTTGTGGTTCATCTAGAAACGCTTGAGCAACTTCAATTAATATTTTGCACATCTCCAACCATTCCTTCTCCAAGTATCCTCTTGGATAGAACTTTTCATGCTGCTCAGTGTTGGAGTTTGAGGTTTATGGAAGCACATTAACAACACAAGGAAGAAGAAGAATCTTGGTGAACAATAAAATACTAAAATTTATAATCAAGTGAATGTACAAAGATAAGTGACCCATTAGGGTTATAGCCATATATACAAGTTGAGGGAAAAGACCACTTCAAGAGGGAAGAAAGTGCCCCATTAGTCCTTAGTGTGTTGACATGCATCACTACCAAAATATATCATCAAATACAACCAAGAAGTGATGCGATGAACAAGCAAGTGATAGTCATGTATAAGGAAGTGCCAATCTATCTGAAAAGAAATCTATCCACAAAAGGAAGTAAGCCCTAAGCTTTTTGAAAAGCTTCAAACCTCTCCCTAGGCATAGCCTTTGTGAAAAAGATCTACAACATTATCCTATATGGGAACATAAGCTAAATTGATCTCTCCAACAAAAAGTCTCTTCCTTACATAATGATAGTGCACCTCAATGTGCTTTGTGCGAGCATTGAACATAGGGTTCCTCCCAACTACCAATTCACTTTGATTGTCAGTAAGGTGGTGGTTGCAGAAGATTGAACAACACCCAATCCATCCAAAAGGTGTCTGAAACACACACACTCAGCAGTTGCTATGAAAGTTATCATATACTAAGCCTCACAACTAGAATATTATCAGCAAGATGTGGGATGTCTTATATATGCATGAAACACAAGGCCGTATATACACTATGTAGTTTCCCAGTCGAGTCGATTCATGCATAGCCCTGGCACTAAGCATTGGCAAGCAGTGAAACGTGTGTTTAGGTATCTCAAAGGTACTTTGAGTGTAGGTCTTTTCATCACTTTGAGTGTTTAGGCTTTTATAGATAGTGATTGGGATAGTTGTTATGATACTCACATGTCCACTAGTGGTAATCGCTTTTTCCTTGGAGACTCATGCATATCTTGGTTGTGTAAGAAGCAATCTACAGTGGCGAGATCGAGTTGTGAAGCTGAGTATAGGGCAATTTTCACAGCTATAGTGGAGTGTGTATGGCTGAGACGCCAATTAATGGATCTTTGCATGGAGATTGATGTTGCTACACATATTCTCACTGACAGTCAAAGTGCATTGGTTGTTGCACGAAACCCAGTGTTTCATGCATAGACCAAACATATTGAGGTGCATTATCACAATGTGAGAGAGCACCTTCATGCAGGAGATATTGATTTGGTATATGTGCCTACAGAAGATAATGTGGCAACATATTCACCAAAGCTCTTCCACGAGAAAAGTTTGAAGCTTTTTGCACTTGTGGCGGCTGATCTGTCACTCCCTGTATGTGTTCACATCATTCGCCCTAGGGGGGTTTGTTACACTTATGTGTTCCTCGAGTAGCCTTGATATGAACCTTTTCCCTATACATGGGCACTTTTTACCGTAGTGCTAGCTAGAGGTTTTTTCCCCATGTTACCACATACACGATTCACTCATATGTGGTGGTACTTTGTACTTAGGGATATTATTCAGCTCTTACTTCAGTTCAGTTCAGCTCTTACTTCAGCTCTTATTCCAGCCATCCGTCTTCTCCGTGTGTCTTGCTACGTTCGTGCTCCTTGTGTGTGCTTCTCATGTGTTTCTCGCACCTCTATATACATCCAACAAATTTTCGTCACCAAAAAATCATAAGATGTGATTCTAAGAATTGGTGCGAACCAAGTTAAGTCTAAGGCCTCATAGGCTTAAGGAGAACAAGGGGAGGTGATTCTAATTGCAAAAAATCAAGAAAGTTATAACTTACAAAAGAAGATTTCTTTTTTAGGGACATCATCCTTTGCGTGAAGAAGTTAGATAAGGGTTTTTTGCCAAAATTAGGAATTAGAGAGCTACAAGAAGAATAAAAAGTACCCTTATCACGAAAATCAAAAGAGAAAAATCACTTTGAGAAAAAAGAGTTCCATATGCAGGGAGATTTATAAATGTATATGTGCTAGACTAGAGAAAGTTTTGCAATTAAAGTCCCAAAAATACAAAGATAAGTATTGAAGTATCATTCCAAGTGAAAAGAAGAGCGAAAAAACATCACATTGCAAAAGAAAATTTCTACATAGAGAGCTCATTTTTTGCATTTTTAGTGAATTGAGGTCAATATGATAGGGTTGAGATGCTAGAGTTATAGAGACACATCCAGAACTCAAGCTAAAGCAAAAATAATTGAAAAAAAATCATGTCACAAAAGATGGTGTAGAGCAACTTCATTGGGATGGCATAGATGCTCAAGCACATGCATTGATAGCCTTGTCTATCAAACATGCCATTATCCCTCACATTGCTCTTTCAAATCAGCAAAGGATGGTTGGGATACACTTACAACCTTATACCAGGCAAGAAATGAGGTTCATGTTGATTACCCTCGAAAATAGTTGGAGAGTGAGCACAGGAATGAAGGAGATTCCAAGGATAGTTTTTTACAAAGATCAAAGATTCGAAGGAGCAGTTGATTTTTGTTGATGAAGTCTTGCCAGATAGTTGACTTGTGTATGATGTCCTTAATGGTCTTTCAGATTCATATCTAAGTTTTGCTTCTACTCTTTGATTGATGATGAAAGGAAATCCAAATGCCTTAACATTTGAGGAGTAAGTCTTTGTTTTTTTGCAAGAAGATCAACCTAGGCAGAACAAGTCCATTATGCATGTTACAGATCAAGATTTCTTAGTCAGTTAGAAGGACAAAGGTAAATGGAGCTCATATACTAGAAAGCATAAATCTAGTAATGTTGCATAGTTAAAGAAGGAAGACAAAGATGAGAAGAAAACAATGATCATGTCATAAAGACTTGTCCAAAACTCAATGCAAAAGATGCAAAGAAGAAAGAGGCTAGAATGGTTGTTGCAAAGACCTCTACACCTAAAACAAAGTGTGCTAATCTTGTGTAGAATGAAGAATGGGTGTTTACTATTGTAAATCTTGTGTAAAATTTAAGAATGGGTGTTTACTATTGTATGCACCTAAAACAAAGTGTGCTAATATTGTGTAGAATGAAGAATGGGTGTTTACTATTGTATGTGCTAATCTTGTGTAGAATGAAGAATGGGTGTTTACTATTGCATGTTTTCTCACGAGTAGTGTATGTCTATCATAGGCTCATATATTTGGTACTTTGATAGTGGGACAACCAAACATATTACCTTGCAATGCAATTTCTTCAGTTCACTTAAGCTTGCCCCTATAGGGAATATTGTCACATGTGCTAACAACTCTTCTTATCTTGTAATGGGAGTTGGTAAGATCATTTCGACTACTACTAATGATAGTTCTTTCACATTGTCATATGCTCTGTATGTACCAGGGATTAAGAAAAATATGTTGTTAGTTTCAACATTAGCCAAGATTGGCTTGGTTATCAAATTCTTTGATGATAGATGTACAATTCATGATCTCTCAAATGGCGATGTTATTATTGCTTCTATAATTTTATATCATGGGTTGTGTAAGATCATAGACTATGCAAAATCTAAGAATGATTCAGCATGTGCAGTTGAAGATTCTTAGGTTATCTCAGATGCAATGCTTTGGCATGCACGCTTTGGTCATCTGAATTATGCTAGTTTGCTATACCTACAAAAATCTGAAATGGTGTTCTCTCTCGCCAAAGTTGAGGCACCTTGTAAACATGTCTATGAAGGCTTTATTTCGGGAAAAATGCAGCATTCTTCCTTCCCTAAAGATAGTTCAGTTTGAGTTGCCCATAAATTATAGCTTGTTCATAGTGATATTTGTGGTCCTATGCATATACCTTCTTTTGGGAACTACCTTTACTTCATGCCTTTCGTTGATGATTTCTCCAAGCATGCATGGGTGTATCCATTAACAACAAAGTCCGAAATGTTTATGTGCTTCAAATAGTTTCTTGTTATGGTTGAAAATATGTCAAGATGTAAATTGGGCACCCTCCATTCTAATCGAGGGGGGAATACATGTCTTCTAATTTTAATGTGTTTCTAGATGAGCATGGGATAAAACATCAATGTCCAGTTTTGTATAGACCTCAAAATGGAGATGCAGAAAGAAAGAGCATGTCTCTCATGGAGATGGTGAGGTGTATGGTCAAAAGTTAGGTTTTACCACAAAGCTTGTAGCTTGTGACATGCGCAACATATGTACTTTAAAGGTGTCCCACCAAAGCTCTACAATCTATCACTCCATATGAGGTTTGGCATGGTTCCAAACCATCTGTTGCTCATCTACATGTCTTTGGTTTTCTAACATATCCATTAGTGTGTGAACAACAACACAAGAAATTGGATGATAAAGCAGTGAAATGTATTTTTGTTGGGTACAATTTTGAAAGCAAAGGTATCATCAATATCATCCATATACTAAATGCATCTTGGTTAGTCATGATGTTGTTTTTTGTGGAAGATTCAATTTAGACATTACTTTCATGTACTAACGAGACATCAGTTAGCTCCAAAGATGTGTATGACACTTTGCTTCCTCTTTTTGCACGTGGATAAAGCTATTCCAAAATGAGGTAATTTATTAGCCTTTACATGTTCCACATAATGATGTAGATCATTACATTTCTAATGCACATTTACATGATGCACTTGTTGATGAGAGGGCTAACATTGAGGATGCAAAAACTATGCCTAAATGGCTGGTGCAGACTTTGCGAGATAGAAAATTAGATGCACCTTTGTCATATTGTACTCATTCACGATCTCATAGTGCTTCTACTACACCAAATTGCTATGCAATGGCTGATTCTAGTCTTTGTGATGACAATGAGCTTCTTTTGATGAAGCACAAAATTGAGAAAATTGGATAGCTATTATGCAATCAGAATATCATGCTAATATGAAGAATGGTACTTGGTCTTTATGTTATTTGCCTCTAGAAAAAAAGGCCATTGGCATTAAATGGGTATACGAGCTGAAGTGTAAACTTGATGGAACAGTTGATAGGTATAAAGCTAGGTTTTTTGCAAAAGGTTATGCTCAAGAGAGAGGTGTTGATTTTGAGAAGACATTTGCACCCACATGTTGAATGACCACCATTTGTAGCATCTGTGCACTTCTAGCTCATCATGGTTGGAATGTAGATCAATTGGACATTAAAACTACATTTCTGAATTGTGATTTACATGAAGAAGTGTATGTATTTCAACCCCATGGTTTTGTGCAAAAGGGGCATGAAAACAAAGGTGTGCAGGCTGAAAAAAGCATTATATGGTTTGAAGCAAGCACCACATGCTTGGTATGAAAAGATACATGCCTACTTGATTGCATATGGTTTTGAGAACAGTCCAACTGAGAGCACCTTATATGTTAAGTGTGCAGATGATGTACTTCTAATCATTATTGTATATGTTGATGACATGCTACTCACTGGTCCTAATGAGAAGCACATCGTTGAATTTAAGGCTCGTTTAAATGCCTCATTTGAGATGTCGAATTTGGGGCATTTTCATCATTATTTGGGCATTCTATTTATGCAAGTTGATAGGGGAATAGTCTTGTGTCAAACAAAATATATTGACACAGTATTGCAACATTTTGGCCTTGAAGATTGCAAACCTATTGCCACTCCTATGGAAACAAGTTTACAATTGAGTCTTCATGATGGTGGAGATGCATTTGATGTTGTTTTCTATCAGTAGGCTATTGGACGTTTGATTTACTTATGCATAAATCGACTTGATATTCAATTTTTTGTCTCTCAAATGAGTAGGTCTATGAATTGCCAGATTGTTAAGCATTGGCAAGCATTTAAGCACATATCTCACTAATTGAGTTGTGCTCGGTTACTTGGATTGTTTTATCCAAAGGGGGAATCACTACTGCCAAATTTACATGCGGAGACTATTGTGGCCACTTCTAGTTGTGAGGTTGAGTATAGGGAAGCTTTCACAATGACTTTTGAGTGTGTGCCGCTCAGATTCCTTGTGGCTGATTTAGGTGTTGGTCAATCTTCTACCATTGCCATCTTCACTAACAATTAGAGTGCATTGGTAATTGCAAGGAATCATATGTTCCATGCTCAAATAAAGCACATCAAGATGCATTATCATTATGTCAGGGAGAGGTTCTTTGCCAGAGAGATCAGTTTGGCATATGTGCCCACACAAGATAACATTGTAGACATTTTCACAAAGGCTCTGCATAGGGAGATGTTTGAAGCTTTTTGCAAAGCTTTGGGCTTACTTCCTTTTGTGGATTGATCTCTTTCCACATAGCTTGGCACTTCCTTATACATGAGTGCCAGCTCCTTCTTCATCGCATCACTCCTAGGGGAGATTTGTTGATATATTTTGATAGTGGTGTGTGAACATACTTAGGACCTTTGAGGCACTTTTTTCCTTTTTAGGAGGTTTTTCCCCCTGATTTGTATATACATCTATAACCCTATCGGGTCACTTATCTTTATACATTCACTTGGTAATTCATTTAGTTGTTGTGTTATGCTCCAAGCTTCTTCTTCTTCCTTGTGTTGTTCATGTGCTTGCACAGACCTCAAACTCCAAGAGTTATAAATGTAATGGTGGTCACTTCATTTGTGACTATCTTTCACAAGCATAGGCTCTATCCCTTTGGGCTTTATGAGGTTTGTGGAATAGACTGTGTACTCAAAGATTGTCCCAACATGGTGAAGCTAACCCATTTGTACGTGGCTTCACACATCCCATTGGGTAGTGATAGTGACAATGCAAAAAATGTCCAAGTGATAACTAGAGCCAAGGCACGAGCTCATCTAGAGAAGAAGGTAGAGTCAATCACAAGTGAGGATCTCAAGAGCTCTGATGCATCTAGCTAAGACTTAGAGCAATTCTCTATTGGAAGGAAGAATAAAGCCAAAGTTAAAGAAAAATCTCTCTCATGATCCATGAAAAGAATGTTAAACAACTCTGATAAGAAAAAGAAAAATACTTGGAAAAGGAGACGAGAGAAGCAATTTCACATTCTTAAGAAGAAGCTCTCTTAGTTATAGAACTTTCTTTCAAAATCAAACACTCAGTTACATGAAAAGAGATTGAATTAAGAGTAAGATTAGATGATCATGAGAAAGCAAGTCTACACTAAGATAGATGTGTCATAGACCCAATATTTGGAATCCCAATGTCTAAGAATCTATTGGTGATGCTTAAAGCCTATCAAGTTGGGATTGTGGCTATACCTATGCTTTAGAATCATGAGAATTGTTATCCAAGATCTGACCTAGAAAATGAAAGGATAGACATGTGCAAAGAAATTATTGTAGTCTAAATAGTTGTATTTGAAGGTGCCCTCACCTATCCCTAACACACAAATGCCAAAGCCTATGTTCCAAGAGATGAAAAAATCTTTTAATCATCAAAATGTTCCAAGGTAGGATTCATGTTGTTACAATATGCTTGCAATCCAAGCCCCTACAAAACAACATAGGTAATGAAAATATCCATATATATGCAGAGATAAGCAAGAGGGTAGCTTAAGAAAGAAAGCTAGGTGGTAGCTTGATCTCTACACATGAAAATGACAAGCTATGGACTCATTGAAGAATCCATGATCTGATTCAACACATGTGTATTTATATCTGATTATGTTTAGTGGGTGATTTGATTCTTCAATCACCACGAAATTTGTCTTGGCTTTTTTCTTGAAGGTATTGAGAGATAATTCACACACTTGAACTTTTACTTTAACTATAATTCTAACGCTCCCCCTCAAGCTCAAGTAAGCTAGTCTATATTGATCTCCTTCATGTTTAGAATGTCTCTCAACATTTCCTACTTGGTTGCATACATTAACTTGTTCATAATATTAGCCACCTACTACTTAGTGTTGTTGTACTTGATTCCCACTTCTTTGTCTAGAACCTTCTCTCTAATGAAGCAATAGTGGACCTCTATGTGCTTGCTCCTTGCATGAGATGTTGGATTGTTTCCAAGACAAATGCTTGAGAAATTATCTTCAAACAAGGTGAACTCTTCAACTTGCATATCCAAGCCTTTGAATGCTCTCTTAAGCCACATGATTTCACATTTAGCATGGCTAATGCTCTTTATTAAACTTTTTTAGAAAACAAACGTTGAATTGTGGGTTGCTTCTTAGACATCCAAGACATGACTATTGAACATGTCATAAACACATAGCCATTTGTACTCCTTGTCCTCCTTTGATCCATCCCAATCAACATCATTAAATCCTTTAGGTTTTTCTCATCTTCATGTGGGTAGAATAGCCCTTGCTTGATTGTATGCGTGATCTGACTAAGTACTCTTCTTGCTTCATTCAGATGGACATCAATAGGTGCATTGAGAAATTGAGATAGTACACTAGAACATATGCTAAGTCTAGAGTTATAATTTTAGCATGATTTAAAATTAAAAAATGCTTCTATATTATGTAATTTCTTCAAGTGGTTGTCTTTCTCCTGCATAAAGCTTTGTATTTGGCTTCATACATTGTGTGAGTGGATTACACACACTTATGCCATATACAACACATCTAACATATATTTTATCTGTGCTAAGTATACACCATTCTTCACATACCTTACTTCAATATGATATTTAAGACTTTCAAGGTAAGAGATCTTGAACTCCTTTCCAAGATTGACTTGATGGACTTGATACCTACATCCTCACTTCTTGTTATGATTAGATTATCTACATATATGCATATGTAGACCACCTTTTTCCATTCTCTCTTGAGGTATAGAAAAGGATCTACATCACTTGGTTGATATCCACACATGTTAAGGTACTCTATAAGCCTTTGATTCCAAGCCCTAGGAGATTTCTTGAGAACACATAAAGCTTTCCTAATATTACATACAAAATCTAAATACATTGGAGTCTTCAACCTCTAGGAATTGTGTGTGTACACTTTTCCTACAAATCAACATTAGAAAAAGCATTTTTCACATCTAGCTCATAGACAATCCAATGCTTTGATGTGACGACTTAAATGATAGCTCTAACATTGGTTATTTTGGCAATAAGTTTGAAGGTTTTTTCATAGTGTTGATATGTTTTGGTAGTGATGTGTGTGAACACACTTAGGACCACCAGTGCACTTTTTTCCTTAGGTAGGTTTTTCCCCACGGGTTGCATATACACCTATAACCCTAATAGGGTTATTTATCTTTTTACATTCACTTAGTAATACATTCTGTATTGTGTTATTTGTAAAGCTTCTTCTTCTTCCTTGTGTTGTTTGTTCTTCAAGCTTCTTCGTGTTCATTGTATTTGCATACATTGTCATCAATTTTTGGCATATGTATTTGCTATTATCTATGATCGGATCAATGAAAGGTGGTGTTGGCATACAAGGCAATAAAGGAGTCATGCACAATACGGCAACAAGGCTAGATCATTCTTTCCCATAGATTATGTACAACCCAAGTGATTTTAATCACTACACAAACATTGTAAATCCCGTTTTTGGTAGATTAGACTCCATTTTGTGCAAGCCGAGGAGTCCTCGAGCTTGAGGAGTATTAGAAGTACCATCGTACCAAATTTCATAATTTTTAGACTTCGTTTGAGCCCTCAAATAAGCCCTGGAACCTAATTTTTAACTAGGCCGGACACTAGGTCTGGACAGGGCCAAAAGCTAGTCAAAAACTATAAAAAGAGCTAGAGAGCTCATTTTTGAGGTTAGATTGTAATTGAAACGAACTTGTAAGAGCTTGTGAACGTAATCTAAAGCACTCCATTGATTCTCTCTCTTTGTCTTGCCGTGTGTGCGCGTGTGTGTGTATGTGTGTGCATGTTTGTGTGCTTCTCACTCACGCACTTGTGCCGCCACTTGCTCGAGGTCTTCATACCATCCTCACGTCTTCCCGGATTGACATTAAAGGAGGTGCTACTCATCATTGAGCTACACCAAATTTTGGCGCCGTTGCCGGGGATCGAGCTTTGAGGACGAGCGTGTGATGGTAAGACGTAGAGTTGACGCGTTGGAGTGGTAGGTATTTTCTTCACTCTCATCGAATTTCTTTTACTTTCTTCACCATCTTCATCACCATCATCATCATTCCCATCTCCCACCTCCATCTCCATCATCGCAAAAATTTCAGTTTTTGACTATATCCCCATCTCCACCTCATTTCCCTCATTTCACTTGTGAGAGAGAGCGAGAGAGCGAATTTGCATGCGCTGTTTTTGCATGTTTCTTGAGCTATTTTGCAGGTTTTTTGCTGTACCATCATCCCCAGCAGTGTGCGCAGGTACGACAGGCTCTGCACAGTTCCCGAGACGACGATCTCCGTCTATCGCGACAGACAGAAAATCTTAACATTTTGTGAATGCATGAGTAGCACTGTAACCTACACCTTGAGGGCATTCTAGATCACTATAAGTTTTTCAAAAATTTGCGTTTTTTCTGTCTATCGCGACAGACACCGTCTATCGCGACAGACAGAAATCCGCGACAGACACCGTCTATCGCGACAGACACCGTCTATCGCGACAGACAGAAATCCGCGACAGACACCGTCTATCGCGACAGACAGAAATCCGCGACAGACACCGTCTATCGCGACAGACAGAAATCCGCGACAGACACCGTCTATCGCGACACCGTCTATCGCGACAGACAGAAATCCGCGACAGACACCGTCTATCGCGACAGACACCGTCTATCGCGACAGACAGAAATCCGCGACAGACACCGTCTATCGCGACAGACACCGTCTATCGCGACAGACAGAAATCCGCGACAGACACCATCTATCGCGACAGACACCGTCTATCGCGACAGACAGAAATCCGCGACAGATACCGTCTATCGCGACAGACACCGTCTATCGCGACAGACAGAATTTCACGATAGACACTGTCTATCGCGACAGACACCGTCTATCGCGACAGACAGCCCCCACGATAGATTGTGTCTATCGCGACAGACACCGTCTATCGCGATAGACAGGCATTTTCGGCAAAAAATTAAGGAGTGAATTTTTGGAAATTTAGGCTAAATTTTGGGCATATTTGCACTTTCATGTACTCATCTACTTACGAAGGCCTTAGAAAATGCATTAAAACCCCCGAAAGGTTCTGTTTGTCTAGTTAACCCCCTAAACCCTGAACGGTCATAACTTTTTCATACGAAATCCATTTTCTGAGCTCTAGGGCTTGTCGGAAAGCTCGTGACATATACTACACGCCCTCAACTGTTTTTTATAAGAATAACGCGTTGATTTTCAGATAGGATATTTGGAAGTTGACACACACTGAGGGGTAGGAACACCAAGGGAGCTCTAGAGTAAATTTCTAACAATGCAAAAGGGGGAACAAGGGTCATTAAAAAAGTGTCTGAAATAAATTGTCGGTCAATTGAAAGATCTACTTGGAGCTAATCTTGGGATTTATGCAGGCCTATTGAGAAGCGACTGAGAGTATCCAAGCAACGGTGTGGCACACGCTTGAGAATCAACTTCTCGAGCACTAAAGAGCAAGGTTCGGCAAGAAAGGTCGGAATATTCTCAACTCCTCTTCGTCAATTCCTAGCTTAGGCTAAGAGCGATTAGAAGTAGGAGCAAGTCAGGGCGACGATAGGCCACTATCAAGTTGAAGACTACTTAAAAACTCAAGTTCAAGCTAAAAACTTAATCTCTGTACTGTCGACAACATAAAGGAAAGAACCTAACGTGGAACGATCAACCTGAAAGTACGGAGAACATTCAAGTATTCCTGACGACGTAATAACAGATAAGACTTTAAACACGAGGAATAACTAAAAAGAATCAAGTGACTGGTACCAATTGAGCGGCAACGAGGTTGTACTCTGGAAAAAATTTGGGGCTAATCAGATAGGCATATGAACCTTAGATCAGGACGACACCTAGTAAGAGAGAGACAAAGCCTTAGATCTTCAGAGGCTAGTGTCAACCACACTGCTAGGTCCTGGGCCCAGCAGTTGAGTCACCACTCTCATTACCCTAGCTCGGATACCAGTGAATCAGGGATGTCTCAAGGCATGGATAGACCTACGGGAAGTTCAGGTATGCCTTACTTGTACAGGGTGGAAGGCCCTTACAAAACACAGTTGGAATACCTTAGGACCAACCGATTAGGTGCGAGCATCTATGAGGACGGCCTAGGAAGATCTGTGGTCCAGATTAAAAACCCTGACCAATCCATAGGACTAGAGCACCCAGCTGTCAAGTTTGAAAACGGTGCATACCTGGACAAGGAAGGAACCATATACGTAGTCACCAGTCATCCAGATAGGACAGATGAATTTGGAAATGTAATTTCAGAAGCGGACTTAGGTGACTTGGAACAAGGAAACATGGGAGTGGAACCTAGAACCCCTCGAGGTAAATCAGTTCTCACTAGGATTATCACGCCTGAATGGGTCCCCCAAGACAACAAGAGCATAGAGTTGCTCCTCAATCGAGAAACTGATGAAGCCTTTTGGAGGTATAAGTCTAATCAGCCAACAGACATAGGAAATATCATGATCTATGAGTTTAAGGATCCGGACAGCCCAGGTAGAGTGACTTACTTAGATCATGCTTCAGAACGGATCTTTGGGGTGACAGAAAATGATAGACATGCCTACACTTGGAAGGGCGAATTTATTTTCCCCCAACCTAGATCAAATGTATCCTATGGTCACCCTGGGGCTGGAACTTCCCAAGCTCATGGTACGCAAAGAGACAGAAGTAGAGATAGACCGGAAGTAAGTTTTGCCAACCCAGTGGGCAGAGAAAGAACGAGAACCGAGACGAATAGGGTAGAACCTGAGATGCATAGAACCCACAGGAACCAAAGAAATGTAGATGGATCCCCTCTGCCGAGGCCTAGAGAGCACACAAGAACTTTGAGACCCACCCAGCTAGTTAAGTCCATGAAGAATTACTTTGACGGCACAGGAGATCCCTATGATCATGTGGCAGAGTTCAAGCAAGTCTTGAGAGCTGAACAAGTGGAGGATCTGTTCACGCAGTACAATGCCTTCGGTCTAACCCTTAGGAACACAGCACTTACGTGGTTTCAGCCATTAGATGAACGCCAGTTCAGGAGCATAGATCAACTCCTAGAGGCATTCATTATAGAGTTCTCTAAGAGCGGCATAAGACACAACACCTCCTCACTGATTCACAGCTTCAAGCAAACCCCTCAAGAGACTGTGAGACTTGCAAGAAGAAGATTTAGACAATATCTTGAAAGGTGCCCTATTTCGGAGCTACCCACATCTGCTAAACAAGTAGCCTTATTTCTTGACGGATTGCTGAGCCCAAAATTGAGATCCTATGTGTATCTGAAAGACCCTAGGACTATAGAAGAATGTGTACGTATGTGCATTGACATTGAAGATAACCTAGGAGAAGAGCTAGAGTTGTCCAAAATTTACAAAGATTCAGATAGTGCATCTAGTCAATCTTCCACACAAGCCACATCAATTGAAGAACTTGCCGAAAAAGTAGCTCAGAAACTAGGTGTAACTAGCAAACAAATCCCAAGGTTTACCCCTGTGAAAAGGTGCTATACATGCGGTGGTGACCATATGGCGAACGTCTGTCCCATTATGGCTCAACCCCAAGTAAACCCTAGTAGCCAGTACTGCACCATAGAACGGAGATACACCAATCACACCGCACAAGACTGCCCATACAACAAGCAGGCAGTTAGGCAACCCTATCCGCAACCCTACCAACAAGGCAGATACCAGAACCAAAATCCACCACCACAATATGCTAGACCCCAACAAACCTACCAACCACAGTATCAGGCCCAACAAAGGCCTCAGCCTGTGCTAGCACAACAACCCCCTGCCCCAGCTAATGTGATTCCGGTAAAGTATACGGCTGCAGAAGAGAACCTGAATAGAGCTATAGTCCCTGTAACATCCTTGATCTCTGAAAATGACCCAAGTGACCATAGCTTTGATTCTACCCATGTGGATAGCCCCCAGGCTTACTACATGCAGTCCCCAGAACATGGAGAGTCCTACTATGGTGAAGAGTCGAACGAACCTAGTTGGGAGTCAGATTACACGAACATCATGTATACAAACCCCAACCCTAGACCTCAACCTAGGCAAGTACGACCACCATTTCCTAGAGGACTGTGCTACAGATGCCAAGGAGATCACCTCATTCGTGATTGTCCCTTGCCTCCACCTACGCAAACCCAGTCGGTGACGATCCAAGGCTTCTGCCAAGATTGCGGAAAAGAGCATCTCTTACGAGATTGCCCAAAGAACCCCAATAGCATGCCAAAAATCACCCCTATCAACGTTGTTGGGTTAGTGGTAGACTCCTCAGGAAGCGTCACTTCCACTGCACCAGTACAGGTAGTCACTAGGGCTCAGGCATTGCAGCAAAACCAAGGGGTAGGCCAGGAAAAGAGCCTAGATGCTAGCGATACTGAGAGCCAAAATAAAAAGAGAACAAGAGCTTGGAAAGATAGCCGCGAACGCATGAAAAGGCAATGGGCAAAGAAGATGAGTGAACTTGAGGAAAGTCTACGAGAAACCAAGGCTAAAATCATAGAGATCACGTCTCAACCGCACTCTCACACATTCCCACCGCTACCATCCCCATCACCCTCCATCCCTTCACCCTCCAAGACATCCCACGCAACCCACCCACCACCCCAAACAGGATCAGTATTAGCTGATCCCACTCCCGAAGACATAGACATGATGCTTAAGGCATATCAGGCCAGAATCCAAGAAGGGCCAAACGTCACGGATCATGACAAGTGCTATCCTAGAGCTGACCTAGAGATAGAAAGAACCAAACTATGCGCGAAAATGGTCGCATTGGCTCAGACTATGTTTGAAGCCAGTCGCCTTTTCAATTACTCAGGCTCAGCCAAAACGCAATTACACTTGGATGGATTCCTAGAGAAGTTAGAGAGGATAATTGCAAGATCTGACAAGGAAGAAAAAAATCAAGACCAAGAAAAAGCAAGCAAAAACAGGAATCATTCCCAATCAGAAGTGTATGTGGCCAATGCCCCTAAACCGGACAACTTCCCCTCCTTAGAAAGAATAGAGAGGCCAATAGCACAACCAGAAAAGGAACCTACCCCTCAAAGAAAGGAAAGGGCAAGAGAACGGATAAGCCAGCCTCTTCAGAAAGGCCATGTGCCTCCTCAAGGAGCCTATCTTCCTCCCCAAAGGTCACAGGAGCCCCCCTCGAAAGCATATGTACCTCCACAAGTAACCCACATTCCTTCCCAGAGAGCGTATGAGCCTGTTCGGAAAAGTAATAGAATAAGTAATCCTCCCCAAGAAGCTTGTGCTCCAGCCATTTGCGAGAACGAGGAGAGAGTCAACAATAGAATCAGCCCTCCTTCACAGGTTGCTTATGCGCCCAATTCTACGGAGCCAGACACTTCTTCTTCTATGAATCGGTTTGCCCCAGACTTCCTACGAGAGATTCAAGAAGACAAATGGGATAACGAAAGCGAGGTCGCCCCTCCTTTTGAACTTGTGGACGATGCACACGACCAATTCCCACAAGACATCCCATCTATTTACGGGGAGCATGAGAGTGTTCAGTCTCACGAGAGATTGGACTTTGAGTCTAATTCCATACAGGAGCTACCCCACTTCACAGGCCCATGGGAAGCAAAGTCCACATGTATGAGAGCACCCACAGTCATGGTAAGGAACGACGACTCAGTCATACCGAGGAACACGGAGGTAGTAACGAACACCAAGGTGCAACGCGATCTCACTTTGGAAGAGCTGTCTGAGGATAGACCAAACGCGCGGAAATATGTAGCTAGTCAAGTAACTGAAACTGCAAAACCTCGTTCCCGGGTAGGATCCCATAGGACAGTACCGGAAATTCCCTTGGATAAGATAGGAGATATGTGTGAAGGTGAAGAAGGGAACACCTACCTTCCCATCACCTATCAGGACTACACCACGAAGGCAATTTTGGACTCAGGTGCAGGAGTTGCAATTGCCACCACCTCCTTATGGAAGCGTTGGGGCAAGCCAGCACTCAGGCCGACGAGAATGAAATTGCAGATGGCCGATGGCCACATAGAGAGACCCCTAGGATTGCTAGAAGGAATAACTCTCACCACTTGTGGTGTCGAGTTTGAACATAGTTTTGCTATCTGTGACTTCAGTAAAAATCATGCCTATGAGATGATTTTGGGAAGGCCATTTATGCGACAATTGCAAGTGGTACAGGATTGGGGAACCAACTCCTTGTATCTGCAACACTTGGGTGTTACAACCAAAGTCAATCTCAAGGATTTTTCTCACAGAGACGTCCCTCCTATCCAATGGAATCCCATCCATAGAGCCAAAGATGACACAGAATCGGTGCATTCCATAGGATCTGGATCCTCATGGATGCATGAAGATACTCACTTATGGATGTGCAAGGTAGCAGTTGAAGAAGAGAAGAGAGAGAAAGCCAGAGAGGTAGGTGCGAAAGAAACCCATAGATCAATCCAAGACCCAGCCTATGCACCTGTAGTTTTTCCAGACGAAGAATTTGAACCTCACGGTTGGGCAGAAATCTTAGCAACAATGGACGTAGCCATCAACGAAGAACAATGGACACCTCACTGTGATGAGGATGGTTATGATATTTCAGTCTTCTCCATAGAGCCAATCATGGGAGAGGCAGTTCTAGAAGAATGCGAACCTAGCCCTGATGCATTTGAGGATGCAAGTGACTCCGATCTAGAGTCAATCATTATGGACCCTCCATTTGCAACAGATGAAGAATACTTCCATGGAGTAGAATTTCAACCCCAGGAGCATGGAGAGGTTACAAATGATGTAAGATTAGCAACGCATATGACCCCTAAGGAAGAAGGAAAGAAACGAAAGAAGAGAGAAGCCTTACCAGAAGAGGAAGAATCTTTGTTTGAGGTCCCAGAAAATTTTAAGAAGTATGAGATAGATGATAGGAGAGTCATGATAAGAATGCCTAAACGAGAGGCACAATCAGGAGAGGCCTATGATAACAAAGAAACCACCAAGAAAATAGTAGTGGCCATAGAAGAAGGAGAGGAGAGATGCACGTATATAGGCCATGACCTGACAGAAGAAGAAGAGTACGAATTGATTACCTTGCTAAGAGAATACAGAGATGTATTCGCTTGGAGTTACAAGGATTTGAAAGGTGTTGACCCTGACATATGCTCACACACCATCCCCATGACCTCAGATGCCAAACCCTCTAAGCAAAAGCCTTATACATATAACGATAACTATGCTGCTAAGATCAAGGAAGAGATAGATAGACTGGTCGAAGCCGGATTTATCTATGAAATTGAGCACACTGAATGGGTATCCCCCATCGTAGTGGTGCCCAAGAAGAATGGTAAGCTGCGTGTGTGCATTAACTTGAAGAAGGTTAATGCAGCCACAATCCGAGATAACTATCCGCTTCCCATCACAGAACATCTCTTAGAAAGAGTGGCAGGCAAGGAAGTGTACAGCTTCCTTGATGGATTCTCTGGCTACAATCAAGTAGCTATAGCTCCAGAGGATCAGCATAAGACAGCTTTTGCCACAGAATGGGGCATTTTTGCTTTTAGAGTAATGCCATTTGGGCTTACCAATGCACCAGCTACCTTCCAGAGGCTGATGTGCCATGTGTTTAAGGAGTTCCTGAGGAAGAGTTTAGAAGTCTATGTTGATGATCTCTGTGCTCATTCCAATGTGAGACAAACCCATATTCCTGAACTCAGACAAATCTTTGACAAATGTAGAGAATATCATGTCTGCCTGAACCCAGAAAAGTGTGTTTTTATGGTCAGACAAGGCAAGATTCTAGGGCACATAGTGTCAAAGAATGGCATATCTACAGACGAAGAAAAAGTGAGAGCCATAGCAGAGCTACCTAGGCCAAAGAATGTCAAGGAAGTACAAGCTTTCATGGGGCATTGTGGCTATTATAGACGATTTATACACATGTATGCTGTCATTGCAAAGCCCATGTACGGACTTCTGACAAACTTTGAGTGGACGGATGAATGTGAGAATTCCTTCCAAGAGCTTAAACGAAGATTATGTTCAGCACCAATCTTGACCACACCAGATTGGAATAAGCCATTCCATGTTCATGTTGATGCGTCCAATTATGCCATTGGATGTGTGCTTGCACAACCTACTGGTGAAGGTAATATGGATCTTCCAATTGCCTATGCCAGTAGACAATTGAATGCGGCTGAACGGAATTACACCACTACAGAGCGCGAAGGATTAGGCATGGTATATGCAGTCAAGAAATTTAGACACTATTTGCTTGCAAATAAGTTTAAATTTTTTATTGATCATCAGGCATTGTTATACCTAGTAAACAAGCCATGCAATACGGGAAGATTAGTAAGATGGTTTCTCTTGCTAATGGAATATGATTTTGAGGTCGTGGTAAGAAAAGGGAGGACTCACTTGAGAGCAGATCATCTCTCTAGACTCACGTCTGGAGAAGCCCCACAAGGAGTATCAGATGACCTTCCTGATGCTTACCTATTTAATTTGGAGGTGGTGCCGCAGTGGGCCAAGCCAATAGTACCAGTATTGACATACGGGCCTAACCATCCTGTGGTAAACACACGGAACAGAGAGGTTGTCAAAGCCCAAAAATACCACATCATGGCAGGAAGCATGTACAAGCACACAGATCAAGGGATCTTGGCTTGTTGCGTAGAAGAGGATGAGTATGCTAAATGGTTGCAATTAGCACATGTAGGTGCGTTAGAGCAACACCATTCAAAGCAACGAACGTTGCAGACTCTAAAGAGATTCGGAGTGCATTGGCCAACTATGGAAGCGGATGTCCAAAAGTTGTGCAAGGAATGCCCAATCTGTTGCACTAAACCACCTGTGGAACATGCCACCCTCTATCAAGTATCCATTGTGCCAGATTGGAGTGAACCTCTAGTATCATTCTTGAGGACAAACACATTCCCTCCAGACATGACTCTGGCAAGAAAAAGGAGTTTAGAACAAGAAGCCCTGGATTACTCACTCATTGGTGATAATCTATACAAACGCGGTAAGGATGGTTACCTGAGACTGTGTGTCCATGAGAGTGAATATCTTAAGATCTTGGAAACTGCTCACCAAGGTGTAGCAGGAGGACACTTTGGACCAGATCGGGTAATCAAGGCAATACTATTTGCAGGCTTCTGGTGGCCTACCCTTCACATGGATGCACATACCTATGTGAAACGGTGTGATGTCTGTCAGAGGACTCAGTATCCTATACGCAAAGATGAGATGCCACTGAAACCTATGATGGGTGGACGTGCATTCTCTAAGTGGGGAATAGACTTCGTAGGTCCTATTAATCCCCCAGCTAAGGGTTCTCATGCGGAATACATCATTGTGGCAACAGATTATCTCACCAAGTGGGTAGAGGTAAAAGCTACAACCAAGAACGATGCTCAAACAACTGCCAAATTCTTGTTTGAGAATGTATTCACGAGATATGGGCTACCCATAGAGCTTGTAAGTGATAGAGGCACTCATTTCTTGAACGAAGTGATTGAAAATCTACTCCAAGAATTCTTGGTAATACACAAGAAGTCTGCCCCTTATCACCCTCAAGCTAATGGACAAGCTGAGAGCACTAATAAGATTTTATGCAATGTACTGACGAAATTAGTGAACACTAAACGCTCTGATTGGGACAAACAGCTACACCATGCTGTTTGGGCATACCGAGTTGCCTACAAAACGGTACTCCAAGCCACTCCCTTTCAGATGGTATTTGGCCAAAATGCTGTGCTACCCTTGGACTTCCTGATCCCTACATTGAGAGTAGCACAAGAGCACGAATGGACAGGTCATGAGCTCTCCTCTAGGATCTTTGACCTTGAACGATTAGGAGAAACAAGACTGAGAGCCGCTGCTGGAATATATGCAGCCAAGAAGAGACAGAAGGCATATTTCGATGCCCATGTGAAGGATAAAGGCTTGAAAGCAGGAGATCTAGTCTTAGTCTATACACTAAAACAACACGCGAGGAAGCTAGAAAAGAGAGGCTACGGACCTATGCTCATCAATAGGATCTCCACGAGCGGAGCAGTACAATTGGCCACATTAGAGGGTGATGTTCTCCCAAATTATATTAGCGGTTGCAGAGTCAAGTTGTATCAGGAACCCCTCACGGAGGAAATGCTCAGCCGACTCAATACTGCTAAGAAACGCAAAGAGGAAGAAAAGCGCATTCGAGAAGAGGCTCAAGCAGAAGCTTTAGAACGCATCAGAAGGATGAAGCTAAGAAGGCAAGGTAGAGATCAGACCAGAGCAAATGACTATGCAGATCAAGGATGTCCCATGGCCATGTGTGAAGTTGCAGGAACAAGCTCGCATAGAATAATCGATAGACGTCCTTTCATAACCATAGATATGGGACGAGGAAAGAGTGCAAGGACCGTAAGAGCCTTGATTGACTCAGGAGCAGCCACTAGTGCTGTTAAATTGTCTTACTGCCAAGAATTACAATTGACTGTCAATCCTGTGGAAGCATATCTTATAGGATTGGGAGGAGTGGAAACCCCTTGCATGGGCGAGGTGGAACTTCCCCTCTACATTCACGATGAGGCAATGACCGTTAAAGTACTAGTGTGTCAAGATGAGGATCTCACTGAACCTCTCGTCTTGGGTCAGGATTGGATCTATGACCAAGCAGTTAATCTAAACCTAAGAAGTGGACTTCTCCAGGTTTGGGTCAATCATAGTCGAGTTACAGTAGAATTAGACAATGGAGCACTCAAGGAACTAGGAAAGGCACAGACTCCTGGTCCTTCCAGGGGTACACATGAAGATGACCATGCTGTTCTTGTTCAAAACCCTGTGTTGCAGAGGAATGACATTTGCAAAAAAGGAGTCAGGGATGCAACGGATCTCCCTTCTTTTCCAAAGACCCGAAGGAGGCAGCAACCAAAGGCGGATCACAAGCAGAAGAAGCCGAGTACTACCTATGTCCGAGATCAAAAATACCTGCGCAGTAGAATGTCCCAGAAAATAATCCAGGTGTGGGTGCGGAAAGGCGAACGACCGGGTGCACCACCGTCAGCTACGCGGGCAAAGCCTCTTATTAGTAACCAACAATACGACGCTAATAAGAAGTCTTTCAGAAATTCGTCTGCTAAAGTAAAATCTATTTGGGTGCCCAAGAAGTCGATGAAGGCAAGCCCACAATCTAGACAAATTTGGGTGCCTAAGGCTTGCTTGAGGGCACAAGTAGTTACGCCCAGGCCACAACCTATGCAGCATAACCCTTCTACGAGTACAACCAGAATTCCCTCGTGCTCAACACTTAGGAACACACCAAGACCCATGAGCATGCATGTAATCACTTATAAGTGGGTCCCTAAAAGGCCCCATTCCCAAACGGCGACACCGACACAGCTTTCTAGAGTCCCTACGAAACCGAAAGCAAAGCCCATCCACTGCATTTGGCAGTCTAAGATCTGTAATAAACCCCCCGACCCCGATTTGTAAATTCACCCCACTTACTAACGGCATTAGTCTCCTAGGAATACACAAATGTTAACTACACTCACTGTCTTCGTGCACTTACTAACCACTAACTCACCATCTACCTCATGTTAATGTTGTAACGGGGACAACAACGGATTTATTCTGTCCATTACGATGTTAACACATGATTCTATATTCTCACAGAATCAGAAGGCAAGAAGAAAAATGGCAGAAGCGACAGGTTCGGGCTCACAAGTAGGGATCCTTACTGCAGGAATTGATGTGGATAGCCTACCCGTGGATGTGCCCCCGACTGAACGACCAGTGGAGATGCAACACCTCCAGCAACTTCCGGTGCCAGATCCACCTACAGGAATCACGGAAAGAGTTCATGCGAATTCTCATTGGTTCAATGGCATGCCCGGTCCATTAGGTGAGGCGAAGTATATCTGGGAGTCTAAATGCGAGTATGACAGATCATGGGTGCGATTCCAATTTTTCTCCAAGGAGTTCGAGACTTTACAGAACACAGAAGATCTACAGATCATATGGCAACGAGCAGGATTGGCGGAATATTTTGAAGCCCCACTACCTAAACCCGATCTCCTCCGATGCTACTATTTGGTCTCCACATTACAAGCTAATGAAGATAAGGACCGACCCGGATCATTTGTTCTCCCCTCATTGCTGGGCAACAACGAGTTGAAGAGGTTTGAACTTACTGTGGAGCTGGTAAGTGATGCTTTAAAGATGCATGGCACGCATGTACCCTCAGAAAAGGATGCTCTCGTTCCCAACAACATGAAGGACAGGAAAGTAGTGAAGCTGAAAGACATGGCAGCCCTCACCCCAAATGTGTCCATCCCTCTCCGCATGTGCATGCAACATTTCGCCTTCCCCGGTCAAGACCGATTCACGCAACCACACAAGAAGATCTGGTTTGCTCTCTACTTGGCGGAAGCAGGTGCGCTACCTATTAAGCTACCAGTGTGGATTATAGATCAGTTGTATGAAGCGAACAAACGGGCTTCTAGGAAATTAGTGGTGAATGGATGCTGTGCACTCACACGCATCATTTACCGATGCTTGGCATATGATGTCCCCATTGAGCGTGCCTTAACCTGGGCACAATTACAAATGTTTAAGAGGCTCAAGACATCCACACATCAGTCCAAGCGCATGAGGGGCGCGATTCCGTGTGTCCAGACAAGGGAAGTCCTGACTACTTCTGAGGCATCACCATTAAGAGAGGGCACTGTACCTCCTTTTACCATTCGGATACCCAGGTCGGAATCTGACACTACGACACAACCCACCCCATCGGCTCCTCCGGTTACACCTGAATTCGAGTTTGCTGCCACTGGAGAGGCTGAAGGACTGGACCCCCAGGATTTCGAAGCATTCCTACAAAGCACACAATTCTCTGACGTGGAGTTTTATTCAGAGGCAGAGGAGCAGGGCACATCCTCGTGGAGAAGAAGAAAGTCTACAGACGGTAGACATGTCCATTGGAGTGACGCTCAGCAAAGTCAACAACACAGACAACCGGAAGAAGAAGAAGCGTATGAAGAAGAGACCACTGAAGCCCCAGCATATACAGCAGAACTCCGAAGGCTGTATCAGATTATGGAAAGAGTACGATCGCAGCAATTACTCACTGAACAGAGCAGCAGAGTACTTATGACTCAGTTGTTGGAAGAAGCGGGAGTTGACTCAGAGTACAGGGAAGGTCTCTTACTGATGGCAGAAACATATGGAGTTGTAGAAGCTGTGCGCACTGCCATTCAGAGGCCTTCAGTTCAATATGACCCACGAAGGTTCCAGACACGGCCTCGCTCAGGTAAAAATATCCAAATTCCCGTTACAGTTGCAGAGGAGCCAACTACTACACCAACCTCCCAAACAGCTAGTCAACAGCACCCCGCCACCCAGGAGGAGTCCACCGAACCACTACCACCTACTCCCCCACCATCACCTCCGAGAACAGAGACAGTGGAAATCCCATCGACCACTCAACCCACTGACCCAACCTTCATCTTTCGTACTCCCATCTCTAGTGCCACCCTATTCTCTACCACTGATAACCCGACCTTTGAAGCAAACCCCATCACTACACAACCCACCGAAACCCTTCCCGAGCCTGCCCTAGGACAACCATCCCCAATGCCTTCAGCCACGGGTCATCCTGACCCCAGATCCACATTCATGGGTTTCCCTACTACCATGCCACCCTTTCCACCCTCCTCAAATTTACGACCCCAACCCCCGATATCCCTCTCTCCATTTTTACAATCCCTCCAGGACATCTTTGCTAGGGCTTTTCAACCAGGCCCTCAACCATTCCCTGTCTTTTCAGCTCCCCACCCCACTTCACATCTATTCACCACTTCCACACACACACCACCTACCATACCAGTGTATATGGCAGGCCCCACACTAACACCCACTCCTGAAGGTATGGATATTTCACCACCCACGGCACCTCCACCCACGGTTTCACCTCCTCCCATTCCCCCTCCACCAATTTCACCCACACACACAACTTTCGTAGACACATCATTCACTGTCTCCCTTCCCCAATTCCCTTCCCATGCATCGCCCACGGTAAACACCCCCCACTCATCTATAGGTAATGCATTGGATACCATGTTGGCCTGTATATCAAATTTAAGAACAGATTACATTCAGCTCCAGCAACAAAACGCACGCCTGCAAGAGCACTCAGCGACACTACAGCTCCGCCTTGCGGTACTAGAAGAGGAGAATGCTCGCCTCCACACACAGTTCCAAACCCTCCAAGACGCCCATAATATATTGGAAGTACAGCTACAGAACGTAGATCAGGAAGCAGTGCAGGTGGTAGAAAGTCACCTACGGACACAACTGGAACGCAACTCAAAACTTCAGCGAAATATGGCGCTACTTAAACGCCATCTTGCGGCTGCTCAGGAAGAGAACAGACGTCTGCAAATACAAAATCAAGAGAACCTGGAGGCAGCTATTGAGAGCATACCGGGGGCACCCATCAGCCCATCCAAGTTTCAAGCAGTGACCCCCGATAATATCAAGATTATATTGGAAGATTATGCCATGCTACTCGAAGCACATGATAAGCTATCGGAGGAGCTAGGACAACTGAAGCAGGAACACCAACAAGGCCCAACAGCTGCCCCTCCAACCACCCCCTCTGCAGCTTCGCTTCCCTCCGACGCAGAGGCCATAAAAGATCTCCAGCAACAGGTAACTGAATTGCAGACACGCCTACTACAATATGAGAGGCCATCTTCCCCTCCGGAGGCTCCCACGGACGAAGAAGTTGTGCAAATTCCTGTGGAACAAACGTTTGATGAAGAATATGATCCGCAACCATTCCCAGGAGGCCAACAAACAGAAGAAGCGCAGGACACGTTTGAGGCACCACGGCCGCCATGGTTACGACAAGTGGAGGAAATAGGGACCTCGCATGAAGAGCGCACCGTAGTGCAAAATCAGGCTATGAGGGTCATAGAGGAGACTGTTTTACAATCAGATTACTTCAAGAACTTGTCATCGAGACGCCTGATTCTCTCATCGGAACTCCAGTACAGGCCATATTATATTATCTTGGCTGATTATAATGCAGAAATACAAAGAGTCACGGGTCAGATTCCTACTTTTGCGACCCAATTTCAACCCGAAGACCTTCCTCCAGAGGTGCGAAAAGGCAAGATTCGTCAACCAACATGGCGGCAGAAACTTTTAGAGACTTATCCAGAAATGCTACGCACATGGAACAACGCGCCGTTGCACCTCCTGTACAACCCATGCTACGGTCCAGTCCCCCGCCGCAGGTCGTGGAAGGCATTTAATATCAAGGTACAGAACAATGCGCAATGCAAGGAATGGCTGAACTACCCGTACATAGCGCCACCACAAGGACCACCATCGGTAGCATATATGATGGGGACCATTCGCCACTGGATGCCGCGCTTGAAGCCCATGCAAGATGTAGCAGCGCAAATGATGCTTAAAATCTTAGATATGATGCAAGTGGTGCTGAAGACCTTTAGAAATGAAGCCGCACCACAGGTACGCCTTCCGAGGTTTAGCAATGGAAATTACGACTTGGTGTATGACATGAGCACCACCCCCAGTATCCGTGTGGCTTACGCTTGGCATGCACGCATCAAATACCTCCCCGCCTGCTACAAACAGACCTTCGAAGAAATGTTCAGATCAGGGTTCTGGGAGTACCACTCGGAGATTTTCGCGCCAAAGCCGACACATCTGCTTCAACTGTTTGCTTGTGAACAAGCAATGTATTCAGAGTACTACACCACCCCGCAACCAGAGACCCCCGGTGCAATAAATTGGGAGGCATTGGAAGCCGATCTAGCAAGAGGCTTAAGGATAGGAGAACATGAACTGGCCACCAATGTCATCCAATATTACATCGACCACCCGCGCGAACAAAGGTCTGTCAGGGGCGACAGACGCTAGGAAGGGGGGAGTGTTGGCATACAAGGCAATAAAGGAGTCATGCACAATACGGCAACAAGGCCAGATCATTTTTTCCCATAGATTATGTACAACCCAAGTGATTTTAATCACTACACAAACATTGTAAATCCCGTTTTTGGTAGATTAGACTCCATTTTGTGCAAGCCGAGGAGTCCTCGAGCTTGAGGAGTATTAGAAGTACCATCGTACCAAATTTCATAATTTTTAGACTTCGTTTGAGCCCTCAAATAAGCCCTGGAACCTAATTTTTAACTAGGCCGGACACTAGGTCTGGACAGGGCCAAAAGCTAGTCAAAAACTATAAAAAGAGCTAGAGAGCTCATTTTTGAGGTTAGATTGTAATTGAAACGAACTTGTAAGAGCTTGTGAACGTAATCTAAAGCACTCCATTGATTCTCTCTCTTTGTCTTGCCGTGTGTGCGCGTGTGTGTGTATGTGTGTGCATGTTTGTGTGCTTCTCACTCACGCACTTGTGCCGCCACTTGCTCGAGGTCTTCATACCATCCTCACGTCTTCCCGGATTGACATTAAAGGAGGTGCTACTCATCATTGAGCTACAGGTGGTGACAAGTTATTTGTTTTTCTTTTGTTAGTAGTGTTATCTTGACTTGATCACTCACTTTATAGGGGATACTCTATTGGAATTTTTGTTGATATATTTAGGTAGTGATGTGTATGAACACACTAGGATCATCAAGGCACTTTTTTCCCTCTTTACAAGGTTTTTCTCTTGCTTGTATATATGCCTATAGCACCAATGGGTTATTGATCTTTGTATATTCTCTTGGTAACACATTTAGTATTGTGTGTTGTGTTCCAAGATTCTTCTTCTTCCTTGTGTTGTTTGCGTGCTTCCATGAACGTTAAACTCCAACAATTGTCATTAGATCATTCTCACTACTGCTAATGGTGGTTCTTTTACATTGTTAGATCATTCTCACTACTGCTAATGGTGGTTCTTTTACATTGTTAGATGCTTTATTTGTGCCAAGGATCACGAAAAATATGTTACCAGTTTCAACATTAGCCAAGATTGGCTTGGTCGTGAAATTTGTTGATGACAGATATACAATTCATGATCTGTCAAATGGCAACATCATTATTGCTTCTAGCATTTTATGTTGTGGGTTGTATAAGCTCATAGACTATGAAAAATTTTTGAATGATTGAGCATGTGTAGTTCAAGATTCTTATGCTATGTCAGATGCAAAGCTTTGGCATGCATGCTTTGGTCACCTAAATTTTGCTAGTTTGCTACGCTTACAGAAATGTGAAATGCTGTCCCCTTTGCCCAAACTTGAGGCACCTAGTAAACATGTATGTGAAGGTTGTATCTTGGGAAAAATGCAGCATTCCTCCTTCCCAAAAGATGGTTCAGTTCAAGCTACTCAGAAATTGGAGCTTGTTCATAGTGATGTATGTGCTCTTATGCAGACATCTTCTTTTGGGAATTATCTTTACTTCGTGACTTTCATCGATGATTTTTCTAGGCATGCATGGGTATATACATTAAAAAGAAAGTCTGAAGTGTTTATGTGCTTCAAACATTTTTTTGTTTTGAGTGAAAATCTATCAACATGTAAAATGGGCACCCTCCATCTGATTGAGGGGGGGAATATATGTCTTCTGACTTTAATGCATTTCTAGTTGAATGTGGGATAAAACATCAATGTACAGTGTCATATACACCTCGACATAATGAAGTTGCTAAAAGAAAGAACAGGTCACTCATGGAGATGGCGAGGTGTATGGTCAAGAGTCAGGCTTCACCACATAGTTTTTGGCTTGAGGTTGTTATGTGTACAACATATGTACTTAACAGGTGTCCCACTAAAGCATTGCAGTCTATGACTCCATATGAGGCTTGGCATGGCCGTAACCCATCTGTTGCTCACCTATGTATTTTTGTTTGTCTAGCATATGCATTAGTGCCTGAAGAACAATGCAAGACATTGGATGATAAAGTAGTGAAATGTATTTTTGTTGGGTATAGTCCTTAGAGGAAAGGCTATCGTTTGTATCATCCACAAACTAAACACATTTTGGTTAGTTATGATGTTGTGTTTGTGGAAGATGCTATTCATCCATTAATTTCACGTACTAAGGAGAAATCAATAAGCTCCAAAGACATGTATGACACTTTGTTGCCTCTTTTTACAAGTGAACAGTCTAGTGCTGGTCCTATTGAGGCAACTTCTTAGCCTTTATAGGTTTCATGTGATGATGTAGATCGTTCCATTTCTAATGCCAATTTACATGATGCACTTGTTGATGAGAGAGCTGATATTGAGGAGGCAAAAACTATGCCAAAATGGTTGGTTAAAACTTTGCTTGATAGCAATTTTTTTTTTTTTAATGGAGGTTCGGCCGAGGCCTACTCCTCCAGGCTTTAACTGTGAAATTGCAACTGTACAAGGAAGGGCATAGTACCCATGGGACCCCTCTTATCCCACAAGAACAGGGTTTACATAGCTGGGTTAAACTGCGGTCACATCTACCGCAAGGCAAGACAAACGGTGGCACATCAGCCACAAGGTACAACTTTCCAAGTTAAACATGTCCCTTACATGGTGCCGGTGGGGATTGAGCCCTCATCCCCGCCTCAAGAGGCGAGAGGCCCAACCACCCAGATGAGCGGCTTGGGATGCTTCATAGCAAATTAGATGCACCTCTATCATATCATACTCATTCTAGCTCTCATTGTGCTTCTTTTGCATCAGATTGCTATGCTATCAAGTCTTTATGATGAGAATGAGAACAGTCGTTTGATGAAGCACAAGATTCTGAAATTTGGATGGCTATTATGCAATCAGAATATGATGTTATCATGAAAAATGATACTTGGTCTTCATGTGACTTGCCCCCTGGCAAGAAGGCCATTGGCATTAAGTGGGTATACAAGCTGAAGCGTAAGCCTGATGGAACAGTTGACAGGTATAAGGCTAGGCTTGTTGCAAAGGGTTATGCTCAGGAAAGAGGCATTGATTTCAATGAGACCTTTGCTCCTACACGCCGAATGACTATTGGTCATAGCATATGTGCACATGCAACTCATCATGGTTGGAACGTACATCAATTGGACATTAAAAATGCATTTCTAAATTGCATGAAGAAGTGTATGTTTTTTAGCCCCATGGCTTTGTGTAGAAGGGCATGAAAACCAAGTGTGCAGGTTGAAAAAGGCATTACATGGTTTGAAGCAAGCACCATGTGCTTGGTATGAAAAAATGCATGCCTACCTCATTGCACATGGTTTTGAGAATAGTCCAACTAAGAGCACCTTATATGTTAAGCATGCAAATGATGTGCTTCTGATGCTTGTTGTCTATGTTGATGACATGCTGCTCACTAGACCTCATGAGAAGCATATTGCTGATTTTAAGGCTGATTTTAAGGTTGATTTTAAGGCTGATTTGCATGCCTCATTTAAGATGTCAGATTTGGGGCATTTGCATCATTATTTGACCATTCAATTTATGCATGTTAATGGCAGAATAGCTTTATGTCAACCAAAATATATTGACACATTATTGCAACATTTTGGCCTTGAGGGTTGCAAACCTATTGCCACTCCTATGGATACAGGTTTATGGTTGAGTCTTCATGATGCTGGAGATGCATATGATGTTGTTTTCTATCAATAGGCTATTGAATGATTAATTTACTTATGTGTTACTCAACCAGATATTCAGTTTGCTGTCACAGAGATGAGCATGTTTATGCATTGCCTAGTGTCAAGCATTGGTAGGTGGTTAAGCGCATATTTTGCTACTTGAGTGGTACCCGACTACTTGGATTGTTTTATCCCAAGGAGGGATCACTATCACCAGGTCTACATGCTTTCTCTTACTCTGATTGGGCTGGTTGCTATGACACTCATCTGTCCACTAGTGGATTTTGCTTCATGCTTAGTAGCTCATGCATGTCTTGGTTGAGCAAGAAGCAGCCTATTGTGGCCACTTCTAGTTGTGAGCCTGACTGTAGGGAAGCTTTCACAGCGATTGTTGAGTGTGTGTGGCTCAGATGCCTTATGGTTGATTTGGGTGTTGGTCAGTCTTCTGCCACCACCATCCTCACTAACAGTCAGGGAGCATTGAGAGTTGCAAGGAATCTGTGTTCCATGCTCGCACTAAGCACATTGAGGTGCACTATCATTATCTCAGGGAGAGGTTCTCTCTTGGAGAGATCAATTTGGCATATGTGCCCACACAGGAGAACTTTGCAGACCTTTTCACAAAGGCTTTGCCTAAGGAGAAGTTTGAAGCTTTGCGCAAATCTTTGGGCTTACTTCCTTTTGTGGATTGATTCCACATAGCTTGGCACTTCCTTATACATGAGTGCCCGCTCTTTGTTCACCGCATCATTCCTTGGGGGGATTTGTTGTTATATTTAGGTAGTGATATGTGTGAACACACTAGGACCACCAAGGCACTTTTTTCCCACTTTAGGAGTTTTCTTTTGCTCGACTTGTATATACGCCTATAGCCCTAACAGGTTACTGATCTTTGTATATTCTCTTGGTAATAAATTCAGTATTGTGTGTTATGCTCCAAGCTTCTTCTTCTTCCTTGTGATGTTCGCATGCTTCCGTAGACCTCAAACTCCAACAATTTTTTCTAGGATCATTCACATTTTCTTATGGTTATTTTGGAGACTAAGTGAACAAGCTTATGCTCATGATCTTATGTGCATGGTAGGTGCATGATTATGTGATAGGTGGTTCACATGGTTTCTTTTGGAATGAGACATTTGTGATTTGATTTATGCATATGGATATGCAGGTATGATCCTATTGGTGATAGAGTATTGATTTGTGATCGATGTTTAGTCTCTTGTACAATGGCCCATAAGTGAGTGATGAAACCATGTGTTTTGCTCAAGTGGGGATAGGTTCAAGATTAAGAAAATATGCATAATGAAGATCATAAAAACACCAATCGGTGGTTCTCTATTCATAACGTTATTCTGTGTGTACCCTTTCGTGAACACTACTCAGGAATAGCACTTCTAGTACGATTACAGATACCAATATTAGTACTAGTACCAATAGAAGTATAAGTGGAACTAAGAATACAAGTACAAGTAAAAGCAAAAGCAGAAATAGAAGTAGAAGTAAAAGCAGAAATAGAAATATAAGTAGAAGTAGTAGGAGTAGAAGCAAAAGTAGAAATAGATATATAAGTAGAAGTAGAAGTAGTAGTATAAGTAGGAGTAGCAATAACAACCACACTAGTAATGGCAATAACAATAGTGGTGGCAATAGCAATGGTAATAATAATAGTAGTAGCAATAGCAATGAAAGTAGCAGTGACACTAGTGGGCTCATGTGCACCTCAAATCCATGTTTAGATTTCATAAACTAGTACTTATCTCCTCACTAAATGGAAAATTAGGGGACTTCAACATTACTATTATGTTGAAAGCATGCCAAAATCTTATAAGCAATGACTTATATGCCCTTTCTCTAGCACGGATGAATCCTATTCTAACCTGCTAACATTATACATGATATCATAGATCTTAACTATCCTTGATAATTGCCTTGTAAAAACTATTGGTGACATCATTCGTTATTCTTGCTAACACTAGTCCTTAAGATTTGTGGAGCATCAAGCCTATAGAACACGTCATGAAGCATCCATGCCATGAGGCACAACAAAGTAAAAACATTCACCTTTAGTCTAATAAGTATGTGAGTCTTATTGCAATCTCATGATATTCATAATCTTGTGGCTGGTCTTGCAATCAAGTCTAGCTAGTGTAGGGAAACTTAATCTAGGTCTCCCTTGACAAGCTAGTAAGACTATCACACAAAAGTTCATTTCAAGCACTATGGATTCCATATATTCACAAACACCATCTATCTTGAAGAGTTTTAATCAATCAAGCCCAAGGTATGAAAAAAATATCATTCGATGATGATCAATCAATTTTGAACTATGCATTGGATTTCAAGAAATTAATTCATGGATTCACACATCAAGAAGACTATATAGCTAATCAATATTTTGAAGACAAACGAATTCAAAAGGTAAATATGTCAAATAACTACAACACTCTTTCTCAAGTGTTTGAATCACTTGCCTCGACATCCCATTAAAGTATATCAAATTATATGAAGGATACATGTCATGAAGATAATACCAAGATAACAAACAAGGACCAATGCATGTTTGATCAAGGAGGCATGCTTACTCTAGTCTTTCAATAAAAAATCTTGGGAACATCATCAACTACAAGTGAAAGTTGAAAGGATATATTTTTGAAGATAAACTCCATTCAGTTCTCAAATGAAAAAAACCCTTGGAAGGTAGAACCATGCCCATGACTAGGTTACATCATGTCTTATCCATTCATGGTCCAATCATCTTACTGTCGAAACAACCTATTTATATGTTCTTGCTACAAGCCATAATAGATGTTCTTATTTATAATCTAACGAATTTTCTAAATCCATCAAGGAATCCAACTCGGGACTATTTTTTTGACCCACCATGATCCATTGCTCAAAAAACAGCGAAACCATCCACATACATTGCATTACACTCCTATACATTTAACATGAAAAATATGCACATCATCTAGATCTAGTCTTGTAACTTATCACTTGAAAGTTGAGGAGGAGGTTATTCCATGGACACCTCAAATCCATGTATAAGTGCCATATACTATTACTTGTCTCCTAAGTAGATGCAAAATTTGAAGATTTGAACATTACAGAGGCAACAATGGAGACAGTGGTGGTGGCGATGGTAGTGGTAGTGGTAATGGTAGTGGTAGTAGTGGTGGTAGTGACAGTGGAAACCACTATAAGGGTAGTGACAATGATAATGATAGCATCATCAACGTCAATAATGACAGCGGTAGTGATGGTGACAACGACGATGACGGCGGCCACGATATCAGTAGACACAGTAGTAGTAATAGCAACAACAACAACAAAAACAACTATATTAGCAATAGTAAGAACAATAGTAATAGTGACAAGAATACTAGTCATAGTAGTAAGTAGCAGACACAGAAGCAAAAACAGCCCTAATAGAAATAGTAGCAAAAGTAGTACTAACATTAGTAATACTAGTACCAACGGCAACGGCAGCACAAACGGCAACAAAACGGCAACTGTAACACAAACGGCAGCGGCAACAGCAATGGCCACGGCCATGGCCATGGCAATGGTATCGGCAATGGCAATAGCAAGGGCAATGGCAATAGCAAGGGCAAGGGCAAGGGCAACAATAACAATGAATATAGTGGCAAAAGCAACAATAATAATAAAAGCTTCAACAGTAAATATAGGGACGGAATCAGTGGCAGGGACTGACCATTGTCATTGTTTCTTTTCAACATATTGCAACATGACTTCTTTGCACTCCCTCATTAGGAAACACAAAATTCAAAGTTTTATTGAAACTGCAAACCATCAATACAAGAAGTCAGGAAGCACTTAACAAAGTAGAAAAATTGTTGGTGTTTAACCTTTGCAGAACCTTTTGTGGAAAGGAATGCTTAGATCATTGGTGCTTATGGGCCATGGCATTCACCTGGTTTCTTTGTTGTTACAGAAATAACTACAATCTAGAATATATACAATCGCTAGATCAATATCCAACAGGCTCTAAGGGGCTGCAAAGCAGTTAAGAGACTTAAACAAAAGGATCTGATCATAATTCATGCGATGAAAAGGTGCAAAGCAGCAGGAGAATTCAAGAAAAAAATCTCATTACAGCCTATACTCAAATGGGGAATCGAAAAGGATTTACATTACTAAAACCTAGTGACAATATACATTTTCTTGGATGTAAACTATTAGAAACAAAGGCCTTGTGAGGATGATACAGAAACCCTTGGCTAGCATATGTTGTATTGCATTTAAAGCACATTATTGATGCTCTTTTTTTCTTACATAGAATACAAATGCCTTACAATGGTGTACATAAATGTCATCAGCTATTGAGCTGTCTCGTACAGTGTAGACACATTGGCCATACCTTTGCACAAGTTATACCGTTAAATGTAGGGGGTTAAAGAATAAAACCTGGGACAGGTTATTGATCGTCCTCTGGCAGCACCCATGCAACAAATGGGAATTTCTGAAATATTTCCAGCATAGGAGTCAGATTGGAATTATACCCAACCTTTTCCTTAGTTGTTCAAAGATAAAGAATGTGACAATGGTATGCGGCCCTATCCTCATCCAGACAGGCACAAACCCTTTATACAACCCCTGCGGTCCTTCGGAACGCAGGGTTTTCCAAAAACAATCAAAGGTGGAAGAATACAGAATTCCATGGCCCTCTGAATCCACTGCCTGTTGCATTATCCTACAAAAGAAGAGGAAACAAGTGAGTTTATTATTACAAACGGCAAAGTAATACTGCTATTGCACTGTCAAAACTAGGAGACTCAAATTGTATGCATAATCACTTGTTCATTCACGGTATGATGCCCTGTAATATAATACCAACACTGATGATAATAATAATAAGAATAATAATAAGAATAATAATAATAATAACAATAATAATCATAATATCAACAGTAGGATAGGATAAAACTTTGTGCTATGCATGATTATATACTAACAGTGTTCATATGCCCTGAAATATCTTTGGACCGACCTCCCACTCTTCATGAATAGCAAATCTATTTTCCTGTTGGGAATGCAATCGTCATCTGCAGCTGATGTAATAGAGTATTTGTTCTTACACATAGAGTAACACCACACCAAATTACCTTTCGAGTATCTTTGCCACTAATCAGTGCACCCAAGACAAGATGTCTAGTTAGAGGTTTGTCCAAATGTCCATGTGCAAGAGTTTCCCCGAGGACAAAATGGTGAATAGGGGCTACAGTGCAAAGAGAAAGTAAAGTGGATAATGCCGATCTTCCCTAGCAGGTCTTGGCTCCACCTTCAACCATGCAATCAGTGGGAGTGCTTGCAACCACAGAATAGTCTTCTATGGACTGCACAAGGAGGTCACCAACATCGCTTCGGATGCATGAGAAGTTCAAGGAAATAGAAGAGTGTGATCAATTGATGTGCAAGCATCCTTTAATGAGCTCTCTTGCCAATGTCTAATGTCATATGAACCATTCACTAAGGAATGTCATGAATCTAGTGAAACTGTTGTTTGATTGTACTTGTTTTGGTTTTGCAACCCTTGCACTTGTTCGGGGTTTATCGAACACAACTCCCATGCCAAATTGGCTATATTGGACTCTATGCTACAACTATCAGAAATTCTTGATGTTCGATTGCCTTGTACTTTTGGCACCTGAATCATATTGCACTTGTTGCATACTACAACATGGGACTATGTAATATGCATTCGCACTGAACTACGCTTCACAAAGCAATTAATTACAGTTTAACACTTACCTTAAAAACTTAACACAATGAGGTTACCATATGATTGCAATTGTTAAGATCAGTTTCTCAATCCAAGAGAGGTTTTGTAGCCCGATAGTGATGGAAACATGGGAACTTGCATGATTGGTTACTATGAGAGAAAGATCATAGAAAAGTATTCCACCACCACTGGATTACTTTTAGGATATAGGGTAAGGTAGGTACATGTTAGGATGAGTTTTGTGTCAAGAGATTGTCACATCCCTATATGTACTTCATATAGTCCACCACCACTGGATTACTTTTAGGATCGGGTAAGGTAGGTACCTGTTAGGATGAGATTTGTGTCAACAGATTGACACCTTGACCTTGGTAGGCCCATATATTTGCATCATTATAGGATGGAACCTTCTATAGGAGGCATGCATTAAGATGCATGTGGCACCATGCTAGTTTAGGCTACGCACAATGTACGTACAAATGCTAGGGAACTTATGTAGTAGTCGTCCATTGAGATGCACAAGGGACCATATTGTTGTTGTGCGGCATAAAAAAGGGGTTTACCCCACAAACATGAATCCATTCCCCTAGACTAGGAAGTTCATTTTATCTTTGGGAATGTAGCCAACCCCAAAACAAGAGTGGATTGACATTTTAATTCCAAATTCAATTGTTGAGTTGAAGCAAGACACATTTATGTGCATATGGTTGGAACTTTCAATAGGAGATATCCATTTGGGTGTGTGTGATGTTATGCCCATCGAGGCTAAGCTCAGCACACGTGCATGTGTATTGTCTCATGTACAGGTCCCGATTAGATGACTAGCACTATTATGGACTTTATCAATCGATAGTCTTTTTACCCCATTAGGGTCATGATCCCATCTCAGACATCTCTAGCTTACTCTAATTTATTGTAAGGCTCTTGGTGATTGGTTCTGCAGTGAAAGGTCATGAGCCAGTTGCTCACCTACTCATGGAACCATTGCATACATAGTATGCTTTGTTAGAGAGTTGTTCCTACATGTAGGAGACCCGTGTGTACATGTTATCCTAAGATCATTCAGAGGACAGACTCTACATTTTAGAGGCCTGGGATGATCATGTGCTTCTTTGAGGCACGGTGATCATGGATGGCAGAGCCATCTAGATACCTATGTATACACGATTGGGGTGAAACCAACAGAGCAGCCATATCATTAGCATACACGAAGAACAACAGCCATCTTATAGATAGCTAAATGCAAAGAAGTAAGATTAACACCATCAACAGCGAGTATATGCTTGTCTCTATATAATTAAGCTCTTTTGAAAAGCACTGAACTCTATCTATTTCATGGAATAGAAGCATAGGATCTAGATCTTTCAACTTTCCTTTGTGATATCATTGCCACCAGATGTTAGCCCAATCATTTAATTATACAGTGTATGTGCCTACTTCCTCCATTTATACATTGGAACAAAACTAGTTTTGATCAAAGAAATTAGATTTGCAACTTCTAATATGCTTGTCTTAATGTAAAAAAATTTTGGAAATAGCAATAGGAAACTCATTAGATTCTGGAACTCAATGACGATGAGATCCATATACCTGGTTCTAACAAGGTCTACAGGTGCAATGACAATGGCTGACATAAGTCCTGCTATCATTGATGCTATCATGTGGCATGTTACACCTTCATGTACAAGCCCGGCATTCAGCAGAGCATGTTTTGCATGATCATAACTTGGTGCTTGTGCGGCATTCAGGAGAGCTGCTCTTTGCATCGTAGGCAACAGTCCTCTGTAAAGGCCCTTCAGCCCTTCTGTCCTAGCTATAGAGGAAAAAGCTTGAAGAGGTCCACTATAATTCCACCCAGAATGAGATCCTGGGAGAACCAGTTTCAGAAATTTAACGAGGTTTATTCTGGAAAGTTCCATTCAAAAGCACACCATATGAATGAGCTTGGTTGCAGGACATACCACCTCCTATGTGCACTTGAATGGGCTTTTGTGCCTGCATTCTCACCATGACAACATCTGTGGGGTTGGCAACAGCACTTCCTATCACACCTGCACTTGCCCCGGCCACGATTTTGATCCATAATGGGGTGTGAGCTGGGTCATCTCCTCCGAGCATCTACAGAATACACAATTTTATGACAGAAATATAGAAAAGATAGGGAATAAATGTCTCACCATTTTGAAAGGTTCATATAAGCCCATCCGTATACTAGAATAAGATGCTTCTCTGAGCAAGGCAGCTCCTGTTCCTCTCCATAGAGCAGGAAAGCCTTCATCTCTCCTTATACGTAAAATTCCAGCAATGAAGCCTCCATAGATACGATCCTAAAGACATGTAATGTATTGCCTCATCCACCTATAGTCTCAGTATCTCTAAGAAACAACTTTATAGAGAAAAACTCACCGACATTGATGGCAAGGCACCATTCAGTTGCATTCGTACTTTAACAACATTTACAGGATTGGTCACAAATGCACCACACATGTTGCTAATGCCAGCAAGTGCTGTTATTCGCAAATCCTTGCGCCAGTCCCTAAGTTGGGAGCTAAGAAGAGGTGCACCTGAACCTTCTGCTGCATCATAAGTATCCAAAACTCACTTGTGGCACTTTAGCAGAGAAACATGTTCAAGAGTAGGTGCAAATGCACAATTTTTTATTCATTACAACATGTATTTCGAAAAATGGAAGTAGGTACTACAGACTACCTGCTGTCATCTATAATCAAACGTGACTTGGATATATCCTCACATAATAACTATTTTCAGCCATACAAAAATTAAAGTGTACACCTAGCTTATCTTCTCATCCAAAATGAAATGCTTGATCTTTAAATTATGAGTATTTTCAGCATGCCGAAACATGAACATTTCTTAGGTTCTAGACTATCTTAAGGTTTTGAATTATTAACAATTTTTCTAAGATCTTTCCTAGTTCTATGATAGAAAGTGGTGCTAAGAAAGACAGAGGCTTTCATTAAGCAGGGCCTTTACCAGGAGAAAGGCAGTGTGAGAAAGAAACCACTGACATAGAACTTTCTAGAGAGAGAGAGAGAGAGAGAGAGAGAGAGAGAGAGAGAGATTCACAACTCTCTCCCTTGTTCTGAAAGTTCTTTTTTATCCAGCACTCAAAAACTTATAGTGAAATTTGATTTTCTACGTTGGCTTGTAGCATTTTAAGGCCATTTTCGGAACATATAATGACACACTGTAAAGCTCCAGATTGTCATCCTTACATGGTCACAAGGTACACCCCAAAACTTTGGATTACTTCCATGCATTTAGGCCACAAAAATGTGCAAATATGGAATTCCACTCGATATGTTAAATATGAGTAGTTGAACAAGTAAAAAAACTCTAAAAAATGTTGCCTTTCATTATCAAGGACTTAAGAATTGACCTTCAAAAACACCATGCATTGAAGTAAAGAATATAGTAACTTCTTTCTTTTTGATAAAGCATGTGTTCTCTTCATTAAAGCGCACAGATATAATATACACAAGCTATGTAAGAGTCCGACCACATTTCATCCGCAACCAAGGTGGCGAAATCTTTCAAGGCCAACAGAACAACAAGAATTTTTCGGAAAAACCACATGGACAGGAGTTTATTACTATCCAACTATTGCAAAGCATAAAATAGCCCCTCAACATCAAATGTCTTATCAAGCATATGTCATATTTACACGAGGGTTGTATATGTGAAAGGAAATAACCAAAAGCACTTTGTTGGCAAGAGGAAAGTGGTATGATAAATTCCCTCACATCTTCAACAAGGTTCGAACATCACATATCCAAGCATCATCAATAGTGGCACCAAGAGGAGGTTTAGGGCATTGAAGCACATAATTGATTTAAATTATTATGCATCCATGTGCTCAACCTTGCACGCAATCATCTCGTTCTTTGGAAGATCATATAGTTTATGCAAATAAAGAAGATGAGCATGTGCAAAAGTCAATGTACTCTTATTGAATAAGTGAATCTACAACTTGTCTCAACATAGGCAAGTATTCTTTTATGAAGGCATCTTTCTATCTAAGGAGCTCGGCAAGGAACCTTCCTCAATCGGGTATGACATTTTGCATCCTCTAGCACATGCGTACACAAACACATACATATTGTTGAGTTTTTAGGCATTTGAAATTTGATATTCTAATTTGTACATATTTTTGGGACTCTTACATCATTCATTGTACATTTTCATGAACATTTTGATCAGTTTAAGTTATAGTCAAAAAGCCTTTACATATTCTCAAAGTACTCAAAGAGAAATTTTCAACCATATATAACATTTTATCATTTGACTACATTCAGCCCTTCAAAAACCAAACCCTAATTTCTGCAAGAACACTTGAAAAAGCACATAGAGTGAGTTGACACTTTTCATAATCTCAATGATTACACATCTGCAAGATCCAATGGCTATATTTAACAACACATGGTACATAAAATCTACACACAAAGCTAAGAAAAGCGTATTCGATAAAAGTCATTAGGTATCGAAAAATCTCAATGGCTAGCTTTATTTCACTGATTTTTGTTAGCTTTTTGGAGAAAGCTATTGCGTAGGTGTCTATATAAAGACATGTACTCAATAACTTGTAATCACTTTTTCTTATGCTCACATGCTTGGAGGAGCTATTGGGGGAGGGAGGTTGCTTTCTAGGAGGTAATGGAGGTGTGTGTATGCTCATACACTTGGAGGTCTCTCTTACTCTTGTTACGTTTGTAGTTTGATTCGGAGCATATCATGTTTCATAATTGGAACATATGACTTTTTGGCTATACTTTATGTATTCTTATGACTTCAAGAGTTGATCAATTGGCTGGTCAACTCTGTTTGACTTTCAATGTTATAATTAGCTCTTGTTGATATATTTAGCTAGTGATGTGTGTGAACATACTAGGACTTCCGGGACACCTTTTTCCCTCTTTAGGAGGTTTTTTTCCCCCGGCTTGTATATACGCCTAGAACCCTAATGGGTTACTTATCTTTGTACATTCTCTTGATAATACATTCTGTATTGTGTGTTGTACTCCAAGCTTCTTCTTCTTCCTTGTGCTGTTTGCGTGCTTCCGCAGGCCTCAAATGCCAACAACTGGTATCAAAGCAAGTCGCCACTTCATCTAGGGCGTCGTCGACACCCCTCCGGTCAGAGTCTCAAAATCACATGAAAATTGATGAGCATACTCAAGGCAATTAGGAGTTCAAAACCGCTTCACGTTGTAGTGTCGAAATCGCGATCTGAGCTTGTTTCAGCCTCCCAACTCACTATCGCAGTGCCAGTGCAGGCAATTTCGTCTTTTTGTGCCAAAGATATATACACGTTTTGGTTCGCCAGTATAAGCGCCTCGAAGTCTGCTAGAGGTCTAGCAGAACTCAACAGGGTAATTCTATTCAACTTTTTGAGATACAATCATTTTTCTGCATCAGGGTATTTTAATCAGTGGCCATGGCTGAAAGCAGTGATGTATTCTGCATGTTGGCTTTTGAGAATAAGTTGGACGGTACCAATTACCTATTGTGGGCTTACATGATGCATCATGTATTGGTTGCAAAAGCACTATGGAATATTGTGCAAGTTCTTGAAAAACATCCTATTACACCTGCAAACACAGTTGCTGAAGGTGATGCAGACTACGTTGAAGATGGTGATATTCTTCAGGTTCCTGTTCGTGCTCTGGTTCCTGCTCCACCTACTGTAGAGAAACTTCGTTTGGCAGAGATGCTCGGGCACATGTATCGATAGCCTTGTCTGTCAAACATGCCATTATTCCTCACATTTGCTCTTGCAAAACAGCAAAGAATGCTTGGGATACACTTACCACTTTATACCAAGCAAGGAATGAGGCTCGTTTTTATGAATGGAGGAGATCCCATGGACAGTTTTTTGACAAAGATCGAAGGATACTCAATACTCCACCATCAAGTGACCACAAATGATCCATGGTGCTCTAAGTTAGGCCCCATTATGAGGACAAGCCATTGTGAGAGCCAAGACATTTGTGGAACCCTAACTTCCAAGTTAGATGAGCTCTATGTATGACCGCTGATGGTAATAGATGATTTTTGTGAGCCTAGCCATGAGGTTAGGTACGGCATAAACTTTCGAGCATTGGGTTGTCATTCAAGGTGAAAATAAAGGCCTCGTGGCACCACACAGTTTCCCCATAGAACCTTAATGGGGGGAGTGCAAAGGGAGGCTTGCCCCCTTTTGCAAGGTCCAAGGGGCCTATCCCCCTGGCCAACAAGGCCGAGACAGTAAGACTTCTGATCAAGGAGACATTTTCAGATGATATATGTTAACCAACTTTTTCTAGTGTTTCAGTGTTCCAGTATTCATACGTTCCAGTGTTCGGGTGTTCATGTGTTCAGATGTTTCAATGTTCCAGTGTTCCAGTGTTCAAGTGTTTCGATGTTCTGGTGTTCCGATGTTCCGGCGTTCTAGTATCCCGGTGTTTCAACCTTTCTATGATTACGGCCTTCCGGAGATTTTGGTCTTCCAAAGATCACGGCCTCCTAGAGTTTTCGACACTATTTGTCCACCAGTGAACATTCTATCTAGAGTCTGTCCAGATCGCCATCTAAGCTCCATATCAAGAGTGCACATGTGGACAATACCGTCTTTGTAGCTACATTGCTCTTGAACTTTTGAGAATTTGAATTCTCTATCTCTGAGTCTTCATTTCTTCTTTATTTTCGTTTTTCTTCTCAACCTTGTCTATTGATCTATTTTGTTGTGCTATAATTTCTTACATGATATGAGAGCGTAGGAGGCTCTGAATGGTGCAAAAGCAAAAATGCAAAGGTTGTAGAGGTTTCAACGACAAAAGTGAGAAGATGTCAAGTGGTGTGTTATCATCTATGACTTGGAATCAAGGTGGTTAATCAACAGGAGTAGGTGGAGCACAAGCCGTAGCGGCAATGATGCTCGTCATCCCAACACTGCAGATAGAACCACCAACCTTCACAGAAGGTAAACTTGACGGTACAAATGACACCACGTGGAAGTTCAAAATCACTTCTATGCTTGATTCATATGAGCTTTTGGAGATTCTTCTTGGGAGTGATCATGAGCCCAAAGAAACACCTGATCCAAATAATCCTAGTCATATGATTCCTCTTGATGCTGATCTTGGATATGTAGAAATGCAAATACACTATGCACGCTAGTTACAAGTACTGTCGATAGTGTTCTAACTCTCATTCAACAAACTTCCAAGGCTTATGAAGCATGGAACATATTGATAAATCAAGATGAAACTAGTAATTAGACACGGATTCAAAACTTGGAGAATCAGCTAGAAGCAAAAAGGTTGATGGGGAGAATCCAGAGGCATTCACTACTCGCATAAAGAATCTACAAGACCAAATGACAAGAGTAGGTGTACAAAAGTCAAGTGAGGAGCTAGCTCGAAATGTGCATGAGAAACTTTACTCAAAGTGACTTTTCCGACCATATATAACACATTATATTTGACTACATTCAGTCCCTCAAAAACAAACCCTAATTTCTCCAAAAGCACTTGAAAAGCCATAAAATGAGTTGACACTTATTATAATCTCAATGATTACACAAGCAAGATCCAATGGCTATATTTAATGACACATGGCAGATAAAAGCTACAAGAAAATCTAAGTAAAGTATATTCGATAAAAGTCAATGCCTAAAATTAGATTAACAAAAAAATATCAATGGCTAGCTTTATTCGCCTAGGTGTTTGTATAAAGGCATGTATCAATCACTTGTAATCACTTGTGCTTATGCTCACATGCTTGGAGGAAATATTGGAAGTGAAGGAGGGAGCTTGCTTTCTTGGAGGTGATGGAGGTGTGTGCATGCTCATAAACTTGGAGGTCTCTCTTACTCTTGTAAGAAGTTGTTTTGGAGATCTTTCCATAGCCTCTTCATCCTTGCCACTTGCTCTCACATACTCTCTTTAGTATTGATGGATTGTGAGTATTTCTTGTGTACTTTTGTAGTTTGTTTTGGAACATATCATCATCTTGTACACATCTTTCATAATTGGAGCATCTTACTTTTTTGCTACACTTTGTGTACTCTTGAGTGTACGTGTGTATCTGTGCATGTGTGTATGTGTGTATGTTCTTTCATGTCACATATGTGCTATTATTTCTCTATCTCGGGTAACACACACAAGCCTAGATCTAGACCTAAACCTATACATATATACATACATATAAACATATACATCTATGTATACATGCATGTGTTCATGCATGTATGCATGCAAGCATGTATGTCGTGTATGTGCGCATGCATGCCTACCTTGTATGTGTGCGTGCGTGCATGGCAGGTATGCATGCGTGCATCCCGTGTATGCACGCATGTGTGCATGCATTCCGTGTATGCGCGCGCATGCATACATGCCATGTATGCACGCACGCATACATGCCGTGTATGCACGCATGCATACGTGCATGCCGTGTATGCACACATGCATATATGCCATGTATGCATAGATGCATGTATGTTTTATGCGATTGGGAGCACCTAAAAAGATTAAAAACTGACACTACTAAAGACATGTGGTGTGATAGTTACATGTCTTCTTTTATTGAAAAAGATATTGGTATTATCATCCCAAAACTAAATGAGATAGCTATTCTCTCTTATTGGAGCAGAATATTACGTTTTAGCATCCTTTACAAGATTATTGTCAATGATTTGACCCGTCATTTGCGATTTTCTCTTGCTGTTATTGTAAACCTGTCCCAATTTGGTTTCATTTATGCTTGTTCTATTTATGGAAATGTTCTCACAGCTATGCATGCGTCCAAGTTTGCTAAACTTGTGAGCATGAACATTGTCATGTTACAAAAAGAATTTGCAAAGGCATTTCATATGGTATAATTTGTCTAATGCTGTCATGCAGCACATGGGGTTTCATCATAGAATGACTACAATCATCTTTCCCTGTGATAGGAGGCATCCACTTCTATCCATGTGTAAGGTTCTCTAATGGATCAAAACTCAAATTGAGATACACCGAGCTATTAAATAGGGATGTCCACTCAAGAGTCGATCATCTATATTATTTGCATTAAGCTTGCATACAGAAAGGTGCTATTCATTCCTTGTGTGCAGTGATAATGGTGTTGCGAGTCTTTATTGATGATAGATTCTTATTTATCCAAATATTGCCTTCGTCAGTTGCCACTTATTATTATACTTTGGAGGTTTTCTCACAAGCTTCAGTATTCACTTTGAAAAGCCCAAGCTTATTGACATAAGTGCTAAGGATTTCCATGCACTTCCATGGAATGGAATATCAGCCCATAAAGGTTGTATTTTCCGCCATCTCCACTGCCCTCTTGATAAAAGATTTATCATTGACAATAGACCTCCTGGATAGTGCATAGAATTCTTCTATTCATTGACAATAGACCTCTTGGATTTTGCATAGAGTTCTTCTTACAGTCATACTTCTTAAAAGTCATGTTTCCTACGTGCCCGAACAAAGAGTGGAAATAAAAGAAGTGGCAGCTTTTTTTCCTTAACGAACAAATACACCACAGACATAACATAGGCCAAACGAAAGAAAGACAACAAGCAAACAATCTGACGTTGTGCTTTGATTGAGATAGAATCCAAAATCATTATAATTTGTGATACCTTGTATAGAAACAATCCTTGTAAATATCTTTTTGGTGCACTGAGCACATCCCTCTTCTTGGTAAGGAATGAAACTTTGAATCGTTTCTCAGTTTGATGCAAGTTGACACAGATCGGATGTAGGGTTCAAACAAAACTTCGTGATGCCCAAGGAACCATTAAGCCAGCATAGCACAGAGCTTGTAAGAATAATTAAAGAGGTATGGCAATCGATGCCAAGAAGTGAGAGAGGAAAACCAACTCCCAAGCAGTCCTGGTAAATCTATTTAAAAGCAGTTCTCCTAAGCCAAGAGCAGTGGAAAGACTGAAGCAGAAGCCTTCAATAAGATCCAGATTTGAGACCGAAGACTTAACAACCATGTCAGTACCACCATTAAAGCTACAAAAGCTATACAGTGTACTTGGAACTTGGGCTGATTTTTACCACAATGCGTCACTGTATATCTCAGCACCCGGGAGGGGGGGGGGGGATGGGGGGGCGACATGCTTGCCATATGCCCATATTCGAATTTTAAATGTGTACTTTCTCAAAGAAAGGATACGTCCAACAGCACAGGAAAACACGTTTATTTCCCTGTGCACACACCAAAGCGAGTAAAATACAGTATCTTCCAAGAAAGACGGAGCAAATGCATAAAAGAAGAAGAAATGAAAATTATACTTGGCACGGAACACAGGAAAAGCCCGGTTTCGACAAAAGCATAAAGGTAAAGGCACAAATGATAAGACAACAACGTGATGAAAAATACGAGTTGGACAGGGCAAAAGCATATTCGAGGATAGAAATGGGACATGATGTCACATAGGAAGGAAGCAGTGCTTTAGAACGAGCATGTGCGAGAATCGGAAACCGAATACTGAGGAGATCATAGCACATACCATAGAAACACCCCAAGCGCAACTACCTTCTCTTCACGTGAAAGGCATAGAAATAGACGAACTCCCTCTCATCCAATTCCCAACATGTGTATTACATATCACTGTTGCCGTGCATCAACTCTGGAGAAGTGCATATGCTCGTCGGGAGCCCCTACGCAGAATTCTGTACTTATTAAGATATTTGAGTCACCCGTTACATCTCGTTCCTCCAAGATCGCTCTTACAGAACATATCTTCATGAAGTTCACAATAAATGCGTAATAGTGGTAACTAGGGTTCTCCTTACCGTGCAAATTATGAAAATTCTACAACGGCGACGAAATTTGCATTCTTATAAATCTACAGAAGATGCTACTAGTTCTTTTTTCTCCCAAAATGTTAACCATACACAAATTCATCTTGAGCTTATGGGCTGATTTCGAATTGACGCAATCGTTATCCCCTCATTATAGCCTAGCGAGTACACCTTGTCAGAGGTTCAGGCTCTTCCCCTCCAGAATACAACAAACAAGAGTTGGAAAGTTTTATCCGTGCATGAAAAGCAGACACATAGTACACAAACATGAATTGCCAACTAACAACCTATACCATATTCTGTCATTGGAGCTGCGCATTAGAAGATTTATTGAAAGTTTATGTGATTGAAGGTGAACATATTTACAGAATGAGCTGGAAATAAAACCTCTTTGAGCATTTTGATGATCAAGTGGAGGAGACGCCGAGATTCTGCCCATATCCTGCTGCTAGCTCCTAAGTATACGAATGGAAGAAGGACGGCACCGAGCATCAAAGTTCACAACTCTTTGGTCACAGATTAAGCGTGCTGCCTACTGCGCATAGTCGCAAGCAGGGACGGCAGCTCTAAAAAATACGACTGTGATGCAGACTGCAGGTGTTAACAACAGCACGAGACGACAGCTTTCAGCAAACCATATGTGCCTTGTCAACTTTGGCCGTTTTATAAGCACGAAAGTCAATTGACTTGGAATCCGAAAAACTCTAAGATGCGAGCGCTTTTTTTTTTTTTTTCTAAACGAAGAAAGCAAGTTAGATCATTTTCATGGGCTAAAGAAGAGAGAAGTCTAGGCGGTACCGTGGTAGAAAATCTTTGACCGTTCTTGATAACTTTCGCCCACATTAAGAGATTTTCTTTTATAAATATTTTTTTTTGTTAAAAAACCTGGATTAAGGATTTTTTTTTAATCGAGGTTCAGCCGAAGCTTAGTCTCTCGAACTTTTAACTTTGAAATTATAACTCTACAAAGTGAGTGAGTGAGCATAGCACTCGCGGGACCTTTTTATCCCATAAGGACAAGGGTTAGACTGGTTTGACACGATACATCGATAACTGGGCGAAAGACCTTTTTATCCCATAAGGACAAGGGTTAGACTGGTTTGACACGATACATCGATAACTGGGCGAAAGTGATAAGAAAATCTGGTTTATAACTCACCTAAGGCCCAACATGTGTTAACCGCAGCTAGATGGGGTTGAACCCTTGCCCCCCCCCTCAATGGGGTTGAACCCTTGCCCCCCCCCCCCCTCAAGAGGCAAGGGCCCAACCAAACGAGCTAGTGTGCGTCGACACACCTGGATTGAGGATTATAATTGAGTGTTAGTATGAAGGTTATGATAACATGTTGTGTTGAAAATGTCCTTGGAAATCTCCACTCATGAGGTTAAGAAAGAGAGGTGGCACAATTGTTTTCTATTCCTTGTGCATGCTTTTTTATTATAGATTTCCAAATCTCAAGGCTTTTTCCTTCATTGACGTAGATCCCTTTTTTACAATGATCCCTTTTGTAGCTCCTTTCAACTCATCAAACATGATGATAATTGTACTCATCAAACATCGTAATTGTGACAAGAAGCCATCATCAACGTGTGTGAGGTGAGGACCGTATGTAGGGACGCATTTTTTTATGCATGCCCCATAATCTTTTGTTTCTTCAATGGTACGTCTACTCCCAATGGCCCTTAATGCATGTACAAATTGCATGAATGAGTGATAGTTTATCCCAAAGTTCAATACTTCCTTTATGTGACAAGGTTTTTCTATATATAGAGAGCTAAAATAAATAAATTGTTAAAATAAGGATAAAGGTTACAAAATGGAGCTCAGATTGAATAGAAAAAACATCAAAGCATACAAAGAAAGCCCACTTTCATTGAAAAGTACATTCACATGAAAGTGGGGGTGGCTGAAATGGAATCTGCTTTGGATACAACCAAGTGAGAGGTGTCCATTGGTGAATGATATTGGCTGGCATAAAGGTACTTTTTAAATTGGCAATTTTATTACTAAGTTCAAGGCGCTTTGCTTGGTAGTCTACACTTAAGAGTCTCTCTGGCATCCATGTGTGCAAATGAAACGTCCAAATTAGACAAAGAAAAAGGCTATGTATGCTCACAAATGTAGGACGCATGACATATACACCTTAACTATTGATCAATCTCACAGCTTGGCCATTCATCCTCTTCTTTATAGAATGTGCTTGGTTCATGCTTTGAAGTGTGACACGTGGAAGTAATGAATATCTATGATACCAAAATCAGATACCGTCAGTTCTTCTTCTCCGAGAAAAGGAGTTTACGACCCGTGGGCCTTCTGCTGTGTATGTGTCACAAGTCACTTACAACTCATGGTGAGTGAGGGGATATTAACACATGGCTAGCGCATCCATCTATGATACGCATTTTTTATGAATCTTGAGACCACATAGCATTGGTATCTTGGAAAAAGAAGAGAATATCGAAAAAGAAGAGAGTGAAACATGAATCATGATCTAAGTTTTCTATTTATAAATATATATTTTTAGATATATGAAATCAAGGGCATTATAAAAATATTTAGATATTATCCAAGTTATGGATGCATCCAACTTTACATGAGACCTTAGGTTCACTATACAGATGGAATACTCTTTCTTTTAACGAGAAATCTCTTTTAATTTCAAGGTGAGTTTTTGCGATATCCAATTGCAATTCATTGATGCAAAGCATCTATTCTTGCATTTTACTTATTGAGTAAAATCGCGAGCAAGTGTACCTCTCGAGTGGCACATATGCACACATAACACACCAAAATATCATGTCAATTTGTACCTAATCTTTTTTGAAATTTTGAAAGAACAACTTACAGACAAGGGGACTCCCTTTATTCTCCACTTTTAGGCAGTAACATTGGGCCAATATGTGAGTACTAAATACTTGACCTTCTATCCAATATCTAATCTGTTTACCATTACACCATGCGCCCCCTATAACTTCGGTAACATTTGGAAGCGTGTTCGTAGATGTGCACTACATAACCTAATTAAGGGCCCTACAAAATTTTTTTAGTAACATTTACAATAATTGAACTTAGGGGCTAATTTTCAAATTGATCTAATTAAGTTAATTGCGAAGTATTCTAATATTCAAAAGAGAGACCACTTTTCCCAAAATTGATCTAATTTTAAATTGGCCTAATTGGTCTAATTTTAAAATGTTCTAATTATTCTTTTGAGGGTTCAAATTTGAACTTGTCTCATCTCATCATATATATGTTGTTTTGTGCAAGGCACACACATAGTGCTTATTGTACTAAGTAAAAGACCCACCTTAAGCACAAGAAGAACAAGAAGTTCCTCTACAGGTGCTCAATTTGGCACGATAGTGCTTTGCAATTTTCTCCTTATTATTCTTATCCTTATTGTTCTACCTTGAGGTTCATGTTTGGTTCTACTCTAAGTATCTCTAAGCAAGCAACATTTTGATCTTTGTTTTTATTCCTTGCTATTTTTGTTTTATGACTCGATATAACTCTTTTCTCACAAAATTAGTCTAAATTTTTAGCCCAAATTTTTTTAGTCCAAATTTGTATTTTGAATTTGTAGTCCAACTTTTTAATCCGAATTTTTATTCCAACTTTTTAGTCTAAAATATTTTAGTTTAACATTTAGTTTTTTTTGTTTGTTCCAACTTTTTTAGCCCAATTTTCTCATCCAAATTTCTAGCCCAACTTTTTTGCTTCTTTGGTCTAAAAAGTTCTCACTTCTTTGGTGCTCTAAGCATAACTTTCTATACTTTGTTTCTCTCATCATCTCTATGAGTCCATACAAAGAATATATAGTCTATAACTCATACCCAATCTCATAAAAGGGGATCTCTGAGCCCTATTAAGACACCCATCAAAAGATACAATAGAAGGATGGTTCACTTAACACCTTCACGATACCTCCCAATCCTCTACCACTGCCCTCTGGTTCCTCATCCTCATCTAGAGAAGGAATACTTACTCACAACAGAAGAAAGATGGGTGACGATCTATCAGATCCTCTATCAAGGATTAGCATAAAGTTTCCAACATTCAAAGGACCTTCCCATGAGGACCCAAATGACCATTTATGAAGGTTCTTATCTCTATGCAAGATTCAGGGGCTCCATGATTAACAAGACACCTTCCCTACTACCTTGGAGGGCAAACTTCATTGGTGGTTTAGTGAGTATGATGATGGAAATTTTACCACATGGAATTATTTGCAGAAAGCTTTCATTGCTACCTTTAGGCTAGCTAATTCACAAAACAAACCCTAGATAACTTGGAAAGTTTAAATTTCAATCAAGAGAATCATTTCTTGAGGTAATGACTAGAGTAAGATCTTTGGTGACAAGACGTCGTGCCCATTCGGAAGATTTTCTAGTCAAGAAGTGGGTGCAAAAGGTTCTTCCAAAATCCTCTCGGCAAAAATTGAGAGAATTATTGCGAGTAGATGCATCCCTGCAAGACTTTGAAGGCACTGCTGTTAGGGTTGAAGAAGCATGCCAACATTTGAAGAAAAGGATGCATGTCAAGAAGATCCTCCCTTGGATTCTCTGCCAAGATTTTGAAGGGAGTTGGAGACTCTGAAGCTGTAAAAGACACTCTAGGAGGAGAAGAAATCAAGGGAAGACAACATTGCAATTCTGCGACAAGAGATAGAGGAATTGAAGGCACAAAACAGATCTATGAAAAGACTGGTCATGAAGCACGAGATTGTTATTTCCTTAAGGGAATTTAATCCAACTGGATTCATATTCCTGGAACACAATTCACCCATGGCATCCAAGGGCTACAAAAAGAGGCTATGTATATAACTTTTCAGTTTACCAATAATCAAAAGGAGCCCATTAATAAAAAGAAGCCCATCATGTGTACATATATGGGGAATATGGGTGTTTCTATGGGAGATCCTCTCCTGGAAGGATCACCTCCATGCAAGCTCTATCTAGATTCTACTGATCACTACTCAAAGGATTGTCCAAGGTTGTGGCCAACTACTAGCCAACGAGGACTGTGGGCAGTGTTGAGCCCATATGTTGCTCTAGCACAATGGTGAGAACCACGTTAAGAAGATCCACCTCCTTAATGTCAATCCGCGGAAGAGGTAGGAGTGATATGAAGATCGTGAATGTGAGATGAAGTGAGAGTGAAGGTGAGAAGCATAGAGATGCACACACACACACTACGAAGAGACAAGCAAGACACAATGGAAGGTGAGAAATCAACTCTATTACTCAAGAACACTCTTACAAGCTCAAGATAACTCTAAGCTCTTCTCTACTCAAACAAGCTAACCTCAAAAATGAGCTCTCTACCTCTTTTTATAGATTCTAGACTAGTTTTGACCGGTTTCACATCTAGTGACCGGCATAGTTAAAAAATAGGCCCTATGCGCTATTTGAGAGGGTAAACGGTGTCTGAAAATAACCAAAATCGGTATGCTCATTCTACCTAAGCTCCTCAAGCTCGAGGACTCCTCGGCTTGCACAAAATGGAGCTATAAATTACAAAAAGGGTTTTTTCTATGTAACATATGTTACAATAGTGATGAAAATCACTGTTGGAGGTTTTGAAGAATATTTATAAAACATAAATCTTTGAAAAATTGATTCGACTGACTCCCTGCTCTGTCTTTACATGCTTCCGTGTCTTCTGTGCCTCTGGCTACTGCCAACACCCCCCTCCCTCTCGCTTTTGTCGTTCTCGACAGAACCTTGTTGTTCGGTCTGTCGGATGTAGTTCTGTAGGAGGTCTTGAGCGAGGGTGTGCTCTGATATGCGAATACCTCGGACCAGATCTGCCTCGAGTTTCTCCCAATCAATGGGTTGTGGTTCATCTGATGGCGGGAGTCGATAATGCATGGAATAGACCATCTGTTCACAGGCAAATAGTTGAAGCAAATGCGTGGGCTTGCTGATGAACACCTCTGAATGGTATTCCCAGAATCCGGTTGTGAACATTTCTTCGAAGGTTTGCTTGTAGCACGCCGGTAAGTATTTGATTCTGCAATGCCAGGCGTAACACACCCGTAGTGATGGCGTTGTATTCATATCATATGCAAGATCAAGATTGCCATGCTCGAAGCCCGGGGTGTTGACATGTGGTGCCTTGACGCGTCGGAAGACTTTGAAAACCATTTGCATCATGTCAAATATCTTGACAGTCATGTGCGCTGCTATATCATCCATATGTTTCAAGCGAGGGAGCTAGTGACGAATCGTGGCCATCATATATCCAACTGTTGGTGGTCCTGTGGGTGGCCTGAAGTATGGGTAGTTTAACCAATCCTGGCATTGCTTATTGTTCTGTACTTTAATAGAGAATGCCTTCCAGGAACGATGACATGGCACTGGTCCCCAACATGGGTTATACTTTAAGTGTAAAGGTGCCTTAACCCAAGTACTCATCATTTCAGGATACGCTTGTAATAAATCCTTGCACCATTCTGGTTGATAGATTTCTCCTTACTGCGCATCTAATGGCAAATCTTGTGGCTCAAATTGAGTTGCGTGGGAGGGTTTTTTGCCTGTTTCTTTCTCTATGGCTAACTGATATTCTGCCATTAACATGAAATAAGGTTTATAGTGTAGCTCTTGCCCTGATATGTATCTACGCGGGGCCAAGTGAGCAAAGTAGGGGGACTGTAAAATGTGTTCTTCAATCATCGCCATTGCGTGTAACTGTGCCTCTACCCTTGCTGAGTGGGTTGTCCCCAGTTCCTCAATCGTCTTCATCCACGCGGGAGTTGGAAGTTCGAAAGTCGTCTGGCCTTCAACCGTGACGCGTCTGCCTAGGATGGGTTGGGGCTCATAGGCTTCTTCAAAAGTTTCCTCCACCGGAATAGTGACTGTTTCTTCCTCTGCTGGTAGGTCCGGTGGGGAGTCTGGTCTGGGTGGTGCTTCATATACTTCTATCCGTGATTGAAGAGTAGATACCTGGGCCCGTAAAGCGTTGAGTTCCTCTAGGATGTCAGGAGATGGGTCCGCAGGAGCTGGTAGGCCTTGTGGTATTGGTGCTCTTAACCGCAAGATCTTGTTTTCATCTTTGAGTTTCTGAAACTCCTCGTTCATGCTATCGTAGTCATCTAACAATCTGATATGATCATGTAACAACATTTTCATTGATTCTGAGGGCACGACTTTAAAGCGACTAGGGCTTAGCGGTTGGTCTGGCTGATCTAAGGCAGCTTCTAGATTCTCTCTATTTTGTTCTTGTAAGCGCTGGTTTTCTTCTTTCGCGGCTTCCAAGTGTCGTCTAAGTAATCCCATATTTCGTGTTAACGTTGCGTTGCGAATGGTCTGTGCCCTTAACAAATTATCAAGATCAGCAGTGGCCTCTTTGGTTTTCTCTTCACTTTCTAGTTCTAGTTTGTGGTATGCCTCTCGGAGTTCTTGGTATCTGGTGTTTAGGGAGGCATTCTCGATGGTCAGTGAATTTAGCTTCGATTGTAAATCATTGGTTGTCCTCTACAGCTGCTGATAATTATTTCCCAGAGATGTGAACTCATCTCTTACTTGAGCATACACGTGAACATCTATCAAAATGCAGTATCTACAGTGGGTGATAATATTAACGATGTGCTAAGTGAAGATGCAGTAGGTGTAGATGCAAAGGGAATGGGGAATGGGGTTGGGAAAGTGGATGTTGTGGTGATTGTGGAAAATTGTGGTGTGCTTAAATATTGTGGTGCCACAAATGAAGTGAGGGGAGGTGCAGTGGGTGGTGATATATCCATATCGCTGGATGTGGTGTCAAGTGCGGTGACTGTGAATAGTGGTGTGATCGTGGGTAAGTGTGTAGGTGTAAATACGGGATTTACAAAGGTTGACGAGTAATTTACAGAGGGGTTGTCTTGGACGGCTTGGTGGAAAGGGGAAAGAGGAGTTATGGTGGGTCGAGGAGGTGAGACTGGGGAGAAGGTTAATGGAGGTGGGAATGGAAAAAGGGGTCTTGGAGGTGTAGGGAAGGACGGAAAGGATGGTGGAAAATTGGATTTGATAGAAAGGTAGGTGTGCGAGGGGGTAGACTAGGTTGAGTTGGTGCGGAAATTGTGGGATGAATGGGAGTAAGGACGACTTCTACTACTCCGCCGGAGAAGGAGGATGTTGTTCTGGGAGAAGGAGGGTGTATGGGGGAGACTGGATGGATGGGAGGTGAAGGAGGAGCGGTTGGGGTGGTAGGTACTTCAACAACTGTGGTGGTATGTACAACAGTAGTACGGGTGGGGAGTCGATGATGATGGTGTCTTCTGCCAATGAGCCTTCAGGGACGAGACGTGCTTCCCTGGCCTGTTCTGAAGATTGTCCGCCGGTGGGTACCCGAATATATTCACCCGATTTGGTTAGTAGACGGATTCTATGAGGGTCATACTGCGGTAATGGTTTCCTCTGCAAATATCGTAAGGCTTCTGTGAATCCCACTGATTTGACAAGTTCTCAAAAGCCTTTGATGTATACTTCTTCGAATCCGCCTGAGACAAGTTCCTGTTCTATAAGTGCTTGACTCTCCTCCTCAGTCAATTTCTTACGTGCCCAAACCTTTTCCATAGTACGATACAACTTTTTGATGGCCAACGTATAAGCTGCTGCTTCAAAGGTTTCATCTTCATGCGTACTGGTGTCTCCCTAGGTGTCGGTGTGCTGTCCTTGTTCATCTGTCTGTCCATGCTCTTGGGATTCGTGAGTGCCCTGGCTGGCTTCGTCATCGCCTTCATCTTCGTCGGTTTCCGTTCTTTCTTCCTCGGAACTAGACACTATTTGTCCTTGTGGTTGGTCTCGGGGCGTGGGCAGGTAACTTGGCCGCTCATGTTCCTGAGAGAAGATCTGACCTTCTGAAAACTAAAATTCATTCGAGAAAGCATCCTGCATTTCAAAATCAAAGGTTGTATCTATAGGTTCCGCTTCCAGGTTGGGTATTGGAAAAGAAAAAGCTTCCGCACCAATAGTGGTGGGAACTTCTGCTGTAGTGGTGGCAGGTCCTGGGACGGTGGCTGTTTGAGGAGCAACTGTGCTGGTGGTGGCCTCCGTTATAATCGGTCTTGATAACCGTATGCGAATAGGTTGTAGAGGGGGTTCAGTATGAGACTGTTCTGGAGAGGGTTGTGGTGAGGGTGATTCTGGCACCTTAAGGTAGAGGATAGTTCCTCTCATTCGCTTTCTTGCTCATCCTTTGCTAGGCTTTCTAGCTTTCTTTGTTGTTCCCTTGAAGACTTTCAGCTCCTCACTTGTCATTGCTCGCTCGATAGGTAAATCGTAGGCCAAACACATGTATATGATGCGCCTGAGAGCGCAACATCCATTGATGACCTTCTTTCTTTCCCATTTGTGTTGTGCTAAGCAGAGCTGATCAATGATCCAACTTGCGAGATCAACTGTCTGGGGTCCAGTACATGCTAAATATAATCCAAACCATATGCGTTTGTGAGGCATTGTGAATCTATCCTGAGCGGGGAAAGCAAAATCCTGCATACATATCCACAGTGGTTTTGAAAGCTTAGGTGTGATCGCCAAAATCTCTTCCCACTTAGTAACGTCTCCACGTTTCATTGGCTCTGGAACCAGCCTTTCTCGTTCTGTTGGAGTGTGCGTACCATGGATCTTGATGGCAATGCGAATCAAATCTTTAGAAAGATAAAATCTTTTATATGGTGGATCGTTCACTAAGGATGGAAAAATAAAAGTGCTGGGCAGATCCTTGTTCTCAGAAGCTGTCAAAGTTGTGACCAAGTAATAGCATCTGTAGAAGTCAGGTTTAGGCAAAGGGTCGCTGAAATACTCTGTAAATCGTGCTCTTGCCAAAACATGCATTAGGTCTTCCGTGTTCTGTAATCCTTCAAACTCTCTTGAGAAAAACTGATATTTGCCCCAGGTACGGTCATCAAAAGTCAAATTGGCCTCAAATATAAAATCAGCATCCGCCAATGGTCCTGCTAGCCCTTGAAACCAGTGAGAATTGCTTTTGTTGGAGTATACAACACTTCAATCTCTTTATCAAGTACCTTTTGCCTCAAGAAATGATACTGAATCTCTATATGCTTAGTTCTGGTATGAAAAACAGGGTTAGCTGCCAAATATAATGAACTCATACTGTCTCCAAAAATAATGGAGTACTCTGATCAGTTCCAAAACTCTTCAACAAAGTCTTTAACCATATCACTTCTTTTGCAGCCTCTACCATTCCTTTATACTCAGCTTCTGTGGATGACAAAGCAATTGTATGTTGCTTCTTTGAGCACCAAGAAACTAATTTATCTCCAATATAACAGAGATACCCATGAGTAGACCTTCTATCATCTGAATCACCTGCCCAATCTGCATCACTAAATACTTTGATTCTTGTATCAGAAGTAAATCCATAATACAAACCTTCACTTAGGGTTCCTTTGATATATGTGAGTACCCTTTGAGCTGCAATCCAATGAGTCTTCTTTGGACAATGCATAAATTGTGATAACACACCTACTGCATATGATAGATCTGGCCTTGTCAAGGTAGCATAGATTAGACTACCTACCAAACTCTGATATTTCTTCATATCATTGAATTCTTCACCTCCATATCTGCTCAACTTATGATTTACCTCCAATGGTGTAGTTGAAGACTTGCAATCTTCCATGTTGAACTTGACCAGAAGATTCTTCAAGTATCTCTCTTGTGTAACATATACTCCATGTTGAGTATACACAATCTGCATTCTTAAGAAATAAGATAAGTTTCCCAAATCACTTATCTTAAACTCTTTCTCTATTTGTTTCTTAAGCTCCTTGATTCCTTGAGCATCTGTACATGTGACAATAATATCATCAGCATAAATACACATGTATATGTGTCCATTTTCACTTTTCTTCACTAGCAAGCTACTATCTGCCTTTGATGCTTGAAATCCACATTCATTCAAGAACTTAACAAGCCTGTAATTCCATGCTCTTGGGGCCTGCTTCAAACCATACAAAGCTCTCTTGAGCTTACACACATAATCTGATCCATTTGAATCCATGAAGCCTTCTGGTTGCTCCATGTACACTTCATCTGCAATGTATCCATTCAGGAATGCATTCTTCACATGTAATTGTGATAACTTCCATCCTTTACAAGCAGCAATAGCAATCAATGATTTATTTGTAGACATCTTAGCAACAAGACTAAAGGTTTCATCATAATCTACCCCATAAGTTTGGGCATAACCTTTAACCACAAGTCTAGCCTTGTATCTAGACACTTTTCCATTTGCAAACCTTTTTGTTTTATATACCCACTTACATCCAATGACCTTCTGATTCTTTGGTCTTGGCACCAATTCCCATGTTTCATTTTCAAGTAGAGCATCATACTCTTCTTGCATTGCCTTCTCCCAATTCTGTTTACCTTTAGCTTCTTCATATGTGGTTGGATCCTCTTCTGTCTTCACAATGTAAGCATAATCTTTTGTTGTTAGGAAAGATGTATCATAGCTATACCTGATAGGTTCTTTTCTTTCTCTCAAGGATCTTCTGACCTCTGCACTTCTTGAAGTCTCAGCCACATTTGATTCTGGATCAAATCTTGGCCCATCTTCGACATTTTCCTGCAATTTACTTTTATAATCAACATCATCAATATCTTCTTCATACACATTTACTTTTGTCTTCCCTTTCCTTTGTATTTCTTTAACATCTGCATAATCATTTGTTGACCTTGTATACCATGTACTTTGCTCATCAAATGTAACATCTTTGGTAACAAGAAATTGCTTTGTGGATGGAATCCACAATCTGTAACCCATCTGTCTATCATCATACCCAATAAACACATACTTCTCTGCTTTGGGTTCTAGTTTATGTCTCAATTGTGAAGGAACATAAGCATATGCTAAACATCCAAATACCTTACAATGATCAAGAGTAGGTCTCTTACCCCACCATGCTTCATAAGGTGTTCTTCCATCCAAAGCTTTACAAGGTAACCTATTCACAAGGTATGTTGCAGTGTTGATAGCTTTTGCCCATAAGTAATTTGGACAATTCTTTTCTTTCATCATTGCTCTTGCAAACTCTACAAGAGCTCTATTTCTTCTTTCTGCAACTCCATTTTGTTGAGGGGAGTACCTGCAAGTTACTTCTCTTTTTATACCTACATTATACAAATAATCATCAAATTCTTTAGAGAAATACTCTCCCCCTCCATCTAATCTCAACCTCTTGAACTTTTGTCGTGTAATCCTTTCTGCATAAGCATGATAATGCTTGAATGTCTTGAACACTTCTGATTTTTCCTTGATTACATATAAATTAATCCATCTGGTTGCATCATCAACAAACAACACATAATATATGGATCCATTTATGCTATAGTCCCTTGAAGGACCCCACACATCTGTATGAACCAATTCAAGCATATTTGAATACTTGTACCCTGATTTATAGTATGAACTTTTGTGTGCTTTACCTAATTGACAAGCTTCACACTTGTACACCATGTGTTGCCCTTCAACATTTGGCAAACCAAGCACCACATCATTCTTTGACATTTCCTTTATGGCTCTCTCATTGAAATGACCTAGCCTTTTATGCCATAGGTCTAATTCAGACATCTTTTGACTTCCATAAGTAAATAAAGCATGCCCACATTACCTTGGACTTTGAGAGTAAACATCCTTCCTTCCTTTTTACCTGCAATGATATTTCTATATCCCTGATTTGGATCTTGCACATAAACCCCATCAGTTGTGAATCTGACTTCATATCTGTTCTCCACAGTTTGCCCTACACTTATCAAGTTTTTAGGAATAGTAGGAACATAAAGTACCTTGCTCAAGAGTGTACTTCCACTCTTTGTCTTTACTGATCCAATGCTCTCCACTTTATGCTTGGTGTTGTCACCTGTTTGAACTGTATGTCCATTCACCTTTACTTCCATATCAGTCATCAATGATATATTGCCACTCAGATGATTGCTACATCCTGAGTCAATATAGAACACCCTTTGATCTTCTCCTACTGCTTCATGAGTTGCATTCAATATAAGAGTCATGTCATCCTTCTCATCTGGTGCATAATTATAATAATTATTGTTGTAGGACTGAGGTTGAAAACTTCTTCCACCTCCTCTAACATATGATGTCCTACCACCTCTTCCTCTGAAGTTGCCTCTTTCGTTTCTGCCTCCTCTACCTCTTTGATTGAAGCTCTGGTTATTGTTTCCACCATTTTGATTGTTATACCAACAATCATTTGCCAAACGATTGGTTCTGCCACAAATCCAACAAGCTTTAGTATTGTCTTTGTTCTTACCTCCTCTACCTTTACCTCTCAAGTTCATCTTTCCTTTTGTAAAGTTAGCTTGACTTGAAGTTCCTTCATCATCAGTTGACGGATTCCCTTTGCCATTCTTTTTCTTGTCCTTGGAGTACATAGCTTGACTTGCACTCCTATCATTGTCTCCCTTAATGTCCTGCTCAAAAGTTAGCATGTGTCCTAGCAATTGATTAAGATCAGGAGTAAAGTGATCTAGTGACAATTCTATGGACAATATGAAAGGCTTCCACTTCTCATCTCCTCTCAGACCTGTAACTATTTGCCTTACCAACTTATCCTCTTCAATGTCTTCATCTATTGCTCCCAAGCTATCTGCAATATCCTTCATCCTTGCCACATAATCAGAAATTGATTGTGAACTCTACTTCTTGAAAGTTGTGAATTCTGCCCATAATGAGGACTTCCTTGACTTGTTTGTGTTTTGGAAATGCTCTTCCAAAGCATTCCACACATCTGTTGCACTTTCTAATCCTCTGATGTGAGGTAGAAGATAATCATTTACAGCCATGTAAATGGTTCTCCTAGCTCGAGCATCCTTTCTCATCCAATTCTTCAAACCTACAAGTTCCTCCCTAGTTGGAACACTAGGATCTTCAAACTCAGGCTTTTCTTCTTCTCCTATAATGAATGCCAAAAAATCTTTGCTCATGAGGTGTGCCTCCATCCTCATGGACCAAGTTGGATAGTTCTCCCTATCTAGCTTATCAATCTGCAAGCTTCCTCCCATCTTTGATCTTCTGTGTCTGCAATTACTATGTTGATGCTTTGAACTCGTACTTTACACTTCTTCAGGTTGTTTGCAAGAATTCGACCTTGTCCACCTTCAATTAGAAGAAACTTCAATATCTGCAACAGTCGAGACTTCCAATGCCTTTACTTCACTTGTATTGCACCCTCAGCTCTGATACCACTGTTGGAGACCTCTAAATCTCCAAAGGTTTAATCTATACTGATTTAAGATCACCTCTATATCAATTATAGACCAAACTTTACACAAATGTTATCTTCATTTACCAAAACTTTCAACTATTACTTATCTGAGTGAAAATCTTCATTCTTCAATAGTCTGCTTCACTGATTGACTTCATTACCTACACATATCTTCAGTTTTCTTCAAACCAATGATGCACATATCTCCACACTACCTTTTTACAATCGTATCAACCATTAGTCCTTCAGAAGAATCATTAAAACTTTAATTTGATCCTTAAGATCAAAAGTATGTCAGAAATTGTTTTCCTGAACAAGCGACTTTGACATAGGTAACTTCTAAGGTTGATCTTCTCACAGCATATATCCCATGTTGCTAAATGCTTTTAGCCATAGCTTCCTTACCTTCTAACTTAGATTTTGAATACTCAGTCATAAAAAAATTTACACTGAGCACTGAGATCTAAGCAAAACATTGACACAAAAAAGTGCGCGACTCTGAAAGTCTACCTGCAGACTTTACATACACATGTTCCTATTGATCATATTCACAGCATGAAAGGAATTAGACCATGAAACTTTGAGCATAGCTTCATTAGCTTCTAGATTAGATGTGTACAAAAGGATTTCTGATCCACATGATCAGACTGAGAGAAATCTACGAAATACTCGTCGCTATTTTTTGAAGATGACTCTCTTCTCATCTATCTCTATGACACTTGTCTTCTAATGACTCTCTCATGTATTTCTTTACATCATTGACTTATATACACATGATTCTAGACTTATCCCACGTCTATTACATTACTCCTTATCATCCTAAGGATTACCTATATTCACATTACAAGAATTTCCACTTGTAAAGTACATATGTATACAAACTATCATTCTAAAATCTCTTCACTTTCTCAAATGACTTCTTGAACTTCAACCTGATCATTGACTTGCTTCAAGCTCTTTGTAATCATCAATGTGTGATTTCTTTGTTCCAAAAACTTCATGACTTTTATTGATGATTTTTCCAGCCATGCGTGGGTGTATCCATTGAAAGAAAATTCTAAAATGTTTATGTGCTTCAAATAGTTTTTGGTTTTGGTAAAAAATTTATCAGCATGTGAAATGGGCAACCTCCATTTGGATCAAGGGGGGAATATATGTCTTCTAATTTTAATGCATTTTTAGTTGAATGTGGATAAAACATCAGTGTACAGTGCCGTATACACCTCAATAGGATGGAGTTACTAAAAGAAGGAACAACTCACTCATGGAGATGGCGAGGTGTATGGTCAAGAGTCAGGCTTTACCACACAGTTTCTAGCTTGAGGCTATTATGTGTGCATCATATGTACTTAACTGGTGTCCCACTAAAGCATTGTAGTCTATCAGTCCATATGAGGCTTGGAATGGTCACAAGCCATCTGTTGCTCACCTGAATGTCTTTAGTTGTGTAGCATATGCATTACTGCCTGAACAACAATGTAGGAAATTGGATGATAAAGCAGTGAAATGTATTTTTGTTGGGTATAGTTTTGAAAGCAAAATCTATCGTCTATATCATCCACAGACTGAACTCATTTTAGTTAGCCATGATGTTGTTTTTGTTGAAGATGGAATTCAGCCATTACTTTCATGTGCTAAGGAGACATCAATTAGACCAAAAGATGTGTATGATACTTTGCTTCCTCTTTTCATAGGTGGAAAGTCTAGTGTTGGTCCAAGTGAGGCAATTTCTTAGCCTTTATAGGTTTCACATGATGATGTAGATCATTCCATTTTTTATGCAGATTTACAGGATGCACTTGTTGATGAGAGAACTGATATAGAGAAAGCAAAGACTATGCTTAACTGGCTGGTGTAGGCTTTACGAGATAGCAAATTACTGTCATACATACTCGTTGAAGCTCTCATAATGCTAAGCATAAGCCTAATGGAACAGTTCATAGGTATAAGGCTAGGCTTGTTGCAAAGGGCTATGCTGAAGAAAGAGGGATTGATTTTGATGAGACCTTTGCTCCTACATGCTAAATGACTATTGTTTGTAGCATCTATGCATTTGCAGCTCATCATGTTTGGAACGCTCATCAGTTGGACATTAAGACTGCATTTCTGAATGGTGATTTGCATGAAGAAGTGTATGTCTTTCAGCCCCATGGTTTTGTGCAAAAAGGGCATGAAAACAAAGTATGCAGGTTGAAAAAGGCATTATATGGCTTGAAGCAAGCACCATGTGCTTGGTATGAAAAGATACATGCCTACCTGATTGCACATAGTTTTGAGAACAGTCCAACTGAGAGCACCTTATATGTTAAGTGTACAAATGATCTGCTTCTGATCAGTGATATCTATGTTGATGACATGCTACTCACTAGTCCTCATGAGAAGCATATTGCTGATTTTAAGGCGGATTTGCATGCCTCATTCGAGATGTCAGGTTTGGGGCATTTGCATCATTATTTGGGCATTGAGTTTATCAAGTTGATGGCAAAATAGCTTTCTATCAAACGAAATATATTGACATATTAATGCAGTGTTTTGGCCTGGAAGGCTTCAAACCTATTGCCACTCCTATGGAAACAGGTGTATGGTTGATTCTTCATGATGTTGGAGATGCATTTGATGTAGTCTCTATCAACAGGCTGTTGGATGCCTGATTTACTTATGCATTACTCTGCCATATTCATTTTGTTGTCTCACATATGAGCATGTTTATGCATTTCCCAACTATCAAGCATTGGCAGGTGGTTAAGCGCATCTTTCGCTACTTGAGTGGTACCCGACTACTTGGATTGTCTTATCCCAAGGGGGATCACTAATGCCAGATTTACATTCTTTTTCTAACTCTGACTGAGCTGGTTTCTATGACACTCATGTGCCCACTAGTGGTTTTTGCTTCATGATTGGTAGCTCATGCATATCTTGGTTGAGAAGGAAGCAACCTACTATGGCCACTTCTAGTTGTGAGGCTAAGTATAGGGAAACTTTCAGAATGATTGTTGAGTGTGTGTGGCTCAAATGCCTCATAATTGATTTGGGTGTTTTTCACTCTTCTGCCACCACCATCTTCACTGATAATGAGAGTGCATTGGTAGTTGCAAGGAACCCTATGTTCCATGCTCGCACTAAGCACATTGAGGTGCACTATCATTATGTCACGGAGAGGTTCTCTGCTAGAGAGATCAGTTTGGCATATGTGCCCATACAGGGGAACATTGCAAACCTTTTCAGAAAGGCTCTACCTAGGGAGAAATTTGAAGCTTTTTGCAATGCTTTGGGCTTACTTGCTTTTGTGGATTGATTCCACATAGCTTGGCACTTCCTTATACATGAGTGCAAGCCCCTTGTTCCTGACTAGGAAATCCATCATGAAGCATCACCTTGTTGAGAGCCCTAAAGTCCACACATATAAGAATTTTTTTGGACTGCTTTTTTGGAGCTATAACCATGGAGGATAACCACTCTAGGTGTTCCATTGGCACAACGATCTTTGCTCCTTCCATATTTTAAATCTCCTTCTTCACAACTTTTGCATATTTGGGGTTGAGCCTATATATCCGTCCTTGGATAGATTTAGTGTTGATATATTTAGGTAGTGATGTGTGTGAACACACTAGGACTGCCGGGGCACTATTTTCCCTCTTTAGGAGGTTTTTTTCCCTTGGCTTGTATATACACCTATTGCCCTAATGGGCTACTTATCTTTGTACATCCTCTGGTAATACATTCACTATTTGCGTGTTTGTGCTCCAAGCTTCTTCTTCTTCCTTGTGCTGTTTGTGTGCTTCCGCAGACATCTATCTCCAACAATTGGTATCAGAGCAGGTCGTTGCTTCATCTAGGGTGCCGTCGACACTCCTCCGTTTGCAGTCTCAGATTTGCACGAAATTTGGTGAGTATACTCAGGGTGCTGAAATCACGATCTGAGCTTGTTTCGGCCTTCGAACGCACTATCGCAGTGCTTGTGCAGGCTATTTCATCTTTTTGTGCCAAAGGTATATACCAGTTTCTGTTCGCCAGTTTAAGCGTCTCGAAGTCTGCTACAGGTCTAGCAGAATTTGTCTGGGCAGTTCCGTTCAACTTTTTGAGATATAGTCAATTTTCTGCATCAAGGTATTTTAGTCACCGGCCATGGCTAAAAGCAGTGATGTATTCCGTATGTTGGCTGTTGAGGATAAGTTGGATGGTACCAACTACCCATTATGGGCTTATATGATGCGACATGTATTGGTTGCAAAAGGATTGTGGAACATTGTGCACGGTATTGAAAAGACGTCCTGTTACACCTGTAATGACAAGTACTGCAAATACAAGTGCTGGAGCTGATGAAGATAGTGTCGAAGATGATATTCCACAGATTCCTGTTCGTGCTACTGTCTCTGCTGCACCTACTGCAGAGCAGATTTGCTGGGAGGGCAGAGATGCCCAGGCACATGCATTGATAGCTTTGTCTGTCAAACGTGCCATTATTCCTCACATTCGCTCTTGCAGAACAACTAAGGATGCTTGGGATACACTTACCACATTGTACCAAGGTAGGAATGAGGCTCGTGTTGCTTACCTTCAAAAACAGCTGGAGAGTGAGCACATGAATGAAGGTGATTCTATGGACAGTTTCCTAACGAAGATCAAAGACTTGAAGGAACAGTTGATTTCTGCTGATGAAGTTATACCAGATAGCTCACTTGTGCAGACCGTTCTGAATGGTCTTCCTGACTCATATCAGAGTTTTGCTTCTACTCTTTGATTGATGATGAAAGGCAATCCGAATGCCTTATCATTTGAGGAGTTAGTCTCTATTCTGTTGCAAGAAGATCAGTCCAGGCAGAACAAGTCCATTATGCGAGTTGCAGATCAAGCTTTCCTGGCTAGTCAGAAGGGCAAAGGAAAATGGAGCTCTTCAACTAGTAAGCAGAAATCTGCTAATTCTGCATATTCGAAGAAGGAAGATGAAGATGAGAAGAAATAAAAAAAGTAGAAATTGTTTTGTAAGTACTGTAAAGGGAATGATCATATCATAAAGAACTGTCCAAAACTTGGTGCTAAAGAGGCAAAGAAGAAAGAGGCTGGAATGGTTGTTGCAGAGGCCTCTACACCAAAAACTGAGTCTGCAAATCTTGTGCAGGAAGAAGAATGGGCGTTTACTACTATCTGCAATTTTGACCCATCTTCTCATGAGCAGTGCATGTCTACAGTAGACTCAGATGTTTGGTATTTTGATAGTGGGGCGACCAAACATATTACCTCGCAGCACAGTTTCTTCTCTTTACTCGAGCCTGACCCTACAGGGAATACTGTTACATGCGCCAACAACTCCTCTTATCCTGTTATGGGAGTTGGTAAGATCATTTTGACTACTACTGATGGTAGTTCTTTCACTTTGTCAGATGCTTTATTTGTGCCAGGGATAAAAAAGAACCTGTTATTAGTTTCTGCATTAGCCAAGATTGGCTTGGTTGTGAAATTTGTTGATGACAGGTGTATAGTTCATGATCTCTCAAATGGCGATGTGATTATTGCTTCTGGCATTTTATGTCGTGGGCTATATAAGCTCATAGACTATGAAAGATCTGTAAGTGATTTGGCATGTGCAGTAAATGATTCTCACGCTATGTCAGATGCAAAGCTTTGGCATGCACGCTTTGGTCATCTGAATTTTGCTAGTTTGCTACGCATATAGAAATCTAAAATGGTGTCCTCTTTGCCCAAACTTGAGGCACCTGGACAACATGTTTGTGAAGGCTGTATTCTGGGCAAATGCAGCGTTCATCCTTTCCAAAAGATGGCTCAGTTTGGGCTACTAAAAAATTACAACTTGTACATAGTGATGTCTGTGGTCCTATGGAGACACCTTCTTTGGCTGGTCATTCTCTTTACAACTTTCTAGGATGGATTTAGTAGGTACAACCAAGTACCAATTAATCTTATAGATGAGTCAAAGACTACCTTGTCAACCCTTGGGGTACATAATTGTACACAAAAATGGCCTTTGGACAAAGGAATTGATGGAGAGTGTTAATCTCCAAAAGAATAACCTACTCTTATGATTAGAGCACCTCTATACCAAGAGTAAGTCAAAATCTTCACCAAATTAGAGGTTCAATCTCCAAATTATCAAAAGTTGAAAAATTCTGTGAAGAAGATAAAACACATAAAGTCTGCTGCACAATTTCTTCTCATTGACCTATCAAACATGTAAAGTTTTCTATGAAATTTTGTATGGAGTTTCACCTAGAAGTTGCACAACTCGTACAAGTTAAATTTCTTCAAAAGGTTTAGTATAACTTGAGAAATCAACTTCACAAGTTACCTATGTCTAAATCTACACTTCTGAGAAGTCGATTTTGACACCCCTAACTTCTTAACTTCAATTCTCTCAGTATAAAACCCGTTTAAGCAAATGCTTCTAGCCACGAGTAGCTTACCTTCCAACTTAAAGATTAAGTGCTTGCTTGCACAAAACTTTAAACTGTGGAGTGAGAACTGACCAAAAAATCAAGATCAAAATTTGTGCCTGTTTCAGAGAACTGTGAACACTCATCACATATGAATGTTCCTATTAACAATTCTCCTAGCCTGTTTACAATTAGACTCTGAAACTCAAGTCATAGACTCATTAACTATGAACTTAGATATCCTCAAAAGGATTTCACAAATGATCTAACACAGACGAAGCAGACACAGAAACATCGGGCGCAATATTTCTTCAATTACTCAGAAAATTACAGTTGAGTGATGAGAGGAAAACTCAACTAACCTTTCACATGTCTCATGACATTTAACTTCTCCTTTCTTGACTTCTATACTCACTCATCTATTCTTTCATATGCTCTCATATCACGCCTCGACATTTTCAAGGTATTTATAGAGAAATTTGTACAAGTCTATGACTAATCAAAGATCTAAGTGAACTATAACTATACTAATGTACATATGTGTACATTCCTCATATCCTCTGAATGTATCCTTCTTCCAAGCTTCAAGAATTGAATCTTCCTTCATTCTTTAATCTTCCAAACATTCAATTGGTGATTGGTCTTCACCAACAGCTCCCCCTCAATCATCAATTGAGGTTTCTCTTATCTTCTTTATGCCTGCCATGTCTTTAAACTTCTGTAACTTTGGTCCATCCATTCTCTGTGTAAGCATATCAGCTATTTGATCTTTAGTTGAAGTATGTATGACTTCAATCTCCTTATCCATCACTTTCTCTCTTAGAAAGTGATACTGAATCTCAATGTGTTTGGTCCTGGCATGAAAAACAGGATTAGCGGCTAAATACAATGAACTCATGTTATCTCCATATATAATTGGTATCCCATGCACAATGTCAAAACTCTTCATCAAGGTCTTGAGCCAAATCACTTCCTTTGCAGCTTCAACCATGCCTTTATATTCAGCTTCTGTAGAAGTGCAAAGCAACTGTATGTTGCTTCTTGGAACACCATGAGATAAGTTTATCTCCCACATAACACATGTATCCATAAGTTGACCTTCTATCATCTGGATTACCTGCCCAATCTGCATCACTATAAATTTTGATATTTGTATCTGATGTAAACCCATAATACAAACCTTCATTGAGTGTACCCTTAATGTACCTCAACACTCTTTGTCCTGCAATCCAATGTTCTTTCCTTGGGCAATGCATGAATTGAGACAAAACCCTACTGCATATGATAAATCAGGTCTAGTTAAAGTAGCATAGATAAGACTACCAACCAAACTCTGATATTGTCTCATGTCCTTGAATTCTTCACCTCCAAATTTACTCAATTTGTGATTCACCTCCATTGGTGTAGGTGCTACCCTGCAATCATCCATTTTAAACTTGATTAACAAGTTCTTCAAATACCTTTCTTGAGTCACAAATACTCCATGTTGAGTATATGTAATCTCCATGCCCAAGAAGTATGACAAGTCTCCCAAGTCACTTATTTTGAACTCCTTTTCCATTTGCTTCTTGAGTTTTTGTATTCCTTCTTCATCTGTACATGTAAGGATTATATCATCAACATATATGCACATGTATATGAAACCATTATCACTTGCTTTGACAAGCAAGCTACTATCTGCTTTAGACACCTGAAATCCAAGTTCTTTCAAGAACTTTACAAGTCTATAATTCCATGCCCTTGGGGCCTGCTTTAAGCCATACAAATCTCTCTTGAGCTTGCACACATGATCTGGATACCTTTTATCTCTGAACCCTTGAGGTTGCTCCATGAATACATCATCTGAAATGTAACCATTCAAAAAAGCATTTTTTACATCAAGTTGACATAACTTCCAACCTTTACATGCAGCATTAGCTATAAGTGTTCTGATGGTTGTCATCTTTGCCACAAGACTATAAGTCTCATCATAGTCAACACCATATGTCTGAGCAAACCCTTTGACAACAAGTCTAGCTTTGTACCTAGACACACTTCCATCTGCAAATCTTTTTGTCTTGTAAACCCACTTACATCCAATGATCTTCTGACTATTTGGTTTAGGAACCAAATCCCATGTTTGATTCTCCAATAATGCATCATATTCTTCCTGCATAGCTTTCTCCCATTTTTCCTTACCTTTTGCCTCTTCATATGTAGAAGGGTCTTCATCTGTTTTCATCATATAAGCATAATCTTTTGTGGCCAAAAATGAAGTATCATAACTATACCTTGTAGGTTGCCACCTATTTCTTGATGATCTTCTGAGTTCTCCACTCCTTGAGGTTTCTGGTTCTTCACACTCAGGATCAAATCTTGGCATTTCTTCAACTTCACCCTGCACTTCATTATTCTCTTCTTCATCAATTATTTGAACCTTTGACTTACCTTTCCTTTGACTCACTTCTTCTTCATCACCTGTATTGACATTGATTGTACCTGCATACCAAGTACTTTGCTCATCAAATGTAACATCTTTAGAAACCATGAATTGTTTTGTAGATGGACTCCACAATCTATAACCCATCTGCTTATCATCATAACTAATGAAAACATATTTTTCAGTTTTAGGTTCCAATTTGTGTCTTAATTGTGATGGCACATATGCATATGCCACACATCCAAAAACTCTGCAATGATCCAAGGTAGGTCTCTTACCCCACCAAGCCTCATATGGTGTCATACCCTGCAAGGCTTTACATGGTAACCTATTGACCAAATAAGTGGCTGTATTTACAGCCTCAGCCCACAAATAATTAGGGCAATTTTTCTCCTTCATCATGGATCTTGCAAACTCAACAAGTGTTCTGTTTCTCCTTTCTGCTACACCATTTTGTTGAGGAGAGTACCTGCAAGTAACTTCCCTTTTTATACCTGCATTCCACAAGTAATCACTAAATTCATTAGAGAAATACTCTCCCCCTCCATCTGACCTTAATCTCTTCATCTTATGACCTGTAATTCTTTCTGCATATGCATGATAGTGTTTAAATGTATTAAACACTTCTGACTTATCTTTGATCACATAAATAGTGATCCATCTAGTAGCATCATCAACATAAATCACATAATACCTTGACCCATTTATACTGAAATCCTTTGATGGTCCCCACACATCTGTGTGTACCAATTCAAGCTTCTCTGAGTACATAAAACCATGCTTGGAATAGGAATGCTTATGAGCCTTACCTAATTGACATGCCTCACATTTGTATGTCATATGTTGACCTGCAACATTAGGCAATCCAAGCACTGAAACATTGTTAATCATGTCTTTAATACCTCTTTCATTGAAATGTCCAAGCCTCTTGTGCCAAAGATCTAACTCAGAGATCTTATGTCCTCCATATGTGAACATAGCATGACCAATATTACCTTGAATCTTCAATGTAAATAATCTTCCTTCTTTCTTCCCTGAAACAATCTGTTTATACCCTTGACTAGGGTCCTCCACATATACTCCATCATTAGTGAACCTTACTTCATATCCCTTTTCAACAATTTGTCCTACACTTATCAAATTCTTAGGAATTGTAGGAACATACAGAACCTTACTCAATAAGGTACTACCATCCTTAGCCTTCACTGATCCAATTGACTTCACATTGTGCTTTGTGTTGTCACCTGTTTGAACAACATGATTAAAAACCTTATTCTCCAAATCAGTCATCAAGGCTATATTACCACTCAGGTGATTGCTACACCCTGAATCAATGTAGAAGACTCTTTGATCTTCATTCTGCCTTTCACAAGTTGCATTCATTATCAATGTTGAATCTTCCTTTTGATCTGAAGCATAGTTGTAGTAGGTATTGTTATATTGTTGACTTTGGAAACCTCTACCTGCATTTCTTCCAAAGTAACTCCTACTACCTCTACCTCTGAAATTACCTCTTTGATTTCTGCCACCTCTTCCTCTTGCATTATAATTTTGATTATATCCATTATTACTCTGAGTATTGTGCCAACAATCATTAGCTAAGTGATTTGTCTTACCACAAATCCAGCAAGCTTTGCCTCCATCTTTGTTGTTTCTGCCTTTTCCTCTACCTTTGCCACCTCCTCTTCCTCTTAGGAAGTTGGCTTGACTAGTTGTTCCTTCATCTTCATTTGCTTGTTGCTTTCCTTTGCTATTCTTCTTCTTGTCCTTTGAGTACATTGCATGACCTGCACTCTTGTCACCATCTCCTTTAACATCCTGCTCAAATGTTAGCATATGACCTAACAACTGATTTAAATCAGGAGTGAAATGATCAAGTGATAACTTTGTAGACAAAATGAATGGCTTCCATTTGTCATCACCTCTTAAACCTGTAAGGATTTGCCTTACCAATTTATCCTCCTCAATGTCTTCATCAACAGCTCCTAAAGCATCTGCAATATCTTTCATTCTTGTCACATAGTCTGAAATGGATTGAGAAGCCTTCTTCTTAGGTGGTAAACTCTGCCCATAAGGATGCCTTCCTTGACTTAGTAGTATTCTGGAAATGCTCCTCCAAAGCATTCCAAATATCAGTTGCACTTTCAAGGCCTCGAATGTGAGGTAACAAGTAATCATTGACTGCCATATATATAATGCTCCTAGCTTGAGCATCTTTCTTCATCCAATTTTTCAAATCTGCTAACTCTTCCCTAGTTGGAACACTAGGATCTCTGAACTGTGGCTTCTCTTCTTCTCCTCTGATGTAGGCTATTAAATCTTTGCTCATAAGATGAGCTTCCATCCTCATTGACCATGCAGGATAGTTTTCCCTATCCAATTTCTCTATCTGAAGAGAATCTCCCATCTTTCTTCTACCTGTGTATTGAAATCTTCAAGCTTTATAAATGATATATGTACCTTTGCTTCGAATTAGACTCCTTTTGTCTTTCTTGATGTCGTATGGTCTCCTCCTCAAGCTTTGCCTTCAAGCTTTCACCTTTTAGTTCTTTAGTTGTTGAATTTCTTGAATCTGTAGCAGTTGGGATCCTCCTTTCCTTGATTTTGATGTCTCCTGCTCTGATACCACTGATGGAGAGTGTTAATCTCCAAAAGAATAACCTACTCTTATGATTAGAGCACCTCTATACCAAGAGTAAGTCAAAATCTTCACCAAATTAGAGGTTCAATCTCCAAATTATCAAAAGTTGAAAAATTCTGTGAAGAAGATAAAACACAAAAAGTCTGCTGCACAATTTCTTCTCATTGACCTATCAAACATGTAAAGTTTTCTATGAAATTTTGTATGGAGTGTCATCTAGAAGTTGCACACCTCCTCCAAGTTAAATTTCTTCAAAAGGTTTAGTATAACTTGAGAAATCAACTTCACAAGTTACCTATGTCTAAATCTGCACTTCTGAGAAGTCGATTTTGACACCCCTAACTTCTTAACTTCAATTCTCTCAGTATAAAACCCGTTTAAGCAAATGCTTCTAGCCACGAGTAGCTTACCTTCCAACTTAAAGATTATGTGCTTGCTTGCACAAAACTTTAAACTGTGGAGTGAGAATTGACCAAAAAATCAAGATCGAAATTTGCGCCTGTTTGAGAGAACTGTGAACACTCATCACATATGAATGTTCCTATTAACAATTCTCCTAGCCTGTTTACAATTAGACTCTGAAACTCAAGTCATAGACTCATTAACTATGAGCTTAGATATCCTCAAAAGGATTTCACAAATGATCTAACACAGACGGAGAAGACACAGAAACATCGGGCGCAATATTTCTTCAATTACTCAGAAAATTACAGTTGAGTGATGAGAGGAAAACTCAACTAACATTTCACATGTCTCATGACATTTAACTTCTCCTTTCTTGACTTCTATACTCACTCATCTATTCTTTCATATGCTCTCATATCACGCCTCGACATTTTCAAGGTATTTATAGAGAAATTTGTACAAGTTTATGACTAATCAAAGATCTAAGTGAACTATAACTATACTAATGTACATATGTGTACATTCCTCATATCCTCTGAATGTATCCTTCTTCCAAGCTTCAAGAATTGAATCTTCCTTCATTCTTTAATCTTCCAAACATTCAATTGGTGATTGGTCTGCACCAACAGGAATGCCTCTGCATCCTTCAACAAAGTGCTCTATACCATTTTTAGACCACTACTTTTAAAATTCTTAAGAATTTTTATGGATAATTTTGCTAGCTTTTCAAGCGTAGATTACTCTTCTCCTACTAAAAATTTTAAGGAACACCTTTCTTAGCTAGAAGAAGTCTCTAAACTGTGTAGAAGTGCACAACTGAAGGTAAATCCAAGCAAATGCCATTTTTTGGTAATTGAGGGCATGCTTCTCGCGCATGTGGACTCTTCCACAGATATGGATCCCGATCTGGATAAGGTCTTAGCCACTATCAGGATGACTCATCCTGTTAATGCAAAACAAGTCAAAATTTTCTTAGGCCATACTAGTTTCCATAGGAAATCCATCAAAATTTTTATGCAGATATAGCAAGGCCACTATCAAAACTAACATGTAAATTAGTCCAATTTAGATGGGTTGTTGAAGAGGAAAAAGCATTTTAATTACTGAAAAAGATGTTAGTGAGCGCTCCTACTCTCATCATCCCAAATTGGGAGGTCACATTCCATGTGCATGTTGATGCCAGCTCTACTGTTGTAGGGAGAATTCTAGAACAACTCACCAAAGAGCAAAAACTATCGTCCAATTCACTATGCTGACAAGATTCTCACAAAAGTTGAAAGAAACTACAACACAATAGAGAGAACGCTTTGGCCATAGTGTTTGCTTTGAAAAAATTTAGACATTGCCTTCTTGGAGTTCAATTTGTTGTGATCATAGATCATTTAGCAATAAATTATCTGTTAAACAAATCTAATATTGTAGGAAAAATCTAGAGATGGTTTTTGCATTTTCAAGAATTTAATTTTGAAGTAGTTCAAAGGCTTGGAAAACATCATGTAATGGCTGATCACTTATCGAGAGTATAGGTTCATGGTCTTGGTGGCAATAACAAGGGAATTGATGATGATTTACTTGACCATCACCTCTTCCATGTAAGCACTTACCCTTCAAGGTATAGTGAATTAGGCCATTTCCTTCTCTTCAAGGTTGTTCCAGATGGTATCCTTAGAAGATGTGTATATCCTATGAAGATCCAACCCATTTTGGAATTTTCACACAACGGACCATCTTGATGTCATTACCCTTGTCATATCATTGCACACAAGGTACTTCAAAGTGGACTATAGTGGCCTACCTTTTCAAGGATGCATGTCAATTGGTAAAAGCTTGTGATGTGTGTCAAAGATGTAGTCCAAACCTTCTAGGCTCAACAACAAGCCCTTGCAAATTTTAACAGCATGGAAGCCCTTTAAGAGGTGGGGGCTAGACCTTGCAGGCCCAATATATCCAATGGCTCACCCTTCAAATGCTAAGTATTTATTAGTAGCAACAGACTACCATACTTTGTGGATTGTACATCTAATGTGGTCACATCATTCCTATATGAGCACATATTTTGTAGGTATGGTTGTCCATTTGACATTGCCATTGACTAAGGAACTCACTTCATCAACAAAACTTTGATCACTATCTTCATGAAGCACTAGATTTTTCATAAAAAATCATGCACATACTACCATAGAGCTAACAACCAAAATGAAAGCACCAATAAGGTGTTCATTTCCTTGCCAAGAAAATGTGTCATCAATAGCCTACCACATGGGGCATGGCCTACTTGGGAGTACTTTGGGCTACAAAACTACAGGGGGTACACCGTTCCACTTACTCTATGGCATTGAAGTTATAGCCCCCTTGGAATTTCTTCATGGCTCTATCAGAGTAGGATCAAAGAAAGCTGCTCAATGGACTAACCAAGGTAGAGATTCTAGAGTTCATCTAGTGGAAGAACCAGGGCTTGGAGTAGAAGAAAATGCAATAACTAAGCAATTGAAGAGGAAGGTGTACCATGACTAGCGACTCTGGAAAAGATGCTTTCAAGTAGGCTCCTTAGTTGTCTTCTATCAACCTAGCCTAGCCAATAAGAAGGAGAAAAACCTCTTCATAGGATGGAAAGGACCTTACAAGGTGGTACAACTACTTCCCCAAGGTGTCATTCAATTGTCAACACTACAAGGGGTGCTCCTACCCTTAGTAAATAGTTCAAGTAAAATCTTACGTAAAATTATGATTTAGTAAGTGACGCAACATTGTAAATAGTTCTTGTACTTAACTTTCCATCCTATATAATGTTCTCCATTTTGATCTTAGAAACCAAGATACACACTTCCCATTTCAAATCTTTGGCATTCTGTCTAACATGCATATCCTCATTCCTAACCTTAGCCCAAAAATTAGTCTACCAAATTAGCCCCAAAAAATTATTTTCCCGAAATTGGCCCCAAAAAATAGTCTCAACAATTAGCCTAAAAAATTAGTCTCCCAAAATAGTCCCAAAAAATTAGTTCCCCAAATTAGTCTCCAAAATTAGCTCCCAGAAAATTTTATCCTCCCAACTTAGCCCCATATGAGTAGTCTCCCAAATTAGTCCAAAAAATCCGTCTCCAAAATTAGCCCAAATCCCTTCCAACAAGCCGTCTCCAAACAAGTCAATAGTCCTCCAAAAACCCTTCTCCAATATTAGCCCAAATTCACCTCCAAATGCTTGTCCCAATTTAGCCCAAATTTGTCCCCTTCAAAAATTTCGCCTCCAAAATCCGTCTCCAAAATATGCCTCCAACATTCATCTCCAAAATTCACCTCCAATGATCCCCACGTTCAAACTCAACACATAATAGCTACCTATCACCCATATCCAAATTTTCCATATACCCAATTCATCCCATCCATCAAACAACCCTTACCAAAATCGTCATTCGTCTCACCCATACACAAATTAGCCCTCTCACACAATTCATCTAACAAATTTGTATGTAGTTTTCATCTCACCCATACACCAAATGCCCCCACCAAATTCCTCTCACAAGGTTCATCTAGCCTCACAAATCATCCACCAAAATTTGTCCAACCATACACAAATGAGTCTATTGAAATTTGTCCACCCATATTCATCTAGTTGGTTCATGAATCGCCCCCCAAATTCATCCACCCTCTCTCCATCACGCCAATATTCCCTGTTACATAGCAAGGCCCTCTCTCCATGTGTTGGCCTCATGCATAACATTAATTGGTAAGTCTCTCTCATTTTGCAAGCCCACGTGTTGCTAATTATATCCACATGCCACGAGTTAACATGACAATATCATCACCTATGTATACAAGCGCAATGGCACAGGATGAAGGGTATTTGATTGCATATGCAAGGTGAGTCTTAAGAGTAACAAAGAAGTGAGAGACCTTCCATGGTGCTTAGTTTATTTCTCTTTGATACCTTCAACTCCACTTCAGCTTGTCGATCTTTTATGGAGTCCACCTCCATCTCCACCTCACTGTTAGAGTTAGACGTCTATAGAAGCACACGAACAACACAAGATAGAAGAAGAAGCTTGGAGCACAACACACAATACCGAATGTATTACCACTAGAATGTACAAAGATGAGTAGCCCATTAGGGCAAGTTAGGGGTATATATAAGCCGGGGAAAAAAACTCCCTAAAGAGGGAAAAGAGTGCCCTCATGGTCTAGAGTGTTCACACACATCACTACCTAAATATATCAACAAATCCCCCCTAGGAGTGATGCGGTGAACAAGGAGCTAGCACTCATGTATAAGGAAGTGCCAAACTATGTGGAATCAATCCACAAAAGGAAGTAAGCCCAAAGCTTTGCAGAAAGCTTCAAACTTCTCCCTAGGTAGAGCTTTCGTAAAAAGATTTGCAATGTTCTCCTCCATGGACACATATGCCAAGCTGATCTCCCCAGCAGAGAACCTCTCCCTGACATAATGATAATGCACCTCAATGTGCTTAGTGCGAGCATGGAACACAGGGTTCCTCGCAATTGCCAATGCACTCTGACTGTCACTGAAGATGGTGGTGGCAGAAGACTGACCAACACCCAAATCAGCCATAAGGCATTTGAGCCACACACACTCAACAGTCGTTGTGAAAGATTCCCTATACTCAGCCTTACAACTGGAACTCGCCACAATAGGCTGCTTCTTGCTCAACCAAGATATACATGAGCTACCAAGCATGAACCAAAAACCGCTAGTGGACACACAAGCATCATAGCAACCAGCCCCGGTAGAGTCAGAAAAAGCATGCAAATCTGGCACTAGGGATCCCCCCTTAGGATAAAATAACCCAAGTAGTCGGGTACCACTCAAGTGTCAAAAGATGCGCTTAACCGCTTGCCAATGCTTGACACCTGGGCAATGCATAAACCTGCTCATCTGTGAGGCAACAAACTGAATATCTAGCTGAGTAATGCACAAGTAAATCAAGCATACAACAGCCTGCTGATAGAGAACAACATCAAATGCATCTCCAACATCATGAAGACTCAATCGTAAACCTATCTCCATAGGAGTGGCAATAGGTTTATAGTCTTCAAGGCCAAAACGCTAGCAATATATTTCATTTGACACAAAGCCATTCCACCATCAACATGCATCAATATGCTTCTCATGAGGACTAGTGAGCAGCCATGTCATCAACATACACCACAATGATCAGAAGTACATCATTAGCATGCTTTACATATAAGGTGCTTTCAGTTGGACTGTTCTCAAAACCATGTGCAATCAGATAGGCATGTATCTTTTCATACCACGCACATGGTGATTGCTTTAAACCATATAATGCCTTCTTTAACCTGCACACCTAGTTTTCATGCCCTTTCTGCACAAAGCCACAGGGTTGAAAAACATACACTTCTTCATGCAAGTCACCATTCAGAAATGTTGTTTTAATGTTCAACTGATGTACATTCCAACCATGATGAGCTGAAAGTGCACATATGCTCCGAAAAGTAGTCATACGGCATGTAGGTGGAAAGGTTTCATCAAAATCAATGCCTCTTTCCTATGCATAACCCTTTGCAACAAGCCTAGCCTTATACCTGTCAACTGTTCCATCAGGCTTATGCTTCAGCTTGTAAACCCTCTTACTGCCAATGGCCTTCTTGCCAGGAGGCAAGTCACATAAAGACCAAGTACCATTCTTCATTATGGCATCATATTCAAACTGTATATCAGCCATCCAATATTTTGAATTTTGTGCTTCATCAAATGAAACAGACTCATTTTCCTCACAGAGACTAGATGTAGCTATAGCATAGCAATCTGATGCAAAAGAGGCACTATGAGAGCCTAATCGATTACGATATGACAGAGCTGCATCTAATTTGCTGTCACGCAAAGTCTGCACCAGCCTCCTCAATATGAGCTCAATATCAGCTCTCTCATCAACATAGTTTTTGCCTCCTCAATATCAGCTCTCTCATCAACAAGTGCATCATGTAAATCTACATCTGAAATGGGATGATATGCATCATCACATGAAACCTACAAAGGTTGAGAAGTTGCCTCATTAGGACCAACACTAGACTGTCCACTTGTAAATAGAGGCAACAAAGTATTATACATGTCTTTGGAGCTAACAAATGTCTCCTTCATACATGAAAGCAATGGCTGAATAGCATCTTCCACTAAAAAACATCACAGCTAATGAGAATGCATTTAGTCTGTGGATGATACAGACGATAGCCTTTACTTTCAGAATTGTACCCAACAAAAATACATTCTACTACTTTATCATCCAATTTTTTGCGATGTTGTTCAGGCACTAATGCATATGCCAAACAACCAAAAACATGCAGATGAGCAAGAGATGGCTTGCGAACATGCCAAGCCTCATATGGAGTGATAGACTGCAGCGCTTTAGTGGGACACCTATTAAGTACATATGCTGCACACATGATAGCCGCAAGCCAGAAACTATGTGGTAAAGCCTGGCTCTTGACCATACACCTTGCCATCTTCATGAGTGACCTATTCTTCTATTCAGCAACTCTGTTCTGTTGAGGTGTATACGACACTGTACACTGATGTTGTATCCATGGATTAAAGTTAGAAGACATATAGCCCCCCCTCGATTAGAATAGAGGGTGCCCATTTTACATGCTGAAAGATTTTCAATCAAAACCAAAAATTGTTTGAAGCACATGAATTCTTCGGACTTTGCTTTAAATGGATATACCCATGCATGTCTGGAAAAATCATCAATGAAAGTCATGAAGTAAAGATATTTTCCAAAAGAGGGTGTCTGCATAGGACCACATACATCGCTATGAACAAGCTGCAATTTCTGAGTAGCCCGAACTGAACCATCTTTTGGAAATGAGGAACTCTGCATTTTGCCCAAAATACAGCCTTCACATACATGTTTACCGGGTGCCTCAAGTTTGGGCAAAGAGGACACCATTTCAGATTTCTATAAGAGTAGCAAACTAGCAAAATTCAGATGAGCAAAGCATGCATGCCAAAGCTTTGCATCTGACATAGCCTGAGAATCATGTGCTGCACATGCTGAATCATTCACAAATCTTTCGTAGTCTATGAGCTTATAAAACCCATGACATAAAATGTGAGAGGCAATAATCACATCGCCATTTGATAGATCATGAACTGTACACTTGTCATCAACAAATTTTACAACCAAGCCAATCTTGGCTAAAGCCGAAATTGATAACAGATTCTTCTTGATCCCTAGCACAAATAAAGCATCTGACAAAGTGAAAGAACTACCATCAGCAGTAGTCAATATCCAACTCCCATGACAGGATAAGAGGAGTTGTTGGTGCATGTGATAGTATTCCCTTTAGGGGCAGGCTCGAGTGAAGTGAACAAACTGTGCAGCGTGTTGATATGTTTGGTCACCCCATTATCAAAGTACCAAACATCTGAGTCTATTGTAGACATGCACTGCTCATCAGAAGATGGGTCAAAACTGCAAATAGTAGTAAACACCCATTCTTCTTCCTGCACAAGATTAGAAGACTTTGTTTATGGGGTAGAGGCCTCTGCAACAACCATTTCAGCCTCTTTCTTCTTCACCTCTTTAGTAGCCAGTTTTGGGCAGTTCTTTATGATATGATCATTTCCTTTATAGTACTTAAAAAACAATTTTTGCTTTTTTGATTTCTTCTCATCTTTATCTTCCTTCTTCAAATGTGCAGATTTTTGCTTACTAGTAGATGAGCTCCATTTACCTTTGCTCTTTTGACTAGCGAGGAAAGCTTGGTCTGCAACACACACAATAGCCCTGTTCTGCCTAGAATGATCTTCTTGGAATAGAAAAGAAACTAACTCCTCAAATGACAAGGCATTTGGATTGCCTTTCATCATCAAACTTTTGATCTGAGCCTCTTTCATGAGTTTCACTACTTCATTTCAAAATTTTATGTGAGACGAGACACCAGTAGGGCTCGCTCTTTTTGACTTATTTCTGTAGTATATGGCATTGGATGGTCATCATTCTGTTTCTTCACCGTTTTGTTTCTTCACTTCACTTGAGCCTGTCCCTAGAGGGAATACTATCACATGCACCAACAACTCCTCTTATCCTATCATGGGAGTTGGTAAGATCATTCTAAATACTGATCGTGGTAGTTCTTTTACGTTTTCAGATGCTTTATTTGTGCCAACGATCAAGAAAAATCTATTGTCAATTTCAACATTAGTGAAGATCGTGGTTGTGAAGTTTGTTGATGAGAGAAGTGCAGTAGATGATCTATCAAATGGCGACATCATTATTACTTCTGTCATTTTATGTCGTGTCCTGTAAAAGCTCATAGATTATGCAAAATTTGTGAGTGATTTAGCATGTGTAGTTCAAGATTCTCAGGCTATGTTAGATGCAAAGCTTTGGCATGCACATTTTGGTCATCTGAATTTTGCTAGTTTGCTACTGTGTACCTAAGCGACAACTTAAGGACTCGTGATGAAAGAGACTATTCCTCTATCACCAACAAGTGCATATTTCCACATTTAAATTATCAATCCGAGAAGTTTCTTGAACCTAACCAAGTGTATGAAGACTTGCACTTACACAATGGTCAATGAAGTGAAATAGCTACCATTGCATGTAGATGAGTATTATCTCTCACATTCATCACTCACACAAGTGGAAATGGTGTCAGGATACATGAAACAACAGTAAGCACAAAAATGGACTTTTCTCTCAGCTGCGAACTTGGAATATGGTCAATAGCGGGTTCATTTCGAAGCTCTCGACAAGACGCATCAAATGATGTTGTTTGATTTCGACAAACCTACTTCAAGTTATGGGCAAAAAACTAAGATGTGAAACTCACCTAGTTTCACCACAGACCTCCTCACACTTCACACATGCATTACACACTTCAGAAAAGCAATGAATTGGATAGACAACACTTCCATGCACTCATTCCAAGCTAGAATCACACATGCAAGATCACAAGCAAGGAGATACAAGAGGAAGAAGAGGCAAATTCAAAAATCTCAGTTCTCTCTTACTCACAATGGCAAAAAGTATTTACAAAGTGTCATCAAATGACTTATATACATGTGCCCTAAAACTGGTCCTTTCACACAAGAGACTGGCACTTTATTAAAGAAGGCCTAAATTCCTACTATTTTACAAGGGTTATGATACAACGTTTGGGATTTATGCATCTAGAGGACTCCTCTAATGCATTTACATGGCTTCATGAGGTTTTCATAAACATTCGAAGAAGAAGATTGGTGCTCATGATTTGAAAATTTTTGGAGGCTCTTTTTCCTGTGCGTCTTTACTCTGCAACACTCTCCCCCTCTTATTCTTTGTTGTCCCTTGAAAGGCTTTGCTGTTGTCAGTGGCTTGCTTACAGTTCTTTAGTACATGCACCCAGTGGTCGAAGAAGCGGTTAGGACTGTCGGAGAATTTGTTACCTTATCCCATCAAAGTCCTTTGCTTCTGTAATCCCCTTGGTATTCCGTACATTCATAACTCTAGGTTGCGGTGATAATTCGGGCTGCCACACACGCATCTGGTGACTAGGAATGTGATTGTCTTAGTCACCCATTTCAACTTCTCAGCCTCTACCTCTTTCTAACTTTTGGTCTTCGAATATTTCTTTGTTCTCACATATCTGACCCCATTGTATTTTTGGAGCCTGTTTACTTCTATTTACCACATGCATCATTTGGTCTGCCTTGCATCGGTCTTTGTCTTTTGGTTGATGCTTCAAAGGTTTTGTCTTTAAATTTGCTTTCACATCCTTCAAGACCTGATGCTTTTCTTTAGCCTATTTTCATTTCTTTCCACCACACGCACCCAATGGCTAAGAGTGTGACTATCTTAGTCACCCTCTTCAACTTTTGAGCCTCTACCCCTTTCTAGCTTTTGGTCTTTGAATAAATCTTTGTTTTCACTCATCGAGACCTCCTTCTTTTGTCTTGCAGCCTGATGTGTGCCTCTGCAGGGCTTTGGGCAGAGGGTGGTGCTTCCTATTGAGTGGTCTTTCTTTTTTATTTTCTTCTTCTTCGTCTTTTGCTTGATTCTCTTGTCTCGCCTGCCACACGTCCCGTCCCCCCTCCTGAACTCTATCATCCTCGATAGGCTTTGGAAATTGAGGGGAGTACATCTTGTATATCTTTTGCTCTGTATCATTTATTAGGTTGGCTTCATGTATCATTATTTGATTCCATTGTTCTGACTTAACTCTGTCATGGGGTGGTTGTTGGTGGTCGGCAAAAAAACTTAATTCATATGCTACCAGCTATGCGTTTAGGTTAGTCGACATTTTGAGGAATATTTTTGAATCAATTTCAAAGAAGCCTATGAAGAATGCTTCTTCAAAAGTTTGCATGTACGTGCTCAACAAAAACATGAGCCGTGAATAGTAAGCCATCATTGTTAGTCGGCTGTCGAATACTAATATGTCTATTCCCTAATTAATGCCAATAAAACTCAAAAATGTATATTCGACGTGCTTGAAGACTTTGAGTACTCTTAGAATCATGCTTAGTATTTAATCCATTAGCTTGATTGTGAGATGGGGGACCTGTGCATATCGGGATAACCAAAATTTGATGGTTCTTACCATGTACTCTTTCGTGGGCAGATAATTATGCGATGGGTTTGGGAGTAAGGGAAAATTGAGCCACTGTTTATTTAGTTTACGTTGACTTTGCAAGTCCCAAAATTTTGGCTAGTATCATCAATGTGGCACAGGACAAAACACTGGATTAGCTTGAAGTAAATATGGTGCTTCCTACCAATGCACTTGCAATGTTGGATTTTTCTCCAAAAATTGTCTCCTTCAAATTGGATCAGCGGCTTCGAACTCCTGTTCAGTATAATTTAAAGTATTTGCCATGAAGTTTAGGTGCACATCCGGATCCTTTCCTGTGGCCTTCTTGATATATCTTTGGGTTTGCTCTTTCATGATTCCATACGAGAGGTTGAAAGGCTTTATTATCTCATCTAGATCTTTGCTTTTGGTCTGAGCCTCTTTCATGACTTTCTCTACTTCATTTTCAAAATTTTCTGTGAGACAAGACACCAGTAGTGCTCGCCTTTTCTGACTTAGTTCTACAGTATATGGCATTGGATGGTCATCATATTTGTCTATACCCGGCTCCCTTAATGGTGAATGAATGATTGGGGAAGAAAGAGGGCATACCTTAGTCTCGTCAGTAGCCATCTTGGATGGTTGCACTACTGGTGTCCCCAAGTTCTTTGCTTGTTCTAACTGTGCTCTGAGCTCTAGTATGATTTTGTCTTTCTTTTCATGTTGTACTTTACTAGCCTTGAGCTTCTCTTCAATTTTTGCCTTTGCTTCGCAAATGATCCTTACCTGATCAGCATCTTCATTGCATTGCAATATGTATTTTTGCATTGCTTCATTCCAATTAAGTTTCCATGTTTTGTTGTCTGCTTTATATTTGGTTTCTAACTCGGCCTATTTCATTTGCTCTTGTTTAAGCTGCTCTTCCATTGCTAACAACTTTGCCTTCAATTCCTGTAATCTTGTTTCATCAATGGTAGTGCTTTCCAAAGGCTGATTTAACAGAATAGAGTTCATTAACTCTTTATTCCTCGCACTTAGATTGTCTGCTTCATCCATATACACTTTAATCTGATTTTCTAACAATTTGCTTCAATTGATCATCCTTATTTTTTTTGCTTCATACATTTCTTGTTGCTTTTTCAATGTCCTTACTTCCACTTGTAACTTGTCTTTGAGCAACATGTTTTCCTCCTGGATATGATTGCATTCTTCTGTTTTCTATATGTGTTCCTTTTGAATGGCTATATTCTTTACTGAGAGCTCTTCACTTATGCTTTGGAAGTGACTTCTAGCTGCAAATAATTCTACCTTTTCTTTTTCTTCATCCATCAATAGAGTTTGGGCATTCATGCTTGTGTCAATCATATGGTTCACATCTATATTCAGCCATCTTTGATGGTTCTTCCCCTATTTGCACATCTTTACCTTGCGCAACATGTAATGTTTCCTGATGTGGCTGCCTTATATGTAGGTGCATTCTTAGCTCAGCCTTCTTGATGGTATTGGTTGTTTCTTGTGTTTCAGGTTCCTTAGAGGGCACTTTTTGAGAATCGACCACCACATCCAAGTGTGATGGTTCAGCAACCATGCGAATGGGTAAGGTAGGTTCTTGTTCTTCTTGTACCTCGTTGATGTCTTGTTCTAGCTTTGGATGTACAACTGTTCTAGACTTGGGAGGTGTCATCTCCTTGAGAGATATCCTAGTTTTCTCATTCAATTGGATGGTGTGTCCTCTTTCCTTTGGTTCTTTAGTCAGAGACTGGGCTTGTTCTCTCAGTTCACTTTAATTTTCTACTTGATGCTATACTTGATTCAATTCATCCCATTCTTCTCCCACATGCTCATCCATGTGGATATCAGTATTAAGTGTATCATGGTCTTGGGATGATTCATCTTTTGATCTTGAATCATTTAGCCCCAGTTCTTTATACCTTTCTTGTTGTGATGCCTTCTTGGTTGCTTGTGATGTTCTTTGTTCCTTACTTGACTGGTGGTACTGGTGTCCTTGTACCGTAAGCTTGACTTGACCTCTCATATAAACATGTGTGGCCTCTAGTGCTGTGGAGATATCCCTTCTTGTAATGGATGGGACTGCTGTTAAAGGTACTGTTGGTGCATATCAAGCCTTCACACATTGGCTTGAAATCTTGGAACCTTGGAAGATGGACTTGGAACCATTGAAGGATATCTCTACATGAAGGATAAAGCATAGGAACTCATACTTATGAGTTATTATCTTTTACTCATTGTAAAAATGTCTATATGACTTGGCATTCATTCACATCACACCTAATTGATTAAGTCGTGGATTTTTGGGTGGAATGATTGGAGAGAATATCTCCTTAAATCTAGAGTAGAGAATATAGGAGATTTGAATTTGAATTCAAATTCAAATCTCAACTCATTCTCTATAAAAGACACAATCAAAAAGTCGCGGTTAGTCCTGCCACTTCAGCTCACTCCCCGAGTCATTTTGATCATTGTAACTCATTGTGTGTGAGTGCTAATTCATAGCCAACACCACTATACCTCATTTAGCTATGCTTGGCAAGCTAATGAGATTGTACAAACACATTTATCAATAGAAGTATACATTCATCATCTCTGTTTTGTCTGAGTGTCCTACTCCAAGTCTGTCAACTTCAAAGGAGCATTTCTCTGGATCTACTGAACCAAATCAAGTGTTCTATAGCTCATTGGAACCAGCTCAAGGTCTACTACAAGCATACAAAATTTCAAAGGATTTCATTCAGCCAATTGGGAGAAAATCGATTCGAAGTGCACACTGGTCTCAGTCTGCAGAGTTCCTGAAAAGTCGGGGGTGATTATATTTTTGCTAAACTTATTTCTCAGTGCATAGTTTATCAATTGAAGTGATTCCACTTGTGATTGGTAGCTTACTAAGGTACATTAATACTCCCAAAAGGAATTGTTCCAATTTTAAGTGTGCTGGACACACTGAGTAAAAGTCTGAGCAGGTATCACTACAGAAATAGAAAGTTTTGCTTGATTTTTGAAGTACAAAGTTATCTGTTTTGGTTTGATCATTACCCAAACCACTTCCAAAGTACATATATGGTTTCTTTATGTCATTTGGAAGCTAAGCAAGTGCACTAAGCATATCTGAAGAGAAAAGAGGGCAGGTGTGAAGCAGGTTTTGCAGCACCAACTGATTTCCTGAGTGCATCCATCCATCACTCTCAACAGTGGTATCAGAGCAAAGAAGGTAAACATGGGTGATGGTTTCCCTTCCTTCATTGACAAATTGGACAGAAACAACTATCAAGCTTGGTCATTGAGAATGAAGACCTATCTACAAGGGAGAAGTCTATTTGGATACATATCAGGAGATGAGGAGTTGCCCTCATTCAAGACTAGAGGACTACCTACAAAGGATGAACATGAAAGGCTCAACCAATGGTGTGCAAAGGATGCTTTGGCAAGGTCTTATCTCTTAAACTCTATATCTGACTTTCTTTTACCTCATGTAAGGAACTGTAAGACTTCCCAAGAGACTTGGGAAACCTTGTCAAATTATTTTTCTTCCAACACAAGGGCTAGGAAGAACCAATTATGGATAGAGTTCACAACACTTAGGAAGCAGCCCAAGCAATCAGTTTCAGAGTATGTGACAAAGATCAAAGATGTGGCAGACCAACTAGCAAGCATTGGAGAGGAAATTGAAGAGGAGCAAATAGTCAGGCAAGTGACAAATGGACTCAAGGCAGATGATAAGTGGGAAAGTTTCACCACTGCAATGGACCTCTACATGGACATGCATACCCCTGATCTTACAACACTCATGGGCCAACTATTTACACATGAAGCAAAGTTCACCAAAGCTGGAGATCAATCAAAAGGTAATAACCCCTCTGCTCTCTTTACTGATAAGAAAGTTAAAGATAAAGGCAAGAAGAAACAGGATGAAGAAGGATCTACCTCTCAAGCCAATTATGCAGGGAGAGGTAGGTCATCTAGAGGAAGAGGCAGAGGAGGTAAGTCAGGTAGGGGGAGACCCTACAACTCATCACCTTGCAACATCTGTGGATTGTCCAATCATACCACAGATGAATGCTACAAGAACTACAAAAATCAGAGAGGAAGAGGCTACTCAAGAGGTGGATACTCTCAAGGGAGAGGCAGATTCAACCAACATCAAAGCTACAATGGGTACAACAACCAATACAACAACAACTACAACAACAACCACAATGGAAATTACCAAGGTGGATTCAGAAATAGAAGAGACTACAACAACTACACTGAGGAGCAGGATGACTCCTTATTGATCATGAATATGACCTCCAAGATAGGTACAAATGATGATCATTTATTTTACATTGACTCAGGATGTTCTAACCATGTAGCTGGCAATGTGGCATTACTTTCTGATTTGGAAGAGCCCAAGGGCAAACATCAGGTACAAACAGGTGATGACACTAAACACTCTGTTGTCAAAATTGGAAATGTGAAGACATGTGATGGTAATCAAAACCTATTAAGCAGGGTACTTTATGTACCAACAATAACTAAGAATTTGATGAGTGTTGGCCAGATTGTGGAGAAAGGTTTGCAGGTCAGATTCACACAACATGGAGCATATGTGGAGGACCCAAAACAAGGATTCAGAAGGATAGCCAAAGGGGAGAAATCAGGTAGATTATTTACATTTGAGCTAGAAGATACAAAGAACATTGCTTTGTATAATTACAAGGATCAGACACTTTCAGAGTTAGAGATATGGCATAAAAGATTAGGGCACATAGGTGAAAGGACTCTCAAGCAAATGTGCAGGGATCAATGTGTGCTTGGGATACCTAATGTATCCAAGCAACACATGATTTATAAATGTGGATCATGTCAATTTGGTAAGTCTCACAGATTACCCTACTCAAGGAAAGGTTTCATGCATGAAGACTACCTAGACTTGGTACACACAGATGTTTGGGGACCTAGCAAGGACCCTTCCATTTCTGGTTCAAGATATTATGTGTCTTTCATTGATGACTATAGCAGGTGGACCATTTTATATTTTATGAAGCATAAAGATGAAGTGTTTAATTGTTTCAAGAGGTATCTTGCACTTGTTGAGAATCAAACAGGTAGAAGCTTGAAGAGGCTAAGATCAGATGGTGGAGGAGAGTATTTCTCCAATGAGTTTGAAGATTTCTTGCAGGAAAGAGGCATCAAGAGGGAGATCACTACAAGGTACTCACCTGAACAAAATGGGGTAGCAGAAAGAAGGAATAGACTTATAGTGGAAACAGCTAGGTCTATGCTCAATGAGAAAAAGTTGCCAAATTACTTATGGGCAGAGAGTGTATCCACTGCCACTTATCTCATCAATAGGTTGCCATCCAAATCACTTGATGGCATGACACCATATGAAGCTTGGCATGGTAAGAGACCCTCTCTGGATCATTGCAAAATCTTTGGATGTGTAGCATATGTGCACATTCCTTCACAGGTGAGAGGAAAGCTAGATCCAAAGGTAGAGAAATGTATCTTCATTGGTTATGATTTGAACCAAAAGGGATACAGATTCTACAACCCCACAAACAAAGGGTTCAAGGTAAGCAGAGATGTCATATTTGATGAAAATGACTCATGGTATGAGAATGAATGCAGGAAAGTGAGTCTACCTTATGACATGGAGGAAGATTTTCCAAAGCTTACCAAGGAAGAGCCAACTCAGCAAGAAGACTCAAGCTCAGATGATGATACCATAAACCTTGAAGAGTTCAAGGCTTGGAAATCCAAAGGAAAGATGAAGATGAAGCAATTGGAGGACAAGGCAGAAACTTCTACTCAAGCTATGAGAAGATCTCAGAGAGAGAAGAAGAAGCCTATCAGATTTGGGTATGACACATCACTTGTAACTAAACATTCTGTATATCTTGCAAAAGACTTGTTGAATGAAGAACCAGGTACCTATGAAGAAGCAATTACAAAGCCAGAATGGAGAGAAGCCATGGATGAGGAGATAGAAGCCCTCAAAGAGAGTGATACTTGGGACTTGGTACCCAAGAAGGATTCTATGAAGGTAATAGGATCCAGATGGATCTACAAATTGAAGAAGAATTCAGATGGAACAATTAACAGGTACAAAGCTAGGTTGGTAGCCAAGGGTTTTGCACAAACCCAAGGCATTGATTATGAGGAGACATTTTCTCCTGTGGCCAAGATGTCAACTATCAGAGTTTTGGTGAGTGTAGCTGCATCCAAGAATTGGAACATGTACCAATTGGATGTGAAGAATGCATTCTTGAATGGATGGATATCTGAAGAAGTCTACATGTCACAACCACCTGGCTATGAAGATCAAAAAAAGGTACATTATGTTTGTAAATTGAAGAAGGCTCTGTATGGTTTGAAGCAGGCACCTAGAGCATGGAATTACAGATTGACCACCTACCTTCTAGACCAAGGATTTGTGATGAGCAAAGCAGACACTTCTCTATTCATAAAGAGAAGTAGTACAGAGGTAATATACTTATGTGTTTATGTTGATGACATCATCATTACAGGCAATGATGTCAATGGGATTAGACACATCAAAGGACAGATGATGAAAGAATTCAAGATTAGTGATCTCGGATTACTAAAATATTTTCTAGGACTTGAATTGATCTACACAAATTCAGGTATCTACATTACCCAAAAGAAGTATGTACAGGATATGGTCAAAAAGTTTGGTTTGCAGGATGCTAAGGTATCTACTACTCCAATGGAGGTTAATCAAAAGCTAAGTGCTCATGAAGGAGAAGAAATCAAAGACATTACAGGATACCAAAGTATGGTGGGTAGCTTGAACTATGCTACCTTGACAAGAATTGACATAGCATATGGAGTAAGTGTGCTTAGTCAATTCATGCACAAACCAAGAGTACCTCACCTAGAGGCAGCAAAGAAGATCTTGAAGTATTTGAAGGGAACTCAAAGTCATGGTTTGTATTTTCCTTATACATCAGATATTGACATAAAAGTTTACTCAGATGCAGATTGGGCAGGATGCAAGGATGATAGGAGAAGCACCTCAGGTTATGTTTGTTTTGCAGGGGATAAGCCTATCTCTTGGTCAGCTAAGAAGCAACCTACAGTGGCATTGTCATCCACTGAAGCAGAATATAGAGGACTTGCAAATGCTACTCAAGAAGCTATCTGGTTGAAGCTTCTATATACAGAGTTAGGTCTATTCACAAGACCACCTATCATATTTGGAGACAACACTAGCTCTCTTCACCTTGCAGCAAACCCAATTTATCATGCCAGAACCAAACACATAGAGGTTCATTACCACTATGTGAGAGAGAAGCTACTAAGTAAAGAGATTCAATTGACATATGTATCTACTAATATGCAATGTGCAGATTTACTTACAAAGGCATTGGATGGAAACAAGTTATGTAGATTCAAATCTATGATTGGATTGCAGGAAGTAATTGAAGAATGAAGGAGAAGACTTAAGCCAAAGTGTTTGGCTTGAGGGGGAGCTGTTGGTGCATATCAAGCCTTCACACATTGGCTTGAAATCTTGGAACCTTGGAAGATGGACTTGGAACCATTGAAGGATATCTCTACATGAAGGATAAAGCATAGGAACTCATACTTATGAGTTATTATCTTTTACTCATTGTAAAAATGTCTATATGACTTGGCATTCATTCACATCACACCTAATTGATTAAGTCATGGATTTTTGGGTGGAATGATTGGAGAGAATATCTCCTTAAATCTAGAGTAGAGAATATAGGAGATTTGAATTTGAATTCAAATTCAAATCTCAACTCATTCTCTATAAAAGACACAATCAAAAAGTCGCGGTTAGTCCTGCCACTTCAGCTCACTCCCCGAGTCATTTTGATCATTGTAACTCATTGTGTGTGAGTGCTAATTCATAGCCAACACCACTATACCTCATTTAGCTATGCTTGGCAAGCTAATGAGATTGTACAAACACATTTATCAATAGAAGTATACATTCATCATCTCTGTTTTGTCTGAGTGTCCTACTCCAAGTCTGTCAACTTCAAAGGAGCATTTCTCTGGATCTACTGAACCAAATCAAGTGTTCTATAGCTCATTGGAACCAGCTCAAGGTCTACTACAAGCATACAAAATTTCAAAGGATTTCATTCAGCCAATTGGGAGAAAATCGATTCGAAGTGCACACTGGTCTCAGTCTGCAGAGTTCCTGAAAAGTCGGGGGTGATTATATTTTTGCTAAACTTATTTCTCAGTGCATAGTTTATCAATTGAAGTGGTTCCACTTGTGATTGGTAGCTTACTAAGGTACATTAATACTCCCAAAAGGAATTGTTCCAATTTTAAGTGTGCTGGACACACTGAGTAAAAGTCTGAGCAGGTATCACTACAGAAATAGAAAGTTTTGCTTGATTTTTGAAGTACAAAGTTATCTGTTTTGGTTTGATCATTACCCAAACCACTTCCAAAGTACATATATGGTTTCTTTATGTCATTTGGAAGCTAAGCAAGTGCACTAAGCATATCTGAAGAGAAAAGAGGGCAGGTGTGAAGCAGGTTTTGCAGCACCAACTGATTTCCTGAGTGCATCCATCCATCACTCTCAACAGGTACTTTAGGGAGTTCATGTGTTCTCTTGGATTGGGGGTCGCAGATGCTTCTACCACTCGTGCTCATTTTGCACTTCTCATGGTGGTTCTTGAGCTCGTGCCGACTTCCTCCATTATGGCCACACCTTTTCTCTTCTTTGGTACAGTGGTGGCTTTCACATATTTTGACATTTCAACTGTTAATATCATAGGTCATAAACATTCCTTCATGTCTAATGTTTGATAGATCAGCAATGTCAAAGCAGAGCTACCATATAAAAACTTCTTGTGTCCCCACTCATAGAGTGTATAAGGAACATAGAACATGATCTTTTTATAAACCTATATTTTTTCTTAAGTTGCAATGGAAACAAAAAACATTAGTGACATAGTCGAGGCAATTTTATTTATTATTTTATTGTACAAGGTGTTTCCTATTCCCAAGGAGGGAAATGTGCTTACTTAGTAGAACAGAGATGTTGTTGTGTCGAATGCATGCCTTGTAATGTGGCCCTATTATGCTTACTCAAGGTGCATAGGACTCATCATGAGTGCAAGAGGGATTTCCTGCTTTGATTAACGATGATGCTATTCTTGACTTTGGAATCCATAGTTTCCTAGCTTTGATGCTTGGAATGTCCTTTCAGAATCTCTTCATGTTTACTAGGGATATTTGGTTATGATGTACTTTCACTCTCCATTTGCATCTCTTCTTGGTAGGAACTCTTGTTGGTTCTATTAGTGGCATTCGTTTCATAAGAATTCTTTGTCTCTGAGAAGGTTGCTTGTATTGAGTTCATTCCTTAAGTAAATTTTGTGGCTGCTCTTTGGAGATTGTGAGTGTTGTCTTGGGTATCCGTATTTGATTCCTTGAAGTTTGAGATGCCCTTAATTTCTTCGATATCCACACTTGCATTACATGTGTGGACCCATCTTTTGATCGGTTGGTTCGGTTGATGTCGCATTCGATTGAATTCCTTTTGGTTCTCTGTCACTTGAGATTTGTAATTGCCTAACTGATCCTTGCGAATCCATATTTGTCGCAACCTTTTTCTTACTGGTGAATGAAGTGGTGGCAAATCTATTGCTGGTTGGTGGACTCCCGGTCACTTGTCTGTAATATGATCCTCACTTGTTCCCTCAAATTGGCTAAATTGAGATGAAGGGCTGATTTGGGCATCATGTGTAAGGAGAGTAAGGGTTTATAGGCTTGAGATAAAAATGGAAACTAGTTGATTAGGGTTCGACATTGGTGTAGATTCACATGCAGTCATGCATTCACTATCGTCACACCACCTGTGACCCATCTTTAGAGGCCTCTCATCAAATAGGCTAAAGACTTCTCTGTGTCCAATTTTAGCAGATATGTAGCCTAAGGATAATTGGATTGTCACCTCAAATTTGTATATCCAATTTTGACCTAATACTAGTTCCCCCAACATTATCTTTACAGACTAGAAGCATTTGATACATTGAATTGTTACCCAAGTGTAGAGATATGATGACTTCTCCTAAACATTCAATGGTGTTTCCTCCTATGCACATCATGTATGCCTTAGTTGGGTTGAGTGGTGCATTTAATTGTTTAGCTAAGGAAAAGCATATGCAACTTAATGCTGCCCCAGTGTCAATCAATGCATCCACTAAGTGGTACTCCTTGATTCTCACTCCTATATTTAGATAGGGTTGCTTGACTTGTTGTCCTATAGTCGTAGTTTTTGCTACCCTATAGTTGGCTATGGGAATTGTTTCCTCTCCTTTTCGATATCTTTCATCTCTTTCTCTCATCCATTCTTTTCGCTTTCATATGTGTTCCAATGCTTCAAGTCTCGCTTCTTCTCTAATTCTCTCATCCTCTTCCCTTCGGTTCTTTGCCTTTAGACTACTCATTATCTAGTCCGTTAATGGTTCTAAATATTTCTTCACACGACAGACACTTATATAACTTGGTAGAATTTCTCCATCTAGGGTGGCTAGGTTTACTGCTCCACTGGTAGAAATACGATTGATTACCAACAGTCCATGTCCTCGCTTTTGCATTTTTTTTGCGTGTTGCTTCAAAGTGTATACCAGGACTAAATCACCTTCTTTGATTCCCTTATCTTTAATGTGGGCATCATAGTAGGCTTTTTGTCGCCTCTTGGCGGCATAAATACTTGCTATTGCTTATAATCTAGTCTCATGCAATCTTTCAATTTGATCCAATTGTTGGGACAATTCATGTCCAATCCACTCATATTTCTCAACTATTCAAAGAGTAGGAATCAAGAAATCAATTGGTAAGATTGCATTCTGACCATACACAAGATTGAAAGGTGTTGTGCCTATAGTGGTCTTATAAGCAACTCGAAAAGCCTAGATGGCATGATGTAATTGTTTATCCCAATATGGTCATCTATTATTCACAATCTTAGTTACATAGCACCTTATTGGAACTTTCTGTCTGTCCATTGGCTTGCAGGTGATAAGGGGCCAATTTCTTATGAGTTACTAGGAATTCATTCATCAAAGTTTCTATTACTTCGTTAATGAAGTGTGTGCCTCGATCACTCACCATTTTAATGGGTAACCCAAACCTTGTAAATATATTTTCGAAGAGAAACTTGGCAGTAGTTCTTGCATCATTCTTCCTTGTGGCCCTTGCTTCCACCCATTTGGTTAAATAATATGTGGCTACTATTATATACTCAACATGAGACCCTTTACTAGGTGGGCTAATTGGTCCAATGAAATCTATACCCCATTTAGTGAAATCTTTAGCTCTAATCATAGGTTGGAGTGGCATTTCATCTCTTCGGATAGGGTATTTTGTTCTTTGACACACATCACACCTCTGAACATATGTCGTTACATCCTGATATAAAGTTGGCCACCATAATCCGGCAAAGAGAATCATTTTTGTGGTCTTGTCAGTCAAAAAATGACCTCCTGCTTCTCTGGTATGGGCCATCTCCAAAACATAGATATACTCATCTTCATGTATGCATAATCGTAGTTGGTTGTCTTGGCCACATTTAAATAGTTGTCTCCCTATAAGGGTATAATCTTTACTTTGCTCCTCTAAAGCTCGTTTTCTTGCTATACTTGCCCCTTCCGGGTATTCATGTGTCTTCAAAAAATTCACTAAAGGTAAACTCCATCTAGGTGCCATTGTGGAATAGCATAGTGTAGAGTTCTCCTCAAGTCTTTCTTCTTGGCAAATGGGACAATTTGTTACATGCGAATGAACATCTTTATGCATTGCTGGACAATACACTCCTAACCTTTTTAGTTCTTGTACTATACCACTGATACTTCTATGTTTCTTCCATGGATTTATGTGGGTGTGTCTCAACCAAGTTTCTTGTTCATTGTTGACATACAAGTCAGATGAAGAGCATACTAGCACAACGGAGCAGTCATGCACAATACAGCAACAAGGCCTAATCATTTTTTTTCCATAAAGTATTTCCAATTCAAGTGATTTTCATCACTACACACACATTGTAAATTCCGTTTTCGGTAAAATAGACTCCATTTTGTTCAAGTCGAGGAGTCCTCGAGCTTTACGAGTGTTAGAATTAGCCACATACCAATTTTCATAATTTTTAGACTTCATTTGAGCCCTCGAATAGGCTCTAGAACCTAATTTTTAACTAGGCCAGACACTAGGTCTGGACAAGGCCAAAGCTAGTCAGAAAACTATAAAAAGAGCTAGAGAGCTCATTTTGAGGGGGATTGTTTGTGAATTGAGCTTATGTAAGAGACTTTTTGACTAATGCAAAGAGCTCCATTGTTCCTCTCCTTGTTCTTGCCTTGTGTGCTCGTGTGTGTGTATGTGTGTGCATGTTTGTGTGCTTCTCACTCACGCACTTGTGCCTTCACTTGCTCATAGTCTTCATACTAGTCCTCACGTCTCCACGGATTGACAATTATGAGGTGGATCTCCTCATGTTGGTACTCACCATTGTGCTGGAGTGACACCAAATTTGGCGCCGTTGCCGGGGAGAGAGCTTCGAGGACGAACGTGTGATGGTAAGACATCGAGTTGAGACATTGGAGTTATAGGTAATATCCTTTCTTTTCCTTATTTTTCTTCATTTTTTTCTTATTTTTGCATCACCATCATCACCATCATCATCCCCACCATCTCCCACCTCCATCTCCATCTCCACAAAAATTTCAGTTTTTTGGTCATATCCCACTCCCCACCTCATTTCCCTCATTTCATTTGTGAGAGAGAGCGGGAGAGAGCTTGCATGCGATCTGTTTTTGTGTGTTTTTTGAGCCTTTGTTGCAGGAACTAGCTGTACCACCATCTCAATAGCTTGCGCAGGTACGATAGACTCTGCACAGGTCCCGGGGACGACTACCTCTGTCTATCGCGACAGGCAAGAAAACTTGATATTTTTTGAATGCATGTTTGGCACCGTAACCTACACCATTAGAGCACTCCAAATCACTAGAAGTTTCTAAAGAAATTGCGTTTTTCAGTCTATCGCGACAGACATTGTCTATCGCGACAGACACGATCTATCGCGATAGACCAAATTCCACGATAAACTCAATCTATCGTGACAGACACCGTCTATCGCGACAGACCAAAACCACGATAGACGATAGACCCTGTCTATCGCGACAAACCAAATTCCACGATAAACTCAGTCTATCGCGACAGACACCGTCTATCGCTACAGACCAAAACCACGACAGACGATAGACCCTGTCTATCACGACAGACACCGGTCTATCGCGACAGACCAAATTCCACAATAAACTCAGTCTATCGCGACAGACCAAAACCACGACAGACGATAGACCCCATCTATCGCGACAGAATCCCGTCTATCGCGACAGACAAAGACCCACGATAGACTCAGTCTATCGCGACAGACACCGTCTATCATGACAGACCAAAACCACGACAGACGATAGACCCTTTCTATCGCGATAGACACCCGTCTATCGCGACAGACAGAGACCCACGATAGACCCCGTCTATCGCGACAGACCAGATTACGATAGACGATAGACTCTATCTATCGCGACAGACGCTGTCTATCGCGACAGACAGCCCCACGCGACAGTTAGTGTCTATCGCGACGGACACTGTCTATCGCGATAGACAGACATTCTCAGCAAAAAAAGTAAAGGGGTAATTTTTTGGAAATTTAGGCTAAATTTTGGGCATATTTACATACCCACTCACTCATACACTTAAAAGGCCTTGGAAAAAATGCCCTAGAACCCTGAAAGGGCCTGTTTGTCTGTTTTAACCCCCTAAACCCTGAACAGTCATAACTTTTTCATTTGAAATCCGTTTTTTGAGCTCTAGGGCTTGTCAGATAGGGTATTTTGAAGTTGACCTACTGAGGGGTAGGTACACCAAGAGAGCTCTAGAGGAAAAAAAATTTGACAATAGCAAAGGGGGAAAAAACGGTCATTAAAAGTGTCTGTGATAAATTGTCTGTCAATTGAAGGATCAAGTTGGAGCTAAACTTGGGAATTTTTTATAGGACTATCGAGAGCTCTTGGAGAAATCAAAGCGAGTGCCATTGTGTGCAGGCTTGGGAACTTGCTTCCTGGGTAGAGAAGCATAGCAAGGAGGAGCGTCTTGAGGTTGGAACATCTCTTAACCCCTTAGTCCATTCTTAGCATAGGCTAAGTGCGAGTAGTTGTCTTGTTTGAATAGAGGTACGATAGGAACACTCAAGTTCTAAGAGTCTTTAACTTCTCAAGTCCAAGAATAGTCTAAATTGCAGTCAAGGGATAACTTAAAGGAAAAGAACTTAAACTAAGCGGACGCAGAACATCAAGTACGACACACTAAATTGCTCCTGACGACGCCTAATTAAAAACAAGAAAACACATCCAAAGGAACTTAAAAGGAACAAGTGACTGGTACCAAAGAAATCAACAACATACAAAGGGCATATGAACCTTAGATCAGGACGACATCTAGGGAGAGATAGACAAAGTCTTAGGTCTTCAGAGGCTAGTGTCAATCACACTGCTAGGTCTTGGGCCCAGCAGCTGAGCCACTTTTCACATTACCCTAGCTCTGAGACTAGTGAATCAGAGATGTCTCAAGGTATGGAGAGACCTACGGGGAGTTCAGGTGTGCCATATTTGTATAGGGTGGAAGGCCCCTACAAGACACAACTGGAATACCTTAGGACCAACCGATTAGGTGCTAGCATCTATGAGGACGGCCTAGGAAGGTCTGTGGTACAGATCAAAAACCCAGATCAATCCATTGGACTGGAACACCCAGCAGTCAAGTTTGAAAACAGAGCATACTTGGACAAAGAAGGAACCATATATGTAGTCACTAGTCACCCCGACAGGACAGATGAATTCGGGAATGTGATCCCTCAGACGGACATAGGTGACCTAGAGCAAGGGAACATAGGAGGAGAGTCGAGGACCCCTCGAGGAAAATCAGTTCTTACTAGAATCCTTAATCCTGAGTGGGTTCCCCAGGACAATAAGAGTATAGATCTGCTCCTGAACCAAGAGATTGATGAAGCCTTTTGAAGGTATAAATCTGATCAGCCAAATGAGGTAGGAACAATCATGATATATGAGTTCAAGGACCCGGATAGCCCAGGCAAAGTGACTTACCTAGACAATGCATCAGAACAGATCTTTATGGTTACAGAACATGATAGGCATGCTTACACTTGGAAAGGTGAATTTATTTTCCCCCAACCTAGGTCTAATGTGTCCTTTGGTCACCCAGGAGCTGGAACATCCCAAGCTCATGGAGCTCAGAGAGACAGAAGTAGAGATAGACCTGAGGTAAGCTTTGCCAACCCAGGGGGCAGAGAAAGAACGAGAACGGAAACAAATAGAGGGGAACCTGAGGTACTTAGAGCTCCAAGGAACCAAAGGAATGTGGATGAATTCCCTCTACCAAGACCTAGTGAGCACACGAGGACTTTGAGACCTACCCAGCTAGTTAAGTCCATGAAGAACTACTTCGATGGCACAGGAGACCCATATGATCATGTGGCTGAGTTTAGGCAAGTCTTGAGAGCTGAACAAGTTGAGGACCTATTCACACAGTATAATGCCTTTGGTCTAACCCTTAGGAACACAACCCTTACATGGTTTCAACCATTGAATGAGAGACAGTTTAGGAGCATAGACCAACTCTTGGAGGCTTTCATCACGGAATTTTCTAAGAGTGGCATAAGGCATAATACTTCCTCATTGATACATAGCTTCAAGCAGACCCCTCAAGAGACCGTGAGACTTGCAGGAAGAAGATTTAGGCAATATCTGGAGAGATGCCCTGTGCCTGAGTTACCCACACCAGCCAAACAAGTGGCTTTATTCTTGGATGGATTGTTAAGTACCAAACTGAGGTCATATGTGTACTTGAAAGACCCTAGGACCATAGAAGAGTGTGTACGCATGTGCATCGACATTGAGGATAACCTAGGGGAGGAATTAAAGCTCTCAAAAATCTATAAAGATTCAGATAGTTCTAGTAGCCTCATTTCCTCACAATCCACATCAATTGAGGATCTAGCAGAAAAGGTAGCTTTGAAATTAGGTGTCTCTAGCAAGCAAATTCCAAGATTTGCCCCTGTGAAAAGATGTTACACTTGCGGAGGTGACCATATGGAAAACGTATGTCCCATTATGGCTCAACCCCAAGTGAGTCCCAATAGTCAATACTACACCATAGAACGGAGGTACACCAATCACACTGCGCAAGATTGCCCCTACAATAAGCAAGAAGTTAGGCAGACGTACCCACAACCATACCCTCAATAGGGCAGGTGCCAAAACCAATACCCACCGCAGCAGTATGCTAGACCTCAACAAACCTACCACCCACAATACCAAAACCAACAAAAGCCTCAGCCTGTGTTAGCACAACAACCCCCTGCCCCAGCTAATGTAATTCGTGTAAAGTACGCAGCTACAGAAGAGAACCTGAATAGAGCCATAGTGCCAGTAATGCCATTACTATCAGAAAGTGACCCGAGCGACCATAGCTTTGATTCTACACATATAGATAGCCCCCAGGCCTACTACATGCAATCTCCTGAACATGGTGAGTCCTACTACAGTGAAGAGCCAAGTGAACTTAGTTGGGAGCCAGAATATGCAAATCTCATGTACACAAATCCCAACACTAGACCTCAACCTAGGCAAGTAAGACCCCCATTCCTTAGAGGACCATGCTACAGATGTCAGGGAGATCACCTCATTCACGATTGCCCCTTACCTCCACCTACACAACCCCAGTCAGTGGCAATCCAAGGCTTTTGTACAGATTGTGGAAAAGAGCATCTCTTACGAGATTGCCCAAAGAATCCCAATAATATGCCAAAAATTACTCCTATCAATGTTATTGGGTTAGTAGTAGACTCTACAAGAAGTGTCACGTCCACCGCGCCAATACAAGTGGTCACTAGAGCTCAAGTGTTGCAACAAAACCAAGACTTAGGCCAGGAAAAGAATGCGGAGGTTAGCGAGACTGAGAGTCAGAATAAGAAGAGGACAAGAGCTTGGAGAGATAGCCGTGAACGTATGAAAAGGCAATGGGCAAAAAAGATAAGCGAACTTGAGGAGAGCCTACGGGAAACCAAAGCCAAAATCATAGAAATCACATCTCAAACGCACTCTCACACATCCCCACCACTACCATCCCCTTCACCCTCCATTCCTCAACCATCTAATCCACCACACATAACCCACCCACCACCCCGAGTAGGATCAGTTTTAGCAGATCCCACACCCGAAGACATGGATATGATGCTCAGAGCATATCAGGCCAGGATCCAGGAAGGACCAAATGTAACGGATCATGAAAGATGTTACCCTAGAGCTGATCTAGAGCTTGAACGAACTAAGTTGTGTGCCAAGATGGTGGAATTGGCTCAAGCCATGTTTGAGACCAGTCACCTTTTCACTTGCTCTAGCTCCACTAGAACACCATTGCATTTTGATGGTCTGTTAGACAGATTGGAGATGTTAATTGCAAAGTCTGGAAAAGGAGCCAACTCCCAGGCTAAGGACAAGGCAAGTGATAGAATAAGCATTCCTCCCAAGGAAACTTATGTGCCTAACTCCACTGAACCAGACACCTCTTCTTCTATGAATTGATACACACCAGAATTCTTGCGAGAGATTCAAGAAGAGAAATGGGCTAAAGAGAGTGAAGTTCCTCCTCCCATTGAACTTGTGGATGACACACACGATCAATTCCCACAAGACCTTCCTTCCATTTATGGAGAGCAGGAGAGTGCCCAATCTCAAAAGAGATTAGACTTCGAGTCTAATTCTTTACAGGAACTACCCCATTTCACAGGCCCATGGGAAGCAAAGTCCACTTGTATGAGAGCACCCACAATCATGGTAAGAAACGAAGATTCAGTCATACCTAGGAACACGGAGGTAGTGAAGAACACTAAGGTGCAGTGCAATCTCACTTTAGAAGAACTACTCAAGGTTAGGCCAGAGCTATGGAAACATGTAGCCAAACAAGTACCAGAGATAGCAAAACCTCGTTCCCAGGTAGGATACCAGAGAACAGTGCCAGAAATACCCTTGGATAGGATAGGAGACATGAGTGAGGGCGAAGAGGGAAACACATATCTTCCTATCACCCATCAAGGATACACCACCAAGGCCATTCTAGACTCAGGTGCAGGAGTTGCAATTGCCACCACTTCCCTATGGAAGCGTTGGGGCAAGCCAGCACTCAGGCCCACGAGGATGAAATTGCAGATGGCTGACGGTCACATAGAGAGACCCTTAGGGCTGCTAGAAGGAATAACTCTCACTACATGTGGTGTTGAGTTTGAGCACACCTTCGCCATATGTGACTTTAGCAAAAATCATGCCTATGAGATGATTTTGGGAAGACCATTTATGCGACAGTCGCAAGTGGTACAAGATTGGGGAACCAATTCCTTGTACGTGCAACACTTAGGTGTTACGACCAAAGTGAATCTCAAGGACTACTCTCATAGAGATGTCCCTCCTATCCAATGGAACCCCATCCATAGAGCCAAAGATGATACGAAATCGGTGCATTCCATAGGATTAGGATCCTCATGGATGCATGAAGATACCCACTTATGGATGTGCAAAGTAGCAGTACAAGAAGAGAAGAGGGAAAAAGCCAGAGAGGTAGGTGCGAAGGAAACACATAGATCAATTCAAGACCCAGCCTATGCACCTGTAGTATTTCCGGATGAAGAATTTGAACCTCACGGCTGGGCAGAAATTCTAGCAACTATGGTTGTAGCCATCAATGAAGAGCAATGGACACCCCACTGTGATGAGGATGGCTATGACATTTCTGTCTTCTCCATAGAGCCAATCATGGGAGATGCGGTTTTAGAAGAATGCAAACCTAGCCTTGATGCATTTGAAGATGCAAGTGACTCCGATCTTGAGTCAATCATTATGGACCCACCTTTTGCATCAGATGAAGAATACTTCTACGAAGTGGAAGCTTATCCTCAGAGACATGGAGAACTTATAAATGATGTGAGGTTAACCACACAAGTGACTACCAAGGTCTCACCAATGCGCCAGCCACTTTTCAGAGGCTAATGTGTCATGTATTTAAAGAATTCCTGAGGAAAAACTTAGAGGTCTATGTTGATGATCTTTGTGCTCATTCCAACATTAGACAAACCCATGTTCCTGAACTCAGACAAATCTTTGACAAATGTAGAGAATATCAAGTCTGCCTGAACCCAGAAAAGTGTGTTTTCATGGTCAGGCAAGGCAAGATTCTAGGACATATAGTGTCGAAGAATGGCATATCCACTGATGAAGAGAAAGTAAGAGCCATAGCAGAGTTACCTAGGCCAAAGAATGTCAAGGAAGTACAAGCTTTCATGGGGCATTGCGGTTATTACCGGCGTTTCATACACATGTATGCCATCATTGCAAAGCCTCTGTATGGACTTTTGACTAACTTTGAGTGGACTGATGAGTGTGAGGACTCCTTTAATGAACTCAAAAGAAGATTGTGTTCAGCACCAATCTTGACCACACCAGATTGGAATAAACCCTTTCATGTTCACGTGGATGCATACAATTATGCTATTGGATGTGTACTCGCACAACCTACTGGTGAAGGTAATATGGATCTTCCCATTGCCTATGCTAGTAGACAGCTAAATGCTGCTGAACGGAACTATACCACTACTGAGAGAGAAGGCTTAGGCATGGTGTATGCGGTTAAGAAGTTTAGACACTATTTGCTTGCAAGTAAGTTTAATTTTTTTACTGACCACCAGGCATTGTTGTACTTGGTAAACAAGTCATGCAATACAGGTAGATTGGTAAGATGGTTCCTCTTGCTAATGGAGTATGACTTCAAAGTTGTGGTGAGGAAAGGGAAGACTCACTTGAGAGTAGACCATCTCTCTAGGCTCACATCTGGAGAAGCCCCACAAGGAGTATCAGATGACCTTCTTGATGCTTACCTATTTAATTTGGAAGTGGTACCTCAGTGGGCTAAGCCACTAGTACCAGTATTGACATACAGGCCTAATCACCCTGTCATAAGCACTAAATATAGGGAGGTAGTAAAGGCTCAAAAGTACCACATCATGGCAGGGAGTATGTACAAGCATACCGATCTTGGCATCCTAGCTTGTTGTGTGGAAGAAGATGAGTGCGCGAAATGGTTGCAATTGGCACATGTAGGTGCATTAGAGCAACATTACTCACGGCAACGAACCATACAGACATTAAGGAGACTTGGAGTGCATTGGCCAACTATGGAAGCTGATGTCCATAAGTTGTGCAAGGAATGCCCGATCTACTGCACTAAACCACCTGTGGAACATGCCACTCTTTATCAGGTATCCATAGTGCCAGATTGGAGTGAACCACTAGTAGCATTCTTGAGGACGAAAACATTCCCTCAAGATATGACATTGGCCAGACAAAGAAGTCTAGAACAAGAAGCCCTGGATTACTCACTCATTGGTGATAATCTATACAAGCGTGGTAAAGATGGTTACCTGAGACTATGTGTCCACGAGAGCGAGTATCTGAAGATATTAGAGACTACTCACCAAGGTGTAGCAGGAGGACACTTTGGACCAGATCGGGTAATCAAAGCGATCCTATTTGCAGGCTTGTGGTGGCCAACCCTTCACATGGATGCACATACCTATGTGAAGAGGTGTGATGTGTGTCAACAAACTCAGTATCCTATACGTAAAGATGAGATGCCATTGAAACCTATGATGGGTGGACGTGCATTCTCTAAGTGGGGAATAGACTTTGTTGGTCCTATTAATCCCCCAGCTAAGGGTTCACATGCTGAGTATATCATTGTGGCCACGGATTATCTAACCAAGTGGGTAGAAGTGAAAGCCACATCGAAGAATGATGCCCAAACGACCGCTAAATTCTTATTTGAGAATGTGTTCACTCGATACGGGCTACCCATAGAGCTACTAAGTGATAGAGGGACTCACTTCTTGAATGAAGTCATTGAAAATCTTCCTCAAGAGTTCTTGGTGATACACAAGAAGTCTGCCCCCTATCACCCACAAGCTAATGGACAAGCCGAAAGCACAAATAAGATTCTATGCAATGTGCTAACCAAATTAGTGAATAACAAACGCTTTGATTGGGACAAACAGCTACACCATGCTGTTTGGGAATACAGAGTTGCCTATAAAACGGTACTCCAAGCCATGCCCTTTCAGATGGTTTTCGGCCAGAATGCAGTGCTACCATTGGATATTTTGATACCAACCTTGAAAGTAGCACAAGAGCATGATTGGACAGACCATGAGTTGTCCTCTAGAATCTTCGATCTTGAACGATTAGGTGAAACACGATTGAGGGCTGCAGCAGGAATTTATGCAGCCAAGAAGAGGCAAAAGGCATATTTCGATGCACACGTCAAGGATAAGGGCTTGAAAGCAGGAGACCTAGTCCTAGTCTACACCTTGAAGCAACATGCACGGAAGTTAGAGAAGAGAGGTTATGGGCCAATGATTATCAATAGGATCTCCACAAGTGGAGCAGTTCAACTAGCCACTCTAGAGGGTGATATTCTACCAAGTTACATACGTGGATGCAGAGTCAAGTTATATCAAGAACCCCTCACTGAAGAGATGCTAAATCGACTCAACACTGCCAAGAAACCTAAAGAAGAAGAGAAACGAATTCGAGAAGAAGCACAGGCAGAAGCTTTAGAACGCATCGGACGAATGAAATTGAGGAGACAAGGTAGAGACCAGCCTATGCCTGACACTCAAGAATCTCTAGGCTATCCCATGGCCATGTGCGAGGCTTCAGATGGACATTCCCATAGAATAATCGACCGACGGCCTTTTGTAACCCTAGAAGTAGGACAAGGAGAGAGTGTAAGGACAATGAGAGCTTTAATTGACTCAGGGGCAGCCACTAGTGTAGTTCGACTTTCTTACTGCCAAGAGTTGCAATTACAAATCAATCCTATAGAGGCATATCTCATAGGATTGGGAGGTGTGGAAACCCCTTGCATTGGTGAGGTGGAACTTCCCCTCTACATTCAAGAGGTGCTAATGGCAATCAAAGTGCTAGTGTGTGAAGACGAGGATCTTACCGAACCTCTTGTCCTGGGCCAAGACTGGATCTATGATCATGCAGTCAGCCTCAACCTAAGAAGTGGACTTCTTCAGGCATGGGTAGGCCAAAACCACATAATGATTGAATTAGAAAATCAAGCACATAGGCCGCTAGAAGAGGCACCAAATCTTGGTCCTTCCAGGAGTCCACCTGAATTGAACCATGCTACTCTTGACCAAAGTTCTATGGTGCAAAAGATTGCCACTCATGATGAAGGTACAGAAGTCAACGAGGAGTTCCCTTCTTTTCCAAAGAGAATTCGAGGAAAGCAAGCCGGAAAATACAAGATACAGAGGAGCCCGAGGACCAAGAAGAATGAACACCAACCGGTACAATACAGAATACCCCATGGCATGAAGCAGATCTGGATACGCAAAGGTGAACAACACTCGGCTTTGGAGACAGGATTCCAAAGAAGCATCAAGCAAGCTACAGTGTCGAGGAATACAGCGAAGGAGTACCCTAGACATCAATCTAGACAAACCATTTCTATTTGGGTTCCAAAGCAGTCAATGAAGGCGATCCCAAAAGCTAGACAAATATGGGTGCCCAAGACCTGCTTACTAGCTCAAATAACTTCACCTCCAATCACAAGATCAAACCAACACTCACGAGTCCTATTGGCTCCCATCCAAAGGCAAACATCTACACTCCACACCACCACATTCTCGGTCACGCCTCGGAATGTTTGGAAATGGGTACCCAAAAGGTCCCAAACCCAACACACTCTAGTACGCAAACCTTCACGCATCATCGCCAATAAAAGCAACGTTTCCAGCATCAAAGTTTGGAGACCTAAACCCCATATCAAACCCCCTGACCCACCTCTGTAAATCCTTCCCCTCTGATGTAGGTGCATTCTGAGAACATTGCACATCCAAAGTATGCATCTAGAGTGAACCCTAACCTACTAACCCACATGTACACACATCACGAACACTTCACCCACTAACCTCTAACCACTCGGAATGTCATGTTGGTATTGTGGAGGGAACACCATAACATCCTGTTTCATATGCAATGCTAATGTGCCTCTCTCTTCTTCTAGCAGATAAGCATCAACAACTACAAGCACTCTCATGGCAGAAGTAGCAGGTCCGAGCTCACAGGTAGGAGTAAGTACTGCAGGAATTGATGTGGATAGTCTACCTGTTGATGTGCCACCAACTGAACGACCTGTGGAGCTGCAACACCTTCAGCAGATCCCGGTACCGGATCCACCCACAGGGATCACAGAGAGAGTCCATGCCAATTCTCATTGGTTCAATGGCATGCCAGGTCCATTAGGAGAGGCCAAGTATATATGGGAGTCTAAGTGCGAGTATGATAGATCATGGGTCCAATTCCAATTTTTCTCCAAGGAGTTTGAGACGCTACAGAACACAGAAGATCTCCAGACCATATGGCAACGTGCAGGGCTAGCCGAATACTTTGAAGCACCACTACCTAAACCGGATCTCCTCTGATGCTATTATTTGGTCTCCACATTACAAGCTAACGAAGAAAAGGACAAACCAGGAACATTCGTACTTCCTTCTTTGCTGGGCAACAACGAGTTGAAAAGGTTTGAACTTACACTGGAATTGGTGAGCGCTGCTTTGAATATGCACGGTACACATGTACCTTCTGAGAAGGATGCTCTCATTCCTACTAACATGAAGGATAGGAAACTACTGAAGCTTAAAGATATGGCAGCACTCACACCAAATGTGTCCATCCCTCTCCGTATGTGCATGCAACATTTTGCTTTCCCCGGTCAAGACTGCTTCACACAACCGCACAAAAGAATTTGGTTTGCTCTTTACTTGGCGGAGACAGGTGCATTACCAATTAAGCTTCCTGTATGGATTGTGGAGCAGTTGTATGAAGCAAATAAAAGGTCATAGTGGTGAATGGTTGTTGTGCAATCACGCGCATTATATACAGATGCTTAGCATATGATGTACCCATTGAGCGTGCTCTAACTTGGGCACAACTACAAATGTTTAAGAGACTCAAAACTCCCACTCATCAATCCAAGCGCATGGGGGGCTCAATTCCTTGTGTCCAGACACGTGAAGTTCTGACTACTCCAGAAGTCTCGCCACGAGGGGAGGCCACTGTACCTCCCTTTACCATTAGAATACCCAGGTCTGAATCTGAAACTACATCATAAGCTGCCCCTTCGGCTCCTCCTCTTCCATCCGAATTTGAATTTGCTACGACTGGAGATGCTGAAGGGATGGGTCCCCTTGACTTCGAAGCATTCTTACAAAGTACACAACTCTCTGATGTAGAGTTTTATTCAGATACAGAAGAACAGGGCACATCTTCACAAAGAAGGAGAAAATCCACAGAAGGTCGCCATGTACATTGGGGTGATGATCAGCAAGGTCAAGAACAAGGACACCTAGAAGAAGAAGGAGCAGACGAAGAGGAGACCACTGAAGCCCCCGCTTATACAGCAGAACTCTGAAGGCTGTATCAAATCATGGAACGAGTGTGATCGCAACAACTGCTCACCGAACAGATCAGTCAGGTGCTCATGGCTCAGCTTTTGGAAGAATTAGGGGTTGACTCAGAACACAGTGAAGGTCTCTTATTGATGGCAGAAACATATGGGGTAGTAGAAGCAGTTCGAACCGCGATTCAGAGGTCTCCAGTTCAATATGATCCATGAAGATTCCAAACACGACCGCGGTCAGGCAAAAACATCCAGATCCCCATTACGAGAGCAGAAGGGCCTATTATTACATCCGTACCCATTGAGACAACCTCCCAAGCAGCTGTAACTTCTGGCCAAGAGCACTTAGTCACCCATGATGAATCAACCGAGCCACTACCACCCACACCCCCACCATCGCCTCCTAGAACAGAAGCCATGGAGATCACCTCGACCACTCAACCCACCGAACAAACCTTCATCTTCCGTACTCCCACCTCTAATTCAACCATATTCTCCACCTGTGAAAACCCAATCTATGAAGCCACCACCATCACTACCCAATCCATCGAATCGCTCATAGAGCCTGCCCTAGGACATCCATCCCCCATGCCCTCAGCCATAGGCCATCCCGATTCTAGATCCATATTCTTTGGATTCCCTACTACCACGCCACCTTTTATGGCCTCCCTGCCTTCAAAATCTCACCTCCCAAACCCCATCCCTCCAATTCTCCAACCCCTCTACACCTTTCTTTCAAGAACATTTCAACCCAGGTCTCAATCATTTCCTCTAGTTTCAGTTCCCACACCCACTTCTCACTTATTCACCACTTTCACACACACACCACCTACCATTCCAATGTATATGGTAGACACCACACTCGCATCCACTCCTGAAAGCATGGACATTTCACCACCCACGGCACCTCCCCCTCCCCCCACACTTCCACCTTCTCCCATCCCCCCCCCCCACCAATTTCACCGACACACACATCTCCATTAGACACATCATTCACTCTTCCCATTCCCCACTCCCCTCCCCTTGCATCCTCCATTGTACAAACCACACCATCATCCATAGGAAATGCATTGGACACCATGCTCACATGTATATCACAGTTAAGGATAGAGTACAATTAGCTCGAGCAACATAACATACGATTGCAAGAGCACTCGGAGATGCTACAAAATCGTCTTGCCGTAGTAGAAGAGGAGAACGCTCGCCTCCATACACAGTTCCACACTTTACAAGAGGTTCATAGCATATTAGAAGTACATCTACATAACACAGACCAGGAAGCAATACAAGTGGTAGAAGGTCATCTACAGACACAGCTAGAACACAATTCAAAGCTTCAGCAAAATATGGCCCTACTCAAGTGACACCTTGCAGCAGCTCATGAAGAGAATCGACGCCTGCAACTACAGAATCAAGAAAACCTAGAAGCAGCGATCGAAAGCACACCTGGGGCACCCATCAGTCCCTCAAAGTTTCAAGCTGTGACCCCCGACAATATTAAGATCATCTTGGAAGATTATGCTAGGCTGCTTGAAGCACATGATCAGTTATCAGAGGAACTGGGTCAACTAAAGCAAAGACAACAAAAAGACACAACGACTACCTCTCAAACCACCTCCTCAGCGGCTTCACTTCTCACAGACTCAGAGGCTCTAAAAGATCTCCAGAAACAGGTCACAAAATTGCAAGCACGCCTACTACAATATGAGAGACCACCATCCCCACCAGAGGCTCCCACCGACGAGGAAACAGTACAAATTCCTGTGGAACAAACGTTTGAAGAAGAATATGACCCACAACCCTTCCCAGGAGGTCGACAAACGGAAGAAGGTCAGGATACGTTCAAAGCCCCGCGACCCCCATGGCTACGACAAGTCGAGGAAATTGGGAGTTCACATGAAGAGAGAACCGTAGTGCAAAATCAGGCCATGAGAGTCATAGAAGACACCATATTACAATCCGACTACTTCAAGCACCTGTCATCTAGACGCCTTATCCTCTCATCAGAACTTCAATATAGACCTTACTATGTCATTTTAGTCGACTACAACGCAGAGATACAGAGAGTCACGGGTAAGATTCCTACCTTCGCTACCCAGTTTCAACCCAAAGACCTTCCTCCCGAAGTACAAAAAGGCAAAATTCGTCAACCAACCTGGCGGCAGAAACTTCTAGAGACATATCCAGAAATGCTGCACACATGGAACAATGCGCCTTTACATCTCCTATACAATCCATGCTACAGTCCAATTCCACGCCGCAGACCTTGGAAAGCATTCAACATTAAAGTGCAGAACAACGCGCAATGCAAAGAATGGCTAAACTACCCGTACATAGCTCCACCACAAGGACCACCATCAGTAGCCTATATGATGGCCACAATTTGACACTGGATGCCTCGACTGAAGCCCATGCAAGATGTGGTGGCCCAAATGATGCTTAAGATCTTGGATATGATGCAAGTAGTCCTCAAAACCTTTAGAAATGCAGCAGCACCACAGGTACGTCAACCGGGGTTTACCAATGGAAATTACGATTTGGTGTATGACATGAGCACCACCCCCAGCATTCGGGTAGCATATGCTTGGCAGGCACGCATCAAATACCTCCCTGCATGCTATAAACAGACATTCGAAGAAATGTTCCGATCAGGATTTTGGGAGTACCACTTCGAAGTGTTTGCACCTAAGCCAACACACGTGCTCCATCTCTTTGCTTGTGAACAAGCCATGTACTCCGAGTACTACACCACACCGCAACCAGAGGTCCCCGGTGCAATAAATTGGGATGCATTGGAAGCTGACCTAGCAAGAGGATTAAGGATAGGAGAACACGAACTTGCCACCAATGTCATCCAATACTATATTGACCACCCTATAGAACAAAGGTCTGTTAGGGGCGACAGATGCTAGGAAGGGGGGAGAGTGTTGACATACAAGTCAGATGAAGAGCATACTAGCACAACGGAGCAGTCATGCACAATACGGCAACAAGGCCTAATCATTTTTTTCCATAAAGTATTTCCAATTCAAGTGATTTTCATCACTACACACACATTGTAAATTCCGTTTTTGGTAAAATAGACTCCATTTTGTTCAAGTCGAGGAGTCCTCGAGCTTGAGGAGTGTTAGAATTAGCTACATACCAATTTTCATAATTTTTAGACTTCGTTTGAGCCCTCAAATAGGCTCTAGAACCTAATTTTTAACTAGGCCGGACACTAGGTCTGGACAAGGCCAAAGCTAGTCAGAAAACTATAAAAAGAGCTAGAGAGCTCATTTTGAGGGGGATTGTTTGTGAATTGAGCTTATGTAAGAGACTTTTTGACTAATGCAAAGAGCTCCATTGTTCCTCTCCTTGTTCTTGCCTTGTGTGCGCGTGTGTGTGTATGTGTGTGCATGTTTGTGTGCTTCTCACTCACGCACTTGTGCCTTCACTTGCTCATAGTCTTCATACTAGTCCTCACGTCTCCACGGACTGACAATTATGAGGTGGATCTCCTCATGTTGGTACTCACCATTGTGCTGGAGTGACATTCGTCCTTGTATACACATATGAATAGAACTCCACTAGAATCTTGATTGTATAGGCTTCCTGCTACAATGTGAAGATTCCTAGTCTTCCATATTGTTGGGCTCAATCCTATGGCACAGTCCATGTGTGAGTATGGGTATCAATTTTTCAGCCCACTATGGACAAACTTCTAAGTTAAAAAGATAGATGTCAGGCAGATCATCCGCAACTCCGGTTGGTGGTTGTCCATGAGTTATTCGAGATAGATGGTCAGCTCTGACATGCATGTTTCCTTTCTTGACCACTACTTCAAAATCAAATTCCATTAATAGTAGAAACCATCTCACCAGTCGACCAGTGTTACAGGGTTTATTGACTAGGTATAACAGAGCTTGATGATCAATGAAGAATTTGAATTTGTTTGCCAATAAGTAGTGTCAAAATGTCTTTACAGCATATACCATTCCTAATCCCTCTCGTTTGGTGGTAGTGTAATTACGTTTGGCTTGGTTGAGCTTCCTGCTCACATAAGCGATAGGGTGATCGAGTTTTCCTTCATCTGTGGGTTGGGCTAACATGCATCCTATGGCAAATTTAGAAGCATCCACATGGATATAAAATGGCTTATTTCAATTTGGTACTTTCAGAATAGGCACTGAACTCAATCCGCTTTTCAACTAGTTGAATGCTTTCTCACAATCTTCAGTCCAATTGAACTAAGTCAGTAAGCCATATAGAAGTTGGGCAATTATGACGTATATGTGGATAAATCTACGATAGTATCTACAATGTCCCATAAATGCTTGTACTTCTTTCACAATTTTTGGTCGGGGTAGTTCTAGAATAACTTTGATATTGTTTTCATCTGTGGATATTTTGTTCTTAGATACTATGTGCCCTAAGATTTTTCCTTGTCTCACCATGAAGACACATTTTTTTGGGTTTAGATAGACTCTATATTGTCTACACTTTTCAAAAATTCTCCTTAACTCAGGTATGTGATCCATTCTTTGTGATGAGTAAGTGCACAAATCATCAATGTATACTTCCATGCTTTTCCTACGGAATTCCTTAAAGACATGACACATTAGTCTCTGGAAGGTGGCAGATTAGTCTCTGGAAGGTGGTTGGTGCATTGGTTGGGCCAAATGGCATAACCCTAAAAGCATATACCCCCCATTTTGTGGCAAATGTAGTTTTGTGTTGATCCTCCAAAGCAATTGCAACTTGGTTGTAACCAGAGAATCCATCAAGGAAGCTATAAACTTCCTTGCTTGCCACTCTCTCCAAGAGGTGATTTGTGATGGGTAATGGGTAACTATCCTGAATAGTGGCTTTATTAACTTTCTTGAGGTTGATGCACACCCTAAGTTTGCCATTTTTCTTCGGTACTACTACCAAGGGTGGCACCCATTCTGTGTGTTCGATTTCATAAATGAATCATGCTTCCAATAATTTGTCTATTTCTTCCTTAATTTTGGTGGAATATACATCATTGTATGTGTATGGTCATTGTTTGGATGGTTTAGCGTCAGGAGTCATGGGAATACGGTGTGAACAAATAGAGGGATCCACTCCTTTTAAATCCTTGTATGTCCAAGCACATACATCCCTATAATTTTGAATCAACTCTATAAGTTCTCGTTCTTCGCTTTTTGACACATTGTTCCCTATGTAGGTGCATCTTTCCTCTTCTCCTTCTATGGTCACAGTGAATTTTTTGGTCTCTTCTTTATTATCATATGCTATTCCTTCTTGTGCTTGTCGTTTAGGTATTTGGATGGCAATTTTCCTTTCCTCCACTTCATATTTTTTAAAATGTTCCGAAACTTTGAACTGTCTTGTGGCATATTTTCTTCCTTACTAGTTTCTTCTGAATTGATATTCTCCTGACTTCCCTTTTGTTCTAGGGTGGAAGTGCTCCCAACATCAATTTCTTTATGTTCTTCCTCTAAATGAGGTCCTTCTTCCTGAAACTCAGGTTCCATTTCTATACTTTCATAATCTTCTATCCACTCTTTCTCTATCCATTCTCCTTCCTCTATCTCTTGTAGTACAACCATGTATAGACTTACATCGTATCCATCCTTGTCTATGCACTTGATCAGGGTCAGGACTTCTTCATTGACACACACATCTAATGTGGCCAATATCTCCATCCATCCGTGAGGCTCAAACTCTTCATCTGGAAGCACTTGTGGCATATATGCACGATCCTCTAATTGTCTAAAGATTCCATAACCTAGTTTCCATGCTTGTCTTCTTTCTTCTTCCCTCTTGGCTACCTTACACATCCATAGTTGGGTGTCCTCATGCATCCACGATTGGTCTTCAGATCCCGCACTATGGACTGATAGGTCATCCTCTTCTTTATGTATAGAGTTCCATTGTAGAGGTGGGACATCTCGATAAGCGTATGTATGGAGTTTCATTCTTGTGGTCGTGCCCCTACGTTGCAGATATACTGCATCTCTACCCCAGTCTTGCACTACCCTTAGTTGTCTCATAAAAGGTCTTCCCAAGAAAGCTCTCTCAAATTGACAAATAGCTAACGTGTGCTTGAAGTCTACTCCACATGTTGTAAGCACAACATTCTCCGCAATCCCAAAGGTTTTTTGGTGTGACCATCAGCTAATTGTAATTTCATTCTTATGGGTTGTAATGCTGGTTTTCCCCACTTCTCCCATATTTCTTTTGTGGATATTCATACTCCAGCTCTTGTGTCTAGGATGGCTGTTGTGGTGTAATCTCACAAAGTAATGGGTAGGCATGTGTTACCTTCATCTCCTTCACTGAAGTCTCCCACTTTATCTATAGGGATTTGAAGTGTAGGTGTATCTTTGTCGGCCTCCTTATTGACTGTCTCTACTTCTTTTTTCCCGAGTTGCTTGGCCAATTTAGCCCATACTTGTGGTTTGATTTTCAATAATTCTTCCAAAGTTATGGAGCACTGCACTTTTGTCTCCTTCAACTTTCGTGCTATATCTAACGTTTCTCTTGAGATTTCTCTTCCTTTTGTTCTTATTGTTGGGGCATGATAAAGTTCTGAATTCCGCTCGTACTCTCTCATGTAGTTAGGTTGTGTGTTTATGCTCTCTAATTTCTCCGAACATTCCTCACAATTTATCTCTTGATTCATCATTCCTGGGTTCTCGTTTGCATCCAATTCTTCAAAAGGTAGATCAATGCTCTAGATTTTCCTCCATCTTTCTTCCTGGACTCTAGGCCATAGATCCTTAGGCTAGCTAGCCTCAACTTTCGGGATCACAAAACTTTTTTCATGGTTTTCAGTGGCTATGCTTTCAGCTTTCTCTACTATCCTTCCGTCTTCCGAAGGGTCATGTGCTCCTAAACCTTCTTGAAATCCTCTATCAAGTATTCTTGTTTATGGAAGGTTTTGTATAGGTTTCTCTAGTGTGTTTTGAGCAATTTTGATCAATTTTTTGCAGATTTCTAGCCTTTCTTTTTAACTTACTTTGTGTTGTTCCACACTTCTTCTTGCTTTGATCCTAGATTGATATGCATTTGTCCACATGGCTAGATCTTTAGGTATTGGATCAGCTAAAACCGACCCCGCTTGTTGTTGTTGTTGTTGTTGTTGTTGTTGCTCTTTCTCTCCTTTACTTGAATCCTTACTAGCCATAAGATTCGTAGATTGATTTGGCTCCTCTTTGCTCTTCTCTGCCTCCTTCTTTTGAGTCCACTTGTTTCTCAATTTCTCTCATCGAGCTTTTCATCCTTGAGTCCATTTTACCTTAGAACTTTCTTCAGATTCCTCCGAATCTAGCACTATTTGAGGCACTAGTGTTTTTGGTTTGTTGGTTGCATAATTGAATCTAACCTTTCTGGGCCTTCTTTAACTCTTGCTCTTGTAATTGCCTTCAATGGTACCATATATCCCTTATCACTTCTAGAGGACTCTACCACTTCTAGTATGTTTACTTGAGTGGTGTGGTTTGTCTTTTTAGGGTTTTTGGGAAAATGCCTAAACAAATGCTCCTTTCCACAATCACTACAATATCCTTCCCAAACCTTATGTGGTGGCTGGTAAGGCAAAGTACATTCCCTAATGAAATGGTCTCCTCCACAGCGGTAACAAGGTCATCGAGGGACTGGAGGTCTAATCAAACGTCTAGAAGGTGCTTGGACTCTAGGGTTCTTGTACATTAGAGTAGCATATTCAGTTCTGTATCTGTATGATTGATCATAGATCTCTTTTCCATAAGGGTATTGCTCATAGGCCTGCTCATAGTTCATAGAGTCGGCTTTGTATGTATAGTAGTCTCCCCAATGTTGATTGGAGGATTGATTATGGTTGTCTAGCCCAATTAATGAAGTAGTTGGCACTAATGCTCTCTTTGGGTTTTCTTCTACTTGGGCAAATTTTATGGGGACAACATTCTGTGGGTGAGGTGGTTATTGTCCTAAGACTGGCTGTGGTGGGTTGTATCCTGGGTATTCGTAAGGACGTTGAATTGGAGGTGGGTTTTGGTATTGAGGATATCTAGGAAATTCCCTTCCTTGGTCTCTAGTTAGGTATCCATATGGCCTGAATTGGGGTGGTTGGACAGGTCTAGGTTGTCTATTGTCAGGACAATTTTCGATAATGTGATTTGTATATTTTTGTTCAATACTGCAATATTCTGTACTGTGGGCAGTTGTAAACATATAGGTTTGATGGAACAATTCCCCTATTGCACACATGAGAAGGATGATCCCCTCCATAGTGTACACATTTCCTTAGCATGGGCATTTGTAATGGAGGGTTGGGGTAATTCTTCTGTCCTTGCATGCCTAATTTCTTAGCCACTAAGTCTGCAATCTCTTCTACATTGTTGCTTGTGCTAGAGATGATGCTAGAACTATCTTTGCTCTTATTCTTGGTTTGGGGAATCTTCAAGTCTTCTGACAAGTTATCTTCCAGATCTATATATTCCTTCAAGCATTCACTCAATGTTTGGAATCTCTTTACATAGACTAGTGCTCTTAGAGATCCATTGACTAGTCCTTCTAAAAACAATGAGATCATTTTCTGCTGAGTAGGCCTTTCTTCCATGGGGAATCTATCCACATACTGCTTAAATCTTCTAGCTGCTAGTCGTATCGACTCCGTAGGGGACTGTTTGAAATTGTGAATCAAAGAAGAAGAGTTATTCTTAATGCCAGTCTTAGTGAACTCTTCAATCATTTCTTGAAATACTTGTTCCATATTTAGGAAACTATTGGGTTCAAGTGGTTGGAACCAGGCCAAGGCAGTATCCATAAGGGTCAAACCAAACGACTCATATTGAATCATGAAATCTTCCACTTGTTCAACATGAATCGCTTGCTTGAATTTGGCTATGTGATTATAAGGTTCATTTGGCCACTTGAATTTGGCCAATCTTCTACAAGGTTCTAGTGGTCAGGGCAATATAGGAATGACTGGATGTCTCACTTGAACTCCAATTCCCCTACCTAACGGTGGTCTCTCAGGAATAGGGTTTCTATTTCTAGGTTCTCCATTGGTTGGAGGTTGATAGTTATGATTGGCTCCTGGTGTGAAAAACTGAACATTAGTCCTCACAGGTATGTTTTGTTGTTGATTCTGCCCAGAGTTCTGATAAGCATAACTTTGGTACGTTCCCTGAGGGTTCTGGGAAGTAGTTCCTGGGTCTCTAGGGGGAAACACTGGAATGCCTTGATATCTTAATCTGGATCTGTCTAGATCCGACATGGGCCAGTAATTTCTCATATTCGAGAGATCCTCCAGAACTCATAGCTCATAAATGGTGACAACGTTGCTACTTTCTCCCCACAAAGATGAAGGGGTTTGTAGTAGTTTCTCCGTCCCGGCTACCATATACACATCGGTCAATGCGTCATCCTGAGGGATCTTGTCACTTCTCCAAACTCTGGTCACTTTAGACTTATCTCGGGGTGTAGAAACCCTACCTTCATTATGTTTCCTATTAAGGTGATCTACATTCTCACTTTCTCATTGTTCACTTATGGTTTCTGGACAGCCGGTCACTGCATAGATTAATCCTCTTTTGTCCATATAGACTCCTCCTTCATATTTTACTGCGGGTCAAGGAACTATCTCAGATTCACTCACTTTTTTCATTCGTGCCACTGTTCTATTTAGTGTGTCTATGTAGATGGGCAAATCGTGCTGATGGGTGCTCACATACTCAAGAGAGGTCATGTATTCTGCTTCAATGACGAACATAAATCCTGTCAAAGGTACTGAACTGTGTATGTCCTCAGAAGCCATTCTTGCTTCTTCATCTGATTCACTAGAGGTGTTAGAATACTGGGAATTGGCACTAGGTAAATTTACACTTCCTGCTGATGATATGACACTACGTCGGCTTCCTAGGACACATCCTGAGTGCACGTTCATCCACTGAATACCTACATCAATTTTGTAGGTTTCTCATATTTGCATTTATTCTAGGAGTTTACTTAGCCCAAATTAGATGCTCCTTTCCTGGAATGTCCAGTTGTTTACTATTTTCCACAATACATGATATTTGGCCTTCCACGATACACGATACTCCACGGGTCACGATACATGATACACAAGTTTTTGGCAATACACAATACTTGGGATTGGGATGATACACGGTACACGATACAAGATGATAGTGACGATACATGATACACGGGATCCCATGATACACGATACCTGAAGGATTAACGATACACGATACTCAAATCCAAAACGATACACGATACTTGTCTCGGTGATACACGATACTTGACCTTCTACGATACACGATACACGGGACTGACGATACCCGATACCTCAATATCGTGATACGCGACAATCATGACACATGATACTCAAATCTTGTGATACACCATACTCAATGATCGTGACAATACATGATACATTGAGGGTCGCGATACATGACAATCATGACACACGATACTCAAATCTCGCGATACACGATACTCAGTGATCGTGACAATACACCATACACAGAGGGTCGCGATACACGATACTTGGGTATCATGATACTCAACCCGACGATACACGATACCTAGGTATCGCGATACATGGGGAGTATAGGTATCGGCGATACACGATACCTGCCAGGTATCACGACACATGGGAATTCAAGTATCGCGATACTTGAACTCAATCGATCACGATACTTGGGTTTATCTCACTCAAATGAAAGAAGTTTTTTGAGATTCTTGTATTATTGTAATCCTTGTGCACTCCTCTCAGTCCCTATGTGCTTGCTAAAATCCAATCCTCACTTTGTCCCACGATACCGATCGCGGGTTCAATCACGTTTTACACTAAATGTATTACTTTTCTAGTAGGCCAGATGTATTGAGCTCACCTCTTAGCTGCTCTCCTCAAGTTTTGGGTACTGATAAGCCTCCACAACCCTGATTCCATGCGATACACGCTCGGTGATACAGGTCGTATGCGCACTTCCACGATACTTGCTGAATACAAGTGACTCACTAAATGGATTTTTTGGCTTTTATACCCTAAGCTAGCCAAGGCTGAGGTACTGAAATGACAATATTTTTGGGATTTTGGGGAATCTACTTACCTACTCTTCTCCTACTCCTTCCTTTCTACTCTCTACTCCTACTCACTCACTCTCACTTCCCTAGGTCTACCAACTTACTACACACACTTTCCAAGTGCGAAGTGATAAGTGCAAAAAGAAATGACTTACCAAAGCAGAGTACTCACCCCTTCACAACTCATACCTTCTCCTAAGAGCTCTTACCATCATGCAAGTACCTTGGTTGGACTTGTACTTCCCCGACAACGGCACCTAAAAACATGTGTACCTAAGCAACAACTTAGGGACTTGTGACGAAAGAGACTATTCCTCTATCACCAACAAGTGCATATAGTGGGGATCACACATTTAAATTATCAATCCAAGAAGTATCTTGAACCTAACCGAGTGTATGAAGACTTTCACTTACACAATGGTCAATGAAGTGAAATAGCTACCATTGCATGCAAATGAGTATTATCTCTCACATTCATCACTCACACAGGTGGAAATGGTGTTGCAATACATGAAACAGTAGTAAGCACAAAAACGGACTTTTCTCTAAGCTTTGAACTCGGAATATGGTCAATAACAGGTTCATTTCGAAGCTCTCAACGAGAAGCATCAATGATAGATATGGGCAAAAAACTGAGCTTCCCAACTCACCTAGTTTCACCACACACCTCCTCACACTTCACACACGCATTACATACTTCAAAAAGCAATGAATTGGATAGACAACACTTCCATGCACTCATTCCAAGCGACAATCACACATGCAAGCTCACAAGCAAGGAGATAAAGAGGAAGAAGAAGCAAATTCGAAAATCTCAGTTCTCTATTACTCACAATGGCAAAAAGTCTTTACAAAGTGTCATCAAAATGACTTATATACATGTGCCCTAAAAATGGTCCTTTCACACAAAAGACCAGCACTTTAAGAAGGCTTGAATTCCTACTATTTTACAAGGATTATGATACAATGTTGGGATTTATGCATCTAGAGGACTCCTCTAGTGCATTTACACAGCTTCATGAGGTTTTCATAAACATTTGAAGAAGAAGATTGGTGCTCATAATTTGAAAATTTTTGGGGGCTCTTTTTCTTATGCTTCTTTACTCTGCAACACCTATGCTTGCAAAAATCTGAAATGGTGTCCTCTCTACCCAAACTTGAGGCACCTGGTAAACATGTCTTTGAAGGTTGTATTTTGGGAAAAATGCAGTGTTCCTCATTCCCAAAAGATGGTTGAGTTCAAGCTACTCAAAAATTGCAGTTTGTTCACAGTGATGTCGAAGGTCCTACATAGATGCCCTCTTTTGGGAACTGCCTTTACTTCATGACTTTATTGATGATTTTTCTAGGCATGCATGGGTGTATCCACTGAAAGCAAAGTCCGAAGTGTTCATGTGCTTCAAATAGTTTTTGGCTTTGGCTGAAAATCTATCCACATGTAAAATGGGCACCCTCCAGTCTGATCGATGGGGGGAATACATGTCTTCTAATTTTAATGCATTTCTGACTAGAAATGGGATAAAACATCAATGTATAGTGCTGCATACACCTCAACGAAATGGAGTTGTTGAAAGAAAAACATGTCTCTCATGGAGATAACTAGGTGTATGGTCAAAAGTCAAGCTTTACCGCATATCTTGAGGCTTGAGGCTATTATGTGTGCAACATATGTACTTAACCAAAGCATTATAGTCTATCACTCCATATGAGGCTTGGTAGGGTCGCAAGCCATTTGTTTCTCATTTGTGTGTTTTTGGTTGTTTGGCATATGTATTAGTGTTTGAACAACAACATAGGAAATTGTATGATAAAGTAGTCAAATGTATTTTTTTTGGGTACAATTCTAAAAGCAAAGGCTATCATTTGTATCATCCATCGACTAGACACATTTTGGTTAGCCATGGTGTTGTTATTATGGAAGATGCAATTCAGCCATTACTTTCATGTACCATGAAGACTTATGTTTGGCTCTAGAAATGTGTATGACACTTTGCTGCCTCTTTTTACATGTGGACAAACAAGTGTTAGTCCAAATGAGAAAGTTTATCAACCTTTATAGGTTTTATGTGATGATGCATATCATTCCATTTCTGATGCAGATTTACATGATGCACTTGTTGATGAGAGGGTTGAAATAAAGGAGGCAAAACTGTGCCAAAATGGCCGGTGTCGACTTTGCAAGATAACAAATTAGATGCACATCTGTCATATTGTACTCGTTCAAGCTCTCATAGTGGTTCTTATGCATCAAATTGCTATGGTATGGCTGCCTCTAGTCTTTATCATGAGAATGAGCGTGTTTAGTTTGATGTAGCACTAACATTCAAAAAATTGGATGGCTATTATGCAATCAAAATATGATCCTATTATGAACAATGGTCCCTGGTCTTTATGTGATTTGCCTCTTGGCAAGAAGGCCATTGGCACTAAGTAGGTATACAAGTTGAAGTGTAAGCTTGAAGGAACAGTTGACAGGTATAAGGCTAGGCTTGTTGCAGAGGGTTATGCTAAAGAAAGGGGCACTGATTTTGATGAGGCCTTTGCTCCTACATGTCGAACGACTACTGTTCATAGCATCTATGCATTTGCAGATAATCATGGTTGGAATGTACATCATTTGGACATTAAAACTGCATTTTTGAATGGTGACTTATATGAAGAAGTGTATGTTCTTCAGCCATGTGTTTTTGTGTAGAAAGGGCATGAAAACAAAGTGTGCCAGTTGAAAAAGGCATTATATGGTTTGAAGTAAGCACCACGTGCTTGATATGAAGAGATACATGCCTACTTGATTGCACATGGTTTTGAGAATAGCCTAACAGAGAGCACCTTATATGTTAAGTGTGAAAATAATGTGCATCTGATAATTTTTGTGTATGTTGATGACATGATGCTCATTGGTCCTAATGAGAAGCATATTGTTGATTTTAAGGCTGATTTGCATCCCTCGTTTGAGATGTTAGATTTGCGGCATTTGCATAATTATTTGGGCATTCAATTTATTCAAGTTGATGGCGGAATAACTTTGTGTCAAACAAAATATATTAACATGTTATTGTAGCATTTTGGCCTTGAAGTCTGCAAAATTATTGCCATTGCTATGGAAACAGGTCTACGCTTGAGTCTTCATGATGCTAGAGATGCATTTGATGTTGTTCTCTATCAGTAGGTTGTTGAATGCATGATTTACTTGTGCCAACTTGGCTTGATATTTAGTTTGTTGTCTCACATATGAGCAGGTGTATCCATTAACTAGGTGTCAAGCATTGGTAGGTGGTTAAGCGCATATTTTGCTATTGAGTGGTACCCGACTACTTGGATTGTTTGATCCCAAGTGTGGATCACTACTACCAAATTTACATGCTTTTTCTTTTACTTTGATTGGGTTGGTTGTTATAACACTAATGTGTCCACCAATGGTTTTTGCTTCATGCTTGGTAGCTCATGAATATCTTGGTTGAGCAAGAAGCAGCGTACTATAGCCACTTCTAGTTGTGAGGCTAAGTATAGGCAGCTTTCATAGCAAATGTTGAGTGCGTGTGTGGCTCAAATGCCTTACGATTGATATAAACATTCTATTACACTTGCAAATACAGATATTGAAGCTGATGCAGATGGCATTGAAGATGTTGATATTCTTCAAATTCTTTTTCATGCTACCATTTCTCCTACACCTACTGTAGAGAAAATTTGTTGGGATGGTAGAGATGCCCAGGCACACGCATTGATAGCCTTGTCTATCAAATGTGCCATTATTCCTCACATTCGCTCTTGTAGAACAGCTAAGGATGCTTGGGATACACTTACCACACTGTACCAGGCTAGGAATGAGGCTCGTGTTGCTTACCTCCAAAGACAAAGATCAAAGACTTGAAGGAACATTTGATTTTTGCTGATGAAGTTATACCAGATAGCTCACTTGTGCAAACCATTCTGAATGGTCTTCCTGATTCATATCAAAGTTTTGCTTCTACTCTTCATTTGATGATGAAATCCAATGCAAATGCCTTGTCAATTGAGGAGTTAGTCTATGTTCTATTGCAAGAAGGTCAGTCTAGGCAGAATAGGTCCATTATGCATGTTGCAGATCAAGCTTTCTTGGCTAGTCAGAAGGGCAAAAGTAAATGGAGCTCATCTACTAGCAACAGAAATTTGCTAATGCTGCACATTCGAAGTAGGAAGACAAAGATGAGAAGAAATCAGAAAAGCAAAAATTCTTTTGTAAGTGTTGTAAAGGAAATAATCATGTCATAAAGAACTATCCAAAACTAGCTAAAAAGGAGGCAAAGAAAAAAGAGGTCAGAATGGTTGTTGCAGAGACCTCTACACCAAAAACAGAGTTTGCTAATCTTGTGCAGAATGAAGAATGGGTCACTCAAGCTTGCCCCTACAAGGAATACTATCACATGTGCCAATAACTCCTCATATCCTGTCATGGGAGTTGGTAAGATCATTCTGACTATCCTCATGGTAGTTCCTTCACTTTGTCACACACTTTATTTGTGCCAGGGATCAAGAAGAACCTATTATCAGTTTCAGCTTTAGCCAAGATTGGCTTGGTTTCGAAAATTGTTGATGACAGATGTATAGTTCATGATCTATCAAATGGGGACATCATTATTGCTTCTGACATTTGATGTTGTGGGTTGTATAAGGTCATAGACTATGAAAGATCTGTGAATGATTCAACATGTGCAGTACATGATTCTTAGGCTATGTCAATGCAAAGGTTTGGCATGCACGCTTTGGTCATGTGAATTTTGCTAGTTTGCTATGCCTGTAGAAATCTAAAATGGTGTCCTCTTTGCCCAAATGTGAAGCACCCGGGAAACATGTCTGTGAAGGCTATATTTTGGGCAAAATGCAACGTTCCTTCTTTCCAAAAGATGGTTCAATTTGAGCTACTCAGAAATTGCAGCTTGTTCACAGTGACGTATGTGGTCCTATGTAGACACCCTCTTTTGGAAATTATCTTTACTTCGTGACTTTCATTGATGATTTTTCCAAGCATGCATGGGTATATCCATTGAAAGCAAAGTCCGAAGTGTTTATGTGCTTCAAATAGTTTTTGGTTTTGGGTGAAAATCTATCAGCATGTAAAATGGGCACCCTCCGTTCTGATCAAGGGGGGGAATATATGTCTTCTAGCTTTAATGCTGGCTGAACGTGGGATAAAACATCAGTGTACAATGTCGTATTCACCTCAATAGAATGGAGTTGCTGAACGGAAGAACATATCACTCATGGAGATGGCGAGGTATACGGTTAAGATTTAGGCTTTGCCACATAGTTTCTCGCTTGAGGCTGTTATGTGTGCAACATATGTACTTAACAGGTGTCCCACTAAAGCAATGCAATCTATCACTCCATATGAGGCTTGGCATGGTCGTAATCCATCTAAAGCTCATCTTCATGTTTTTGGTTGTTTGGCATATGCATTAGTGCCTAAACAACATCACAAGAAATTGGATGATAAAGCAGTAAAATGTATTTTTGTTCGGTACAGTTCTGAAAGCAAAGGCTATCGTTTGTATCATTCATAGACAGAACGCATTTTGGTTAGCTGTGATGTTGTTTTTGTGGAAGATGATATTCAGCCTTTAGTTTCATGTACGAAGGAGACATCTGTTAGCCCCAAAGACATGTATGATACTTTGTTGCCTCTTTTTACAGGTGGATAGTCTAGTGTTGGTCCTAATGAGGCAACTTCTCAGCAGTTGCAGGTTTCATGTGATGATGCAGATCATTTCATTTTTATATAGATTTGCATGATGCACTTGATGAGAGAGTTGATATTGAGAGGCAAAAACTATGCCAAAATGGCTAGTGTAGACTTTGTGTGACAGCAAATTAGATGCACCTCTATCATATTGTACACATTGAGGCTCTCATAGTGCCTCTTTTGCATCAGATTGCTATCCTATGGCTACGTCTAGTCTCTGTGATGAGACTGAGCTTGTTTTGTTTGATGAAGAATGGTACCTGGTCTTTAGGTGACTTTGTCTCCTGGTAAGAAGGCCATTGGCACTAAGTGGGTATATAAGCTGAAGCGTAAGCCTGATGGAACAGTTGACAAGTGTAAGGCTAGGCTTGTTGCAAAGGGTTATCGGCAAGAAAGAGGCATTGATTTTGATGAGACCTTTGCGCCTACATGCCCAATGACTACTGTTCGTATCATCTACACACTTGCAACTCATCATGGTTGGAATGCACATCAATTGGACATTAAAACAACATTTATGAATGGTGATTTTCATGAAGAAGTGTATGTTTTTCAACCCCATGGCTTTGTGTAGAAAGGGCATGAAAACCAGGTGTGCAGGTTAAAGAAGGCATTATATGGTTTAAAGCAAGCACCATGTGCTTGGTATGAAAAAATACATGCCTATCTGATTGCACATGGTTTTGAGAATAGTCCAATTGAAAGCACCTTTTATGTTAAGCATGCTAATGATGTGCTTCTGATCATTGTTGTGTATGTTGATGGCATGCTGCTCACTGGTCCTCATGAGAAGCATATCGTTGATTTCAAGGCTAATTTGCATGCCTAATTTGAGATGTCTGACTTGGGGCGTTTGCATCACTATTTGGGCATTCACTTTATGCAAGTTAATGGTGGAATGTCTTTGTGTCAAATGAAATATATTGACACATTATTGTAGGGTTTCGGCCTGAAGACTGTAAGCCTATTGCCACTCCTATGAAGACAAGGTTTACGATTGAGTCTTCATGATGTTGGAGATGCATTTGATGTTTTTCTCTATTAGCACACTATTGGATGCTTGATTTACTTATGCATTAGTCAGCCACTAGTGGACACACGTGTCATAGCAACCAACCCAATCACTAGTGGCTTTTGCTTCATGCTTGGTAGCTCATGTATATCTTCGTTGAACAAGAAGCAGCCTAATGTGGCCACTTCCAATTGTGAGGCTGAGTATAGGGTAGCTTTCATAGCGATTGCTGAGCGTGTGTGGCTCAGACGCCTTATGGATGATTTGGGTCTTGGTCAGTCTTCTGCCACCACCATCTTCACTGATAGTCAGAGTGCATTGGCAATTGTGAGAAACCGTGTGTTCCATGCTCGCACTAAGCACATTAAGGTGCATTATCATTATGTCAGGGAGAGTTTCTTTGCTACAGAGATTAGCTTGGCATATGTGCCCACGTAGGAGAACATTGGAGACCTTTTCATGAAGGCTCTGCCTAGGGAGAAGTTTGAAGCTTTCTGCAAAGCTTTGGGCTTACTTCCTTTTGTGGAGTGATTCCACATAGCTTGGCACTTCCTTATACATGAGTGCCAGCTCCTTGTTCATTGCATCACTCCCAGGGTGATTTGTTGATATATTTAGGTAGTGGTGTGTGAACACTCTAGGACCACCGAGGCACTTTTGTTCCTCTTTAAGAGGTTCTTCTCCCCTACTTGTATATATGCCTATTGCCCTATCGGGTTATTTAACTTTGTCCATTCTAGTGGTAATACATTCAGTATTGAGTATTGTGCTCCAAGCTTCTCCTTCTTCCTTGTGTTGTTCATGTGCTTCTGCAGACATCTAACTCCAACTCCTCTAGGCAAAAATGCCATTGGCACTAAATGGGTATACAAGCTAAAACATAAGCATGATGGAATAGTTGAAAATTATGAGGCTACCCATGTTGCCAAAGGTTATGCTCAAAAGAGGTGCATTAATTTTGATGAGCTTTTGTTCCCACATGATGAATGAACACCATTCATAGCATTTTTGCACTTGCAATTCATCATGGGTTGAATGTACATTAGGTGGACCTTAAAACTAAATTTCTAAATGGTGATTTACATGAAGAAATGTATGTTTTCTAGACCTATGCTTTTGTGTAGAAAGGGCATGAAAACAAAGTGTGCAAGTTGAAAAAGGAATTATATAGTTTCAAGTAAGCACCACTTGCTCGGTATGAGAAGATACATGCCTACTTGCAAGCACATGGTTTTGAGAATAGTCGAAGTGAGAGCAACTTATATGTTAAGCATGCAAATGGCGTACTTCTTATCATTATTGTATATGTAGATGATATGTTGCTCACTATTCATAATGAGAAGCATATTGTTGAATTTAAGGCTAATTTGAGTGCCTCTTTTGATATGTCAGATTTGGGAATTTTGCATCATTATTTGGGCATTCCACTTATGGAAGTTGATGGGGGAATAGCTTTGTGTGAAAAAAAATACATTGAGATGTTACTGGAGTGTTTTAGCTTTGAAAGTTGCAAACCTATTACAACTCCGATCAAAACAAGTTTACAATTGAGTCTTCATATTCTCTATTAGGAGGTTGTTCAATGCTTCATTTACTTATGCATAACGCGTCTTGATATTTAGTCGTTTGTCTCTCATATGAGTAGGTTTGTGCACTACCTAGGTGCAAAGCATTGGTAGGTGTTTACACACATCTTTTGCTACTTGAGTGGTACCCAACTACTTGGAGTGTTTTATCCCAAGCGGGGTCATTATTGCTAGATTTACATGCTTTTTTTGACCTAGAATGGGTTGATGCTATGACACTCATCTATCCATTAGTGGTTTTTGCTTCATGCTTGATAGCTCATGCATATCTTGTTATACGTATGCTCCTTGACTAGCTTTGAAATTTCCCTATACATGGGCACTTTTACTCTATTGTTGGCTAGAGGTTTTTTCCCCATGTTGCCACATACACGATACTCTCATATGTGGTGGTACTTTGTACTCAGGGATATTATTCAACTCTTACTTCAGTTCTATTCATCATCAATAGAGAGAACTATTCAGTCCATCCATTTTCTTTGTGTGTTTTGTTGCATTTTTGCTCCTTGTGTGTGTTTCTTGTGTGTGTCTCGCACACACACGCAATATTGGTATTAGAATAGGTTCAAATCCTTCTCAAGTTTTGGTTTTTTGTCTCGCAGCACGTGCACACTTTTAACTATGCAAATTGACTTTGGAGCATATGAATACAAGTTCAACACTTGAAAATCATTTATAGCAATTGCATTGAGGTTTATACCCATTTCATAGTCATTGTTGCAATCAAAATCACCATCAAAGTGATGGATTGTGAGCTGAAATTTCAGCATTCATTTTAGCTTTCATTGAAGCAAAGATCTTGTCACATTTTTTTTCTTTAGTGAAAGGGCAGATAGGAATGAATTTTTTGGCATGCTTCAAGTTGAAGATAAGCTTGATGGGGTCAGCTATCCAATGTGGTCTTACATGATGAAGCATGCTCTTGTTGTGAAACAACTATGGAACATAGTGGGAGATGTAGATCAAAGACCAGTAGATTCTTCTAGTTCATAGTCTACTAAAGATGAGATTATTTCAAATGCATTACTCATTTCTACATTGTTGAAAGGATTACCAAAATATTTTCAAAGTTTTCCACTAAACTCCATTTGGTTGCAAAAGGGAATCCAAATATGTATGAATTTGATGAGGTTGTGTCTCTTCTTTTGCAAGAAGAGCATTCTAGGGTTAATAGAAGTGGTTTGATTGTGGAAACACAAGCACTTGCTATCTCACAAAAAGGGAAAAGCAAGTATGATTTAGCTTTAGTTTCATTAAAACCAAAGCCTCAACCTTCCTCTTCCACTCATTCCTCTAATTATTCTGATTTGTAGAAGAAGAAGAGATGTGAATATTACTGGAAGATTGTTCATATTATTGATGAGTATAGAAAGCTTGCTAAGCACAATGAAAAGAAGAAGGACCCTGACATTTCTACTGCTAAAAATTCTTCAAATGCAAAGAATGATCAAGCCAACATGGATCAAGATTTTTGGGCATGTGTTGTTACATGTCATTATGATGCATCATTGCATTCTAAATGTATGGTTGTGCGTGAGGCTGATTTGGATTGGTTCTTTGATAGTAGTGCTTCAAAGCACATAACTTCATGCAAAAGGTTTTTTTCATCTTTGAAAGATGCACCCAAAGGAGTACATGTAGTATGTGCAGACAATCCCTCTTATCGTATCATTGGAGTAGGAGAAATTGAGCTTGTGGTTGCAAATGGAGGTGTGATTCTCTTGAAAAATGCATTGTATGTACCTGATATCAAGAAGAGTTTAATTTTAGTTTCTTTGATTGTCAAAGTTGGACTTCATCTACACTATTGATGATAAGTGCATGATTCATGATTTCAGTAATGGTGATAATATCGTGATGTCCTATACAGTATGCAATGGCTTGTATCCCTTAGATACATACACGAGGGCTTCCTCAAATGCCTTGGTTGATCATACTTCCTCCATGGCTGAAATGGAGCTTTGGCATGCTTGTTTTGGTCACTTGAACTTCAATAGTTTGCTTTACTTGCAAAAGAAGGACATGGTTATTGGTTTTCCAACACTTGATTCCATTGAAAAGCATGCATGCAAAGGTTTCATTCTTCAAAATCATGCTTCTTTTTTCACTACAAGAAAATTGCAACTTGATCATAATGATGTATGTGGTCCTATCAAGACTCCATCTTTTGGGAAAGATGTATATTTTCTTACCTTTATTGATGATGCTACTTGCCATACATGGTTGTATCTTGTGAAAGAAAATAATGAGGTATTTTCTTGCTTCAAAGCATTTTTAGGTATGGTTGAAAATGTTTTTTGGAAACAAGCTTTTGACTCTACACACATATCATGGTGGTGAATACATGTCACATGAGTTTAATGCTTTTCTTGATAAAAGAGGAATTTCACATCAATTTATGGTGCCATATACACCTCAAAAAAATGGTGTCGCAGAGAGTAAAAATAGAACACTCATTGAAATGGCATGATGTATGGTTAAAGGAAAACACCCTCCTGACAAGTTTTGGATGGAAGCGATCATGTGTGCAAACTATGTGTTGAATCATTTCCCTACAAAAGCATTGAGAGTCATCACTCCTTATGAGGTTTTGAATGGAAATAAACCTATGATTAATCATATGTGTGTCTTTGGTTGTTTGGCATATGCTCTTGTGCCATCACAACAATGTCACAAACTTGATGACAAGGCAAAGAAATGTATATTTGTTCGTTATGGTGCTAAAAGTAAGGGATATCATTTACATAATCCATTGATGGATAAAATTATTGTGAGTTGAGATGTGGTATTTGTTGAAAATCTAGTTTTACCTCTACTTGAATGCAAAAAACAGCCGATAGTTAGCTCACAAGATGTGTTTGGTACACTCATGCCTTTGTTCCAAAGTGATGTGCTTGACTTTGGCCATGTAGATAAGCCAATTAAGGCTCAAAGGGCTGAAAGATTCTAGCAAAATAGAGCTGAGAATATAGAGAATTTCTAGCCAAACATGGTTGAAATTTTCTAACCAAACATGGTTGGAACTGCTAGAAATTTCCAGCCACATATGGCTAAACATTTTTGTCAAAATATGACTAAAACTGAGCATGAAATTTAGCCACACATGATATACATGATGATGTACTACATAATGAACACATTTCTATCAAGAGTGCAAAAGCTATGCCAAAGTGGTTGAAACAAACTTTGTAGGACAAGAAATTGAGTGCACCTTTACTTGGTAGAACAAGATCAAGCTCTTGCCATGCACCAAGTAATCTTGTGACTTATTCTCTTATTGCAACATGTTATGAAGAGCCACTTATCTTTGTAGATGCATGTGACAATCCACATTGGATGAGTGCTATGCAATCAAAAATGGATTCCATACATGGGAATGTAAGCCAATTTCCATATCAGTGGACACAAGATTTAGGTTCTCAGTTGAGGATTCTAGTGATGTATTTGATACTTCTCTTTATCAGCAAGTTGTGGGATGTCTTATATATGCCAACACAAGGATGGATATACAGTATGCAATGTCCAAGTTGAGTCGATTCATGCATAGCCTTGGCACTAAGCATTGGCAAATAGTGAAACATGTATTTAGATATCTCAAAGGCACTTTGAGTTTATGTATTTTTTATGATAGAGATATTTAGTCATGCTTTCATGCTTTTACAATTAGTGATTGGGTTGGTTGTTATGATACTCGCATTTCCAATAGTGGTAATTGATTTTTCCTCGGAGACTCATGCATATCTTGGTTGAGTAAGAAGCAACATATAGTGGTGACATTGAGTTGTGAAGCTGATTATAGAGAAATTTTCATAACTATAGTGGAGTGTATATGGATGAGATGCCTATTGATGGAGCTTGTATGGAGATGGATGCTACTATGCATTGCTCTAGAGAAGGGTGAGTATCACGTCATGGAGCTCCACCTCCTTAATTGTCAATCCACGGAGATGCAAGGATGGTGTGAAGATTGTGAATGAGTGATGTAAGGAAAGGTGATGGTGAGAAGCACACTAGTGCACACACACATAAGGAAGAGACAATAGCAGAAGCAATGGAAGGAAACCCACTTCTTCTCATTACTCAAAGTACAAAATTTCTCATACAAAGCTCACATCTCAATCTAGCTAGCTCCAAAAACGAGCTCTCTAGCTCTATTTATAGTTTTTTAGGTAAAATTACCGATTTCACATCTATTGACCAGCTTACTTAAAATTTATGTCCTAAGCTACTTTTGGGGGGTCATATGAGGTCCAAAAATGATGAAAACATTAGTCATGTTCTATCTAAGCTCCTCAAGCTCAAGAAATCCTTGACTTGCACAAAATAGAGAGACGTATAGAAAAATTGGTTGGTTATATATTACATTGGTTAGTGATTAGAATCACTATTGATGTTTCTAACAAGATTTGATCATTGTAAATCAATATTGAATGGAAATTGTGTTGGTGGAGCCCATTTTGGTCTCCTTGCTCTTACATACTCCCTCTTTGTCTGTGCCATGAACTGTTGTCAGCACCCTCTCCCTCTCGCATATGTCGCCCCACATAACCTTGTTGTAGGGAGCAATCAATATAATTATGTAAGTGGTCATGAGCAAGGGTGTGCTCGTTTACATGTATGCCCCATGCGAGGTTAGCTTCCAATTTGTCCCAAGCTATGGCGTGTAGTGTATCAAGTGTTGGATAATGATAGTGAGACGAGTTGTTCACAAAGAATAATTGGAGAAGATGGGTGGATCTAGTAGTGAACACTTTAGAGTGATATTCCCAAAACCCAGTGGTAAACATCTCCTTAAAGGTTTGTTTATAGCATGTGGGTAGGTACTTTATTCGACAATGCCAAGCATAGCAAGTTTTGAGCGAGGTGGTGGTGCTCATATCATATACTAGATCTAAGTTGTTGTGCTCTAAGCCTAGTGTTGAAACATGAGGTGCATGGACCCTTCTAAAGACCTTGAATGTTGTTTGTATGAGGAAATAAATTTTGATGGACATCCTGGCTACTATATCGGTCATACAATTCAGACATGGAAGCTAGTGCCAAATGGTCCCCATCATGTACGCCACTGTGGGGGAGGGGGGGTCCTATGATTAATTGACCCAATCCTAGCACTTTGGATCATTTTTCACTTTAATAGCAAATGATGATCAGGACTGGTGTCGAGGCATTGGGACATAACATGGATTATACATTATGTGGGAAGGAGCTTTTGACCATGCATATAGCATTTCGAGGTACTCTCTCAATAAATCAAGCCTCTAGTTTGGTTGAAAGATTATGTCTTTAGATGCTTGTGGAGGGAGGTCCTCTACTTGGAACTGTGTGGCATGTCTTGGTTTCTTTCCTATAATGTGCTCGATCTCTAATTTGTACTTTGTCACATACATGAAGCTCAGTAACACACATCCATAGTGTGTTAATTTCTTCCAAGATATTTGGTGGAGTAACATTTTGAGGGAGGAGGTGGACGTGGCTATTCTGCTAATAGTGTGCTAGCTCTAGCATTTCTTAGATTCACTACAACATATCAGGGGTATATCGAGGCAGGCCGATAGTAATGAGGCTGGGGGGGAGTGCTACCACAAGCGATCTTGTACAATGATGTAGTGGCCATTTATGCAGGAGGTGCCTGAGATATAAACTCCAAGAATCGCTCCTCTGTCATGGAATGTGGAGTGATTGGAGGACTATCTCCCATCATGTTGTGTAACAAAAGAACTTAAATAATTAGCATATGATAATAAACGTAATATAGAGAGCTAGTAGTGTACAAAAGAACATAGAAAAAAAATGCAAATTAGTACGTACAAGTGTTTGATTCAAAAATCCTCTATTCTAGCATCCTCTTGGAGATCTGATGCACAGAGAATATCTACCTCTATATTGGCGGCTTCTAAATCTCTTGGTATGCTAAGCTTCTTCTTAATCATCATCTGCTGCTTCATCGTGTATTTTGTCTTCTTCAAAAACCTCTTCCTCTCAGACAATGATCTTTTCCTCCTCGACTACCGAATGAATCTCAGAGTCCACTACAGATGGACTTTTTTCTACATTTATGTCCTCCACAAATTTGTCTACTACATGGGGAGACTTGTAAAACAAATATCCACTGTGGTTCTTTCGAATCTGGTATAAAAACAACTTTCTCATAGTGTTCGGGAAGTACAAATGTATGTCTTATATCCGTCCATAGTTTTGTGGAGTTGACTTGAAGCAGACTACTCTTATCCCACCTCACTGTTGCGTTTCTTCAAGAGGTGACTACTTTGAACCATTTCACATAAAAAACAAAGTAATCAAATTTCATAAAGGATAGCGTCAAGATATCTTGAATCACTCCAAAATAATCTAGCTAGCCTTCTTGAGCATTATCATCTCTTGCACTAGCTCTATATTTTTGGAAAAAGTTCACCATCACCCCACTATCAAAAGTAGACCTATTTTTGTCGATTCGTGTGATTCGAAAGTGTTGTCCATGAGACCATAGTGCACCGTATTTAGAATAATCCCAATCACATCCCTTTGCGAGTTCTTCTTCTTCTTCAAAGATATCTTCACCCACTAGCTTTGCTTGTGAAACTGTTGTATCTAGCCATCTGCTCGTTGGAGAGGGTGGAAGAGGTTGAAGACTTTCCGAAAGGGGCAAAAATCGAGTGGAAGGATTCTTTCAAAACTGACCTCTTTCCTTTGCCTTTGTCTCCTTGACAAGCTCATACCTTTCTAACCACTTCTGCATAGGCTCAGAGTTAACGATGAAAAACTTCATTGCCTTCTCTCTGAAAGCTGCATCCATTTTTCTTTGCATCCCTTTACCTTGAGGTTCATCGCCTATGAGATGAACATCTATGTGTAGACCTAAAACATGTATATGTGTGTATGCATGTGTACATGTATGTATATATGTATATGTATTATATGTGTATATGTGTATATATGTTATGCATGTGTAAAAATCCTAAACCCTAATCGTAACGACTTAGAACAAAAAAATGTATATGTGTGTATGCATGTGTATATATATGTGTATGTGTACATATATTATGTGTGTATATGTGTATATATGTGTATGCATGTGTAAACAGCCCAAAAGCCCTAATCCTATTTTTATATATTTAATTTGATAAAAATCCTAAAATCCTAATTTTATATATTTAATTGAAACACTAACTATTCTCATATTTATTTATCTATACTAAAATCCTATTTTTTTATATAGATTTAATTATATATTCCAATTTTTTATTTCTTTTTCTTATATATATTTAATTTAATTAAAATAAATCTCTATTTTTATATATTTGATTGTATAATTTAATTATATATATTTAATTATATATATATATATATATATTAAAGATCTAAAAAAACCTAAAATTGTAATCCTAAAGACCTAGACCTAAAGGCCTTAAAATGCTAATTTTATATATTAAATTATCTATATTTAATTGAAACACTAGTTATTTTTGTATTTATTTATCTATACTAAAGAGCTATTTTTATATATTTAAATATATATATGAATATATATATGTATATTTAACTATACATACTTAATTTTATACATATATTTATTTATCTATACTAAAGACCTACTATATATATACATACACACACACACACACACATATATATATATATATATGTAAAAAACCTAAAACCCTAGTCCTAAAGACCTAAAACATGTATATCTGTGTGCATGTGTATATATATGTGTATATATATTATGTGTGTATGCATGTGTAAACAACCTAAAAACTCTAATGCTATTTTTATATATTTAATTTGGTAAAAAAACCCTAAAATCCTAATTTTATATATTTAATTATATATATTTAATCAAAACACTAGCTATTTTCATATTTATTTATCTATACTAAAATCTTATTTTTTATATATATTTAATCATATATTCGAATTTTTCTCTTTTCTTTTCTTATATATATTTAATTTAAGTAAAAAATTGTGTGTATGCATATGTATGCATATGTGTATGTATATGCATATGTGTGTGTATGCATATGCATGTGTATTCATATGTGTATGTATGTATATGCATGTGTGTGTATGCATATGCATGTGTATGCATATGTGTATGTATGTATATGCATGTGTGTGTATGCATATGCATGTGTATGCATATGCATGTGTATGCATATGCATGTGTATGCATATGCATGTGTATGTATGTATATGCATGTGTGTATATGTATATGCATATGTGTGTGTATGCATATGCATGTGTATGCATATGCATGTGTATGCATATGCATGTGTATGCATATGCATGTGTATGCATATGTCTATGTATGTATATGCAGATGTGTGTGTTGTATATGCATATATTTGTGTATGCATATGCATATGTGTATGTAATATGTAAGTGAGTGTGTGTGTATAGGTGTGAGTGTGTATGTATATATGTGAGTGTGTGTGTGTATGTATGTGAGTGTGTATGTATATGTGTGTGTATGTATATGCATGTGTGCATGTAATATGTATGTGAGTGTATGTATATGTGTGTATGCATGCATGCATATGCATGAATATGTGTATGTGGGTATGTAATATGTATGTGTGTGAATGTATGCATGTGTGAATGTATGCATGTGTGTATGCATATGCATGTGTATGCATATGCATGTGTATGCATATGTGTATGTATGTATATGCATGTGTGTATGCATATACATGTGTGTGTATGCATATGCATGTGTATGCATATGTGTATGTATGTATATGCATATGTGTGTGTATGTACATGCATGTGTGTGTGTATGCATATTCATGTGTATGCATATGTGTGTGTATGTATATGCATGCATGTATGTAATATGTAAGTGAGTGTGTGTATAGGTGTGAGTGTGTATGTATATATGTGAGTGTGTGCGTATATGTATGTGAGTGTGTATGTATATATGTGTGTATGTATATGCATGTCTGTATGTAATATGTATGTGAGTGTATGTCTATGTGTGTATGCATGCATGCATATGCATGAATATGTGTATGTGAGTATGTAATATGTATCTGTGTGTACGTATGTGTGTGACTGTATGCATGCATATGTTTGTGAATGTATATATGTATGTATGCATATGTTTGTGTATGTATATATGTGAGTGTGTGTATATGTATGTGAGTATGTATGTATGTGAGTTTTTGTGAATGTATGTATGCATATGTATGTGTATGCATGTTTGTATATGTGTGTGTATGTATGCATGTGTGTGTATGTATGCATGTGTGTATATGTATGCATGTGTGTATATGTGTGCGTGCATGTATGCATGTGTGTATATATGTGTGTATCTATCTCTCTCTCTGGTTACTCTCTTTATCTCTCTCTCTCTCTCTTTATCTCTCTTTCATCTCTATCTTTTGCATCTCTCTCTCTCTATCAATAGAGAATAAAACAATCACTTACAAGTATGCCCATCTTTTGGATCGCTATCGTCAAAGTGTAATGAACGTTGTCTCTCGTTGAATTCCAAAGAATCAATGCCAAAAACCTCCAGCAAAACCAAAGAGAAGAGAAATTATGTGTGTGTATGTATATGCATGTGTGCATGTAATATGTAGGTGAGTGTATGTATATGTGTGTATGCATGCATGCATATGCATGAATATGTGTATGTGAGTATGTAATATGTATGTGTGCGTACGTATGTGTGTGAATGTATGCATGCATATGTTTGTGTATGTATATATGTATGTATGTATGCATATGTTTGTGTATGTATATATTTGAGTGTGTGTATATGTATGTGAGTATGTATGTATATGTGAGTGTGTGTATGTATTTATGTGAGTGTGTGTGAATGTATGTATGCATATGTATGTGTATGCATGTTTGTATATGTGTGTTTATGTATGCATGCGTGTATATGTGTGTGTATGTTTGCATGTGTATGTATGCATGTGTATGTATGCATGTGTGTATATGTGTGTGTGTGCATGTGTGTGTATGTGTGTGTGTGTATCTATCTCTCTCTCTCGTTATCTCTCTTTATCTCTCTCTCTCTCTCTCTTTCATCTCTCTCTCTCTCTTTCCCTCTCTTACATCTCTCTCTCTATCAATAGACAATAAAACAATCACTTACAGATATGCCCATCTTTTGAATCGCTATCATCAAAGTGTAATGAACATTGTCTCTTGTCAAATTCCAAAGAATGGATGCCAAAAACCTCCAACAAAACCAAAGAGAAGAGAAATCATAAACCAGAAAGCATAGAGAAAGAGAGAGGGTAAGAGTTTTACCAAGAAGCAAGATCTAAAGAGAGAGAGAAAGAGAGAGAGTGTCTGTGTGTGTGTAGAGAGAGAGATGTGTGTGTGTGTGTGCACAACACAATGCAAGTGACAATTCAGTTCGCATGTGTAAGTTCAATAGAAGCAGTGCTCAATTCGAATGAGGTGCAAAATGTCCAATTTTTGCTCTCGGTCCCCTTTATGTTTAAAACGATGCCACTCGTATAGGCATTGGTGTTGATATTAGTATGGACATCAGTATGTGCATCGATAATTCTAGAAAGTTACCAATGCACATACCGATAGCCATACCAACACTAATACCGATGCCCCCAATGGATGCCGATGATCCGTTTTTAAATGGTCATACCGATGATCAAATAATCATCGGTATGCGTAACGAGATCTTTAGAGATATTTTCAATGATCATACCAATGCCAGGGGATGAACGTGGATATGGAGAGCATCAATATGCCCATCATATGTTGTAGTGAGTGTTACACTCTTTTGTAAATTTTTCATAATCCGCAAGCAATTGAGCACAGTCCTCTAAGAGAAGCTTTATAGTGTCGAAGGGGATTGTTTGGAATTGACTAGGACTAACTTGCACGTTGGGGTTGTCCATGGCCGCTTCAAAATTATCCCAGTTTTGCTCTTGTAACCTTTAAGTTTCTTTCCATGCAGCAACGAGGTGACGTCAGAGAAGTCCCATATTCCAAGTCAACTGTGGATTGCATTCCATTTATAGATGGAGTTGATCTTGGGAGAGAGTGTGAAGGAGTAAAAGCTAGAAAGGTGGCAATAGTCAGTTGAAGGGGTGGTAGACTAACAATGGGGGTGGAGTAGGTAGTGGTGGGTGTTTAAGTTACAAGGGTTGTATCGGTTGATGGACTAGAAGTGTGAGAAGGGGATTGGTGGGGGGGACTTGGGGGTGTTTCAAAGGCGACTTGAATGTCTTGGGCAAGGGGGAACTCATGAGGATTGGGGAATTATCGATGTCAACAAAGGTGGTTGTGTCGATCAGAGGGATCGGCGTGGGTGTATGACTGTGAATAGTGGATCAACAGGAGAGGTTGGGGGGCACAGGAACCTGAATAAGTTGACCGATGTGAGATAGTAGTCTAACATTTCATGGATCAAACTGTGGAGGTGGCCTTTGTCTCAAAAAATTAAGGGCTTTGACAGTGCCCACTTCCTCGATTAACATGTTGACATTGTTGATGAAGGATGCATCGAAGCCACTATCCTCAAGCTCTCTTTGTAGCAAATCATGAGTTTGTTCCTCCGTGAGTTGACTTCGTGCACATACTACTTGCATCATGGTATAGGGCCTTTGCACTACTATAGTGTAAGATGTAGTATCCAAGGTGGGTTCCTCTTTGAAGATTCATACCCCTCCTTGATCTTTTTGGTGCTAATCCTCTTATTGTTGCTAAGTTCATTGACTAGTTTCCCACTCTTGGTGATTTGTGTTATCTTCCTTGTCATCTTCAGTTACCATGCATTCGAGATCCTCTTGATATATATGGATACACCCATGCATGCCTAGAAAAATCATCAATGAAAATCATGAACTAAAGGTAGTTCCCAAAAGAAGGTGTCTGCATAGGACCATAGACATTACTATGAACAAGTTGCAATATTTGAGTAGCTCGAATAGAACCATCTTTTGGGAAGGAGAAACACTAGATTTTGCCCAAAATAAAGCCTTCAAAAACATGTTTACAAGGTGCCTCCAGTTTGGGTAAAGAGGACACCATTTCATATTTTTGGAGACATAGCAAACTAGCAAAATTCAGATGACCAAAGCATGCATGCTAAAGCTTTGCATCTGACATAGCCTAAGAATCTTGAACTGCACATGCTGAATTATTCACAAATTTTGCATAATCTATGAGCTTATACAACCCATAACATAAAATGACAGAAGCAATAATGACATCTCCATTTGATAGATCATGAACTGTACATCGGTCATCAACAAATTTCACAACCAAGCCGATCTTGGCTGATGCTGAAACAGATGACAATTTTTTCTTGATCCTTGGCATAAATAAAGCATCCAACAATGTAAAAGAACTAATATCAGTAGTAGTCAGAATGATCTTATGAACTCCCATGATAGGATAAGAGGAGTTTTTGGTGCATATGACACTATTCCCTGTAAGGGCAAGCTCAAGTGAAGTGAAGAAATTGTGTTATGAGATAATATTCTTGGTTTCCCCATTATCAAAGTACCAAACACATGAGTCTACTACAAACATACACTGCTCATGAAAAGATGGAACATAACTACAAACAATAGTAAACACCCATTCTTCATTCTGCACAAGATTAGCATACTCTATTTTAGGTGTGGATGCCTCTACAACAACCATTCCAATATCTTTCTTCTTTTCCTCTTTTGTAGCCTTTTTTGGACAACTCTTTATGAAATGATCATTTCCTTTATAGTATTTGCAAAAAGATTTCTACTTTTCTGTTTTCTTCTCGTCCTTGTGATCCTTCTTTGATTGTGCAAAATTAGCAAATTTTTGCTTATTAGTAGATGAGCTCCATTTACCTTTGCTCTTCTATCTAGCTAGGAAAGGTTGATCTACAAGATGCATAATGGACCTATTCTTCCTAGATTGGTCTTCTTGCAACAAAATAGAACTTAATCCTCAATTGTTAAGGCATTTGGATTTCCTTTCATCATCAATCAAAGAGTAGAAGCAAAACTCATATATGAATCGTGAAGACCGTTCACAATAGTCTGCACAAGTGAACTATCTAGCAAGACCTCATGAGTAGAAATCAATTGCTCCTTCATATCTTTGATCTTTGTCAAGAAAATATTCATGGAATCTCCTTCATTCATGTGCTCACTCTTCAACTATTTTTGGAGGTAAGCAACAGGAGCCTCATTTGTTTCTTGGTATAAAGTGGTAAGTGTATCCCAAGCATTCTTAGCTATTTTGTAAGAGTGAATGTGTATGAGAATGGCACGTTTGACAAACAAAGATATGAATGCATGTGCCTGAGCATCTCTACCATCCCAATGAAGTTGCTTTATAGTAGGTGCAATAGGAATTGACGCATGAACAAGAATTTGAAGATTATCATCTTCAATGCCATCTGCTTCACCTTCAATAATCGTATTTGTAGGTGTAGTAGGTTGTTTTTCAACACTCGACACAATATTCCACATTCCTTTTGCAACCAATACATGATGCATCATATATGCCCATAATGGGTAATTGGTACCATCCAACTTATCCTAACCAACATACTATGGAATACACCATTGCTTTCAGCCATGGCCACTGACTAAAATACCATGATGCAAAAAATGATTGTATCTCAAAAAGTTGAACAATACTACCCTATTGAGTTCTGCTAAACATGTAGTAGACTTAGAGGCACTTGTATTGGCGAACCAAAACTTGTTTATATGTTTGGCACAAAAAGACAAAATCACCTACATTGATGCTATGATAGTGTGTCCGGAGGCCGAAACGAGCTCAGATCAAGATTTTGACATGACAAAGCAAAGTCATTTTGAACTCCTAATCGCCTTGAGTATGCTCACCAATTTTTGTGTGATTCTGAGACTGTGTTTCGAGGGGGTGTTGAGACACCCTAGATGAAGTGGTGACTTGCTCTAATACCAATTGTTGGAGTTTTAGGTCTGTGAAAGTGCACGAATAGCACAAAGGAAGAAGAAGAAGCTTGGAGAACAACACACAATATTGAATGTATTACCAAGTGAATGTACAAAGATAAGTAACCCGTTAGGGTTATAGGTGTACATACAAGCCAGGGGAAAAACCTCCTAAAGAAGGAAAAAGTGCCCCGATGGACCTGTGTTCACACACGTCACTACCAAACTATATCAATACTCATAGGCCACTTTACCATGAAGTGCACTATTGCTAATAGCTGTGCAAAACGTATCCCATGATGATGGGAAGATGCATAGCAACAAGACTTCTTTCATTTTCCATCTCCATTTTCTAAGCATATAAATGAGAGGATATAGCATCAAACTCATTTAGATGAACAACATCATTATATATGTCCTTCATGCAAAGTTCATATAACTTTCTCATCAGATACACTTTATTTGATCTCGTTTCTTTTTCATATGTATTGCATGACTTCATCCAAAGCTCCTCTAGACTTTCACAATCCAATACTGAAGTAAACATCATCTGCCAAGTACAATCGAATGGTAGACCTAGCCATTTCATCCAAATCATCATCATTCATATCAACATGCTTCTTTAAGATTCCATTTATTGGTTTCCAATGCCTCCTTTTAATCAGCATATCTTTAATCTCATTCTTTTGTTAAGCAAATTTTGTGCCATCAAATTTTTGAATCTCAAAATTTTCTTTGCCCTACAAGTTATAGCTCCTCTTGGGAACACATGCACTAGACCTTGACCCACCAGATGTGCATGAGATCTTTGATGCCATGATGATAGAGAACTGAATAGAATAATAATGGAGCTAGAATAGTTCAAACACCACCAAGGCTCAAAAATGTTGATATATTTAGGTAGTGATGTGTGTGACCACACTAGGACCTTCAAGGAACTTTTCCCCCTCTTTACGAGGTTTTTTTCCCTGGCTTGTATATACGCCTATAGCCCTAATGCGTTACTTATCTTTGTACATTCTAGTGGTAATACATTGAGTATTATGTGTTGTGCTCCAAGCTTCTTCTTCTTCCTTGTGTTGTTCTTGTGCTTTTGTAGATGTCTAACTCCAACAATTGGTATCAGAGCAGATTGCCGATTCATCTAGGGCATTGTCGACACTCCTCTGGCCACAGTCTCAGAAGTGCACGAAATTTGCTGAGCCTCTAAATGCACTATCATAGTGCTTGTGTATGCAATTTTGTCTTTATGTGACAAAGATATATACAGGTTTTGGTTTGCCAGTATAAGCATCTCAAAGTCTACTACAGGTCTAGCAGAACTCATTTGGGTAGTTCTGTTCAACCTTTTCAGATACAGTCATTTTTTTGCATCAAGGTATTTCAGATGGCTGAAAGCAGTGATGTATTCCATATGTTGGTTGTTAACGATAAGTTGGATGGTACAAATTACCCATGATGGGCTTATATGATGCGTCATGTATTGATTGCAAAAGGACTATTGAATATTGTGCACGGTGTTTAAAAACATCCTATTACACCTGCATACAAGTACTTGTTGATGTTGATTGCATGGAAGATGGTGATAATCTACAAATTCCTATCTGTGTTGCGATTCCTATTGCACCTACTATAAAGCAAATTCATTGGGATGGAAGAGATGCTCAAGCACATGCATTGATAGCCTTGTCTGTCAAATGTGCCATTATTCCTCACGTTCACTCTTGTAGAATAGTTAAGGATGCTTGGGATACACTTACCACATTGTACCAGGCTAGGAATGAGGCTCGCACTGCTTACCTCCAAAAACAGTTGGAGAGTGATCACATGAATGAAGGTGATTCTATGGACAATTTTTTGACAAAGATCAAGGATTTGAAGGAACAATCGATTCCTACCGATGAAATCCTTCCTGACAGTTCACTTGTGCAGACTGTTCCGAATGGTCTTCCCGACTCATATCAGAGTTTTGCTTCTACTCTTCGTTTGATGATGAAAGGCAATCCAAATGCCTTAACATTTGAAGAGTCAGTTTCTTTTCTATTGTAGGAAGATCAATCTAGGTAGAATAGGTTTATTATGCATGTTGCAGATCAAGCTTTCTTGGCTAGTCACAAGGGCAAAGATAAATGGAGCTCATCTATTAATAAGCACAAATATGCAAATGTTGCACATTCGAAGAAGGAAGACAAAGATGAGAAGAAATAAAAAAAGTAGAATTTGTTTTGCAAATACTGTAAAGCAAATGATCATGTCATTAAGAGTTGTCAAAAATTGGCTGCTAAAGAGCCAAAGAAGAAAGAGGCCGGAATGGTTGTTACAGAGGCCTCTACACCAAAAACAAAGTCTGCTAATCTTGTGTAGACTGAAGAATGGGCATTTACTACTGTTTGTAGTTTTGACCCATCTTTTCATGAGCAATGTATGTCTACGGTAGACTAAGATGTTTGGTATTTTGATAGTGGGGCAACCAAACATATTACCTTGCAGTGCAGTTTCTTCACTTCACTCGAGCCTGCCCCTATAGGGAATACTATTACATGCGCCAACAACTCCTCTTATCATGTCATGGGAGTTAGTAAGATCATTCTGACTACTACTGATGGTAGTTCTTTCACTTTGTCAGATGCTTTTTTGTGCTAGGGATCAAGAAAAAGCTATTATCAGTTTCAGCTTTAGCCAAGATTGTCTTGGTTGTGAAATTTGTTGATGACAGGTGTACAGTTCATGATCTGTCAAATGGCGACGTGATTACTGGTTCTAGCATTTTATGTCGTGCGCTATATAAGCTCATAGACTATGAAAAATTTGTAAATGATTCAGCATGTGTGGTACATGATTCTCAACCTATGTCAGATGCAAAGCTTTGGCATGCATGCTTTGGTCATCTGAATTTTGCTAGTTTGCTACGACTGTTGAAATTTGAAATGGTGTCCTCTTTGCCCAAACTTGAGGCACCCGGTAAACATGTCTGTGAAGGCTATATTTTGGGCAAAATGCAATGTTCCTCCTTTCCAAAAGATGGTTCAGTTCCAGCTACTCAAAAATTGCAACTTGTTCACATTGATGTTTGTGGTCCTATGCAGACACCCTCTTTTGGAAACTATCTTTACTTTGTGACTTTCATTGATGATTTCTCCATGCATGCATGGGTATATCCATTGACGGCAAAGTCCAAAGTGTTTATATGCTTCAAATAGTTTTTGGCTTTGGTTGAAAATCTGTCAGCATGTAAAATGGACACCCTCCATTTTGATCGAGGGGGGGAATATATGTCTTCTCACTTTAATGCATTTTTGGCTGAACATGGGATAAAACATCAGTGCACAGTGTCGTATGCACCTCAACAAAATGGAGTTTCTGAATGGAAGAACATGTAACTCATGGATATGGCGAGGTGTATGGTCAAGAGTCACGCTTTACCACATAGTTTATGGCTTGAGGCTGTCATGTGTGCAACATATGTACTTAACATGTGTCCCACTAAATCATTCAGTCTATCACTCCATATGAGGCTTGGCATGATCGCAAGCCATCTCTTGCTCATCTGCATGTTTTTGGTTGTTTGGCATATGCATTAGTGCTTGAACAACAACATAGAAAATTGGATGATGAAGTAGTGAAATGTATTTTCGATCGGTACATTTCTGAACGCAAAGGCTATCATCTGTATCATCCACAGACTAAAGGCATTTTGGTTAGCCATGATGTTGTTTTTGTGCAAGATGCTATTCAGCCATTACTTTCATGTACTAAGGAGACATATGTTAGCTCCAAAGACATGTATGATACTTTGCTGCCTCTTTTTACAGTGGACAATCTACTGCTGGTCCTAATGAGGCAACTTCTTAGCCTTTGCAGGTTTCATGTGATGATGCAGATCATTCCATTTTTTATGCAGATTTACATGATGCACTTGTCAATGAGAGAGCTGATATTAAGGAGGCAAAAACTATGCCAAAATGGCTAGTGCAAACTTTGCATGATAGCAAATTAGATGCACCTCTATCATATCGTACTCGGTCAGGCTCTCATAGTGCCTCTTTTGCATCAGATTGCTATGCCATAATTGCCTCTAGTCTCAGTGATGAGAATGAGCCTATTTTGTTTGATGAAGCACAAAATTATGAAAATTAGATGACTGCTGTGCAATCTCAATATGATGCTATAATGAAGAATGGTACTTGGTCTTTATGTGACTTGCCTCCTAGCAAGGAGGCCATTGGCTCTAAGTGGGTATACAAGCTGAAGTGTAAGGCTGATGGAAGAGTTGAGAGGTATAAAGCTAGGCTTGTTGCAAAGGGTTATGCACAAGAAAGAGGCATTGATTTTGATGAGACCTTTGCACCTACATCCGGAACGACTACTGTTCGTAGCATCTATGCACTTGCAGCTCATCATGGTTGGAATGTACATCAGTCGGACATTAAAACAACATTTTTGAATGGTGATGTGCATGAAGAAGTGTATGTTTTTCAAACCTGTGGCTTTGTGCAGAAAGGGCATGAAAACTAGTTGTGCAGGTTAAAGAAGGGATTATATCGTTTAAAGCAAGCACCATGTGCTTGGTAAGAAAAGATACATGCCTATCTGATCGCACATGGTTTTGAGAATAATCCAACTGAGAGCACCTTATATGTTGAGCGTGCTAATGATGTGTTTCTGATCATTTTTGTGTATGTTGATGACATGCTGCTCACAGGTCCTTATGAGAAGCATATTGCTGATTTTAAGGCTGATTTGCATGCCTCATTTGAGATGTCTGATTTGGGGCATTTGCATCATTATTTGCGCATTCAATTTATGCAAGTTGATGGTGGAATGGCTTTGTGTCAAACAAAATATAGTGACACATTATTGCATCATTTTTGCCTTGAAGATTGTAAGCATATTGCCACTCCTATGGAGACAAGTTTACAATTGAGTCTTCATGATGCTGGAGATGCATTTGATGTTGTTCTCTATCAGAAGGCTATTGGATGCTTGATTTACTTATGCATTACTTGGCCAGATATCCAGTTTTCTATCTCATAGATGAGTAGGTTTATGCATTACCCAGGTGTCAAGCATTGGTAGGTAGTTAAGCGCATCTTTCGCTACTTGAGTGGTACCCGGCTACTTGGATTGTTTTTATCCCAAGGGGGGATCACTACCACCAGATTTGCATGCTTTTTTTTATAGTGATTGGGTCGGTTGCTATGACACTTGTGTGTCCACTAGTGGCTTTTGCTTCATGCTTGGTAGCTCATGTATATCTTGGTTGAGCAAGAAGTAGCCCACTGTGGCCACTTCTCGTTGTGAGGCTAAGTATAGGGCACCTTTCACAGTGACTCTTGAGTGTGTGTGGCTCAGATGCCTTATGGCTGATTTGGGTGTTGGTCAGTCTTGTGCCACCACCATCTTCACTGATAGTGAGAGCGCATTAGCAGTTGCGAGGAACCCTATGTTCCATGCTTGCACTAAGCACATTGAGGTGTATTATCATTATGTCAGGGAGAGGTTCTTTATTGGAGAGATCAGCTTGGCTGTTGGCATACAAAGCAACAAAGGAGTCATGCACAATACGGCAACAAGGCCAGATCATTTTTTCCCATAGATTATGTACAACCCAAGTGATTTTAATCACTACACAAACATTGTAAATCCCGTTTTTGGTAGATTAGACTCCATTTTGTGCAAGCCGAGGAGTCCTCGAGCTTGAGGAGTATTAGAAGTACCATCGTACCAAATTTCATAATTTTTAGACTTCGTTTGAGCCCTCAAATAAGCCCTGGAACCTAATTTTTAACTAGGCCGGACACTAGGTCTGGACAGGGCCAAAAGCTAGTCAAAAACTATAAAAAGAGCTAGAGAGCTCATTTTTGAGGGTAGATTGTAATAGAAACGAACTTGTAAGAGCTTATGAAAGTAATCTAAAGAACTCCATTGATTCTCTCTCTTTGTCTTGCCGTGTGTGCGCGTGTGTGTGTATGTGTGTGCATGCTTGTGTGCTTCTCACTCACGCACTTGTGCCGCCACTTGCTCGAGGTCTTCATACCATCCTCACGTCTTCCCGGATTGACATTAAAGGAGGTGCTACTCATCATTGAGCTACACCAAATTTTGGCGCCGTTGCCGGGGATCGAGCTTTGAGGACGAGCGTGTGATGGTAAGACGTAGAGTTGACGCGTTGGAGTTGTAGGTATTTTCTTCACTCTCATCGATTTTCTTTTACTTTCTTCACCATCATCATCATCACCATCTCCCATGTCCATCTCCATCATCGCGAAAATTTCAGTTTTTTGACTATATCCCCACCTCCACCTCATTTCCCTCATTTCACTTGTGAGAGAGAGCGAGAGAGCGAACTTGCATGTGCTGTTTTTGCATGTTTTCTGAGCTATTTTGCAGGTTTTTTGCTGTACCATCATCCCCAGCAGTGTGCGCAGGTACGACAGGCTCTGCACAGGTCCCGGGACGACAGCCTCTGTCTATCGCGACAGACAGAAAATCTTAACATTTTGTGAATGCATGATTAGCACTGTAACCTACACCTTGAGTGCACTCTAGATCACTAGAAGTTTTCCAAAAATTTGCGTTTTTTCAGTCTATCGCGACAGATACCGTCTATCGCGACAGACACTGTCTATCGCGACAGACACCGTCTATCGCGACAGACAGAATTTCACGACAGATAGCGTCTATCGCGACAGACACCGTCTATCGCGACAGACAGAAATCCGCGACAGACACCGTCTATCGCGACAGATACCGTCTATCGCGACAGACACCGTCTATCGCGACAGACAGAATTTCACGACAGATAGCGTCTATCGCGACAGATACCGTCTATCGCGACAGACAGAAATCCACGATAGACACTGTCTATCGCGACAGACACCGTCTATCGCGACAGACAGAAATCCGCGACAGACACTGTCTATCGCGACAGACACCGTCTATCGCGACAGACAGCCCCCACGATAGATTGTGTCTATCGCGACAGACACCGTCTATCGCGATAGACAGGCATTTTCGGCAAAAAATTAAGGAGTGAATTTTTGGAAATCTAGGCTAAATTTTGGGCATAATTGCACTTTCATGTACTCATCTACTTACGAAGGCCTTAGAAAATGCATTAAAACCCCCGAAAGGTTCTGTTTGTCTAGTTAACCCCCTAAACCCTGAACGGTCATAACTTTTTCATACGAAATCCATTTTCTGAGCTCTAGGGCTTGTCGGAAAGCTCGTGACATATACTACACGCCCTCAACTGTTTTTTATAAGAATAACGCGTTGATTTTCAGATAGGATATTTGGAAGTTGACACACTGAGGGGTAGGAACACCAAGGGAGCTCTAGAGTAAATTTCTAACAATGCAAAAGGGGGAACAAGGGTCATTAAAAAAGTGTCTGAAATAAATTGTCTGTCAATTGAAAGGTCTACTTGGAGCTAATCTTGGGATTTATGCAGGCCTATTGAGAAGCAACTGAGAGTATCCAAGCAAGGGTGTTACGCACGCTTGAGAATCAACTTCTCGAGCTCTAAAGAGCAAGGTTCGGCAAGAAAGGTCGGAATATTCTCAACTCTTCTTCGTCAATTCCTAGCTTAGGCTAAGAACGATTAGAAGTAGGAGTAAGTCAGGGCAACGATAGGCCACTATCAAGTTGAAGACTACCTAAAAACTCAAGTTCAAGCTAAAAACTTAATCTCTGTACTGTCGACAACATAAAGGAAAGAACCTAACGTGGAACGATCAACCTGAAAGTGCGAAGAACATTCAAGTATTCCTAACGATGTAATAACAGATAAGACTTTAAACACGAGGAATAACTAAAAAGAATCAAGTGACTGGTACCAATTGATCGGCAACGAGGTTGTACTCTGAAAAGAAAATTGGGCTAATCCGTTAGGCATATGAACCTTAGATCAGGACGACACCTAGTAAGAGAGAGACAAAGCCTTAGGTCTTCAGAGGCTAGTGTCAATCACACTGCAAGGTCTTGGGCCCAGCAGTTGAGCCACCACTCATACTACCCTAGCTCTGAGACCAGTGAGTCAGAAATGTCTCAAGGCATGGACAGACCTACGGGAAGTTCAGGAGTGCCTTACCTGTACAGGGTAGAAGGCCCTTACAAAACGCAGCTGGAGTACCTTAGGACCAACCGATTAGGTGCTAGCATCTATGAGGACGGCTTAGGAAGATCTGTGGTCCAGATTAAAAACCCTGATCAATCCATTGGACTAGAGCACCCAGCTGTCAAGTTTGAAAATGGTGCATACCTGGACAAAGAAGGAACTATATATGTAGTCACTAGTCACCCTGATAGGACTGATGACTTTGGGAATGTAATCTCAGAAGCGGACTTAGGTGACCTGGAACAAGGGAACATGGGTGCGGAACCTAGAACCCCTCGAGGTAAATCAGTTCTCACTAGGATTATCACGCCTGAATGGGTCCCCCAAGACAACAAGAGCATAGAGTTGCTCCTCAATCGAGAAACTGATGAAGCCTTTTGGAGGTATAAGTCTAATCAGCCAACAGACATAGGAAATATCATGATCTATGAGTTTAAGGATCCGGATAGCCCAGGCAGAGTGACCTACTTAGATCATGCTTCAGAACGGATCTTTGTGGTGACAGAAAATGATAGGCATGCCTACACTTGGAAGGGTGAATTTATTTTCCCCCAACCAAGATCAAATGTATCCTATGGTCACCCTGGGGCTGGAACTTCCCAAGCTCATGGTACGCAAAGAGACAGAAGTAGAGATAGACCAGAAGTAAGTTTTGCCAATCCAGTGGGCAGAGAAAGAACGAGGACGGAGACGAATAGGGTAGAACCTGAGATGCTTAGAGCCCACAGGAACCAAAGAAATGTAGATGGATTCCCTCTGCCGAGACCTAGAGAGCACGCAAGAACCTTGAGACCTACCCAGCTAGTTAAGTCCATGAAGAATTACTTTGACGGCACAGGAGATCCCTATGATCATGTGGCGGAGTTCAAGCAAGTCTTGAGAGCCGAACAAGTTGAGGATCTATTCACGCAGTACAATGCCTTCGGTCTAACCCTGAGGAATACGGCACTTACATGGTTTCAGCCATTGGATGAGCGCCAGTTCAGGAGCATAGACCAACTCCTAGAAGCATTTATTATTGAGTTCTCCAAGAGTGGCATAAGACACAACACCTCCTCACTGATTCACAGCTTCAAGCAAACCCCTCAAGAGACTGTGAGACTTGCAGGAAGAAGATTTAGACAATATCTTGAAAGGTGCCCTATTTCGGAGCTACCCACATCTGCTAAACAAGTAGCCTTATTCCTTGACGGATTGCTGAGTCCAAAATTGAGATCCTACGTGTATCTGAAAGACCCTAGGACTATAGAAGAGTGTGTACGTATGTGCATTGACATTGAAGATAACCTAGGAGAAGAGCTAGAGCTGTCCAAAATTTACAAAGATTCAGATAGTGCTTCTAGTCAATCTTCCACACAAGCCACATCAATTGAGGAACTTGCCGAAAAAGTAGCTCAGAAATTAGGTGTAACTAGCAAACAAATCCCAAGGTTTGCCCCTGTGAAAAGATGCTATACATGCGGTGGTGACCACATGGCAAATGTCTGCCCTATTATGGCTCAACCCCAAGTAAACCCTAGTAGCCAGTACTGCACCATAGAACGGAGATACACCAACCACACCGCACAAGATTGCCCATACAACAAGCAGGCGGTTAGGCAACCCTACCCTCAGCCCTACCAACAAGGCAGATACCAGAACCAGTACCCTCCACAACCATATGGCAGGCCACAACAAAATTTCCAACCTCAATATCAAAACCAACAAAGGCCTCAGCCTGTGCTAGCACAACAACCCCCAGCCCCAGCTAATGTGATCCCGGTAAAGTATACTGCTGCAGAAGAGAACCTGAATAGAGCTATAGTCCCTGTAACATCCTTGCTTTCTGAAAGTGACCCGAGTGACCATAGCTTTGATTCTACACATGTTGATAGCCCCCAGGCCTACTACATGCAGTCTCCTGAGCATGGTGAGTCCTACTATGGTGAAGAGCCAAACGAACCTAGTTGGGAGTCAGATTACACGAACGTCATGTATGCAAACCCCAATTCTAGGCCTCAACTTAGGCAGGTACGACCACCAATTCCTAGAGGACCATGCTACCGATGTCAAGGTGATCACCTCATTCGTGATTGTCCCTTACCTCCGCCTACACAAACTCAGTCCGTGACTATCCAAGGCTTTTGCCAAGACTGCGGAAAAGAGCATCTCTTACGAGATTGCCCTAAGAACCCCAATAGCATGCCTAAAATCACCCCTATCAACGTTGTTGGGTTAGTGGTAGACTCCTCAGGAAGTGTCACCTCCACTGCACCCGTACAGGTAGTCACTCGAGCTCAAGCTTTGCAGCAAAACCAAGGGGTAGGCCAGGAAAAGAGCCCAGATGCTAGCGATACTGAGAGCCAGAATAAAAAGAGAACAAGATCTTGGAAAGATAGCAGCGAACGTATGAAAAGGCAATGGGCAAAGAAGATGAGTGAACTTGAGGAAAGTCTACGAGAAACCAAGGCTAAAATCATAGAGATCACATCTCAACCGCACTCTCACACATTCCCACGGCTACCATCCCCATCACCCTCCATCCCTTCACCCTCTAAGACAGCCCACGTAACCCACCCACCACCCCAAACAGGATCGGTATTAGCTGATCCCACTCCCGAAGACATAGACATGATGCTTAAAGCATATCAGGCCAGAATCCAAGAAGGGCCAAACGTCACGGATCATGACAAGTGCTATCCTAGAGCTGACCTAGAGATAGAAAGAACCAAACTATGCGCGAAAATGGTCGCCTTGGCTCAGACTATGTTTGAAGCCAGCCGCCTTTTCAATTACTCAGGCTCAGCCAAAACGCAATTACATTTGGATGGATTCCTAGAGAAGTTAGAGAGGATAATTGCAAGATCTGACAAGGAAGAAAAAAATCAAGACCAAGAAAAAGCAAGCAAAAACAGGAATCATTCCCAATCAGAAGTGTATGTGGCCAATGCCCCTAAACCGGACAACTTCCCCTCCTTAGAAAGAATAGAGAGGCCAATAGCACAATCAGAGAAGGAACCTGCCCCTCAAAGAAAGGAAAGGGCAAGAGAACGGATAAGCCAACCTCTTCAGGAAGCCCATGTGCCTCCTCAAGAAGCTTATCTTCCCCCCCAAAAGTCACATGAGCCTTCCCCGAAAGCTTATGTACCTCCACAGGTTGCCTACATTCCTTCTCAGGGAATGTGTGAGCCTGTTCGGAAAAGTAATAGAATAAGTAATCCTCACCAAGAAGCTTGTGCTCCAGCCATTTGCGAGAACGAGGAGAGAGTCAACAATAGAATAAGCCCTCCTTCCCAGGTTGCTTATGCGCCCAATTCTACTGAGCCAGACACTTCTTCTTCTATGAATCGGTTTGCACCAGACTTCCTACGAGAGATTCAAGAAGACAAATGGGATAACGAAAGCGAGGTCGCCCCTCCTTTTGAACTTGTGGACGATGCACACGACCAATTCCCACAAGACATCCCATCTATTTACGGGGAGCATGAGAGTGTTCAGTCTCACGAGAGATTAGACTTTGAGTCGAATTCCATACAAGAGCTACCCCACTTCACAGGCCCATGGGAAGCAAAGTCCACATGTATGAGAGCACCCACAGTCATGGTAAGGAACGACGACTCATTCATTCCTAGGAACACAGAGGTAGTGAAGAACACTAATGTGCAGTGTAATCTCAAGTTAGAAGAGCTACTCAAGGTTAGACCTGAATTATGGAAACATGTAGCCAAACAAGTACCAGAGATAGCAAAACCTCGTTCCCAGGTAGGATCCCATAGGACAGTGCCAGAAATTCCCTTGGATAAGATAGGAGATATGTGTGAAGGTGAAGAAGGGAACACCTATCTTCCCATTACCTACCAGGACTACACCACTAAGGCAATTTTGGACTCAGGTGCAGGAGTTGCAATTGCCACTACCTCCTTATGGAAGCGTTGGGGCAAGCCAGCACTCAGGCCAACAAGAATGAAATTGCAAATGGCCGATGGTCACATAGAGAGACCCCTAGGATTGCTGGAAGGAATAACTCTCACCACTTGTGGTGTCGAGTTTGAACATACCTTTGCCATATGTGACTTCAGCAAAAATCATGCCTATGAGATGATTTTAGGAAGACCATTCATGCGACAGTTGCAAGTGGTACAGGATTGGGGGACCAATTCTTTGTACCTGCAGCACTTAGGTGTTACAACCAAAGTCAATCTCAAGGATTATTCTCATAGAGATGTCCCTCCTATCCAATGGAATCCCATCCATAGAGCTAAAGATGACACAGAATCGGTGCATTCCATAGGGTCTGGATCCTCATGGATGCATGAAGATACTCACTTATGGATGTGCAAGGTAGCAGTAGAAGAAGAGAAGAGAGAGAAAGCCAGAGAGGTAGGTGCGAACGAAACTCATAGACCCATTCAAGACCCAGCCTATGCACCTATAGTCTTTCCAGATGAGGAGTTTGAACCCCATGGCTGGGCGGAAATTTTAGCAACAATGGACGTAGCCATCAACGAAGAACAATGGACACCTCACTGTGATGAGGATGGCTATGACATTTCAGTCTTCTCCATAGAGCCAATCATGGGAGAGGCAGTTTTAGAAGAATGCGAACCTAGCCTTGATGCATTTGAGGATGCAAGTGACTCCGATCTAGAGTCAATCATTATGGACCCACCATTTGCATCAGATGAAGAATACTTCCATGAAATAGAATTTCAACCCCAGAGGCATGGAGAGGTTACAAATGATGTAAGATTAGCAACGCATATGACCCCTAAGGAAGAAGGAAAGAAACGAAAGAAGAGAGAAGCCTTACCAGAAGAGGAAGAATCTTTGTTTGAGGTCCCAGAAAATTTTAAGAAGTATGAGATAGATGACAGGAGAGTCATGATAAGAATGCCTAAACGAGAGGCACAATCAGGAGAGGCCTATGATAACAAAGAAACCACCAAGAAAATAGTAGTGGCCCTAGAAGAAGGAGAGGAGAGATGCACGTATATAGGCCATGACCTGATAGAAGAAGAAGAGCACGAATTGATTGCCTTGCTAAGAGAATACAGAGATGTATTCGCTTGGAGTTACAAGGATTTGAAAGGGGTTGACCCGGACATATGCTCGCACACCATCCCCATGACCTCAGATGCCAAACCCTCTAAGCAATGCCTTATACATATAACGATAATTACGCTGCTAAGATCAAAGAAGAGATAGATAGATTGGTTGAAGCTGGATTTATCTATGAAATCGAGCACACTGAATGGGTATCCCCCATCGTAGTGGTGCCCAAGAAGAATGGCAAGCTGCGTGTGTGCATTAACTTGAAAAAGGTTAATGCAGCCACAATCCGAGATAACTATCCGCTTCCCATCACAGAACATCTCTTAGAAAGAGTGGCAGGTAAGGAAGTGTACAGCTTCCTTGATGGATTTTCTGGCTACAATCAAGTAGCCATAGCTCCAGAGGATCAGCATAAGACAACCTTTGCCACAGAATGGGGCATTTTTGCTTTTAGAGTAATGCCATTTGGGCTTACCAACGCACCAGCTACCTTCCAGAGGCTGATGTGCCATGTGTTTAAGGAGTTCCTAAGGAAGAGTTTAGAAGTCTATGTTGATGATCTTTGTGCTCATTCCAACATTAGACAAACCCATATCCCTGAACTCAGACAAATCTTTGACAAATGTAGAGAATATCAAGTCTGCCTGAACCCAGAAAAGTGCGTTTTTATGGTCAGGCAAGGCAAGATTCTAGGACACATAGTGTCAAAGAATGGCATATCTACAGACGAAGAAAAAGTGAGAGCCATAGCAGAGCTACCGAGGCCAAAGAATGTCAAGGAAGTACAAGCTTTCATGGGGCATTGTGGGTATTACCGACGTTTCATCCACATGTATGCTGTCATCGCAAAGCCCATGTACGGACTCTTGACTAACTTTGAGTGGACTGATGAATGTGAGAATTCCTTCCAGGAGCTTAAACGAAGATTGTGTTCAGCACCAATCTTGACCACACCAGATTGGAATAAGCCATTCCATGTTCATGTTGATGCATCCAATTATGCTATTGGATGTGTGCTCGCACAACCTACTGGTGAAGGTAATATGGATCTTCCAATTGCCTATGCCAGTAGACAATTGAATGCGGCTGAACGGAATTACACCACCACAGAGCGAGAAGGATTAGGCATGGTGTATGCAGTTAAGAAATTTAGACACTATTTGCTTGCAAATAAGTTTAAATTTTTTACTGACCATCAGGCATTACTATATCTCGTAAATAAGCCATGCAATACAGGAAGATTAGTGAGATGGTTTCTCTTGTTAATGGAATATGATTTTGAAGTAGTGGTAAGGAAAGGTAGGACTCATTTGAGAGCTGATCATCTCTCTAGGCTCACATCGGGAGAAGCCCCACAAGGAGTATTAGATGACCTTCTTGATGCTTACTTGTTTAATTTGGAAGTTGTACCGCAGTGGGCTAAGCCATTGGTACCAGTATTGACATACGGGCCTAACCATCCTGTGGTAAACACACGGAACAGAGAGGTTGTAAAAGCCCAAAAATACCACATCATGGCAAGAAGCATGTACAAGCACACAGATCAAGGGATCTTGGCTTGTTGCGTAGAAGAGGATGAGTACGCTAAATGGTTGCAATTAGCACATGTAGGTGCGTTAGAGCAACACCATTCAAAGCAACAAACTTTACAGACTCTAAAGAGATTCGGAGTGCATTGGCCAACTATGGAAGCGGATGTCCAAAAGTTGTGCAAGGAATGCCCAATCTGTTGCACTAAACCACCGGTGGAACATGCCACTCTCTATCAAGTATCCATTGTGCCAGATTGGAGTGAACCTCTAGTATCATTCTTGAGGACAAACACATTCCCTCCAGACATGACTCTAGCTAGAAAAAGGAGTTTGGAACAAGAAGCCCAGGATTATTCACTCGTTGGTGATAATCTATACAAGCGCGGTAAGGATGGTTACCTGAGACTGTGTGTCCATGAAAGTGAGTATCTTAAGATCTTAGAAACTGCTCACCAAGGTGTAGCAGGAGGACACTTTGGACCAGATCGGGTGATCAAGGCAATATTGTTTGCGGGCTTCTGGTGGCCTACCCTTCACATGGATGCACATACCTATGTGAAACGGTGTGATGTCTGTCAGAGGACTCAGTATCCTATACGCAAAGATGAGATGCCACTGAAACCTATGATGGGTGGACGTGCATTCTCTAAGTGGGGAATAGACTTCGTAGGTCCTATTAATCCCCCAGCTAAGGGTTCTCATGCGGAATACATCATTGTGGCAACAGATTATCTCACCAAGTGGGTAGAGGTAAAAGCTACAACCAAGAACGATGCTCAAACAACTGCCAAATTCTTGTTTGAGAATGTATTCACGAGATATGGACTACCTATAGAGCTTGTAAGTGATAGAGGCACTCATTTCTTGAATGAAGTTATTGAAAATCTACTCCAAGAATTCTTGGTAATACACAAGAAGTCTGCCCCTTATCACCCTCAAACTAATGGTCAAGCTGAGAGCACTAATAAGATTTTATGCAATGTACTGACAAAATTAGTGAACACTAAACGCTCTAATTGGGACAAACAGCTACACCATGCTGTTTGGGCATACCGAGTGGCCTACAAAACGGTACTCCAAGCCACTCCCTTTCAGATGGTATTCGGTCAAAACGCTGTGTTACCCTTGGACTTCTTGATCCCTACATTGAGAGTAGCACGAGAGCACGAATGGACAGGTCATGAGCTCTCCTCTAGGATCTTTGACCTTGAACGATTAGGAGAAACAAGACTGAGAGCCGCTGCAGGGATATATGCAGCCAAGAAGAGACAGAAGGCATACTTTGATGCCCACGTGAAGGATAAAGGCTTGAAAGCAGGAGATCTAGTCTTAGTCTATACACTAAAACAACACGCGAGGAAGCTAGAAAAGAGAGGCTACGGACCTATGATCATCAATAGGATCTCCACGAGCGGAGCAGTACAATTGGCCACATTAGAGGGTGATGTTCTCCCAAATTATATTAGCGGTTGCAGAGTCAAGTTGTATCAGGAACCCCTCACGGAGGAAATGCTCAGTCGACTCAACACTGCTAAGAAACGCAAAGAGGAAGAAAAGCGAGTTCGAGAAGAAGCTCAAGCTGAAGCTTTAGAACGCATCAGAAGGATGAAATTACGAAGGCAAGGTAGAGATCAGCCTGGAGCGAATGACTATGCAGACCAAGGATTTCCTATGGCCATGTGTGAAGTTGCAGGAACAAGCTCGCATAGGATAATTGATAGACGTCCTTTCATAACCATAGATATAGGACAAGGAAAGAGTGCAAGGACCGTAAGAGCCTTGATTGACTCAGGTGCTGCCACTAGCGCTGTTAAGCTGTCTTACTGTCAAGAGTTACAGTTAACTGTCCATCCTGTGGAAGCATATCTCATAGGATTGGGAGGCGTGGAAACCCCTTGCATGGGCGAGGTGGAACTTCCCCTCTACATTCACGATGAGGCAATGACCGTTAAAGTACTAGTGTGTCAAGATGAGGATCTCACTGAACCCCTCGTCTTGGGTCAGGATTGGATCTATGACCAAGCAGTCAATCTAAACCTAAGAAGTGGACTTCTCCAGGTTTGGCTCAATCATAGTCGAGTTACAGTAGAATTAGACAATGGAGCACTCAAGGAACTAGGAAAGGCACAGACTCCTGGTCCTTCCAGGGGTACACATGAAGATGACCATACTGTTCTTGTTCAAAACCCTGTGTTGCAGAGGAATGACATTTGCAAAAAAGGAGTCAGGGATGCAACGGATCTCCCTTCTTTTCCAAAGGCCAGAAGGAGGCAGCAACCAAAGGCGGATCACAAGCAGAAGAAGCAGAGTACTACTTATGTCCGAGATCAAAAATATCTGCGCAGCGGAATGTCCCAGCAAATAAATCAGGTATGGGTGCGGAAAGGCGAACGACCGGGTGCACCACCGTCAACTACGCGGGCAAAAGCTCTTATTAGTAACCAACAACACGACACTAATAAGGAGTCTTTCAGAAATTCTTCTGCTAAAGTAAAATCTATTTGGGTGCCCAAGAAGTCGATGAAGGCAAGCCCACAATCTAGACAAATTTGGGTGCCTAAGGCTTGCTTGAGGGCACAAGTAGTTAAGCCAAGGCCGCAACCTATGCAGCATAACCCATCTACGAGTACCACCAGAATTCCCTCGTGCTCAACACTTAGGAACACACAAAGACCCATGAGTATGCATGTAATCACTTATAAGTGGGTCCCTAAAAGGCCCCATTCCCAAACAGCGACACCGACACAGCTCTCTGGAGTCTCTACGAAACCGAAAGCAAAGCCCATCCACTGCATTTGGCAGTCTAAGATCTGTAATAAACCCCCCGACCCCGATTTGTAAATTCACCCCACTTACTAACGACATTAGTCTCCTAGGAATACACAAACGCTAACTACACTCACTGTCTTCGTGCACTTACTAACCACTAACTCACCATCTACCTCATGTTAATGTTGTAACGGGGACAACAACGGATTTATTCTGTCCATTACGATGTTAACACATGATTCTATATTCTCACAGAATCAGAAGGCAAGAAGAAAAATGGCAGAAGCGACAGGTTCGGGCTCACAAGTAGGGATACTTACTGCAGGAATTGATGTGGATAGCCTACCCGTGGATGTGCCCCCGACTGAACGACCAGTGGAGATGCAACACCTCCAGCAACTCCCGGTGCCAGATCCACCTACAGGAATCACGAAAAGAGTTCATGCGAATTCTCATTGGTTCAATGGCATGCCCGGTCCATTAGGTGAGGCCAAGTATATCTGGGAGTCTAAATGCGAGTATGACAGATCATGGGTGCGATTCCAATTTTTCTCCAAGGAGTTCGAGACTTTACAGAACACCGAAGATCTCCAGACCATATGGCAACGAGCAGGATTGGCGGAATATTTTGAAGCCCCACTACCTAAACCCGATCTCCTCCGATGTTACTATTTGGTCTCCACATTACAAGCTAATGAAGATAAGGACCAACCCGGATCATTTGTTCTCCCCTCACTGCTGGGCAACAACGAGTTGAAGAGGTTTGAACTTACTGTGGAGCTGGTGAGTGATGCTTTAAATATGCATGGCACGCATGTACCCTCAGAAAAGGATGCTCTCGTTCCCACCAACATGAAGGACAGAAAACTCGTGAAGCTGAAAGACATGGCGGCACTCACCCCAAATGTGTCCATCCCTCTCCGAATGTGCATGCAACACTTCGCCTTCCCTGGTCAAGACCGATTCACGCAACCACACAAGAAGATCTGGTTTGCTCTCTACTTGGCGGAAGCAGGTGCGTTACCTATTAAGCTACCAGTGTGGATTATAGATCAGTTGTATGAAGCAAACAAACGGGCATCTAGGAAATTAGTGGTGAACGGATGCTGTGCACTCACACGCATCATTTACCGATGCTTGGCATATGATGTCCCCATTGAGCGTGCCTTAACTTGGGCACAATTACAAATGTTTAAAAGGCTCAAGACATCCACACATCAGTCCAAGCGCATGAGGGGCGCGATCCCGTGTGTCCAGACAAGGGAAGTCCTGACTACTCTTGAGGCATCACCGTTAAGAGAGGGCACTGTACCTCCCTTTACCATTAGGATACCCAGGTCGGAATCTGACACTACGACACAACCTACCCCATCGGCTCCTCCTGTTACACCTCAATTCGAATTTGCTGCCACTGGAGAGGCTGAAGGACTGGACCCCCAGGATTTCGAAGCATTCCTACAAAGCACACAATTCTCTGATGTGGAGTTTTATTCAGAGGCAGAGGAGCAGGGCACATCCTCACGAAGAAGAAGAAAGTCTACAGACGGTAGACATGTCCATTGGAGTGACACTCAGGAAAGTCAACAACACGGACACCCGGAAGAAGAAGAAGCGTATGAAGAAGAGACCACTGAAGCCCCAGCATATACAGCAGAACTCCAAAGGCTGTATCAGATTATGGAAAGAGTACGATCGCAGCAATTACTCACTGAACAGAGCAGCAGAGTACTTATGACTCAGTTGTTGGAAGAAGCGGGAGTTGACTCAGAGTACAGGGAAGGTCTCTTATTGATGGCAGAAACATATGGAGTTGTAGAAGCTGTGCGCACTGCCATTCAGAGGCCTTCAGTTCAATATGACCCACGAAGGTTCCAGACACGACCTCGCTCAGGTAAAAATATACAAATTCCCGTTACAGTTGCAGAAGAGCCGACTACTACACCTGAAACTATCAGAACAACCTCCCAGACAGCTAGCCAACAGCACCCAGCCACCCATGAGGAGTCCACCGAACCACTACCACCTACTCCCCCACCATCACCTCCTAGAAAAGAAACAGTAGAAACCACATCAACTACTCAACCCACCGACCCCATCTTCATCTTCCGTACTCCGATCTCCAGTGCCACCCTATTCTCTACCACTGATAATCCTATCTTCGAAGACAACCCCAACACTACACAATCCGCCGAACCCCTCCTAGACCCTGCCCTAGGGCAACCATCCCCAACGCCCTCAGCCACGGGTCATCCTGACCCTAGATCCACATTCATGGGCTTCCCTGCTACCACGCAACCCTTTCAGCCCTCCTCAAATTTACGACCCCAACCCCCGATATCCCTCTCTCCATTTCTACAATCCCTCCAGGACATCTTTGCTAGGGCTTTTCAACCAGGCCCTCAACCATTCCCTGTCTTTTCAGCTCCCCACCCCACTTCACATCTATTCACCACTTCCACACACACACCACCTACCATACCAGTGTATATGGCAGGCCCCACACTAACACCCACTCCTGAAGGGATGGACATTTCACCACCCATGGCACCTCCACCCACGGTTTCACCTCCTCCCATTCCCCCTCCACCAATTTCACCCACACACACAACTTTCGTAGACACATCATTCACTTTCTCCCTTCCCCAATTCCCTTCCCATGCATCTTCCACGGTAAACACCCCCCACTCATCTATAGGTAATGCATTGGACACCATGTTGGCTTGTATATCAAATTTAAGAACAGATTACATTCAGCTCCAGCAACAAAACGCACGCCTGCAAGAGCACTCAGCGACACTACAGCTCCGCCTTGCGGTACTAGAAGAGGAGAACGCTCGCCTCCACACACAGTTCCAAACCCTCCAAGACGCCCATAATATATTGGAGGTACAGCTACAGAACGTAGATCAGGAAGCAGTGCAGGTGGTAGAGGGTCACCTACGAACACAGCTGGAACGCAACTCAAAACTTCAGCGAAATATGGCGCTACTTAAACGCCATCTTGCGGCTGCTCAGGAAGAGAACAGACGTCTGCAAATACAAAATCAAGAGAACCTGGAGGCAGCTATTGAGAGCACACCGGGGGCACCCATCAGCCCATCCAAGTTTCAAGCAGTGACCCCCGATAATATCAAGATTATATTGGAAGATTATGCCATGCTGCTCGAAGCACATGATAAGCTATCGGAGGAGCTAGGACAACTGAAGCAGGAACACCAACAAGGCCCAACAGCTGCCCCTCCAACCACCCCCTCTGCGGCTTCGCTTCTCTCCGACGCAGAGGCCATAAAAGATCTCCAGAAATAGGTAACTGAATTGCAAACACGCCTACTACAATATGAGAGGCCATCTTCCCCTCCGGAGGCTCCCACGGACGAAGAAGTTGTGCAAATTCCTGTGGAACAAACGTTTGATGAAGAATATGATCCGCAACCATTCCCAGGAGGCCAACAAACAGAAGAAGCGCAGGACACGTTCGAGGCACCACGGCCGCCATGGTTACGACAAGTGGAGGAAATAGGGACCTCACATGAAGAGCGCACCGTAGTGCAAAATCAGGCTATGAGGGTCATAGAGGAGACTGTTTTACAATCAGATTACTTCAAGAACTTGTCATCGAGACGCCTGATTCTCTCATCGGAACTCCAGTACAGGCCATATTATATTATCTTGGCTGATTATAATGCAGAAATACAAAGAGTCACGGGTCAGATTCCTACTTTTGCGACCCAATTTCAACCCGAAGACCTTCCTCCAGAGGTGCGAAAAGGCAAGATTCGTCAACCAACATGGCGGCAGAAACTTTTAGAGACTTATCCAGAAATGCTACGCACATGGAACAACGCGCCGTTGCACCTCCTGTACAACCCATGCTACGGTCTAGTCCCCCGCCGCAGGTCGTGGAAGGCATTTAATATCAAGGTACAGAACAATGCGCAATGCAAGGAATGGCTGAACTACCCGTACATCGCACCACCACAAGGACCACCATCGGTAGCATATATGATGGGGACCATTCGCCACTGGATGCCGCGCTTGAAGCCCATGCAAGATGTAGCAGCGCAAATGATGCTTAAAATCTTAGATATGATGCAAGTAGTGTTGAAGACCTTTAGAAATGCAGCCGCACCACAGGTACGTCTTCCGGGGTTTAGCAATGGAAATTACGACTTGGTGTATGACATGAGCACCACCCCCAGTATCCGTGTGGCTTACGCTTGGCATGCACGCATCAAGTACCTCCCCGCCTGCTACAAACAGACCTTCGAAGAAATGTTCAGATCAGGTTTCTGGGAGTACCACTCGGAGATTTTCGCACCAAAGCCGACACATCTGCTTCAATTGTTTGCTTGTGAACAAGCAATGTATTCAGAGTACTACACCACCCCGCAACCAGAAACCCCCGGTGCAATAAATTGGGAGGCATTGGAAGCCGATCTAGCAAGAGGCTTAAGGATAGGAGAACATGAACTGGCCACCAATGTCATCCAATATTACATCGACCACCCGCGCGAACAAAGGTCTGTCAGGGGCGACAGACGCTAGGAAGGGGGGAGTGTTGGCATACAAAGCAACAAAGGATTCATGCACAATACGGCAACAAGGCCAGATCATTTTTTCCCATAGATTATGTACAACCCAAGTGATTTTAATCACTACACAAACATTGTAAATCCCGTTTTTGGTAGATTAGACTCCATTTTGTGCAAGCCGAGGAGTCCTCGAGCTTGAGGAGTATTAGAAGTACCATCGTACCAAATTTCATAATTTTTAGACTTCGTTTGAGCCCTCAAATAAGCCCTGGAACCTAATTTTTAACTAGGCCGGACACTAGGTCTGGACAGGGCCAAAAGCTAGTCAAAAACTATAAAAAGAGCTAGAGAGCTCATTTTTGAGGGTAGATTGTAATAGAAACGAACTTGTAAGAGCTTATGAAAGTAATCTAAAGAACTCCATTGATTCTCTCTCTTTGTCTTGCCGTGTGTGCACGTGTGTGTGTATGTGTGTGCATGCTTGTGTGCTTCTCACTCACGCACTTGTGCCGCCACTTGCTCGAGGTCTTCATACCATCCTCACGTCTTCCCGGATTGACATTAAAGGAGGTGCTAATCATCATTGAGCTACATTGGCATATGTGCCCATGCAAGATAACATTGCAAACATTTTCACAAAGGCTCTACCTAGGGAGAAGCTTGAAGCTTTTCGCAAAGCTTTGGGCTTACTTCCTTTTGTGGATTGATTCCACATAGCTTGGCACTTCCTTATGCATGAGTACCAGCTCCTTGTTCACCGCATCACTCCCAGGGGGGATTTTTTTATATTTAGGTAATGATGTGTGTGAACGCAGTAGGACCACCATGCCACTTTTTTTCCCTCTTGAGGAGGTTTTTTCCCATGGCTTGTATATATGCCTATAGCCCTAACGGGTAACTTATCTTTGTACATTCTAGTGGTAATACATTGAGTATTGTGTGTTGTGCTCCAAGCTTCTCCTTCTTGCTTGTGTTGTGTGCATGCTAGTACTTTGTCTTCCTTGATCATTAAATTCCTTTCTCACGTGTAGCCAATGGCACCAACAGTGACTTGGATGACAACATGTCAAGGTTTGTGCCTTGATTTCCACTTTAGTCATCATTCTTGGAGAAAGATGCTAGTGGGTGCTTGCTTTGATCACACAACAACAAAAGAAATTTTGCTTCGAATAGCTATGATGCTAGTGAAGTGGTGCAATGGTGATGCACAATGGTGCATTCTTCTTTTACGAGAGCTCTTCAACAATACCCTTGTGGTAGAAGACTGACCTCCAATGGCAAGCATGCTACTCCACACAAACCTACAAAAAATAAAGAACTATATTGTACACAAAGAGCATGTATCATATTTCCAAGGTTTCACGAATGCAGTTGAACTTAGACTCTATGGCTTACCAGGACACTATATGTTTTTATTACAAAGCATATACAAAATGTCCAACTTCTGTTTGGCCTTTCACATGGACACCAATGATAACATGCTAATCTTGTTCAGAATGAAGAATGGGCATAGTTGATATAATTAGGTAATGATGTGTGTGAACACACTAGGAACTGGGGCATTTTTTTTCCTCTTTAGGAGGTTTTTTTTAATCCTAGCTTGTATATACACCTATCACCCTAATGGGTTACTGATCTTTGTACATTCTAGTGGTAATACATTCAGTATTGAGTGTTGTGCTCCAAGCTTCTTCTTTGTCCTTGTGTTGTTTGTGTCCATCTAAGGTGACTTCACATCCTCCAATTTGAGCGAGGCCTCTACCATATTACACAACAAGGGCGACTATACCTCCTGAAGGCATGCTCTAACCCTTTAGATCCTTGTGGAGGTGACACCATATGCTTGATGAGGGTGACTTCTAAAGAGTGCAACAAGGGCAACTATACCTCTTGGAGGCGAGATCTAGCCCATATCACTCCATTGAAGGCAACTCCCTATCAAATGCCTCCTAAGGCGACTCCACTAAGAGTTATCCCAAGGCAAACTACCTCTCACCTTGAAGGTATTTTTGGGCACTTGCTCTGCTAGGGCGAATCACCTCTCATGGGTACTTGGGCTTCAATGGGCAACTTAATGCATATAGGGACTTGATGTCTTGAGGTGTTTATGCAACGTCATTCATTTGGGCACCAAGGAAGGCAAGGATTTGGAGCATCTAGGGCCATATTCTCAAGGGCATGTACTTAGATTAAGGTAATGATTCAAAGGGGAAGGCTACACTATGAAGGCATCATTTCACTCTAAGGTTTTAAGTGGGAAACTATCAAGCTATGGAATTGTTTACTCTCTGAAAGATATTACACTGATTGTAAGGAGAAGATCATCCAGACTACTCCTCTTGGCCTTTGGAGTCTATATAAGAAGAGCCTTGGCATTCATTTACCCCATCTATCTTTGAACCATGGGAGAGTGAGCACATGAATGAAGGTGATTCTATGGACAATTTTCTAACAAAGATCAAAGACTTGAAGAAATCTGATGATGAGGTTATACCAGATAGCTCACTTGTGCAGACTGTTCTGAATGGTCCTCCTGATTCATATCGGACTTTTTCTTCTACTCTTTGGTTGATGATGAAAGGCAATCCAAATGCCTTATCATTTGAGGAGTTAGTCTTTGTCATGTTGCAGGAAGATCAGTCCAGGCAAAACAGATCCATTATGTGTGTTGCAGATCAAGCTTTCCTCGCTAGTCAAAAGGGCAAAGGAAAATGGAGCTCTTCAACTAGTAAGTAGAAATATGCTAATTCTGCACAATCAAAGATGGAAGAAAAAGATGAAAAGAAATAAGAAAAGCAGAAATTGTTTTGCAAGTACTATAAAGGAAGTGATCATATCATAAAGAACTGTCCAAAATTGGCTGCTAAAGAGGCTGGAATGGTTGTTGCCGAGGCATCTACACCAAAAACAGAGTCTGCTAATCTTGTGCAGGAAGAAGAATGGGCACTTACTACTGTTTGTAGTTTTGACCCATCTTCTCATGAGCAGTGCATGTCTGCAGTAGACTCAGATGTTTGGTACTTTGAGAATGGGGTAACCAAACCTATTACCTCACAACGTAGTTTCTTCTCTTCACTCGAGCCTGCCCCTACAGGGAATATTGTTACATGCACCAATAACTCCTCTTATCTTGTTATGGGAGTTGGTAAGATCATTTTGACTACTGCTGATGGTAGTTCTTTCACTTTGTGAGATGCTTTGTTTGTGCCAGGGATCAAGAAAAATCTGTTATCAGTTTTTGCATTAGCCAAGATTGGCTTGGATGTGAAATTTGTTGATGACACATGTACAGTTCATGATCTGTCAAATGGCGATGTGATTGTTGCTTCTGGCATTTTATGTCATGGGTTGTATAAGCTCATATACTATGAAAGATCTGTAAATGATTCGGCATGTGCAATACATGATTCTCAGGCTATGTCAGATGCAAAGCTTTCGCATGCACGCTTTGGTCATCTGGATTTTGCTAGGTTGCAACATCTATAGAAATCTGAAATGGTGTCCTCTTTGCCCAAACTCAAGGCACCCGGAAAACATGTTTGTGAAGGCTGTATTTTGGGATGAATGCAGCATTCCTCCTTTCCAAAAGATGGTTCAGTTCAGGCTACTCAAAAATTGTAGCTTGTACATAGTGATGTTTGTGGTCCTATGCAGACACCTTCTTTTGGAAATGATCTTTACTTTGTGACTTTCATCGATGATTTTTCTAGGCATGCATGGGTATATCTATTGAAGGCAAAGTCCGAAGTGTTCATGTGCTTCAAATAGTTTTTCGTTTTGGCTGAAAATCTATCAGCATGTAAAATGGGCACCCTCTGTTCTGATCGAGGGGGGGAATATATGTCTTCTGATTTTAATGCATTTTTGGATGAACGTGGGATCAAACACCAGTGTACAGTGTCGTATACACCTCAACAGAATGGAGTTACTGAACGCAAGAATAGGTCACTCATGGAGATGGCGAGGTGTATGGTCAAGAGTCAGGCTTTACCACATAGTTTTGGCTTGAGGTTTTCATGTGTGCAACATATGTACTTAACAGGTGTCCTACTAAAGCGCTACAATCTATCACTCCATATGAGCTTGGCATGATTGCAAGCCATATGTTGCTCATCTATGAGTTTTTGGTTGTTTGGCCTATTCATTAGTGCCTGAACAACATCGCAGAAAATTAGATGATAAAGCAGTAAAATGTATTCTTGTTGGGTACAGTTCTGAAAGCAAAGGCTATCGTCTGTATCATCAACAGACTAAACGCATTCTGGTTAGCCGTGATGTTGTTTTTGTGGAAGATGCTATTCATCCATTGCTTTCATGTACTAAGGAGACATATGTTAGCTCCAAAGACATGTATGATACTTTGCTGTCTCTTTGTACAAGTGGATAGTCTAGTGTTGGTCTTGATGAGGCAACTTCTCAGCCTAGGCAAGTTTCATGTGATGATGCAGATCTCCCATTTCTGATGCAAATTTACATGATGCACTTGTTGATGAGAGAGCTTACATTGAGGAGGCAAAAATTATTCCAAAATGGCTGGTGCAGACTTTGCATGATAGCAAATTAGATGCACCTCTCTCATATCATACTCGATTAGACTCGCATAGTGCGTCTTTTGCATCAGATTGCTATGCTATGGCTGCATCTAGTCTTGTGATGAGAATGAACATGTTTCATGTGACGAAGCACAAAATTCAGAAAATTGGATGGCTGCTATGCAGTTTGAATATGATGCTATAATGAAGAACCGTACTTGGTCTTTATGTGACTTGCCTCCTGGCAAGAAGGTCATCGGCACTAAGTGGATTTACAAGCTGAAGCATAAGCCTAATGGAACAGTTGACAGGTATAAGGCTAAGCTTGTTGCAAAAGGTTATGCATAGGAAAGAGGCATTGATTTTGATGAGATCTTTGCACCTACATGCTGTATGACTACTGTTCGGAGCATTTGTGCACTTGCAGCCCATCATGGTTGGAAGGTACATCAGTTGGACATTAAAATAGCATTTCTGAATGGTGACTTGCATGAAGAAGTGTATGTTTTTCAGCCCCGTGGCTTTGTGCATAAAGGGCATGAAAATGAGGTGTGCAGGTTAAAGAAGGCATTATATGGTTTAAAGCAAGCACCACTTGCTTGGTATGAGAAGATACATGCCTATATTATTGCACATGGTTTTGACAACAGTCCAACTGAAAGCACCTTACATTTTAAGCGTGCTAATGATGTGCTTCTGATCATTGTTGTCTATGTTGATACATGCTGCTCACTAGTCCTATTGAGAAGCATATTGCTGATTTGAAGGCTGATTTGCATGCCTCATTTGAGATGTCTGATTTGGGCCATTTGCATCACTATTTAGGCATTGAGTTTATGCAAGTTGATGGTGGAATGGCTTTGTGTCAAATGAAATATATTGACACATTATTACAACGTTTTGGCCATGAAGACTGTAACCCTATTGCCACTCTTATGGAGACAGGTTTACAATTGAGTCTTCATGATGTTGGAGATGCATTTGATGTTGTCCTCTATCAATAGGCTATTGGATGCCTGATTTACTTATGCATTACTCAACCAGATATTCACCTTGTTATCTCACAGATGAGCAGGTTTATGCATTGCCCAGGTGTCAAGCATTGGCAGGCAGTTAAGCGCATCTTTTGCTACTTGAGTGGTACTCAGCTACTTGGGTTGGATCAGTCTTTTGCCACCACCATCTTCACTGACAGTCAGAGCGCATTGCGAGGAACCTTGTGTTCCATGCTCGCACTAAGCACATTGAGGTGCATTATCATTATGTCAAGGAGAGGTTCTCTGCTAGGGAGATTACCTTGGCATATGTGCCCACTCAGGAGAACATTGCAGACCTTTTCACGAAGGCTCTGCCTAGGGAGACGTTTGAATCTTTCCACAAAGCTTTGGGCTTACTTCCTTTTGTGGAGTGATTTCCACATAGCTTGGCACTTCCTTATACATGAGTGCCAGCTACTTGTTCACCGCATCACTCCCAAGGGGGATTTGTTGATATATTTAGGTAGTGATGTGTGTGAACACTCTAGGGCCATCGGGGCACTTTTTTCCCTCGTTAGGAGGTTTTTTTCCCCTAGCTTGTATATATGCCTATTGCCCTAATGGGCTACTTATCTTTGTACATTATAGTGGTAATACATTCAGTATTGTGTGTTGCGCTCCAAGCTTCTTCTTCTTCCTTATGTTGTTCATGATATTCCGCAGACGTCTAACTCCAACACATGTGAGTGTGATTGATGAAAGAACTTGGAGAAGCGTGTAGGAGGTAGAAAAGTGAGTTGGAAAGTGACAAAGTTCAGTCCAGCCAACTAGCACAGGACATTAAAGCCCTTGAGCTTATGGAGACTCAAATAGAAATTATAGGCATGTGATAAGTGTAATAAAATACACTATTTGATTTGGGGCATCAAGGAGAAAGATTCAATACAAAACAGATAGGTTTGTGCATTGACTAGCTCAAAAAACTTGCTATCTTGGGATGAAACAATAAACTTCAAATGCGCATAGCAGCGAGCATGATTACAATTGGAAAAACTCCTTTTGGAGGAATGATACACGTAGGGTGTTGAAGAAGATGATGTAGAGAAATGCAGAAGCAAGACAATGATGGCCACAAGTGTATGTATATTGCTTCCATGTAATGTACAAGCGATTTGAAGTCTTTATATAGACTCTTGAAGTGCTCCATGACTTCAACAAGTGGATTTTGAATTCAAATGAAGGCGGGATTAGTTGTTGAAAGGAATCAATTCACTTTCCTACAATCTAGGAAAAGTGAAAATCTAATTTGATCTCCTTTTAGGTGATTGATTGATTCATTGATTTCCAAGCTCAACCACCTCAAAATCATGGAATTTGAGCTCTCTTTTTCTCCTTTTACATGTGTAAAGCTCTAGGCTTTTATAATGCTAAATACTCCATTAAAAAATCATTTAAAAAAATACAATAAATTAGCATAGGTGAAAGAACTCCCCAATGGATATTTTTTTATGTAATCCAAATGATAGTTTTTTGATGCAGATCAAATCCACCTCAAGCTCTAAGCTTGATGTTTCAACAAATCCCCCTCAAGCTAAAGTATGCTTGATTCTTCATTCTCTAATAGGTTGATTACTTACCATTGATTCAAATATGCAAAGCTTTATTCCATCAAGTACCTTCATCATCATATCTATTACTTGCTTTTCAATTGGACCAAAAGAAATGTCAATCTCCTTTGCCATGAGCTTCTCCTTCATGAAGTGTTAATGAACCTCTATGTGTTTGGTTCTTGCATGGAAAATAGGTTTTGTTGCTAGATGCATGGAACTTACATTATCTCCAAATATGTGAGGTTTTGAACTCACAAGTCCCAAATCTATATACAATGCTTTTAACCATATTGCCGCTTGAGTTGTTATTGACAAACTTCTATACTCTTTATTAGTTGAGGATAAAGCAATTGCTGGTTGATTCTTGGAACTCCATGACACTAGTGTACAACTTGCAAATGCTAAGTAACCAGTGGTACTTCTTCTATCATCCTTAGCTCCTGCCCAATCTACATCTGGATAGATTTTTATATCCAAATTTGGAGAGTAAGGATAGGATATACCTTCATTGATTGTACCTTTGAGGTACAAAGTTGGCTTGGGAAGTCTCCTCTTCATCTTCTTCCTTTTTCTTGCCTTTCAGATTCATGTCCTTCTTATGTGCATATAGAGCACTAGTTGAATTACCATGATAGGAGTTACCTTCCTTTATGCTATTGTTGGCCTCTTGATTGAAGAGGTGTCCAAGAAAGATGTTGAAGTTTGGAGTTTGCATGTCTATGATGAGATCATAAGCCGTGGTGAAGGATTGTCATTGCTTATCATTTCTAATCCCATTGAGAATCTACCTCATGATAGCCAATTCTTCAATGAGCTCTCCAATGGATACCAATTGATCAGTAACCTCTTTGAACTTTGCAACAAACTTTGTGATGGTTTTTTTAGGTTTCTTCTTCATTTGTTTAAACTCATTCCAAAGATGATTCCTTCTTTCTTTGGTGCCAACAGAAAAGAAAGTCTCTAGGGCATCCCAAGTCTCTTGAGACATCTTGCATCCTCTAATATGTGGTAATAGAAAGTTATAGATAGAGTTTAGTATGTATGAGTTGCTTGAGAATCCCTTGCACACCAAAGTAGGAGCTTATCTGTCACCTCTTGTGTAGGTCCTTCTTTCGAACTTGGAATAGGCATAGCTCACCTTCTACAATTCCATAAAGATTTCTACCTTGCAAATAGACCTCCATTCTGATTTGCCAAGCTTCATAGTTGTGTCAATCAAGATTCTAAATCATTGAGGTAAATCCATCACCCATCTTGATCTAGCTCTGATACCACTTAAAAAACTTGGAGAAGCTTATAGGAGGTAGAAAAGTGAGTTGCAAAGCGATGAAGTTCAATCCAGCCAACCAGCATAGGACCAGCCCTTGAGCTTATGGAGATTCGAATGGATCTTATAGGCATGTGATAAGTGCAATAAAATACACTACATTCTTTGGAGCATCAAGGAGAAAGAGTTGATACAAAACAGATAGGTTTGTGAATTGAGTAGCTCAAGAAACTTGTTATCTTTGGATGAAACAATCAACTTCAAATGCTCATAGTAGCCAACATGATTACAATTGGAAAAAATCCTTTTGCAAGAATGATACAAATAGGGTTGAGTGTATATAATGCACAAGAGTACAAGAAATAAGCAAAATATGCTTTTGGAATGTGTTGATATATTTAGGTAGTGATGTGTGTGAACACTCTAGGATTGTCGGGGCACTTTTTTCCCTCGTTAGGAGGCTTTTTCCCCCGGGCTCGTATATACACCTATTGTCCTAATGGGCTACTTATCTTTGTACATTCTAGTGGTAATACATTCAGTATTATGTGTTTTGCTCCAAGCTTCTTCTTCTTCCTTGTGTTGTTTGTGTGCTTCCATAGACGTCTAACTCCAACAATTGGTATCACAGCAGGTCGCCGCTTCATCTAGGGTGTCATTGACACCCCTCTGGTCAAAGTCTTAGAATCGCACAAAATTTAGTACATATACTCAAGGTGATTAGGAGATCAAAGCAGCTTTGCTTTGTAGTGCCAAAATTGTGATCTGAGCTCGTTTTGACCTCCGAATACACTATCCTAGCGCTTATGTAGGCTATTTTGTCTTTTTGTGGCAAAGACATATACCAATCTCGGTTCACTAGTATAAACATCTCAAAGTCTGCTACAGGTTTAGCAAAACTTGTCAGGGTACTTCTGTTCAACTTTTTTAGATACAGTCATTTTTCTGCATCAGGTTATTTTAGGCAGTGGCCATGGCTGAAAGCGGTGATGTATTCTGTATATTGGCTATTGAGGATAAGTTGGATGGTACCAATTACCCATTGTGGGCTTAAATGATGCGACGTGTATTGGTTGCAAAGGACTATGGAACATTGTGCAGGGTGTTGAAAAATGTCCTATTACACCTGCGAATACAAGTACTACAAATACAATACTGAAGCTGATGTAGATGGTTTTGAAGATGGTGATATGTTGCAGATTCCTGTTCGTGCTGTTGTTTCTGTTGCATCTACTATAGATCAAATTCTTTGCGATGGCAGAGATGCTCAGGCACATGCATTGATAGCTTTGTCTGTCAAATGTGCCATTATTCCTCACATTTACTCTTGTAGAACAACTAAGGATGCTTGGGATCACTACAAGAAAAAGGGGGGCGTAGCGACGCCCCCGAATCGGGAAAAAAACGAAAACCGTCGCTTATGCGACAAAACCGTCGCATAAGCGACGGTAAAAATTTCGGATTTTTTTTTTTGGCCGAGCATCGTCGCATAAGCGACGCTAAACCAGAAGCGTCGCTAGTAGCGTCGCAGGTTAGCGACGCACTTATCGACGATGGCAAACTGCAGAGCGTCGCATATGCGACGCTCTGGAATGTAAAAAAAAAAATTCAATTCTCCCGGCACATTTGTGCCGGGCCTTGAACGCGAGGAAGAATACAGACCGAGAGAGAGAGAGAGACATACAGCGCGCGAGAGGGAGAGAGAGAAGCGAGACATACACAAGGTATGCGCACACACACACTCACACACACACATATACACGCATAGACACACACACACACACATACGCAGACACACACACACATACACACAAATACACACATAGACACACATACACAAGACGCGCACACACATACACACACATAGACGCTCACACACATACACACACATATACACTCACAGACACATACACACATAATGATGCATCCACACACATACACATGCATACACACATAGACACACATATACACACACACACACATATGCATACACACACACATAGAGAGACATACACACACATACACATACATGCATACACATACACACATAAACACATACACACACATAGACACATACACACATAAACACATACACACTCATAGGTACACACACATACACATAGACACACACACATATAGTATATACACACACATGCACACATAGACACATACACACATACACATGCATACACACACATACACATGCATACACACATACAGACACATATACACACACATACACACACATATATGCATACACACGTGACACACATAGAGAGACATACACACATAAACACATACATGCATACATTTGCATACATAATGCATATGCATATGCATATAATGTACATACATACTTACATGCATACATAATGCACATGCATAGATACATACACACACAGATACATACACACATAGACACATACACACACATGAACACATACATACTCATAGATACACACACATACACACACAAACACACATACACATAGACGCGCACACACATACACACACATAGACGCTCACACACATACACACACATATACACTCACAGACACATACACACATAATGATGCATCCACACACATACACATGCATACACACATAGACACACATATACACACACACATATGCATACACACACACATAGAGAGACATACACACACATACACATACATGCATACACATACACACATAAACACATACACACACATAGACACATACACACATAAACACATACACACTCATAGGTACACACACATACACATAGACACACACACATATAGTATATACACACACATGCACACATAGACACATACACACATACACATGCATACACACATACACATAGACACACACACATACACACATACACATAGACACACACACATACACACACATACACACATAATGATGCATACAAACACATACACATGCATACACACATACAGACATGTACACACACATACACACATAATGATGCATACACACACATACACATGCATACACACATACAGACACATGTACACACACATTCACACACACATTCACACACATTCACACACATATACATACATGCATACATATTGCATATGCATATGCATACATACATACTTACATGCATATGCATACACACACATATGCATACATACATACTTACATGCATATGCATACACATGCATATGCATACACATGCATATGCATACACATGCATATGCATATGCATACATAATGCATATGCATATGCATACATAATGCATATGCATATGCATACATAATGCATATGCATATGCATACATAATGCATATGCATATGCATACATAATGCATATGCATATGCATACATAATGCATATGCATATGCATACATAATGCATATGCATATGCATACATAATGCATATGCATATGCATACATAATGCATATGCATACATAATGCATATGCATATGCATACATAATGCATATGCATATGCATACATAATGCATATGCATATGCATACATATGCATATGCATACATAATGCATATGCATATGCATACATACATACTTATATGCATACATAATGCACATGCTTACATACACTGTCATAATGTATACACACACACATACACACATAGACACATACACACATAATTATGCATACACACACATACATATGCATACACACACATATGCATACATACATGCATACACATACACACACATAGATACATACATACACACTCATAGACACACACACATACACATAGACACACACACATATACACACACATACACACATAGACACATGCACACGTAATGATGCATACACACATACACATGCATACATAGACACACATAATAATGCATACACACACATACATATGCATACACACACATGCATACAAACATATACACACATATACACACACACATGCATACACACATATACACACACATATACACATATACACATATACACATATACACATACACATGCATACACACACACATACAAACACATATACACACACACATACACACATAGATACATACACACGTAATGATGCATACACACATACACATGCATACATAGACACACATAATAAAGCATACACACACATACATATGCATACACATACATATGCATACATACATGCATACACATACACACTTAGACACATAGACACACATAGATACATACATACATATAAACACATACACACTCATAAACACACACACATACACATAGACACACACACATATACACACACATACACACATAGACACATGCACATGCAATGATGCATACACACGTACAAATGCATACATAGACACACATAATGATGCATACACACACATACATATGCATACACACACATGCATACATACATGCATACACATACACACATAGATACATACACACACGTAGATACATACATATACATAAACACATACACACTCATAGACACACACACATACACATAGACAACACACACATATACCTACACACATACACACAGATGCATACACACACATACACATGCATGCACACACATACACATGCATACACACACATACACGTATATATATATTGATTTCTAACCATTTTGTTTTATATGTTAGGTATTATGGATCCCAGTAAAGAGAGAAAGGCGAAACTCACTCTCATAAAAAGTCTTATGAGAGCAAGAGTTCCGTCAGATACTCTAGGGGCCATAATGCGGGACTACGCAGACATGTCCGATGAGGAGCTGGATTATACGATCCAGATGCTTACGCGATCAGACGAGGGCTCTTCTGCGGATCCACATGCAGGAAGAGAGCTATCTGCTCATAGGTATGTTTTTTTTCATAATTTTTTTTAATGATATTATAGCACATATTTTTATTTATTTCTATCTATCTATATTTAGGACACCTATACCACCTCCAGCACGTGATAGCAGAGCAGAGTTGCCTATGAGGACATGCATAGGCACCTTAGGACTAGAGTGCGACATAGAGCCGGAGGGGAACATTGTGTACATAGGGAATGGATTGGAGTTCAAGAGAAGAATGCGGGCACTATGCGACTCTTACCTGCGCTTTATCCACTTACCATGGAAGTAAGTAAAAGTTTTACATATAAATTGAAATGTATATCTTATGTTTTATTTACATTATGTTTTTTATTTTTGTAGTGAGCATGATGAGAGGGATAAAAAGTACGTGCTTAGTTCACTTGAGACAGAGTTTGGGACAGGATGGTCCCTTAAGTGGTGTTTAAAAGAGATGCGGACACTTATGGCTCATCGTCGCGACAATGCACGGTATGTATGTATATGAGAGAGAGAGAGAGAGAGCTATGTATGTATGTACGTATGTATGTATCTATATATGCATCTATGTATGTATGATGTCATTCCTAAAATCTATTACTCTATGTTTACTGAAAGGCATGTATATTAACTTATATATGTATCTAATATACATGTTTCTATTTTTGTAGTATGTATGTATGCATGTGTATCATGTATGTATACATCTATGTATCTCGACAAAATTGAAGCTGCATATTTACAAATCATGATTATCTAGAGATTAGAATCTGAATTCTGAAGTGTGTGATAACTGAAATCTGAAATCTGAATGTTCAGCTGCATATTTATATATTTTATGAATCTGAATTTTGAAGTGTGTGAACTGAAATCTGAAATCTGAATGTTCAGCTGCATATTTATATATTTTATGAATCTGAATTCTGAAGTGTGTGAACTGAAATCTGAAATCTGAATGTTCAGCTGCATATTTATATATTTTATGGCTGTTTTTTGTTATATTATATTATATATTATTATTATTATATATATATATATTATTTTCAGATTTTTTTAATACTTTTTTTCTCACACGTATGATATCACGTATGGTATTTTTTTTGAAATTCCATACTTTTTTCATACTTCCATACCCGTATGCGTTGGAAGTATGTTTCACGTATGGAAAAACTATGTATGTATGTATGTATGTATCTATATATATATATATATATATATATATATATATATATATATATATATATATATATATATCTAAAATAAAAATGTATATACATATACATATAAAACCTTTTAGCCATATGTTTGAAGTATATATACACCTCCGACGTCCTACTAGAGAGATGTCTCTCCTCCCAACCTTATGCCTCTATATATAGCTACTCGAATCAACGAGGATCATGATTCATAATATATGTAAAGATATATACACATCATGTAGATAGGATACATAAATATAAAATGGAGTAGATATATTATGCTTCACACATACATGCCTAAATGCACACATAAATATATATATACATACTAACATATTTACATGTACATATTTACACATACATGTACATGCCTACATGCACACATAAACATATATATACATGCATACATATTTACATGTACATATTTACACATAGACACATATACATATATACATGTACACAATTATAAACACTTGCATATATTACGTACATGAATACATGTATACATATATCACACACATGCAAACACATAAATATACATGAAATACATATATATGCATACTAATATATGTATACATATAATACACATGAATACACACACATATGCATACATACATGATAAAAATTTACTCCTCGAAGATAAAGCTATATATAAAATAATTAGGCATACCCCCGAGCTTCATGTTCTAACTTAGAAGAACATGATTTCATCTCTCTAGTAGGATTCATCGTTATTCAAGTTAATAAAAAAAACCTATTATATATATCCATTCAGAAGCTTCAAGTTACTATCTAATCTGCTCATATGTTTTCATTATTGCCATCATTTTGGTAAGACATCAATATAGTCTCATCTTCATTATCCTTATTGATTTCATTTATTTCTTCTATTGTTAAATCCATGTTCTCATGAATCACATCATCTATTGGTGGATTAATATCTATTTCTGGTAATTCCTCTTCCTCATCAGTAGAATCAGCATGTAGAGAATTATCCTCTTCATCAAAAAGATTAGTATCATTATCACGTATAATGAGTCTAATTTCTATTCCAGATGTTGATGTATCAGTATCTGATGCTGAATCATCAAGAGGACTTTCTTCAATCTCTCTAACAATAAACTGTTCAAACAATGACCTACCTCTAGGTTGCACATGAATGACTTGCCACCAAGGATGAGCATCTGGGTTTTTATAAAAAAATGCTTGTTCAATATGCCTAGGAAGAATATATGGTTCTTTAGTAGATCGCATTACCTTGGAAGAATCAATTGCCCAAAACCCAGATAATTCCTTTCTTATTGTAGAATTACTACCTTTATACTCCGCTCGATACCAGTCAACCTTCAAAATGACCTATCACAATATATAACAACAAAAACGTCCCATTATTAGGTGCTTAAAAAAAAACTAACTCTAAAAAAAATATATAAACTTTTTTCTACCTGTTTGAATGTACGAAATGAAATTTCGTAGATACCAACAATAGTTCCTACGTAACCAAGTTCGCCATCTATAAGGTTCGTGTCTTTTGAGCTAGCACGTGATAGTTGCTTGAAACAAGCAACAATACTAGAATCCTCTGTTTTACGTAAAGAATCAATGGATTTGATTCTAATATGCTGTCCAAAAGCCCACATATTAGTGAACATTCGAGCCTGCAAAATAAATTGAATTAGTAAATAGAAACTAACATACATATATGAAAAAAATAAAATATATATTTTAATAAAATTACCTTTTGTTCACAACCCATCATTAACTCTCTTTGCTCATCTGAGATTTCTTCATTATTTGCGTTGGCGCGTTGCAAACGACTATATAGCCAATCCGTGAAAGAAGGTATATCTGTAATCTCATTATTATCGAGATTACGTCTAGATCTTTTGTTTTTTCGCCTTTTACTTTGGAGACTTTGAAGTTCCTCGTACTCGCTAACGAATGCTTGCATGCATTCGCTATTATATGCTACAAAAGTGGAAACATCATTTTTTTCTTGAAATGTAAATAAGAATGGAACCCCCTTACCTGATAATACCTCATCGGTTATTTTTGAAGAAGACTCGTTGGTCCATGCACGTGGAGCTTCTTCATGAACTCTTTCAAGGTACTCACTAACGTAATACATGCACTCTTCAAGCATCCAACCCTTTGCCATGGATCCTTCTGGTTTTGCTCTTTGTCGCACATAACCTTTTAGTATTCCCATAAATCGCTCGACCCAAAACATCCATCGAGTGTTGACAACACCGGCAATCTCTATCTCATCTACAAGATGGACTAGTAAATGAACTTGAATATCAAAAAATGAAGTAGGAAGTTCTTTTTTCATCAAACATAGTAGCTCTTTGCATTCACGTTTTTTTTGTGGGATCGAATTTTTATCGATCTCTTTGGATGTAATCCACCTATACAAATCATAAAAACAATTGTAAAGAAGTTAATTAAAAAATAAAAGATATCCAATATTCAAACATATTAAATATAAAAGTATCATAATTACCTTATAAGTGATCCAAGACGATAGATGACATCTCGTACTCCTTTCGTTGTACATCCATCGATAACCAAAGGTAAAATATGTTTCAAAAAGTTATGCCAGTCATGGGTCTTTAATCCAGATAAGCTCTTATCATCCATAGTAAACATGTTTTGAAACGATGCTCCATATCCTGTAGGAGTCTTGATCAATTGAATTCTATTGTTGATAGTTTGTATCTCTTTTTTCGTAAGTACCCAAGGAGCAGATGCATAAGTCGTTTCTTGTCGATGTCTATCAAAAACTGGCCATAACTTTGGTTTGGATTTTTGATCTTTCAAATCATTTCTTGATGTTGTGGTATCTTTTAGTCCAAGAAGATGTTGCCATAGTGAATAACCAATATTTTTGAATATATGCATAGGATCAAGAAGATGACATACTTTTAACTCTTTCCAATACTCCAAAGAATACCATATTGATATGTTCTCTGCGAGTGCCAATTTCCCTTTACCTTTGTTCACATACTCATTATCTGAATCATCACTGAAGATTTCTGCTTCTGGATCTATCAGAGGTCCATCTGTCCATTTTTTATACCAATCCATAGGCGTCATAGGTTTTGGACACTGACCTGTTTCAAGCTTTCCATTAAAATGTATCGCTTCTCTTTTAGATCTTAATGGATGATCATCAGGCAAGAATCGTCGATGTCGAAGATAAATATTTTTGTTGAGATTCTTACTATAGATTGATCTCAACCAATCACCACAATATGGACAAGCTTTATAACCCTTAGTAGATATTCCTGCATCATGGAAAATGATAAAAATATAATTAGATTAAATCATATTTATTTACATGCATAGAATAAAAAAATTACATCAATACCTGAACAAACGCCATATCCAGGAAAATCGCGAATAGTCCAAGCCACAATACCACGAATCGTAATATGTCTTTCATTGATGCTTTTTGATATATCAATGACATTAATACCTCTCCATAACTCTTGAAGATCGTCAATGAGAGGAGCAAGATATACATTCATATCTTTAACTTGTCTTTTGCCTGGGATTAAAAGTGAAAGCATTAAATGTTCCTTTTTAATGCTAAGATATGGCGGAAGATTATAGTTTATGACTACCACTGGCCATGTTGACCATTTACTTGATTTCATGGAGAATGGATTAACCCCATCTAATGCAACTCCTAACTTTAGATTCTGTGGATTTTGTGCAAATTCAGGCCATGTAGAATCAATATGCTGAAAAGCACCACTATCATGAGGAATTCTGATTATTCCATCAGACTTTTGTGATCATGTCCCCAAGTCAAAAGCTTTGATAATTCGGGGCTTTGAAACATATGTCTAATCCGTGGAGCCAATGGAAAATGTCTCAATACCTTATTCGGGATTTTACCTTCTTCACCCTTATATTGAGGAGATTGACATTTGGGACATGTCAAAGAGTCTGCATATTCACCTCTATATAAAATACAATCGTTAGGACATGCATGTATACATTGATAATCCATACCAAGATTGTTGATTATCTTCTTCATTTCATCATGTGAGGTAGGAAGAATATTTTGACTTGGTAAAAACTTTTCAGATAATAACCTGTAAGTTTATCAAAAAAATGATATATTAAAGAAAGTAAATAAATAAATATACATATATATATATGCATATAATTTTATATTTGTGTATGCTTATGTGCATCTTTCAAAATATTCGTAAAAAATTTGATTGTTTGGATGGCAGGATACGATTGTTTGTTTTGGAGGATATGAAGTATGTATCTTCATTGAATGATTTGTCGATTCACGCATATGTTCAGTTTGAAAGTGTGAGAAGCGGATTTATAATTTGTATTCAAAGAATTTGGCACTGTTTATAGGCCATACGATGGTGACCTGGATGAATCGCATGCACAGAGGTTACTCAAGATAGAGCAACCTGATTATAAGGGACTAGTACTAGCAGGATTCCTGAGGTATGCAGTAAACCTCTTGCATGTATATGTGTGATCCTCTCAAGCCACCATGATTTCCACTTTGTATCCTAAACTTCAAATGCGCCTCATCATTGACATGCAAGAGGTTTACTGCATACCCTAGGAATCTTGCTGGCACTAGTCCATTATAATCAGATTGCTCTATCTTGAGTAACCTCTGTGCATGCGATGCATCCAGGTCACCATTGTATGGCCTATAAACAGTGCCAAATTCTTTGAATACAAATTATAAATCCGCTTCTCACACTTTCAAATTGAACATATGCGTGAATCGACAAATCATTTTATGAAGATACATACTTCATATCCTCCAAAACAAACAATCGTATCCTGCCATCCAAACAATCAAATTTTTTATGAATATTTTGAAAGATGCATTAATAGTTTTAAAAGATGCGCATATATATAAGTAGATAGAAAATTGAAAATTATACCTTAATAGTGTCGAAACAGATATATTACTCCATCCAAAACGATTTTGAAGGTTGAGAATAAGTAAGCTTGCACTTAGTCGTGTCAAACGACTTCCTTCATATACATGCTTTAGACATTCCTCTCGAAGATATTTCTCATTTTTAGAAATATCCATGCTCTCACTGTCAATTTGATACCAATCCTCAATAAAATCTACCATGCCATCATCTTCATCATTGTCACACAAATCTTGTACTTTATCATCTTTTGAATATAGATCTTTCAACTTTGCATATTGCACAGGATTAGTTTTGCGTAGCCTCCTCATGGAAGCTTCTGATAAATGAGGTCTTATTGGTAATTGTGAATGTTGTGGACGAATATCATCAACATCATACGTTGGAATCTACACATATAAACAAAACTCATTAGTATTCCATAAATGAATAAAAATTAAACTTCAAATATAAAATTAAGTATATAACTTATTAAATATGGATAGAAAATTTTTATTCTCTCTAGCTAAAAGGTGCTCTTGGAGGTCTACGCCATCCATAATTCACTAATAGTTCATCACCAGCATGTAATGTAGTAATAGCATTGACAACTATGTATCTTGATACATCTCTACTCATGTATGGTGATTCATGACTATTTTCACGCTCCTCAAATGTGCAATTAGTCCTTGAACTATTATGTAACCCTCGACTACTATTTATTAAACCTGCTATATTTCCATGTGTGTAAGGTCTTCCATCAATATATAATCTTTCATTTTCTGCATGTAAAATCCTTCTACTAGTAAGAGATGCTGCGTTCAAGCATATTCCATAAGTACTCATGCTTTGAACATAACGTGAAAGTCGATGCCAATCTCCCCATCCATATATAGGACCACAAAATGACATAAGAGTGACTTCAGAGTTCGGAGGCACATACAAATCCTCTACAATAAAGAGACCACGACCAGCATTAGTAATAGTTGATGGAGCAATCATATAGCGATTACCCCAAAAGTTGAAAACATCTCCATCGAAAGGAAGTGGTCCTCTATTCCATCCTCCATATCTTCTTCTATCATATGTTTGTACTAAAGAACGATCACGAGCTGGCAATGGATAATCTTCAGCCGTTTCATTCTCTAAACCAGGAGGTAGAGGATTTCTAGAAACCTCTGCTTGTAATTGATGAACAGCAAGTCCATGACGTGTACGAGGTATATTAACATTATGAGAAAAATCATTATCATCATCATCATCGAGCAAGTATTCCTGTATATCAATAATAATTTGATTTTATACATGGTTTTTAAATAAAAAAATGACATTAATATATATAGAAAATACATACCCAAGCATTATCACGTTGACTAGGTGATGGTGCATGCTCAAAAGTACCATACTCTGCCTCATGTTCAATACATTCCAATCGTGGTCTTCGATACGTGCCATAACAAGAGTTACACCAACATATAATATGCTCTTGATAGTAAAATTCATCATAATTCCTATCGGAGGACACATGTGAAGTCGTTGCATGGGTAGGAGGTGGTGGAGTACCCTCTGATTGATCAGAATCTGCACATCATAAGAAACATAAAAAAAATATATAAGTTATGTATCCATTAAATATAGTTAAAATTAAATATTTCATATACTTACAGTATAAAGTCGTTGCACGATGAGGAGACGGTGGTGGAGTTCCATCTGATTGATCAGAATCTACAAATATTGGTATTTGATATTAATAATTTGATTATCTACATAAATAAAAAATTCACATATACATATTTACACATACACACATATTCACATATACACATTTATACATACACACATATTCACATATACACAACACATATTATTGTGGGATAAATGCATGTATTTTGTATGAATGTGTATATGCATGCATGTGTGTGTACGTATATATGTGGATATGTATATGTGTGTTTATGTTATATGTATGTATATGTGTATATATATACATATATGCATGCGTATATGTTTGCATGTATATGTGTATGTGGGTATGTGTATGTGTATGTGTATGTGTATATGTGTGTATAAATGTGTATGTATTCTGACTTTTTTTTCTGTTTGAGATTAAATTAACAGGAGATATTGTATTGTGGGATAAATGCATGTATTTTGTATGAATGTGTATATGCATGCATGTGTGTGTACGTATATATGTGGATATGTATATGTGTGTTTATGTTATATGTATGTATATGTGTATATATATACATATATGCATGCGTATATTTTTGCATGTATATGTGTATGTGGGTATGTGTATGTGTATGTGTATGTGTATATGTGTGTATAAATGTGTATGTATTCTGACTTTTTTTTCTGTTTGAGATTAAATTAACAGGAGATATTGTATGGTCGAAAAAAATAAGAGGCGAGCTAACATACCACCTGAGTCGTGGCAGTTTTTTCGTAGACAGCTACGTCTTCAGGAGTCATTTCCTCAGCAGAAGGTACACAAATTAATAGTTTATATTTATAATTTTTAGATATTTTAGTAATTTTTTAATTTAATTTATGTATTTTTTTCCTTGAATAAACAGGCTGCTGCAAGGAAGAGAGTGGAGTCGGGCCACACATCGCACTTAGGCCAAATGGGCCATAATGGTTTTGTAGCTACGTTTGTAAGTATATGTGTTATTGTGAGTATATTTTTTATTTTAGTTAAAATGCAAGCAACTAATGTTTTTTATTTGTTTCATTGCAGCGAAAGGATTATGGCCGATATCCTACGAAACACGAGATCGAGTATGCTACACATTTTGGATATCGGCGTTTGAGCGAGTATATACAAGATCATCCTGATGCCTTTGTGAGTATTTTTAAATTTTATATAATTATTTTGTTGTTATGAATGTTTTAATTATTTTATTGATTTATGTTTGTTATATGTAATACAGGAGTATTATGGGGAGACAAATATGGATGAGGTGGAGAGACAGACACAGGAGGGACGATCTCGATCGTCACAGGGTGATCATGAGGATGAGGATGAGGAAGATCCATCTGATCATGATATTGCTGATGATGATGATGATCATGATGACGATGATTAGGATTTTAGACGTTGATTATGACATTGGATTATGTATTTACATTGATATATACATATATTTATCTATATATTTTTCATTTCAGTCATGTTTTGAATTGTGTGTATGGTATTAAGTAATGAAGAGTTTTGTTCTATTGATTTTTATTATTGTTTATATTAAGCATGTGTTTTAATACTTTAATTATATAATTCATTCATATGTGTGTACCTAAGTGTATATATGTGTGTGTATATGTATGTATGTGCATGTGTATGTGTGTGTATATGTATGTATGTGCATGTGTATGTGTGTGTATATGTATGTATGTGCATGTGCATGTATAAGTGCATATGTGTGTATGAGTATGTGCATGTGCATGTGTATGTGTGTATATGTATATGCATGTATATGTATAACTCTATGTGTATGTGTGTGTATGTGCATGTATATGTGTATATGTGCATGTGTATGTGTGCATATATGTATGTATATGCATGTGCATGTATAAGTGTATATGTATGTATCAATATGTGCATGTTCTTGTGTATGTGTGTGTATATGTATAACTCTATGTGTATGTGTGTGTATGTGCATGTATATGTGTATATGTAGGTATATGCATGTGTGTGTGCTTCTTCGTCATGTATAAGTGTATGAGTGCATATCAATAAGTGTGAGTATGGTATGTAATGAAAATAACACAATTCAAATGATCTACAAATAATAGAAATTGTACTTACAATTGTGATCCATAGTTTTTGCTTGGTTAGCTTCTTGAATAACCTGCAATAAAAAGAGAGAAGAGAAAGAGAGAAGAGAGAGAGAGAGAGAGAGAGAGAGAGAGAGAGGGAGATCTAGAGAGAGAGAGAGAGAGATCTAGAGAGAGAGAGATATCTAGAGAGAGAGAGTGAGATCTAGAGAGAGATCTAGAGAGAGAGAGAGAAAATTCAAAGAGACAAAGATGTAGAAAGAGAGAAACAAAGACAGAGGGAGACAATAACAGAGAGCTTAAGCAAAACAACAATTCTGCATATACTTGCTTCAGTTCGTAAGCGCAGCGCAATTGCGAACGTTGGAGAGCTCTTCGATCGGATGCGTGAAAATGCCGATTGCAGAGCCTCCAACGTTTTAATTTTTGTCCGTCAACAGATCGTCGCATAAGCGATGCAACGCGTCGTCGTATAAGCGATGCAATAGACCGTCGCTTATAAACCGTCGCATAAGCGACGCTTTTTAGCGTCGCATAAGCGACGCTAAAGAGCGTCGCTTAAGCGACGCCATTAACAAGCGTCGTTTATGCGACGTTAGACATATACCGTCGCAAATACCGTCGTTTTTTGCGTCGTATAATCGACGGTCCGCGCTCGACGGTATTTCCGACGCAAGTTGCAATTTTACAGCGACGAAATTCTGTCGCGTTAACCGTCGCTACACGCCCGTATTCCTTGTAGTGGATACACTTACCACATTGTACCAGGATAGGAATGAGGCTCGTGTTGCTTAGCTTCGAAAATAGTTGGAGAGTGCACACATGAATGAAGATGATTCTATGGATAGTTTTCTAACAAAGATCAAGGATTTGAAGGAACAGTTGATTTTTGCAGATGAAGACCTTCTTGACAGTTCACTTGTGCAAACTTTTCCGAATGGCCTTCCCGACTCATATCAGAGTTTTGCTTCTACTCTTTGTTTGATGGTGAAGGCAATACAAATGCCTTAACATCTGAAGAGTTAGTTTATGTTTTGTTGCAGGAAGACGAGTCTAGGCAGAACAGGTCTATTATGCATGTTGCATATCAAACTTTCTTGGCTAGTCAGAACGGGAAATGTAAATGGAGCTCTTCTACTAGTAAGCTGAAATCTGCAAATGCTCCACATTCAAAGAAGGAAGACAAAAATGAGAAGAAATTAGAAAACTAGAAATTGTTTTGCAAATAGTGTAAAGCAAATGATCATGTCATTAAGATTTGTCCAAAACTGGCTGCTAAAGAGGCAAAGAAGAAAGAGGCCAGAATGGTTGTTGTGTTGGAATTTGGGGCCCCAGGATCGTTCCAATACTAAAACCTTTTGAGCATACACACTTAATTAATTAAGATGATAAGTGAGAGATAGAAAGAAAGAGATCTTGAGACAAGGATAGGGAATGTAAGTTGAATGCTTACTTACTAAAAAATAGATGTCCAAATTACAACATGGGACTACTACTCAACCATATAAAGTGGTGCACTCACTAATGGAAGAATATCCAAGAAGATGATGATACAAAATTTAGATTATGTTGAAATAATCTAAGTGTGTGAAGTGAATGAGCAACGAAGTTAACCTTATTCTCACAAAATAGTGAAAATTGTAAATCAATCAACCCTAATTTTGGGATTAGCATAGAGAAACCCTAAAAACAAAATATAAGGTTAACTCACAAAAGATAGTTACCACCACCTTGTAGAAGACTTCTTGCTCCAAGAGAGTAGCCTCTCCTTCACCAAATCTTCACCTCCAAAGCTTCAGAATCTTCAAACTTTGGCTTGAGATCTTTGAGTGATATTCAAGTGTGTGCCCACCATGCTCCTTTTATAGGTTAAGTCTCCATTAATAAAGCTATAGCGAAGGTGTAACATAATCCTAGTAGGAGATGGTTGAATTACTTGCTAATCCTCTCTCTTAGGGTGTAGTTCAACCATCTCCTACTAGGATTATGTTACTTGGTTAGGAATGTGATGGGATAACCACTTGCCCCAAAAGCCATGGTTGAGGATTACTTCCTAATCCTCTCTCTTAGGGTGTAGTTCAACCATCTCCTACTAGGATTATGTTACAGAAGGTACTTCCAATAAAGCTAAAACGTGTGCATGACCAATAAAGCAAACACATAGCGCAAGATAAAAAACTTCCAACGTTGTTTTACTTATGATCACGTGCTTTTGTTTTATGCTAAAAAATAGTGAGTGTTAAAAAATAGAAGTCACCTTTGCTTTTCATGTGTTTTCAAAAACTCGTCGCCAAACTTGCTTTTGGACATGACCTAACTTTTATTATTTGAGCACAATTAGGGTTTCACTTTTCTTTCAACTCTGACCTCTGATGGAAAAATGAAGCATACCACTAGATAGCTCTTGCCAAGCTCTATCTATGTAGCCTCAAAAAGTTTTTCCCAAATTGTTCAAAAAATGCTAAGTCCCGAAATGTGATTTGCCGGAAGCGTACCAAATGTACATTGATTTCCAACAATCCCTCCTTCAATGTCATATTGGTACAAGCATTAGTAACCTGCAAATCTTCTCATGACTGTCTCTAGTCGATGCTTTGGTAAAAATTTCTGCAACATTCTCACTGGAAGGAGCATAAACTAGCTCAATGTGCTTCTTAGCTATCTGCTCTCAAATATAGTGGTAGTGTACCTCTATATGCTTTGTCCTTGCATGATGCACTGGATTCTTAGCTATAGGTATAGCACTCTGGCTATCTGAAAATATCTGAATGGGTTCATGTACTCTCACATCAAGATAACTGAAAATCTTCTGCAACCATACTGACTCTAGAGTAGTTGTAAATGTTGCACAATATTCAACTTCACATGATGAAGTGGAAATCCATGAGATAAGACAATCTCCAAGATAAAAGCAAAATCCACTAGTAGTTCTTCTTGTGTCTCTATCACCTGCCCAATCAAAATCTGAAAATCCTTTTAGTAATAAATGTGTAGATTTCAAAAATACAATAGCATAATTTGAAGTTCCCTTCAATAATCGAAAGATCCGCTTTACTGCTTTCCAATGTAACACTGTTGGATTATGCATGAACCTTCATACTTGAGAAACTGCAAATTGTATATCAGGACGTGTATTACAAAGATATGTCAAGCAACCAAATGCTTGACTATATAAAGTAGCATCAAATAACTCTGCATCTGCTACCATCTGTAAAGATGCATTCTGATCCGTAGGTGTTTGCATAGGTTTAGAATCACTCATCTGAAACCTTTCCAAAAGTTTCTCAATGTATTTATGATGTGTCATATAGATACACTCATCTCGAAACAGAAACTGAATCCCAAGATAATAATGCAAAATGCCTAAATCATTCACATCAAATGTTTGCTTCAATTGTTCTTTGAATATTTGCAAATCTTCATCTCTGGGACTTGTGACTATAATATCAACCACATAAATGATTGCTATAATCATCATACCTGGTTCAACTTTAACATAAAGAGTAGGATCTGCATCTGAGCTATGGAAATCAATGGTCAAAAGATATGTATGTATCTTTTCATACCATGCTCTAGGTGCTTGTTTTAATCCATATAAAGCTTTTATAAGCTTACATACTAAGTGTTCTTTACATGTCTCTTCAAAACCTTCAGGCTGCTGAATATACACATCCTCATGCAAATCACCATTTAGAAAAGCAGTCTTTATGTCAAGTTGATATATATGCCAACCAAAATGTGCTGTTGAAGCAAGTATTGACCTAATAACAGTCATCCTAGATGTAGGAGTGAATGTCTCATCATAATCAATACCTTTTTGTTGTGCATATCCTTTGACAACCAATCTTGCTTTGTACCTATCAATAGTACCATCTGCTTTCCTTTTGATTTTGAGGATCCATTTTACACCTATAGCCTTCCTTCCCTCTGGTAACTCACATAGCTACCAAGTTTGATTCTTATGAATAGAATCAATCTCTTCTTGCATAGCTTTTCTCCAAATAGGAATGTTAAGTGCATATTTAACACATGCAGGTTCATCTTCAACTGTAGTAAGTGCCAAAATATCATGAATCTCAAAGTCTTCAGCAAAACTTACATGATCTTTTTGTTGTTGTTGTCTAGTCTGACTTCTTGTTCTTATATGATCTTGTTATTGTTGTCTAGTCTGACTCCTTGTTCTTCCAATAAAAGTCTTTATACCACTATCTTTCCAAGTCTGATATAACCAAGTAGGTGTATCTTTAAATAGTGGTGAAACTCTTTCTAACCCTTCAGCTTCCATAGGTTTTGGAACTTGTCTTGCCGAGGTACTAGGACTTTCTGGAATTCTAACTTCTTCCATTTCTGGAACCAAAGTCTCATGTGGAACTGACTCTGTAGAAGGTTGTGAAATTCCTCTTTCTTCAACTCTTTCTTGAATCCTAGGAATTTTAACTCCCTCCTGATATGGCTGAACATGTAAATCCAGAATCTTTCTAAAAAATCCATAGTCATTTTCACTAATGAACTCTAGAATTTCTGCTTCTTTATCATAAACCTTATTTTCAGCAATATAAGCATTACGTGAAAGAATAATTTCACCTGTCTCGGGAACATTAAACTTGTGTCCCTTACTTTCAACAGGATATCCAATGAAAACAGCTTTCTTTGCCTTTGCATCTAGTTTACCTCGGTCCTTTTTCTCAACATGTACATAAGAAAGTGATCCAAACACTATGAAATAACTCACATTAGGTTTTCTACCATAATAAGCTTCATAAGGTGTGATTACCTTTAAAGCTTTTGTAGATGACCTGATCAAAATGTGATTAGCTGTATGTACTGCATCAAACTAGAATTTAGGTGAAAGATTCTTGGATGCCATCATGCTTTGCATCATCTCAACAAGTACTCTATTCTTTCTTTCTGCAACACCATTCTCCTGAGGAGTGTAAGCAATAGTAAGGTGTAGAGTAATACCTTTCTCATCAAGAAATGTTTGGAAGTCATTTGACAAGTATGCTCCACGTCTATCACTTCTGAGAATCTGGATACTTTCCTGATTTTCATTTTCAACCATGGCTTCAAACTTCTTGAACATAGGAAAGACTTCTGACTTCAACTTAAGACCATAGATCCATGAGTATCTTGTAAAGTCATCAACAAATAGAACAAAATACCTGAAACCCTGAATAGAGTCTGCTCTCATAGGTCCATTCACATCTAAATGAATAATCTGCAATTTCCTAGTAGTTGTAATATGACCATGTTTCTTGAAGGGTAGTTTATGCATCTTACCTTCAAGACAACCTTCACATATATCTGAATCATCTGGTAGCTTGAATGAGGGTAAACTCTCAACCATACCTCTGTCTTTGATATTCTTGAGAGCTCCAAAACTGATATGTCCAAATCTTTCATGCCATAGCTTCATATCTTCCACCGGTGACAAAGATTTGACTGCATATGCCTGACTGACTTTTGACAAAACAAAAATCCCTCCTCTATGCTCACCATGTAAAATACACTTGTCGTCTTTGTGTGATAAGAACTTACAAAGATCTCTCTCAAATACAACTTTAAAACCATCACTCAAAAATGCAGATATAGATAGCAAATTCTTCTTCATTTCAGGTACGTATAGAACATCTAAAATCTGAAAATTACCACCTTCTCTTGACTTTAGGGTTACTATACCTATTCCCACAACATCCAAATCATTGCTATCTGCAGTAGTAATTCTTCTACTTGAAGAATAGGAAAGAGAAGAAAACACATCTTTGCAACCTGTCATATGCTTTGTAGCACCTGAGTCAAATATCCAAGGACTTGCTGAAAGAACTTGTAAAGCTACCTGATCAAAAGCTACTTCCTCAATGGTGATACATGCATAAGAATCACCTTGAGATTTCCCTTTTTTATCATCTTCTGCAACATTACTTGATGCCTTTTTCTTTTCTGCTGCAATCCTTTTATAACATGCTGCTTTTAAATGTCCAGGTTTCTTGCAGTAATAACATATTACTTCCTTCTTCTTAGAAGACTTCTCTTTAGATGTAGTAGAAACAAAATCTGAAGTAGAAGGTGAAAGAGGCTTACTTTCCTTTATGAATTGTTTTTCCTTTTTCTTCTTCTTCTTCTTTTTACCCTTTGATGAAGACAAATGTGTGTCTTCATTCTCTTCCATTCCCTTCAACTGATCTTCATCTTGAAGTAACAAGAACTCTAATTCCTCTCTATCTCTTGTGGTAAGGGTAAGAGTGGTTATAAAAGATCGATATGAAATAGGAAGTGAATTAATCAGCGTATTTACCATTTCTTCATCTGATATCTCTACTCCTATATTTAGAAGTTGATCTCTCAAGTCAACGAGTCTCATAATGTGGGTCTGAATTGACTCACCAGCCTTCATCCTTGTATTTGCTAGTTGTCTCCTCAAGTGAGCTTTCATGGTAGGATTTTTGCTCTAAAAAAGATTCTCAAGCTTCAACCAAGCTTGTCTAGAACTTTTGCAAGATCTGATCTATGGTAATATATGATTTTTGATGCTCATTGCTATGAATGAGAGTGCTAAAGCATCTCTAGCATCCCAGCTTGTCTGATCTTCAGTAGGAGGAACTATAGGTAAAGATCTACCTGTGACTCTGGATGTCTAAGTGGTTACCTCTTCTTCAGTTGGTCTTGTAATAGTAATTCCAGTACCTCTTGAAGCTGTTGTGGCTCCTTCTTCGCCTTCTCGTCTGGGTCTTGTTAAGGATCCATTGACAATACTCCATAAATTCTTTGTCACTAAAATATTCATAATCATGAAACTCCACATGGGATAATTAGAAGATCCATCCAACTTGTCCTCAACCTCAAATCTAATCTCACTCATCTTAACTAAGTGTGTATCTCAATTATGCTCTGATACCAAGTGTTGGAATTTGGGGCCGCAGGATCGTTCCAATACTAAAAACCTTTTGAGCATACACAGTTAATTAATTAAGATGATAAGTGAGAGATAGAAAGAAAGAGATCTTGAGACAAGGATAGGGAATGTAAGCTGAATGCTTACTTACTAAAAAATAGATGTCCAAATAACATGGGAGTACTACTCAACCATATAAAGTGGTGCACTCACTAATGGAAGAATATCCAAGAAGATGATGATACAAAATTTAGATTATGTTGAAATAATCTAAGTGTGTGAAGTGAATGAGCAACAAAGTTAACATTATTCTCACAAAATAGTGTAACAAAATTGTAAATCAACCAACCCTAATTTTGAGATTAGGGTAAAGAAACCCTAAAAACAAAATATAAGGTTAACTCACAAAAGATACTTACCACTACCTTGTGGAAGACTTCTTGCTCCAAGAGAGTAGCCTCTCCTTCACCAAATCTTCACCTCCAAAGCTTCAGCATCTTCAAACTCTAGCTTGAGATCTTTGAGTGATATTCAAGTGTGTGCCCACCATGCTCCTTTTATAGGTTAAGTATCCATGAACAAAGCTATAGCAAAGGTACTTCCAATAAAGCTAAAATGTGCGTATGACCAATAAAGCAAACACGTAGCACAAGATAAAAAACTTCCAATGTTGTTTTACTTATGATCGCGTGCTTTTGTTTTATGCTAAAAAATAGTGAGTGTTAAAAATAGAAGTCACCTTTGCTTTTCATGAGTTTTCAAAAACTCATCACCAAACTTGCTGTTGGACATGACCTGACTTGTATTATTTGAGCACAATTAGGGTTTCACTTCTCTTCCAACTCTGACCTCTGATGGAAAAAATGAAGCATACCACTAGATAGCTCTTGCCAAGCTCTATCTATCTAGCCTCAAAAAGTTTTCCCCAAATTGTTCAAAAAATGCTAAGTCCCAAAATGTGATTTGCCCGAAATGTACCAAATGTACATTGATTTCCAACATGTTGCAGAGGCCTCTACACCAAAAATAGAGTCTGCTAATCTTGTGCAGGATGAAGAATGGGCATTTACTACTGTTTACTGTTTTGACCCATCTTCTCATGAGCCGTGTAAAACATATTACCTCGCAATGCAGTTTCTTAACTTCACTTGAGCCTGCCCCTATAAGGAATACTGGCACATGTGCCAACAACTCCTCTTATCCTGTCATGAGAGTTGGTAAGATCATTCTGACTACTGTTGATGGTAGGTCTTTCACTTTGTCAGATGCTTGTGTCAGGGATCAATAAGAATCTGTTATTAGTTTCGTCTTTAGCCAAGATTGGCTTGGTTGTGAAATTTGTTGATGACAGGTGTATAGTTCATGATCTGTCAAATGGCGACGTGATTATTGCTTCTAGCATTTTATGTTGTGGGCTGTATAAGCTCATAGACTATGAAAGATCTATGAATGATTCAACATGTGCAGTACATGATTCTGAGGCTATGTTAGATGCAAAGCTTTGGCATGCGCACTTTGGTCATCTGAATTTTGCTAGTTTGCTATGCCTGTAGAAATCTGAAATGGTGTCCTCTTTGCCCAAACTTGAGGCACCTGGTAAACATGTATGTGAAGGATGTATTTTGGGCAAAATGCAGCATTCCTCATTCCCAAAAGATAGTTATGTTCAAGCTACACAAAATTGCAGCTTGTTCACAGTGATGTTTATGTTCCTATGTAGACACCCTCTTTTAAAAACTATCTTTACTTCGTGACTTTCATTGATGATTTTTCCAGGAATGCATGGGTATATCCATTGAAAGCAAAGTCCGGAGTGTTCATGTGCTTCAAACAGTTTTTTATTTTGGCTAAAAATTTATCAGCATGTAAAGTGGGCACCTTCTATTATGATCGAGGGGGGAATATATGCCTTCTGACTTTAATGCATTTCTAGCTGAATGTGGGATAAAACATCAATGTACAGTGTTGTATACACCTCAATACAATGGACTTGATGAACGAAACAATAGATCACTCATGGAGATGGCGAGTTATATGGTCAAGATTCAGGCTTTACCACATCGTTTCTGGCTTGAGGTTGTCATGTGTGCAACATATGTACTTAATAGGTGTCCCACTAAGGTGCTGCAGTCTATCACTCCATATGAGGCTTGGCATGATTGCAAGCCATATGTTGCTCATTTGTGTGTTTTTGGTTGTCTGGCATATGCATTAGTGCCTGAACAACATCGTAGGAAATTGGATGATAAAGTAGTAAAATGAATTTTTCTTGTGTACAGTTCTGAAAGCAAAGGCTATCGTCTGTATCATCCATAGACTAAACGCATTTTGGTTAGTGGTGATGTTGTTTTTGTGGAAGATGCTATTTAGCCTTTACTTTCGTGTACGAAGGAGACATATGTTAGCTCCAAAGACATGTATGATACTTTGTTGCCTCTTTTTATAGATGGACGGTCTAGTGCTGGTCCTAATGAGGCAACTTCTCAACCATTGGAGGTTTCATGTGATGATGCAGATCATTCTATTTCTGATGCAGATTTACATGATGTACTAGTTGATGAGAGAGCTGATATTGAAGAGGCAAAAACAATGCCAAAATGGTTGGTGCAGACTTTATGTGATAGCAAATTAGATGCACCTTTGTCATATCGTACTCGTTCATGCTCTCATAGTGCCTCTTTTGCATCAGATTGCTATGCTATGGCTGCATCTAGTCTCTCTGATGAGATTGAGTCTCTTTCATTTGATGAAGCACAAAATTCTCAACATTGCATGGCTGCAATGCAATATGAATATGATGCTATCATGAAAAATGGTACCTGGTCTTTATGTGACTTGCCTCTTGGCAAGAAGCCCATTGGCACTAAGTGGGTATACAAGCTAAAGCATAAGCCTGATCCTACTTGCCAAATGACTGCTGTTCGTAGCATCTGTGCACTTGCAACTCATCATGGTTGGAATGTACATGAGTTGGACATTAAAACAGCAGTTTTGAATGGTGACTTGCATGAAGAAGTGTATGTTTTTCAGCCCCATGGCTTTGTGCAGAAAGGGCATGAAAACTAGGTTTGCAGTTTAAAGAAGGTGTTATATGGTTTAAAGCAAGCACCGTGTGCTTGGTATGAAAAGATACATGCCTATCTAATTGCACATGGTTTTGACAATAGTCCAACTGAAAGCACCTTATATGTTAAATCTACTAATGATGTTCTTCTAATCATTGTTGTGTATGTTGATGACATTCTGCTCACTGGTCCTCATGAGAAGCATATTTCTGATTTCAAGGTTGATTTACATGCCTCATTTGAGATGTTTGATTTGGGGCATTTGTGTCATTATTTGGGCATTTACTTTATGCACGTTGATGGTGGAATGGCTTTGTGTCAAACGAAACATATTGACACATTATTGTAGTGTTTTGGCCTTGAAGATTGTAAACCTATTACCACTCCTATGGAGAGAGGTTTACGATTGAGTCTTCATGATGTTGGAGATGCATTTGATGTTGTTCTCTATCAGTAGGCTATTGGATGCTTGATTTACTTATGCATTACTCGACCAGATATTCAGTTTGCTATCCCAGAGATGAGCAGGTTTATGCATTGCCCAAGTGTCAAGCATTGGCAAGCGGTTAAGCACATCTTTCGCTACTTGAGTGGTACCCGGCTACTTTGATTGTTTTATACCAAGAGGGATCACTACCACCAGATTTGCATGCTTTTTTTTATAGTGATTGGGCTGGTTGCTATGACACTCGTGTGTCCACTAGTGGCTTTTGCTTCATGCTTGGTAGTTCATGTATATCTTGATTGAGCAAGAAGCAGCCTACTATGGCCACTTCCTGTTTTGAGGTTGAGTATATGGTAGCTTTCACAACGACTCTTGAGTGTGTGTGGCTTAGATGCCTTATGGCTGATTTGGGTGTTGGTTAGTCTTCTGCCACCACCATCTTCACTGACAGTCAGAGTGCATTGGCGGTTGTGAGGAACCCTATGTTCCATGCTCGCACTAAGCACATTGAGGTGCATTATCATTATGTCAAGGAGAGGTTCTCTATTGGAGAGATCAGCTTGGCATATGTGCCCATGCAAGAGAACATTGTAGACCTTTTCATGAAGGCTCTGCCTAGGGAGAAGTTTGAAGCTTTTCGCAAAGCTTTTGGCTTACTTCCTTTTGTGGATTGATTCCACATAGCTTGGCACTTCCTTATACATGAGTGCCAACTCCTTATTCATCGCATCACTCCCAGGGGGATTTGTTGATATATTTAGGTAGTGATGTGTGTGAACACTCTAGGACTATCGGGGCACTTTTTTCCCTCGGCTTGTATATACGCCTATTGCCCTAATGGGCTACTTATCTTTGTACATTCTAGTGGTAATACATTCAGTAGTGTGTGTTGTGCTCCAAGCTTTTTCTTCTTCCTTGTGCTATTCGCATGCTTCCATAGACGTCTAACTCCAATAGAATGAACTTGACACTCAACAACATACCTCCTATTTTTTAGGGATGCATAGAAATAGACCTTGAGACAGAAAAATTGAGATTTCTCCAAATCCTCAAAACCAAATGCTTTGAAAATTTGTACAGATAAAGTGTGCACTAACACCTTTCCAATGAATACTTATTTCTCTAGGAGTTCACAATGGTAAATAATCCATAAAAAATCTTTTCAAAAAATACAATAAATGAGCATAAGTAAAAGAACTCTGCAACGGATATTTTTTGACATAATCCAAATAGTAGTTTCTTGATTAGATCAAATCCACCTCAAGCATAGTGTTATCTTGATGTTTCAATAATTGATTAGTCTTGTTTAGTGTGTCTCACTAGAGAGCTTGGTTCATGTCATTTGCATAAAATCTTGCTATCATAACACTTCTTGTTGTTGATTTTTGAGTAGACAAGTTCCAGTCTCTAGAGTGGCTACTAGCCTTCTTGTAATGCTCATTTGGATTCATTTGGACTTTTTTGCCAATTAGTCATTCTGAGTCTTAAAGAAGTGGTACCAGAATTGTGGTCCTAGTTGCCTCTTTTACACTATTGTAATCGTTTATGCTAATCAAGGCACAAAGGCTTCCTGTGCGATTTCTCTTTCTTCTTCTTCTCCATTTTTCTCCTACAAGCACTCAAGTACCTTTCAACGAAAGAATCCCCAACCAAAATTTGGCATGCTCAGTGGGATCACACAGCTTGAGCATAGGAGGATCATAATTACAAAGTGAAGAAGAACTGCAAAGGTTTCAATAGTGTAATTGAAGAGGTAAGTTCTCCTTTTCCTTGGAATTCAGCTTAAGTCTAAAGAATAGGATGCCCAACTTATGACCGCAACTTGATAACAAACTTTAGGAGTTTCTTCCAAAACAACAAGAAGGAAAGTTGCTCATAGGTCACCTAGTCCTCTTTCATTCACATCATCAACATGAAACATGGGAGTTCAAGTAGACTTAGAAACTTTACTTTATAGATTGAATATCAAATTTTCTTCCTTTAGAGGATTAGCACATGAGGATCTTACTGAGCATTTCATGCAATTCGTAGCCCTATGTAAAACAAGGGGTTTAATGGGAAGAGAAGATGCTTTCATAATCCTTTTCCCAGCAACATCGAAAGGTCTAACAGACAAATGGTTTAGTCAATTTTTTGACAATAATTTTGATGTCCAAAGTTTTATGTACTTCAAATAATTTCTAGTTTTAGTTGAAAATCTATCAGCATGTAAAATGGGCACCCTCTATTTTGTTCGAGCAGGGGAATGCATGTCTTTTGATGTTAATGCGTTCCTGGCTAAACATGGGATAAAAAATTAGCGTACAATGCCATATACACCTCAACATACTGGAATTGCTAAAAGAAAGAACAAGTCTCTTATGGAGGTGGCAAGGTATATGGTCAAAATTCAAGCTTTGCCACATAGCTTCTAGCTTGAGGATATTATGTGTGTAGCATATATACTCAACATGTGTCCCACCAAAGCATTGGAGTCTATCAATCCATATGAGGCTTGGCATGGTTGCAAGCCATCTGTTGCTCATTTGCGTGTCTTTGATTGTCTGGCATATGCATTAGTGCGTGAACAACAACACAAAAAGTTGAATGATAAAGCAGTAGAGTGTATTTTTGTTGGGTAGAGTTTTGAAAGCAAAGGATATTGTTTGTATCATCCATAAACTAAACACATTTTGGTTAGTTGTAATGTTGTTTTTGTGGAAGATGCAATTCAGCCATACTTTCATGTATTAAGGAGACATCAATTAGCTCGAAAGATGTGTATGACACTTTGCTTCCTCTTTTTACAAGTGAACAATCAAGTGTTGATCCAAATGAGGCAATTTATTTTCCTTTATAGGTTTCACATGATGATGTAGATCATTTCATTTCTGATGCATATTTACATGATGCAATTGTTGATGAGAGGTATGATATAGAGGATGCAAAAACTATGCCTAAATGGTTGGTGTAGACTTTGTGAGATAGCAAATTAAATGCACCTATGTCATATCGTACTCATTCATGCTCTCATAGTTCTTCTTTTGCATTGGATTGCTATGCAATGGTTGCCTCTAGTATTTGTGATGAGAATGAGTCTATTTCTTTTGATCAAGCAAAAAATTCAAAAAATTGGATGGCTGTTATGCAATCAGAATATAATGCTATTATGAAGAATGGTTCTTGGTCTTTATGTGGTTTTCCTCTGCACAAAAAGGCCATTGGCACTAAATGGGTATACAAGTTGAATTGTAAGTCCGATGGAACAATTGACAGGTATATGTAGAGAGTACACGTGCGGAATCAAAATGAAAAGAAGAGTGTACTCAGAAAATGAAAGAGTGTGAGATTCAAAAGTGAATAGACCATGAAATGGGAAAACTCATATGGATTAGAGTGAGCTTGCCAAGATCATGGAATAGGCTTCTCAAGCTTCTAACCAAATACAAATGGGGGGAGAGGCCTATTGGTGCAACACAATCAACAATTGAAGTTTTGATGAAGGTTTGAAGTCAAGGACTGAAGAAAAGATCAATATATGAAGCATATGTTCAAAGGATGAAGATGTGTATACATATGTACATTAATTCAGAGATAGTTCACTTATACTTTTGTATGGTTATGAGCTTGTACATGTTGTTGGAAATGAGGTAGGCCCTTGGCTCATGTCACAGGTCCATGGTTCCATAGGTCCAGCATATACAACATTGAATTTAGCAATCTTCCATATTGACAAAACATGAACATACCACAACTTAATCATACAAATGATGAGACAAAGATAGAGAAAGAATAGACGACATGTGTAAGATGTTACGTAAGCCATCACTTACTCATAGTATCATATATACCAATGTTCAATATGTACAATGTGGGAGCAAAACTCTCAACCACTCTATGTGATGAGAAATAGATGAATGAGTGAATGTACAAATGTAACAACATATTCAGATGTATGGGCAAAAATCTGAGTATACATGAGATGTGTGACCTGATAGGTTATAGAAGAGTGAATATGAGTGACTGAAAGAGGAAGGATCAGTCTAAAACTGATAATCAACAAACCCTCATCTAACCTTAGGCTATGGAAGACCCTAAGTTAGATACGTGTGTGAAAAGATCACATACTTAAAAGTAGCAAGGAATGCTAACAAGTTTGTTGCCGGAAATCCTCAAACTCATGTGAACACACCTTCTCAAACGCCTCATCAAAATATGCATAAAGCATAAACGTACTGTTTCTCTTGTACCTATGCTGAATAGGAATCCTCCTGATATGAACGCTACTGCCTCCATAAACTCCAAGTAGTACCTGTGTGCATAAAGAGAATATGTACCTGAATACTTAACATGAGATGTGAATCTTATGTTAACCACCATCCAATGTCTTTGAAGTAGCCCGACATCCTCTTGTAGAAGAAACTACAACATGTAGATGGCCGATCCTCACCATCAAGCTCCTAATGACCAAGTCTCCTTGCCATGAACAAGAGATAACCTCCTCTCCATGAGCTAGAGTGTGAGGACACCCTTCATCTTCTCCAAGAAGAATCATTAAGAAGAACTCCATAGCTGCTCCTCAACATGCTTCAAGTTAGCACCATGGCTGCCTTGTGCTAGACAAAACACCACCTCTATTGAGGTCCAAGCTCTCCAAAGCTTGTGTTGAAAGTTAGGTGAAGGATGAATTACAATGAGCCCAAAGTGCTTCTTATATAGTAGTTTGTCCATTGTTGAAAAGCTTACCAAAAGCAACCAATAAAGCCATGTGCAATATGATCGCAAGAGAAAACTACGATCAATTTAATCCATCCCGATCAAAAACCCATTCGCTGTCTTCGCGTTGTCCGTTTTATCGAGCCGCTATGTTTAGCTAGAAAGTATGATTAAAAAGAACTTTTTCCCCGCGCTGCCAACAGCGGGGTTTGAACGTGCATGGGTGCTTTAGGAGGCACAGCTTAGCCACGTCGCCCTTCTCTTTTACTTGTACAAAAACTAATGAGAACAGCAACACATGCTGTACTTCCTAAAGGCCTTTGGACTAGTCTAAACAGTTGTACTTAGTGAAGGCTTTTAGACTAGTGAGGACATTGTCTCCAACACATATTTGCCTATATATACAAGTAAAAATGTCAGGGAAAATATGAGAGAGCATGTGAATAGACAAATTAGAAGTTGTATGAGTCATTAGACACTTTAGAAGTGAGTAAGATCTCTCTCATCACTGAGATGTAAAGTTTTCCAGAAATGAAGAAAAGTTGCACTCGATATTTCTGAGAGTTCTCCTTCTGTGTTGAATCTTTTGTGAAATGCTTTTGTACAAGTCTAAGTCTATAGTTGATTGACCTCTCTACAAATTTTCAACTTCTAATTGTGATCAGGCTGAGAGACTTGAGTGTAGGAACATTTACATGTGTAAATTAAAAGAAGAGAAGTTGCAAGAGGCACAAAATTTGATGCTAATGTTTTGGTCAGTTCTCCTTCCACAGTGTAAAGTTTTGAGCAAGCAAGCACTCATTCTTTAATTGGAAGGTAAGCTACCTATGCCTAAAAGCATTTGATTAAATGGGATCTAGTTTGAGAGAACCAAGCTTAAGAAGTTACAGGTGTCAAAATCGACTATAAAGAACTACAGCTTTAGACATAGGTGACTTGTTAAGATCATTTCTCAAGTTCTACTGAATCTTTTGGAATGATTTAACTCGGAGGAGGTGCAAAAACTATAGACGACACCTTGTGCAAAGTTTTATAAAAAACTTTACACATTTGATAAGTCAATGAGTGAGTTATGTGCAGCAGACTTTCTGTGTAGTCATCTTCTTCACAGTTTATCCAAAATTTTGATAATTGATCATTGATCTAATAAATTGGTAAAGGTTTTGAGTTACTCTTGATATAGAGGTGCTCTAACTTCAAGAGTAGCTTGTTCTTTTGGAGATTAACACTCTCCATCAGTGGTATCAGAGCAGGAAGTATCAAAATTAAAGAAAGGAGGACCCCGACTGTTGCAATCATAAAGAATTCAACAATTGAAGATTCAAAAGGTGAAAGCTTGAGAGCAAAGCTTGAGAAGGAGGCCAAAAGATATCAAGGAAGACAAAAGGAGTATCATTCGAAGCAAAGGTAACCCTATTCCTCATAAAGCTAGAAGGATTTAATACACATGTGAAGAAAGGATGGGAGATTCTCTTCAGATAGAGAAACTGGATAGAGAGAACTATCCAGCATGGTCAATGAGGATGGAAGCTCATCTTATGAGCAAAGACTTGATAGGTTATATTACAGGTGAAGAAGAAAAGCCTCAGTTCAGAGATCCTAGTGTTCCAACTAGGGAGGAATTATCATATTTGAAGACTTGGATGAAGAGAGATGCTCAAGCCAGGAGCATTATATACATGGCAGTTAATGACTACTTGCTACCTCACATAAGAGGTCTTGAAAGTGCAAGTGATATATGGAATGCTTTGGAGGAGCATTTCCAAAACACCATAAAGTCAAGGAAGGCATCCTTGTGGGCAAAATTTACCACATTCAAGAAGAAGGCCTCTCAATCCATCTCAGATTATATAACGATGAAGGACATTGCAGATGCATTAGGAGCAGTTGATGAAGATATTGAGGAGGATAAATTGGTAAGGCAAATCCTTACAGGTTTGAGAGGTGATGACAAATGGAAGCCATTAATTTTGTCTACTGAATTATCACTAGATCATTTTACTCCTGACTTAAATCAATTGCTAGGACACATGCTAACCTTTGAGCAGGATGTCAAAGGTGAAGGTGATAAAAGTGCAGGTCAAGCAATGTATTCAAAGGATAAGAAGAAGAATAGCAGAGGAAAGCAACAAGCAAATGAAGATGAAGGTACAACTAGCCAAGCTAACTTCCTAAGAGGAAGAGGAGGTGGCGAAGGTAGAGGAAGAGGCAGAAGTAATAAAGATGGAGTCAAAGCTTGCTAGATTTGTGGTAAGACAAATCATTTAGCTAATGATTGTTGGCATAATACTCAGAATAATGGTGGATATAATCAGAACTTTAATTCAAGAGGAAGAAGTGGCAGAAATCAAAGAGGTAATTTCAGAGGTAGAGGTAGTAGAGGCTACTTTGGAAGAAATGCAGGTAGATGATTCCAAAGTCAGCAATACAACAATACCTACTACAATTATGCTTCAGATCAGAAGGAGGATTCAACATTGATAATGAATGCAACTTGTGAAAGGCAAAGTGAAGACCAAAGAGTCTTCTAGTTTGACTCAGGGTGTAGCAATCACCTGAGTGGCAACATAGCTTTGATGACTGTAGCTCAGTGATGAGTAGCACCTCCTTTAATGTCAATCCAGGAAGACGTGAGGATGGTATGATGACCTCGAGCAAGTGAAGGCACAAGTGCGTGAGTGCGAAGCACACTAACATGCACACACATACACACACACGTGCACATAAGGCAAGACAAAGAGTGAGAAGCAATGGAGTTCTTAGATTACTTTCAAAAAGCTCATACAAGTTCAAAACTATTACAAGCTAACCTCAAAAATGAGCTCTCTAGCTCCTTTTATAGTTTTTGACTAGCTTTGGCCCTGTCCAGACCTAGTGTTTGGCCTAGTTAAAAATTAGGTTCCAGAGCTTATTTGAGGGCTCAAACGAGATCTAAAAAATACGAAAATTGGCAGGTAGATACTTCTAAAGCTCCTCAAGCTCAAGGACTCCTTGGCTTGCACAAAATGGAGCTAAAAAAATACGAAATGGTATTTACAATGGTGTTTAGTGATTAAAATCACTATTTGTGTAGGGATTTTCTCTGTTGATTTGTCATACACATCTTTGAGCTCCCTTCTTGCTCTTTCTTCTTGTGTGCTCAACTCCTTGATGTCTGAAAAAATTTAGATGGCCTACTTGCCAGATCTTCTTTGGCTACTGTGTCTGCATGTGCTATCTCTTCGTTCCGACCCTCTTTGTCTTGTGGCTCCTTCGGTTCCCTGACTGCTGCCAACACCCCCCCCACTCTCGCATCTGTCGCCCCTGATAGACCCTTGTCTAGATGTTCGTTGAACGTAATATTGGACAACGTCGGAAGCAAGGTGATGTTCTTCTAATCTGAGCCCCCGTGCTAGATCTGTTAATAATGCATCCCAATTCACTGGTCCTAGTACGTCCGGATGTGGCACCCGCAGTTGTTTTGAATGGATGGTTCTCTCCACAGCGAATAAGTGGAGGAGATGTGAGGGCCTGGGTACAAATATTTCTGAGTGATATTCCCAGAATCCCGTTATGAACATCTCCTCGAATGTCTGTTTGAAACAAGCTGGGAGGTACTTTATTCTGGCGTGCCAAGCATATATTACCTCTATGGATGGGGTTGTGCTCATGTCGTATACCAGATCTTGGTTTCCTGTAAGAAATCCAACACCTGAGAAGTGGGGGTCTTTAATATTCTTTAACGTCCTGAAGGTGATTAGCATTAGTTCAAAGATTTTCATACACATTTGTGCCATCACATCGAGAGTATTCCGTAGTCGAGTGCTCCAGTGTCTGATGGTAGAAATCATGTAATTTACAGTGGGAGGGCCTTGTGGCGGTGCTAGATAAACATAATTTAACCACTTTGCGCAACCCTTGACGTTCTTGACAGCAATTGTAAACTCTGGCCAAGTGCGCCGGCGGAGTACTGGAACATAACAAGGATTGTATTTAATAAAAAGGGGCATGTTAGTCCAGGTACGAACCATTTCCGGGTAGGTTTCAAGAAGACGGATTCTCCAGGTTGGTTGATGAATGGAGCCTTTCTTCACACTTTCTGGGATATCCTCTGGCCCAAATTGTGTGGCAAAAGTTGGAGGTTTGCCACAACTGCGTTGAATCTCTGCATTGTAATCCGCAAGGAGCACACAATATGGCACGTATTGATCATCGTTGGTGCCGATCCATCTATGATGAGACATGCTTCGAAAGTATTCAGACTTGATGATGGTGTCTTCTAACTTTGCCATAGATTGGATTTGAATGGCCACTCTATCTTCATGAGTTGTTGTTGTCTTCTCTAGTGTTTGGAGCCATTCAAGTACTTCAACTTCTAATGTGTCCATTCCTTCTGAGGTCTGTGCACCACCTGGCATCGGCGTAGGAACGTATGGTTCCTCATATGTTTCATCCACCTCAATGGGTACTAAGTCCTCCGGTTCAGGTTCTACCACTAGGGAGGGCTGCCTTTCATATTCTAGTAACTTTTTTTGGAGCTCAGCCACCTGCTCTGTCAATGCCTTTACTTCCTCTGAAGTCGAGGCCGTTTCTATTACCTTGGTTGGAGCCTCCTTTTCCCTGAGCTGGCTACGTAGCTCATCTCGTTCCCTTTCCAAATCATCATGTGCGACTAATAAATCCGCATAACTTTCCAAGATGGTTTTCATTGTTTCTGTGGGAACCGCTTTGAACTGTTCTGGATCGATCTCATGGGTGGAACCTTCCATGGCTGCTTCCAGGTTTTCTTCATTTTGTTTCTGCAACCGTTTATTCTCTTCAAGTGTTGTAGCCATATGCTTTCGAAGTAGAGTCAAATTACGCCGGACTCTCAGGTTATCTGATTGGTACACCTCCAGCACGGCTTCGAGTTGTTTGACACCGGGTTCTGTTGATGGTTGGGGTGCCTCCAGGAGTGTTTGATGGGCTTGCTCGAGAGTGGTGTGGCGTTGGTTGAGTTCCACATTTTCTTCTTCTAGCCTTATGAGTCGTGTTTGTAGTTGTTGATGGTTTGTTGTCAGCTGATGATGGCGGCCTTCTAGTTCCCTGTACTCCCGTTGAAGTTGATATACACATTGATGTAATGACATGAATATACTATTTATATTAAAAGATGCAGTTAAAGATGAAGATGCAGGGGGAATGGGGAAGGGAGTTGTGAATGCTGTGGAATCAAGTGGTGAAGTAGGTGGAGGGGGTATGGGAGATTGAGGTTGTGTGGGGGGTGGGGGTGGTACTGTGGCGGGTGATGTCTCCATTGTGTCAAATGTGGGTGTGACAGTAAAGAGGGGGACCGTGGGTGGAGTGGAAGTGATATTGGTGAAGAGTGTCGTGAAGGTGGGCATGGAACCTCCTCCAAATTGGATGCCGGGAGAGAGAGGAATTCCCATGACGACTGTGGTAGCGGTAGAAAAGGGCGTGGTCGTGCCGGTTGGTGAGGTGAATTGTGTAGTGAGAGGTGAGGTGGGTGGGGAGAGTGGTTCCTCCTGATGTTCTTCTGTTTGCGTGTTGCCTTCCGGTTCTGATACATTGATGTGTATTTGTTTTCCAGCTCGGCTAGGGCGGGCAGGCACACGTTTCTCAAATCGATTAATGTATGTCATGGCCTCATGTATAGCCTCATCCAAGCCGACCGCCTCTGCGTGTAGGTTCATGGATTCGATAAACATATCGTCCACACCTTCCTCTGCCAATAGTTGGCTCATGAGCACCTTGCCTGATTCAAGTGACATTTTGTGTTGTTCCTAAACTCGCTTCATGGTTTGATACAATCTTTTTATTTGTGCTGAGTATGCTGGGGCACTTGCTAGCTCTGAAAGTTCCTCATATTCTTGATGCTGCTCTTTGCCCGCTTCTTCTTCTTCTTCTCCTGCTTCTTGTTCCTCTCCTTCGACTCCTACTGCTCTTGGTTGGGTCGGGGCTGACGTTGTTGTGGTGGGATGTGGTTCCTAGATCCCGCCTGCTTCTGTTTCAAGATTAGATTCGTAGATCAGCCTGGCAACTTCTTCATCCGTGAGGTCATTGAGAGTAAATCCCTGTGGAAATTCCAAGTCTGATGGAATGGGGGGAAACACCAAGTTGGGTCCTTCTGTACTTGGTCTGGGAAGACGAATGGTGAATGGCCGAACACGCCTAGTTTGAGGAGGAGTCACCTCAGGTGTGGTAGTGGCTCCCCTTGGTTGAGCACATGGTAATTGGACGCCCCCTCTCATCTTCTTCGATGGAGGGCCTGCTGTTGATAGTCGCCTTTGGAATTCTTGGGCCCTGGACCACACTAGTGCTCTTTGAATGGGCACGTCATATGCTAGGCACCTGTAAATTATTCTTGTTAGGGCACAACAGCCATGAAGTACATTTTTCTGCTTCTTATTCCAGCGCTGACGGGCTAGGTGTATCTGATCGATGACCCAGTGCGGTATGTTGAGGGTGAGGTTCTCTATTTCTGCCAAGTATAAGCTGAACCATATTTTCTTAGGGGGCATAGTGAATCGTTCCTGTGCGGGAAAAGCAAAATGTTGCATAACAGTTCGTAAGTGGAGAGCAATGGTAGGCGTCATTGCCACCATGTCCTTCAATTTATTGAGATCCTTATGCTTCATCCTACCTGGGACCATTGTTTCTTTCTCAGTGGGAATGTGCATACCTTGCATGTTCAATGCTTCCCGTACCAGATTGAGGGTCAGTTTGAATCTCTTGAGTTCGTGTCCTGGCAACAATGATGGTAGTACAAAAGTACTATCACCTCCCTTGGCCCTGCTAGGAGTGATGGTGCTGATAAAATAGGAGCAGCGTAGAAAATCAGGTTTAGGCAAGTGTGCCCTGAAATATCTATCCAGGCCTGCCTTGGTCCAAACTGATCGCATTACCTCTACATTCTGATAGTTCTCAAATTCCCGAGTGAAAAAGTGGTAGCGTCCCCATTTGCCATTAAATTCAATTTCTGCTTCCCAGAAGTAGGTGCCGTCACCCAATGGCCCTGCTACATCACTAAACCAATGAGCATGTTTCCCCACTTGAGAAGTGTGTCCCTGAGGAGGGTCCTGGATAGGAAGGACATGCACCACTTGAAGTTCTTGAGGCCTTTCGGTGAGTGGCGGTTCCAGAAGAATGGTTTCAATGTCCACAATCTATGCACTGGACCCTGCCTGGGAAATGGTGCCTCCAGCTTCTGCCATCGTTATTGCTTGCTAGCTGGTTCTGTTGAGAATATAGAGCATGCGTTAATATTGTAATGGACAAGATAGAACACGTTTTGCCCCCGTTACCATATTATTGTGAGGTGAGTAATGGGTTAGTGGGTCAGTGAGTGCACGATGACAGTGTGTGTAGTTAATGAATGGATAGTCCTAGGAGCTAGATGGAAAGATGCAGTGTCTGACTGATGCAGTTAGTAAGTGGAGATGAATTTACAAATTGGAGTCGAGGGATTTATTACAAGTGTTAGGTTGCCAAACGCAATGGGTGGCTCTTGGTTTTGGTTTTGTGGAGACTCTGGAGGGTTGCATGAGTAATTCTGCTCGGGGGTGATGCGTCTTTGGGACCCATTTACGAGTGAGTCTGTGCGTGCTTCTAAGTGACTGTGTGTTCGAGTGTATCAGGCAAGAGTGGGTGGCGGCTCCTTGAGTGAGTGAACTCGGTCGTATATGATGTGAGTCGTGTGGGACTAGTTGAGCCCGCAAGCAAGCCTTAGGCACCCAAATTTGTCTTGATTGTGGGTCAGCCTTCATCGACTTCTTGGGCACCCAGATAGATTTCACTTTCTCAACAGAGGTTTTAGGAGTCCTCTTATTAGTATCATGTCGTTGATTACTAATAGGTAGTTGAGACAGTTGTCGCGAGTTGGCTACAGTCGGCAGCTCGTCTTTTCGCACCCATTGCTGGTGTGGGGAGCTCCGTAACAGGGCATCTTTCAAGATATTGCCTAAATCTTCTTCCTGCAAGTCTCACGGTCTCTTGCGGGGTCTGCTTGAAACTGTGAATCAATGAGGAGGTATTATGTCTTATGCCACTCTTAGAGAATTCAATAATGAAAGCCTCTAGTAGTTGGTCTATGCTCCTGAATTGTCTCTCATTCAATGGTTGAAACCACGTAAGGGCTGTGTTCCTAAGGGTTAGACCAAAGGCATTATATTGCGTGAATAAATCCTCCACTTGTTCAGCTCTCAAGACTTGCCTGAACTCGGCCACATGATCGTATGGATCTCTAGTGCCATCGAAGTAATTCTTCATGGACTTGACTAATTGAGTTGGTCTCAAAGTCCTTGTGTGCTCTCTAGGTCATGGTAGAGGGAACTCATCCGCATTTCTTTGATTCCTGTGAGCTCTAAATACCTCAGGCTCCACTCTATTTGTTTCCGTCCTCGTTCTTTCTCTGCCCCCTGGGTTGGCAAAGCTTACTTCTGGCCTATCTCTACTTCGGTCTCTTTGAGTTCCATGAGCTTGGGATGTTCCCGCTCCATGGTGACCATAGGACACATTAGATCTTGGTTGGGGGAAAATAAATTCACCCTTCCAAGTGTAAGCATGCCTATCATTTTCTGTCACCACGAAGATCCTCTCTGAAGCGAGATCTAAGTAGGTCACTCTACCTGGGCTATCAGGATCCTTAAACTCATAGATCATGATTGTTCCTATATCGATTGGCCGATCAGATTTATACCTCCAAAAGGCTTCATCCGTTTCTCGGTTCAGAAGCAGATCTATGCTCTTGTTGTCCTGGGGAACCCATTCTGGTGTGATAATCCTAGTGAGAACAGATTTGCCTTGGGGGGTCCTAGGTTTTGCACCCATGTTTCCCTGCTCTAGATCACCTAAGTCCGATTCTGGGATTACATTCCCAAATTCATCAGTCCTTTCTGGATGACTGGTGACTACGTATATTGTCCCTTCCTTATCTAAGTACGCTCCGTTTTCAAACTTGACAGCTGGGCACTCTAGTCCAATGGATTGGTCAGGATTCTTCACCTGTACCACAGATCTTCCTAGGCCGTCCTCATAGATGCTAGCACCCAATCGGTTGCTCCTAAGGTATTCCAACTGCGTTTTGTAAGGGCCTTCTACCCTGTGCAAGTATGGCACTCCTGAACTTCCCATAGGTCTGTCCATGCCTTGAGACATCTTTGATTCACTAGTCTCAGAACTAGGGTAGTATGAGTGGTGGCTCAACTGCTGGGCCCAAGACCTAGCAGTGTGGTTGACACTGGCCTCTGAAGACCTAAGGCTTTGTCTATCTCTCCCTAGATGTCGCCCTGATCTAAGGTTCATAAGCCTAATTGAATAACCCAAATTTGCCCAAGTACAACCTCGTTGCAGAGTCCTTTTGTATCAGTTACTTGATTCTTTTTAGTTGATTACCGTGTTAACATTCTTGTCTGATATCACATCGTAAGGTATATTTGAGTGTAGTTCCGCACTTAAAGTTGATCGTTCCACGTTAAGTTCTTTTCCTTTAAAGTTCTCGACAGTACAAAGATTATGTCCTTAGCTTGAACTTGAAAGTTTAGGTATTCTTCAACTTGATAATTGCCTATCATCGTCCTGACTTACTCCTACCTCTAGTCGTTCTTAGCCTAAGCTAGGAATTGACGAAGGGGAGTTGAGAATATTCCGACCTTTCTTGCTGATCCTTGTTCTTTAGTGCTCGAGAAGTTGATTCTCAAGCTTGCACAAAGCCCTTGCTTGGCTGCTCTCAATTGCTTCTCAATAGACCTGCATCAGTCCCAAGATTAGCTCCAGACTTCAATTCAAATGATAGACTAGACCACTTTCATGCATGTAACTCACAGACCAAATTATCCCTTGCCTTTATGAAAAACAATCCCAAGGATCCCTCAGTTTTCCTACCTCGGGTATGGTTAACTTCAAAAAACCCTATCTAATAATCCTGATCTTAATTTTCACATAACCAGTGGAAGTTTTGGTTGTACTTCCCACGAGCTTTCCAACAAAACAAGAATCACAGCAATTGGATTTTGTATGAGGAAGTTATGTCCGATCAGGGTTTAGGTGCTAAAACAGGGTTCAAAACAGTTTACTCAGGCAGACAGGAATTCTTGAATTACTTGGGTTGCGGCCTCACAATGCAATGCTAAACCCTTAAAAGTTCCCCAAAAATTAGACCACTATTTTTTTTTGCCCTTAAAAATTGGCCAAATTTGCCCTTCTATCGCGTTCGCAAGTTTTGTCAGTCGTGATTGACAGGTCAATCGTGATTGATGTGTCGATCGCGATTGACAGGTCTGTCGTGGCTGTCAGTCGCGATTGATGGGTCAATCGCGATTGACACGTGGCTCGAAAAGTCAATCAATCGTGGTCAAAGGGTCGTTGACTCTGTCAGTCGCGATTGATGGGTCGATCGCGATTGACAGGTCGGTCGCGAGGGTCAGTCCGTCGTGGTCAAACAATCGTTGACTGTGTCGGTCGTGATTGATAGAGCCGTCGTGGGCTGTCAGTCGCGATTGATGGGTCAATCGCGATTGATGACTCGATCGCGATTGACACATGTCACGCGTATGATCTATCCGTCGTGGTCAATCGGTCGTTGACTCTGTCGGTCGCGATTGACAGAGCCGTCGTGGGCTGCCAGTCGTGATTGACTGGTCGATCGCGATTGACAGGTCTGTCCGTCGTGGTCTATCGATCGCGATTGATAGAGCGATCGCGATTGACTGAAATCTGAGGAATTTCAAAAATCTAAACACAGTTTTGGGAAGCTCTAGGCCTGTAGATCATGGTTTTGTACTTTGTTTAACAAATGGAGCATTTTTTCTGTCGATCGCGATTGACAGGGGTCGGCGACACAGAGACAGTTTCGTGACGTTTTTTACCTGCGTGGAGTGCTGGAGATGATGATGCAGCATGTACCTGCAAGAAAGCTCAAGAAACATGCAAAAACTGCACACACAATATCGCTCTCTCGCTCTCTCTCACAAGTGAAATGAGGGAAGTGAAAGGAGGAAGGAAATATAGTCAAAAAATTGAAATTTTTGCGATGATGGAGATGGAGGTGGGAGATGGTGATAATGATGATGGTGATGAAGAAAACAAAAGGAAATAGATAAAAGTGAAGAAAATACCTATAACTCCAATGCTTCCACTCTACGTCTTACCATCACACGCTCGTCCTCAAAGCTCGATCCCCGGCAATGGCGCCAAAATTTGGTGTAGCTCAGTGATGAGTAGCACCTCCTTTAATGTCAATCCGGGAAGACGTGAGGATGGTATGATGACCTCGAGCAAGTGAAGGTACAAGTGCGTGAGTGCGAAGCACACTAACATGCACACACATACACACACACGTGCACATAAGGCAAGACAAAGAGTGAGAAGCAATGGAGTTCTTAGATTACTTTCAAAAAGCTCATACAAGTTTAAAACTATTACAAGCTAACCTCAAAAATGAGCTCTCTAGCTCCTTTTATAGTTTTTGACTAGCTTTGGCCCTGTCCAGACCTAGTGTCCGGCCTAGTTAAAAATTAGGTTCCAGGGCTTATTTGAGGGCTCAAACGAGATCTAAAAAATACGAAAATTGGCAGGTACATACTTCTAAAGCTCCTCAAGCTCAAGGACTCCTTGGCTTGCACAAAATGGAGCTACAAAAATACGAAATGGTATTTACAATGGTGTTTAGTGATTAAAATCACTATTTGTGTAGGGATTTTCTCTGTTGATTTGTCATACACATCTTTGAGCTCCCTTCTTCCTCTTTCTTCTTGTGTGCTCAACTCCTTGATGTCTGAAAAATTTAGATGGCCTACTTGCCAGATCTTCTTTGGCTACTGTGTCTGCATGTGCTATCTCTTCGTTCCGACCTTCTTTGTCTTGTGGCTCCTTCGGTTCCCTGACTGCTGCCAACAATGACTGATTTAGAGAGCAAGGTAACTAATCATGTAGTTCAAACAGGTGACAATACAAAGCACAATGTGAAGTCAATTGGATCAGTGAAGGCCAAGGATGGAAGTACTCACTTGAGTAATGTTTTGTATGTTCCTACAATTCCAAAGAATCTGATAAGTGTAGAACAAATTGTTGAAAAGGGTTATGAAGTTAGGTTCACTAATGAAGGAGTTTTTGTGGAAGACCCTAGCAATGGGTATAAACAAATTGTTTCAGGAAAGAAAGAAGGAAGATTGTTCACATTGAAGATTCAAGGTAATGTTGGTCATGCCTTGTTCACCTATGGAGGACATAAAATCTCTGAGTTAGATCTTTGGCACAAAAGACTTGGACATTTTAATGAAAGAGGTATTAAAGATATGGTTAACAATGGTTCAGTGCTTGGATTGCCTAATGTTGTAGGTCAACATATGACATACACATGTGAGGCATGTCAATTAGGTAAGGCTCATAAGGAATCTTATTCCAAGCATGGTTTTATGTATTCAGAGAAGCTTGAGTTGGTACACACAGATGTGTGGGGACCATCAAAGGATTTCAGTATCAATGGTTCAAGGTATTATGTGATTTATGTTGATGATGCTACCAAATGGATCACTATCTATGTGATCAAAGATAAGTCAGAGGTATTCAATACATTCAAACATTATCATGTGTATGCAGAGAGAATTACAGGTCAAAAGTTGAAGAGACTAAGGTCAGATGGAGGGGGAGAGTATTTCTCTAATGAGTTCAGTGATTACTTGTGGAATGCAGGTATAAAAAGGGAAATTACTTGCAGGTACTCTCCTCAACAAAATGGTGTAGCAGAAAGGAGGAATAGAACTCTTGTTGAGTTTGCAAGATCCATGATGAAAGAGAAAAATTGCCCAAATTACTTGTGGGCTAAGGCTATAAATACAGCTACATATTTGTGTTGGTGCAAGTCACAAGCCTACACATTTGGCTTGAAGGATACATTGAGATCCATACACATATGGAGAAGCATAGGAACTCATGTTAGTGGTTAATTACCACTTTATCTCTTTGTAAAAGTCACATTTGACTTGGAATCTTTGTAGACACCTACCTAAAGGAATTTGTGGAAAAAAGGGGTTAACTCTGATTGAAGGAATATCTCCTAGGATATAGGAGTTTGATCATAGGGAGCCAAAATTTTGAATTTGAATTCGAACTTTTACTCAATCACTATAAAAGTGAACATGAAAAAGTCGCGGTTAGAACTCATCACTCCCGAGCTTGTCATTACTGTTTTTGAGTGTGTGTGAGGCCTACACTCTAGGCTACACCTATCTACACGATTAGGCAATGATATTCATGCCAATGGTATTGTATACAAGTTTTCATTAATACATACATTTGCATTGTTCATTTCTGAGTTCTCTGTCATACTACCTGAAAGTCTGTCAACTTGTGAAGTGCATATCTCACTCATTTCTTCACCAAATTCAAAGATCTAAAGCTTGTTGGAATCAGCTCAAAGTTTCTACATGCTATCAAAATTTGAAGAGATTCTATTCAGCCATTTCAAAGAAAAGCTCATCGAGGTGATCACTGGTCAATGCCTGCAACAGTCCTAAAAAATCGGGGTAAATGTTTATTTGCTAAATTGATTTCTCTGAGCATAGTTGATCTTTTTATATCATTCCACTTGGAGTAGTTAGCTTGCTAAGCTAATTAGATACCCCTAAAAGGAATTTTTCCAATTCCTACTGTGATGGTCATACTGAGCGAAAGATCCAGCAGGTGTCAAGACATAATAGAAGGTTTTCTTGAGATCTTGAAGTCCAAAGTTATCTGTTTTGATCCAATCTTTACACACATCATTTCCAAAGTACATAGGCCATTTTATGGTGTCATTGGAGAGCTAACAAGGTCCACTTATCAAGTCTAAAGCATGAGAGGGTTGGTACAAAGCAGGTTTTGGCAGTACCTACTCAATCCTTTGGAGTGTCCATCCATCATTCCCAACAGTGGTATTAGAGCAAACTAAGGTAAAATGGGAGATGGTTTTCCTTCATTTATTGATAAATTAGACAAGAACAACTATCAGGCATGGTCTCTAAGGATGAAGACCTACCTACAAGGAAGGAGTCTCTATGGATACATCTTAGGAGATGAGGAATTGCCCTCATTCAAAACAAGAGGATTACCAACAAAGGAAGAACATGAAAAGCTCAACACATGGTGTGCAAAGGATGCATTAACAAGATCTTATTTACTCAACTCCATCTCTGATTTTCTTTTGCCACATATTAGGAACTGTAAGACATCCCAAGAGACTTGGGAAACCTTGTCATCTTATTTCTCCTCCAACACAAGGGCTAGAAAAAATCAGTTGTGGATTGAATTCACCACATTAAGGAAGCAACCTAAGCAAGCTGTTTCAGAGTTTGTGACCAAGATTAAAGATGTAGCAGATCAGTTAGCAAGCATAGGAGAAGAGATTGAAGAAGAGCATATTGTAAGGCAAGTGATCAATGGAATCAAGGCTTATGACAAATGGGAAAGCTTCACCACTGCCATGGACCTTTACAGATAAGAGGTAAGCTAGACCCTAAGGCTGAGAACTGCATCTTTATTGGATATGATTTGAATAAAAAAGGATACAGGTTCTACAATCCTTCAAATAAGGGATTCATGGTGAGTAGAGATGTTGTCTTTGATGAAAATGATTCTTGGTATGAGAATGAATGCAAGAAGGTTAAACTACCCTATGATTTGGAAGAGGAGTTTCCAATTCTTGCAAAGGAGGAACGTACTTAGAATGAAGACTCAAATTCAGATGATGAAGATGTTATCAACCTTGAAGAGTTCAAGGCATGGAAGTCCAAGGGCAAAATGAAGATGAAGAAACTTGAAGACATACCTGAATCTTCAACTCAATCAATTAGAAGGTCACAAAGAGAGAGCAAAAAACCTATCAGATATGGGTATGATACATCTCTTATTACTAAACACTCTGTTTATCTTGCCAAAGATTTGTCAATTGAAGAACTAGGATCATATGAAGAAGCCATGACCAAGACAGAATGGAAAGAAGCTATGATTGAGGATATTGAAGCACTCAAGGAAAGTGACATATGGGAGCTAGTACCAAGGAAGGAATCCATGAAGGTAATAGGATCCAAATGGATCTATAAACTCAAAAGAAATTCTGATGGGTCAATTAACAGGTACAAAGCCAGATTGGTAGCCAAGGGTTTTGCACAAACCCAAGGCATTGACTATGAAGAGACATTCTCACCTGTGGCCAAGATGCCAACAATCAGAGTGTTGGTAAGTGTGGCTGAATCAAAAAATTGGAACATGTACCAAAATGGATGGATTTCAGAGGAGGTATATATGTCACAACCTCCTGACTATGAGGACCCTAAGAAGGTAACATATGTTTGCAAATTGAAAAAGGTTTTATATGGATTGAAGCAGGCACCTAGGGCATGGAATTATAGGTTAACTACATACCTCAAGACCAAGGTTTTATCATGAGCAAGGCAGATACTTCTCTATTCATCAAGAGAAGTAATTCAGAGGTAATATACCTTTGTGTTTATGTTGATCACATCATACTTACAGGTAATGATGTTAATGGAATCAGACAAATCAAAAGCCAGATGATGAAGGAGTTCAAGGTCAATGATCTTAGTCCACTAAAGTATTTTCTTGGGCTTGAGTTAGTCTATACTAACTCAGGAATATACATTACTCAGAAAAAATACATACAGGATTGTTGATATATTTAGGTAGTGATGTGTGTGAACACTCTAGGACCGCCGGGGCACTTTTTTCCCTCTTTAAGAGGTTTTTTTCCCCTGGCTTGTATATACGCCTATTGCCCTAATGGGCTACTTATCTTTGTACATTCTCTAGTAATACATTCAGTATTGTGTGTTTGTGCTCCAAGCTTCTTCTTCTTCCTTGTGATGTTCGCGTGCTTCTGCATACGTCTATCTCCAACAATTGGTATCAGAGCAGGTCATCGCTTCATCTAGGGTGTTGTCGACACTCCTCCGTTTGCAGTCTCAGATTTGCACGAAATTTGGTGAGCATACTCAAAGTGTTTTAGAGATCAAAATAGCTTTGCTATGTCGTGCCGAAATCGCGATCTGAGCTCGTTTCGGCCTTCGAACGCACTATCGTAGTGCTTGTGCAGGCTATTTTGTCTTTTTGTGCCAAAGGTATATACCTGTTTCGATTCGCCAGTATAAGCGTCTCAAAGTCTGCTACAGGTTTAGCAGAACTCGTCTCAACAGTTCCGTTCAACTTTTTGAGATACAGTCAATTTTCTGCATCAAGGTATTTTAGTCACCGGCCATGGCTGAAAACAGTGATGTATTCCGTATGTTGGCTATTGAGGGTAAGTTGGATGGTACCAACTACCCATTATGGGCTTATATGATGCGACATGTATTGGTTGCAAAAGGACTGTGGAACATTGTGCAGGGTGTTGAAAGACGTCCTGTTACACCTGCGACTACAAGTACTACAAATACACGTGCTGAAGCTGATGGAGATGGTGCCGAAGATGATATTCTGCAGATTCTTGTTCATGCTTCTGTTTCTGTCGCACCTACTGCAGAGCAAATTCGTTGGGATGGTAGAGATGCTCAAGCACATGCATTGATAGCTTTGTCTGTCAAACATGCCATTATTCCTCATATTCGCTCTTGTAGAACAGCTAAGGATGCTTGGGATACACTTACCACATTGTACCAAGCTAGGAATGAGGCTCGTGTTGCTTACCTCCGAAAACAGTTGGAGAGTGAGCACATGAATGAGGGTGATTCTATGGACAGTTTCCTAACAAAGATCAAAGACTTGAAGGAACAGTTGATTTCTGCTGATGAGGTTATACCAGATAGCTCACTTGTGCAGACCGTTCTGAATGGTCTTCCTGATTCATATCAGAGTTTTGCTTTTACTCTTCGATTAATGATGAAAGGCAATTCAAATGCCTTGTCATTTGAGGAGTTAGTCTCTGTTCTGTTGCAGGAAGATCAGTCTAGGCAAAATAGGTCCATTATGCAAGTTGCAGATCAAGCTTTCCTGGCTAGTCAGAAGGGCAAAGGAAAATGGAGCTCTTCAACTAGTAAGCAGAAATCTGCTAATTCTGCATATTCGAAGAAGGAAGATAAAGATGAGAAGAAATCAGAAAAGCAGAAATTGTTTTGTAAGTAATGTAAAGGGAATGATCATATCATAAAGAACTGTCCAAAACTGGCTGCTAAAGAGGCAAAGAAGAAAGAGGTTGGAATGGTTGTTGCAGAGGCCTCTACACCAAAAACAGAGTCTGCAAATCTTGTGCAGGAAGAAGAATGGGCATTTACTACTGTCTGCAGTTTTGACCCATCTTCTCATGATCAATGCATGTCTGCAGTAGACTCAGATGTTTGGTACTTTGACAGTAGGGCGAACAAACATATTAACTCGCAGCGCAGTTTCTTCTCTTCACTCGAGCCTGCCCCTACAAGGAATACTGTCACATGCGCCAACAACTCCTCTTATCCTATTATGGGAGTTGGTAAGATCATTCTGACTACTACTGATGGTAGTTCTTTGACCTTGTCAGATGCTTTATTTGTGCCAGGGATCAAGAAGAATCTGTTATCAGTTTCTTCGTTAGCCAAGATCGGCTTGGTAATGAAATTTGTTGATGACAGATGTATAATTCATGGTCTGTCAAATGGCGATGTTATTATTGCTTCTGGCATTTTATGTCGTGGGCTGTATAAGCTCATAGACTATGAAAGATCTGAAAATGATTTGGCATGTGCAGTAAATGATTCTCAGGCTATGTCAGATGCAAAGCTTTGGCATGCACGCTTTGGTCATCTGAATTTTGCTAGTTTGCTATGCCTGTAGAAATATGAAATGGTATCCTCTTTGCCCGAAATTGAGGCACCTGGAAAACATGTTTGTGAAGGCTGTATTTTGGGCAAAATGCAGCGTTCCTCCTTTCCAAAAGATGGTTCAGTTCGGGCTACACAGAAATTGCAGCTTGTACATAGTGATGTCTGTGGTCCTATGCAGACACCCTCTTTTGGAAATTACCTTTACTTCATGACTTTCATTGATGATTTTTCCAGGCATGCATGGGTATACCACTCAAAGTAAAGTCCGAACTGTTCATGTGCTTTAAACAGTTTTTGGTTTTGGCTGAAAATTTATCAGCATGTAAAATGGGCACCCTCCGTTCTGATCGAGGGAGGGAATATATGTCTTCTGATTTTAATGCATTTCTGGCTGAACGTGGGATAAAACACCAGTGTAAAGTGCCATATACACCTCAACAAAATGGAGTTGCTGAACGGAAGAACAGGTCTCTCATGGAGATGGCGAGGTGTATGGTCAAGAGTCAGGCTTTACCTCATAGTTTCTGGCTTGAGGCTGTCATGTGTGCAGCATATGTACTGAAGAGGTGTCCCACTAAAGTGCTACAGTCTATCACTCCATACGAGGCTTGGCATGATCGCAAGCCATCTGTTGCTCATTTGCGTGTTTTTGGTTGTTTGGCATATGCATTAGTGCCTCAACAACATCACATAAAATTGGATGATAAGGAAGTAAAATGTATTTTTGTTGGGTACAGTTCTGAAGTAAAGGCTATTGTCTGTATCATGCAGAGACTAAACGCATTTTGGTTAGCCGTGATGTTGTCTTTGTGGAAGATGCTATTCAACCATTGCTTTCATGTACTAAGGAGACATCTGTTAGCTCCAAAGACATGTATGATACTTTGATGCCTCTTTTTACGGATGGACAGTCTAGTGCTGGTCCTAATGAGGCAACTTCTCAGCCTTTGCAGGTTTCATGTGATGATGCAGATCATTCCATTTCTGATGCAGATTTACATGATGCACTAGTTGATGAGAGAGCTGATATTGAGCAAGCAAAAACTATGCCAAAATGGCTGGTGCAGACTTTACGTGACAACAAATTAGATGCACCTCTATCATATCATACTCGTTCAGGTTCTCATAGTGCCTCTTTTGCATCAGATTGCTATGCTATGGCTGCATCTAGTCTCTGTGATGAGAATGAGGCTGTTTCTTTTGATGAAACACAAAATTCAAAAAATTGGATGGCTACTATGCAATATGAATATGATGCAATAATGAAGAATGGTACTTGGTCTGTATGTGACTTGCCTCCTGGCAAGATAGCCATTGGAACTAAGTGGGTATACAAGCTGAAGCGTAAACCTGATGGTACAGTTGACAGGTATAAGGCTAGGCTTGTTGCAAAGGGTTATGCGCAGGAAAGAGGCATTGATTTTGATGAGACCTTTGCACCTACATGCCGTATGACTACTGTTCGGAGCATTTGTGCACTTGCAGCCCATCATGGTTGGAATGTACATCAGTTGGACATTAAAACTGCATTTTTGAATGGTGACTTGCATGAAGAAGTGTATGTTTTTCAGCCCCGCCGCTTTGTGCAGAAAGGGCATGAAAACCAGGTGTGCAGGTTAAAGAAGGCATTATATGGTTTAAAGCAAGCACCACGTGCTTGGTATGAGAAGATACATGCCTATCTGATTGCACATGGTTTTGAGAACAGTCCAACTGAAAGCACCTTATATGTTAAGCATGCTAATGATGTGCTTTTGATCATTGTTGTCTATGTTGACGACATGCTGCTCACTGGTCCTATTGAGAAGCATATTGCTGATTTTAAGGCTGATTTGCATGCCTCATTTGAGATGTCTGATTTGGGGCATTTGCATCACTATTTGGGCATTCAGTTTATGCAAGTTGATGGTGGAATGGCTTTGTGTCAAACGAAATATATTGACACATTATTGCAGCGTTTTGGCCTTGAAGACTGTAAGCCTATTGCCACTCCTATGGAGAAAGGTTTACGATTGAGTCTTCATGATGTTGGAGATGCATTTGATGTTGTTCTCTATCAGCAGGCTGTTGGATGCTTGATTTACTTATGCATTATTGAGCTAGATATTCAGTTTGCTGTCTCACAGATGAGTAGATTTATGCATTGCCTAGGAGTCAAGCATTGCCAGGCGGTTAAGTGCATCCTTCGCTACTTGAGTGGTACTCGGCTACTTGGGTTGTTTTATCCCACGAGGGGATCACTACCGCCAGATTTGCATGCTTTTTCTGACTCTAATTGGGCTAGTTGCTATGACAATCGTGTGTCCACTAGTGGCTTTTGCTTCATGCTTGGTAGCTCATGTATATCTTGGTTGAGAAAGAAGCAGCCTACTGTGGCCACTTCTAGTCGTGAGGCTGAGTATAGGGAAGCTTTCACAGCTACTATTGAGTGTGTGTGGCTCAGACGCTTTATGGATGATTTGGGTGTTGGTCAGAATTCTGCCACCACTATCTTCACTGACAGTCAGAGCACATTGGCAGTTGCGAGGAACCCTGTGTTCCATGCTCGCACTAAGCACATTGAGGTGCATTATCACTATGTCAGGGAGAGGTTCTCTGCTGGGGAGATCAACTTGGCATATGTGCCCACGCAGGAGAACATTGCAGACCTTTTCACGAAGGCTCTGCCCAGGGAGAAGTTTGAAGCTTTCCACAAAGCTTTGAGCTTACTTCCTTTTATGGAGTGACTTCCACATAGCTTGGCACTTCCTTATACATGAGTGCCAGCTACTTGTTCACCGCATCACTCCCAGGGGGGATTTGTTGATATATTTAGGTAGTGATGTGTGTGAACACTCTAGGACCGTCGGGGCACTTTTTTCCCTCTTTAGGAGGTTTTTTTCCCCCAGCTTGTATATACCCCTATTGCCCTAATGGGTTAATTATCTTTGTAAATTCTCTAGTAATACATTCAGTATTGTGTGTTTGTGCTCCAAGCTTCTTCTTCTTCCTTGTGTTGTTTGCGTGCTTCTGCAGACGTCTATCTCCAACAAGGATATGTTGAAGAAGTTTCATTTGCAGGATGCCAAAGTTGCAAGTACTCCAATGGAGGTAAACCTAAAACTAAGTGCCCATGTAGGTGATGAAATTAATGACATTATAGGTTATCAAAGCATGGTTGGTAGCTTAAACTATGCTACCTTAACAAGGATAGATATTGCATATGGAGTTAGTGTGCTAAGTCAACTTATGCACAAGCCAAGAGTACCTCACTTAGAAGCTGCCAAAAGAATTCTAAAGTACCTCAAGGGTACACAACATCATGGTTTGTATTTCCCTTATACTTCAGACCTTGATATCAAGATCTATTCACATGCTGATTGGGCAGGATGAAAGGATGATAGGAGGAGCACTTCTGGATACATTTCTTTTGCAAGTGATAAACCAATATCATGGTCTTCAAAGAAGCAACCTACTGTTGCTTTATCTTCTACAGAGGGAGAGTATAGAGGATTGGCTAATGCCACACAAGAATCCATATGGATCAAGCTATTGTATACAGAATTGGCTTTATATACTAGGTCACCAATGATCTTTGGAGATAATACAAGCTCACTTCACCTTGCAGCTAATCCTATCTATCATGCTAGGACCAAACACATAGAGGTCCATTACCATTATGTGAGAGAGAAGTTATTAAGCAAGGATATTCAACTAACCTATGTATCAACCAACATGCAGTGTGCAGATTTGTTGACAAAAGCTTTGGATGGAACCAAACTTTGGAGGTTCAAAGCAATGATTGGATTACAGGATATACATGAAGATTAAAGATGAAGACCAAGCCAAAATGTCTGGCTTGAGGCGGAGCTGTTGGTGCAAGTTACAAGCCTACACATTTGGCTTGAAAGATACATTGAGATCCATACACATATGGAGAAGCATAGGAACTCATGTTAGTGGTTAATTACCACTTTATCTCTTTGTAAAAGTCACATTTGACTTGGAATCTTTGTAGACACCTACCTAAAGGAATTTGTAGAAAAAAGGGGTTAACTTTGATTGAAGGAATATCTCCTAGGATATAGGAGTTTGATCATAGGGAGCCAAAAGTTTGAATTTGAATTCAAACTTTTACTCAATCACTATTAAAGTGAACATGAAAAAGTGGCGGTTAGAACTCATCACTCCCGAGCTTGTCATTACTGTTTTTGAGTGTGTGTGTGTGTGAGGCCTACACTCTAGCCCACACCTATCTACACCATTAGGCAATGATATTAATGCCAATGGTATTGACAAGTGTTCATTAATACATACATTCACATTGTTCATTTCTGAGTTCTCTGTCATACTACCTGAAAAACTGCCAACTTGTGAAGTGCATATCTCAGTCATTTCTTCACCAAATTCAAAGATCTAAAGCTTATTGGAATCATCTCAAAATTTCTACATGATGTCAAAATTTTAAGAGATTCTATTTAGTCATTTCAGAGAAAAGCTCGTCGAGGTGATCACTGGTCAATGTCTGCAACAGTCCTAAAAAATCGGGGGTAAATGTTTATTTGCTAAATTGATTTCTCTAAGCATAGTTGATCTTTTTATATCATTCTACTTGGAATAGTTAGCTTGCTAAGCTAATTAGATACCCCTAAAAGGAATTTTTCCAATTCCTACTGTGCTGGTCATACTGAGCAAAAGATCCAGCAGGTGTCAAGACATAAATAGAAGGTTTTCTTGAGATCTTGAAGTCCAAAGTTATATGTTTTGATTCAATCTTTACGCAGATCATTTCCAAAGTACATAGGCCATTTTATGGTGTCATTGGAGAGCTAAGGAGGTCCACTTATCAAGTCTGAAGCATCAGAGGGCTGGTACAAAACAGGTTTTGGCAGTACCTACTCTATCCCTTGGAGTGTCCATCCATCATTCCCAACAATTTGGTCAATAGATTACCATGTAAAGCTTTGCAGGGTATGACACCATATGAGGCATGGTGGGGTAAGAGACCTTCTCTAGATCATTGCAAAGTATTTGGGTGTTTGGCATATGCATATGTGCCATCTCAATTAAGGAACAAATTGGAACCTAAAGCTGAAAAGTATGTATTTATTGGATATGATGATAAGCAGATGGGATATAGGTTGTGGAGTCCATTCACAAAAAAATTCCTTGTGTCTAAGGATGTTACATTTGATGAGCAAGGTACTTGGTATGCAGATACACTTAATGTTCATGAAGATGATGAAGAAGTTGTGAATCAAAAGAAAGGTAAATCAAAGGTTCAGATTTTTGATGAAGAGGAGAACAATAAAGTACAGGTTGAAGTTGAAGAAGTGCAAAGGTTTGATCCAGAATGTGATGAACCAGAAACCCCAAGGAGTGGAGAACTCAGAAGGTCATCAAGACACAAATGGCAACCTACAAGGTATAGCTATGACACTTCTTTTTTGGCTACCAAAGATTATGCTTATATGATAAAGGCAGATGAAGATCCTTCTACATATGAAGAGGCAAAAGGCAAGGAGAATTGGGAGAAAGCTATGTAGGAAGAGTATGATGCATTGATGGAGAATCAAACATGGGATTCGGTGCCTAAACCAAATAGTCAGAAGATCACTGGATGCAAATGGGTCTACAAGACAAAGAGGTTTGCAGATGGAAGTGTGTCTAGGTATAAAGCTAGACTTGTTGTGAAAGGGTTTGCTCACACATATGGTATAGATTATGATGAGACCTATAATCTTGTGGCAAAGATGACAACTATCAGGACACTCATAGCTATTGCTGCATGTAAAGGTTGGAAATTATGTCAACTAGATGTGAAGAATGCTTTTCTAAATGGTTATATTTCAGATGATGTTTTCATGGAGCAACCACAAGGATTCAGAGATGAAAGGTATCCAGATCATGTATGTAAGCTCAAGAGAGCTTTGTATGGTTTGAAGCAGGCCCCAAGGGCATGGAATTATAGACTTGTGAAGTTCTTGAAAGAACTTGGTTTCCAAGTATCTAGAGCAGATAGTAGCTTGCTTGTTAAAGCAAGTGATGATGAGTTCATTTACATGTGCATATATGTTGATGATATAATTCTTACAGGTACAGATGAGAACGGCATTCAAAGCCTAAAGAAGCAAACGGAGAAAGAGTTCAAGATTAGTGACTTGGGAGATTTGTCATATTTCTTGGGCATGGAGATCTCATACACTCAACATGGAGTGTATGTAACTCAAAGAGGGTTTGTATTATGATTTTACATTAGATACAAACATCAAGATATATAGTGATACAGATTGGGCAGGTAATCCTGATGATAGGAGATCAACATATGGATACTTGTGTTATGTGGGAGATAAGTTAGTTTCATGGTGTTCAAAGAAGCAACACACAGTTGCTTTATCATCCACAGAGGTTGAGTACAAAGGTATGGTTGAAGCTGCAAAGGAAGTGATATGGCTTAAGCCTCTTATGAAGAGTTTTGACATCATCCAGAGTACACCCACTATTCATGGAGATAACATGAGTTCATTGTATTTAGCTGTTAATCTTGTTTTTCATGCCAGGATCAAACATATTGAGATTCAGTATCACTTTCTAAGAGAGAAGGTGATGGATAAGGAGATTGAAGTAATACATACTTCAACAAAAGATCAGATAGCTGATATGCTAATAGAGATTCAAAGACATGGCAGGTATAAAGAAGTTAGAGAAAACCTCAATTGATGATTGAGGGGGAGCTGTTGGTGCAGGGCAATCAACAATTGAAGTTTTGATGAAGGTTTGAAGTCAAGGACTGAAGAAAAGATCAAGATATGAAGCATATGTTCAAAGGATGAAGATGTGTATACATATGTACATTAATTCAGAGATAGTTCACTTATACTTTTGTATGGTTATGAGCTTGTACATATTTACCTATATATACAAGTAAAAATGTCAGTGCAAATATGAGAGAGCCTGTGAATAGAGAAATTAGGAGTTGTATGAGTCATTAGACACTTTAGAAGTGAGTAAGATCTCTCTCATCACTCAGATGTAAAGTTTTCCATAAATGAAGAAAAGCTACGCCCGATATTTCTTAGAGTTCTCCTTATGTGTTGAATCTTTTGTGAAATGCTTTTGTATAAGTCTAAGTCTGTAGTTGATTGACCTCTATACAAATTTTTATCTTCTAATTGTGATCAGTATAAGAGAATTGAGTGTAGGAACATTTACATGTGTAAATGAAAAGAAGAGAAGTTGCAGGAGGCGCAAAATTTGATGCTAATGTTTTGGTCAATTCTCCTTCCACAGTGTAAAGTTTTGAGCAAGCAAACACTAATTCTTTAAGTTGGGAGGTAAGCTACCTATGACTAAAAGCATTTGATTAAATGGGTTCTAGTTTGAGAGAAGCAAGCTTAAGAAGTTACAGGTGTCAAAATCGACTATAAAGAACTACAGTTTTAGACATTTGTGACTTGTTAAGATCATTTCTCAAGATCTACTGAATCTTTTGGAATGATTTAACTCGAAGGAGGTGCACAAACTGTAGGTGACACCTTGTGCAAAGTCTTTTAAAAAACTTTACACATTTGATAAGTCAATGACTAAGTTATGTGCATCAGACTTTCTATGTAGTCATCTTCTTCACAGTTTATCCAAAATTTTGATAATTGATCATTGATCTTCTAAATTGGTAAAGGTTTTGAGTTACTCTTGATATAGAGGTGCTCGAACTTCAAGAGTAGCTTGTTCTTTTGGAGATTAACACTCTCCATCAAGGCCCTCCTCATATAGAGTTGGAGTGGGCTCTCCAAAGTACATCAAACGTGAGATAATTCTCCTTGAAGGAGAATGAATAGACAGGTAGAAGCAAATGGCAAAGTACCTAAATACAAAAAGAGATAAAATATAAAATGGAAGTAAACTAGGAATGGAGTGCCTCCTACATACAAAATAGAGATGCACTCATGCAGATACAAATGTGAATGATGTAGGATCAATCATGTCGTCAACGCCCCCTCTGTAGCTCAATTTTGGTGCGGTTGAATGTTGCAGAGGTCCAGCAACCACTAGAATGGAATTAGAGAGAGAGCCTTCGTGAACATGTCCACTAGGTTCTCTTGAGAGGTACACTGCTCTAGAGTAATCTTCTAAGATACGAGATTCTCATGGATGAAATGGTACTGGATTTGGACGTGCTTCATTTGAGCATAGAACACTAGATTTTTCATGATGGTCGAGGTTGATTGGTTGTCCATGCTGATGTAGGAGTAACCTGCAAAACACCAATGTCAAATAATAAACATCAAAGCTAGATGGTCTCACACGTTGCAAAGCTCGATGCTCGGTACTCAACCTCGATGGAGACAATGCAACTGTAGGCTGCTTCTTACTTGCCCAAGAGATAGGTCCTAAGCCAAACAAGAATATGTACCCAGAAGTAGACCATCAAGAATTAGGATCACCCGCTCAATCTAAATCTAAATATCTTGTGAGTTCAATGCCCCTTCTGTACCAAGTGACCATGATGTTGAGTGAGGGAAAGGTATCGAAGTAGTCTTTGAGTAGCATCCTAATGTTTTTGATGAGGTTGATGTGCAAATTGACTGCGTATACCAACTGCATAGGCAATATCTAGTCTAGTGTTGGCTAGGTGAAGTAATGAGACAACAAGCTATCGATAAGTATGCACATCCACAAGTGATGATGAATCCTCAATGTGATCTTGATGTTTGGATAAAGTGGTGTAGATATTGAGAGACACTAGTCCATATTATATCTTGAAAGAAGTTCAAACAAGTACTTCTTTTGTGATAGGAATATGCCTTATTTTGTTTGCCAAAATTCCATACCTAAGAAGGATGTGTTCGTCATTTGAACATGTCAAGAACAAGTCATATACATAAAGGATGATTATTGCAACTAAGGAATCCTTTTGATAGATGTATAAGTTAGCATCCGTAGTGCTCTTTTGAAATCTTTTAGCTTCAAAGAACTTGTGGATCTTTTCATACCAGGCCCTTGGAGCTTGCTTAAGTCCATAAAGTGCTTTGTGAAGTTTTTATACTTGATCTTCCTTTCTTGTGATTTTGAAACCTTTAGGTTGTTCAACATATACATCTTCTTGAAGATCTCCTTTGAGGAAAGCACTTCTGACATCAAGTTGGTAAATGGGCCATTTGAAGTGTGCACTAAGTGCAAGAATGATTCTCATAGTTATGAACCTTGTAGCATGGGAAAAGGTTTCTTCATAATCAATTTCGTGCTTTTGCTTACAACCCTTGCTTTATACTTGTCTAATGCACCATCTGATTTGTACTTGACTTCGTATATCCACTTAACTCCAATCACTAGATGATTTGAAGGCTTTGGAACAAGTGCCCAAGTGTCGTTCTTCTCGATTGCATCCATTTTGGTTTGCATAGCTTCTTCCCACTTAGGTTGTCCTTGAGCTTCTTTGTAATTGGAAGGCTCTGGAATCTGTTGAATCGGATGCATAAGTGCATAATCTACATAGTGACTGTTCTAATTACTACTTTTCAATGGGCCTTTGAGATCTTCTTGGTTGTTGAGAAGTACTTGCCTCTGAGTTGTTCTTGGAAAAGATTGTGTCCCCCTCTAAAGTGTAAATGGGCGGACTCAAACTTGCACTTGGATTTTTAGTTGAGTATGTTGAAGCTTCAAGTATTACATCTTTTGAGATTGCGATGGAGTGGTTCTCAAGATCGTACAATCAATAAGCTTTAGATTTTTCACTATAGCCAATGTAGATAATTTTCTTTGACTTGGAATATAACTTGCTTTGATCTTCTTCTTGAACATGTACAAGAGCTTCACTTCCAAATAACCTAAAGTAGTTGACATTGGGCTTTCTTCCATAGTATGCTTGAAATGGAGTCTTTCTATTTGATCCACTTGTGAACCCTCTATTGATTATGTGCACTACAGTCTGCATTGCTTTTGCCCTAAACTTGAATGGTAATGTTGATATATTTAGGTAGTGATGTGTGTGAACACACTAGGACCACTTGGGCACTTTTTTCCATCTTAGGAGGCTTTTTTCCCCCGGCTTGCACATACGGTTGTTGCCCTAACGAGTCACATATCTTTGTACATTCTAATGGTAATACATTTAGTATTGTGTGTTGTGATCCAAGCTTCTTCAACTTCCTTGTGTTGTTCCCATGCTTTTGTAGACCTCGAACTCCAACAATTGGTATCAAAGTAGGCCGCTGCTTCATCTAGGGTGTCGTCATCACCCTCGCATCATAGTCTCAAAATCACATGAAATTTGGTGAGCATACTTAGTGTGATTAGGAGATCAAAACAGCTTTGTTGTGTGGTGCCAAAATCGCAACCTGAGCTTATTTCGGCCTTCAAATGCACTATTGTGATGCCTGCACATGCTATTTTGTCTTTTGGCGCCAAAGATACATATAGGTTTTGGTTTTCTAGTATAAGCATCTCAAAATCTGCTATAGGTTTAGTAGAACTTGTCAGGGTAGTTCTGTTCAACTTTTTCAGATACAATCATTTTTCTGCATCAAGGTGTTTTAATCAGTGGCCATGGCTGAAAGCAGTGATGTATTTTGTATGTTGGTTGTTGAGGATAAGTTGGATGGTACGAATTAACCATTTTGGTCTTATATGATGCATCATGTATTGGTCACAAAAGGATTGTGGAATATTGTGCAAGGTGTTAAAAAACATCCTATTACACCTACAAATATAGGTACTGAAGTTGATGCAAATGGCATCAAAGATGGTGATATTATAGATTCTTGGTCATGCTATGGATTTTGCTACACCTACTGAAGAGAAAATTCATTGGGATGGCAAAGATGCTCATGCACATGCATTGATAGCCTTGTCTATCAAACATGCCATTATTCCTCACATTCGCTCTAGCAGAACAACTAAGGATTCTTGGGATACATTTACCACATTGTACCAGACTAGGAATGAGGTACGTGTTCCTTACCTCCGAAAACAGTTGGAGAGTGAGCATATGAGTGAAGGTGATTCTATGGATAATTTTCTAACAAAGATCAAAGATTTGAAGGAACAATTGATTTATGTTGTTGAAGTCTTGCTTGACAGTTCACTTGTGCAGACTGTTTTAAATGGTCTTCCCGATTCATACTAGATGTTTGCTTCTACTCTTCGTTTGATTATGAAAGGCAATCCAAATGCCTTAACATTTGAGGAGCTAATCTCTCTTCTGTTGCAGAAGATCAGTCTAGGTAGAATAGGTCCATTATGTGTGTTGCAGATCAAGCTTTCCTGGTTAGTCAGAAGGGCAAAGGTAAATGGAGCCCTTTGTTGCAGAGCTAAAGAGCGCACAAAGCAGAGAAAAAGACGGGACCCAAAATTTTTCCGATTTGGACATCATATTTTTTGTATCATAATCATTCTTGTAATATATTTTCCGTTGTAAAGGCACTAGAGGAGTCCTCTAGATGCATCCCCACAGAAGATTAGAAGCTTACCCATGTAAAATAGTAGAAAAGTAGTCTTTTAGTGAATAAAGTGCCGGTCTCTTGTGTGAAAGGACCATTTTTAGGGCACTAGTATATAAGTCAAATGTGACTCTTTGTAAAAGACTTTTTGCCATTGTGAGAATAGAGAACACAGAATTTCGAATTTGTGTCTTCTTCACTCCTTATCTTCTTCTTCGTGAGCTTGTATGCATATGTATTGCTTGGAAAGAGTGCTTGTGAGTGTTGTCTATCCATGAAAGTGTTTCTTTGCTGTAGGTAAGGTGTGTACGAAGTGTAGGAAGTGCTGAAGTGTAGATAGGTATTCCCGCGACTTAGTATTTCGCTCATAACTTGAAGTAGGAGCGTCGGAATTGAGTGAAACCACTGCCATTGGATGCGTCTTCTCGAGAGCTTCGAAACGCATATGCTATTTGCTATATTTGGAGTTCGGAGCTGGGAGAAAAGTCCAAAATACTGACGGCTGCTGCACCAAGTATCGTTTCGCCTCAACCAACAGTTGGAGCTTGTTTGGATAAGTCTTTGCCTCATTTACATTCTTTGAGTAGTTCACTTACATTGACCATTACATGATTGCATGTCTTCATACACTCGGCTAGGTTTGTATACTCTTTGGATTGATAATTAAAAGCGTGTATCCCCACTATATGCACTTGTGAGGGGATTGAGGTATAGTCTCTTTCTCCGCAAGTCCCTAAGTTGATACTTAGGTCAACACACTTTTTGGCGCCGTTGCCGGGGAGTGACGAATCAAACCGAGGCATTCGAGTGATGGTAAGTAGCTTTTTGCATTGAAGTAAGTGGAGGAGTGGAAATCTTCTCTTCTTTGGTAAGTCATTTTCAGCCGCACTTGCTACTTCTCATTCTTGGAGTGTGTGTAGTGAGTTGTTAGTTTAGGGAAGTGAGTAGAAGGAGTAGAGTAGGAATAGTTAGAGAGTAGACCAAGTCATTAGGGTAGAGTTTAGTTTTGTTCAGAAAAGTTTCCTTTTTGTAAGCAAGAAAATCCCAACTATAAAAGCCAAAAAATTCATTTTGCAAGTTACTTGTGTTTCTGAGCAAGTATCGTGAGAGAGACTGTCGAGTATCGCGTGAGCTGTGGCAGAGATCGTGGACGAGGAACTGAGCAATCTGGGGTTGCACAGAGCAAGGGGAAGTAACAAAGAGATCATAGGAGCCACCAAGGTGAGCCAGACCACTATTTTCATCAAAATTTCTCAGCAAATCAAGTTAGGACAGAAAAAAACGATCTGCGTCAGGTATCGTCTGAGAGCTACAGGGGGTAAAAAGGGTGTTTTGTTTGATACAGAGAGTGAGGAGAGGAGAGAGGAGTTAGGAGATCAAGGGGTCAAAATCAAAACTCAAAAAATATTTTTCTAAATTTGTCTAAGGGTCAAGTATCGTTTTACTCCCGCGGTCGAGTATCGCGATACTTCACAAGTATCGTTTTGCTCCTGTGGTCGAGTATCGTGATATTTCCCATCGATCGTGTATCGTTTCATACCGATCGCGATACTTGGTCAGAGATCGTTTGCCAGCGATCGTTTATTGAGTATCGTTGGTCGCGTATCGTTTCGTGCCGGTCGCGATACTTGAGAAGTATCGTTTGGTCAAAGATCGCGATACCTAACAAGTATCGTGTATCGTTTTACCAGCGATCGTCTGGTGAAAGATCGTGTATCGTTCGGGTCAAGTATCGTGTATCGTTTCTTAGAGATCGCGATACTTGCCAGAGATTGCGTATCGTTTCGTTCAAGTATCGGCGATCGTTGGTCAAGTATCGTTTGGGTCAAGTATCGTGTATCGCTCCCCAGAGATCGCGATACTTACCAAAGATCGTGTATCGTCGATCGTTCCAGTTTAGAGATCGTGTATCGTGGATATCAAGTATTGTATATCGTTTCCAGCCAAGTATCGTTTGGCCCAGAGATCGCTTAGATCAAAGATCGCGATACTTCTCACCTATCAAGTATCGTCTATTCCAAGTATCGTTTTCCTTCGAATATCGTGTATCGCCTGTGACCAAATATCGTGTATCGTTTTCTTCCAGGTATCGGTATCGTTTCACTCAAGCGATTGGTATCGTTTATCAAATATCGCGATATTTGTCAGGTGTCGAGTATCGTTTGTACACAGAAATCGGGTATAGTGGAGTTTTGGGAGACAAGTATCGTGTTCTGAAAAAATTCTTTTTTAGTCATTTTTCCAGTCAAAGGCTTCTAGACATTTTTAACCTATAGAGAAGAGTGCCAAAGGCCCAAGGGTATCAAAGTCTGATCAGAGTTTAGAAGTGGATGAACCTGAGATCCGGAAGAACCCTAGGAAGCCGAAGAAGTGTAATTTCTTCTGTAGGTAGTGTAGCAGAGCCAAGTAACCGTTCACATTATTCCGAGACCTCCAGTGAGTCAGAAGAAGAAATTCCCATGGCTTCAGAGGATATGCAGAACACAGTACCCATGATTAGCATGATGTCAATCATTGAGGGAGAGTACCGAACCTCCTTGGAGTATGTGAACACCAACCACAATGAGATCCCCATTTATCTGGACGGTCTAAACAGATCTGTGGCTAGGTTAAAGAAAGCTTCAGAGGCTTACATAATGCCTAGACCTACAGTCAAGTACGTAGGAGGACTGTTCATGGACAAACGAGATATCCAGTATGTGGTCACAGAACACCCACAGAACATCAATGAAATGGGTGAAGAAAATAATACTGCAAACTTAAATGGAAAAGGGAATGAGGAGCAAGTAACTACGCCTAGAGGAAGATCTACGGTAGCGAGAATATGGAGAGGAGATTTAATTCCCCAAGATGACACCTTGATGGATGTATATTTGATCAATGGGATGGATCATCTCCTTAGAGCACATTCCTCAATTTGGGAAGCTGCTCCTAACCCCGTCACCATTTATGAGTTGCAAGATCCTGATTTTTCCACCATTATCACTTATCTGGATAAAAATCAGAGAAGATATTGGCCCATAACAGAAGCAGAAAGAGCAGAATTGAAATATCAAAACATCCCAGTGTTCCCTCCTAGAGACCAAGCCACTACCTCAAGAAACCCACTTGGGACGCCCCATAATGATTCACACCAACAGTCAGGTCAAACGCATCAAACGCAACAAACACAACAGACCCAACAAACTCAAATCCCAGTCAGACCTCCGGTACAATTCGCAATACCTGTAAATAATCCTAACTACCGACCTCAACCAGCTATTGACCCCAGACATGGAGTTCATGCTCCAGTTAGACCACAGGTAGTAAGAGGACCAGGCATACCTATAGGAAGACCTATCTTCCCAGTGATGCCTAGACCACTCGAAGCAGGAAGACGACTAAGGCCAATCCAAGTTGCCAAATGTATGAGAAATCACTATGATGGCTCTAGTGAACCTTATAATCATATAGCGGAATTCAAACAAGTAATCAGAGCCGAACAGGTAGAAGACTTTTTTATTCAATATGAATCCTTTGGCCTTACCTTGTCAGACACAGCATTGGCATGGTTTCAGCCATTGGACCCTAATGCTTTTCAGAACATGGAGCAAGTATATCAAGAAATGATTGAAGAATTTACCAAATTAGGAATTAAAAACAATTCTTCATCATTAATCCACAGCTTCAAACAAGTCCCTACCGAGTCAGTAAGATTGGCCGCCAGAAGATTCAAACAATATGTAGACAGATGCCCGGTGGAAGAGAGACCGACACAGAATAAAATGGTATCATTATTTTTGGAAGGATTATTGAACGGATCCTTGAGGTCATTAGTGTATGTAAAAAGGGTGCAGACCCTGCAGGAATGCATGAAGGAATGCATAGATTTAGAAGATAACCTTGCAAAGGATCTGAAAATACCACAAGGACGCTCTAAAAGCGAAGATTCGACTAGTAACGCATCCATACCTAAAAACAACGTAGAGGAAATAGCCGACTTGTTAGCAAAAAAGTTGAATGTTCAAGGACAAAGGGAGTACCCATGCTTAGAAGGTGTATGCAGTGCGGAGGTGATCATCCTTCTCACTTGTGTACTAGGGGAGTAGTTCCACCACCAGCTTATGGTTATAATAGACCCACTGTCCCAGGACCTCTACAATATTGCAGTGTGGAACAAAAATATACAAATCATAGCACGGAAAATTGTCCCTACAATAGGCAAGCGAGACCCGCACAACAATACGTGAGACCATACGGATACCCTCAGAATCATCAGGGAGGTTAAGCGTTTAAGTATCCTTCTTATCAGCCGCAGGCACTAGCACCACGACCATATGCTTATCAGGGATACACACAACCACAGCCGGTACTAGGACAACAACCGCCCCATCCTCAGAACGTTGTCCCAGTCAAGATTGCCCAACCTGAAGAAAACCTAGAGAGAGCTATAGTGCCAGCCACACCTTTGACTAGTAGTGAACCATATGACTCATTTTATGACCCTAGTCAAGGAACATACCCTAGTTATGAAAGCTCAACGATGGAATACGGACAACAGTATGAACCATATGCTTATGGCATGGAAATACCAGATAGTTCATACAGTTATGAGCAGGATTATGTGTCCTTAATGTACACAGCTCCGAGAGCAACCATCCCACCCCGACCCATGAACAGACCGCCCGTACCCAGAGGACCATGTTACAGGTGTGGAGGGGATAACTATATCAGGGAATGCACATTACCGAACCCACCACCACCACAACGAGTCTGGGAAGGCTACTGTAATGATTGTGGTAAGGAACATCTTTTCAGAGACTGCCCCAAAAACCCCAACAAGGCTACATCTAATGTCCAAATCAACGTAATAGAAGTAATAGAATCATCAGGGAGTGATAAAGAATACACAGTACCTTTGAAAGCAATAACGAGAGCCAAAGCCAGAGAGACCCCTGAAAAAATGGAGGAGAACAATCAAAGTGACAAGGAGAGGGACACACCCATCCCTCAAAGAGTTGAAGACTCAGAAGAACCAGAGAAAAGTATTGCCAGTAAAAGGTCCCAAAAATGGAAGCACCGAAGAGAGAGACTAAAAGAAAAGAAGCTATTACAGAGGAAGGAAAAAGGGGGAAACAAACAACAACCAAAAGAAGAACCGAAGAAGGAAGAAGGAAACAAAAATGAGAAGCATAAGAAAGAGGAGGTAGGATCAGTCTTAGCAGATCCTATGCCTGAAGAATTAGCCATGTGGATTCAGGCATACAAGGCGAGAATAAGAGCAGGACCTACCATAGAGCAACACGAGAGAGAATATCCAAGAGGCGACTTAGAAAAAGAAAGACTAGAGATCTGCAAGAAATTGATAGAAGTTGCGCAACGAACCTTAGAAACACCTGCATCGCCTTTACCCAATACCCGAATTTCTGAAGGAGAATTCTAAGAGTGCCTAAACACTCATGAAAAGCCTGAAGTAAATAGACCACAGAATGACGAACGTGGTGTCGAGAGAAAGGAAGGATCCATAGTTCCCGAAGTAGAAGGAGACTGGACTAAGGATCTATGGGCACGAGTTCAAGAGGACAAATGGAAGAAGGTAGAAGGAATGGAACCGCCTTTTGAAGAATTAGAAGCAGAGAATGAAATAGAGGGTTCAATACCTGAATTAAATTCAGAAGAAATTTTTCCAATGGATGCAAGTGACAAAGAAGAAGAAGATGTAAAGGAACTGCCCAACTACACCGGGGAGTACGAGCACAATTCAGAATTGTATCGCATTCCCTCAATGAGGAAACGAGAGACGAACCCATCAGTTCAAACATCGGAGATCATACAACGCCTTAGAGAGGTAAAAATCCCATGTACCCTAACATTCGAAGAATTGTTAAAGGTAAAACCACATTTAAAAGAGAAATTAATCAATCAATGGGAAGTCAAGGAGGAAAAGAAAGAGATGGCTGATGAAGTAAACACGGTGAGAATTCCAGTGGATAAGGTAGAAGACTTTAGTGAGGGAGATGAAGGAAATACCTGCCTTCCAATCACCTATAGAGGTTACACTACCAAAGCCATACTAGATTCAGGAGCCGGTGTTGGTATTGCTACCAAAGAAATTTGGGAGAAATGGGGAAAACCAGCATTAAGACCAACACGCATGAAAATACAAATGGCAGATGGACATACGGAAAGACCCTTAGGATTGTTGGAACGAGGACATCCGAAGCCAAACCTTCGAAACAGAGACCATATACTTATAATGATGTGTATTCAGCCAAAATAAAGGAAGAAATAGACAAGTTGCTAGATGCTGGATTCATCTATGAAATTGAGCACACGGAATGGGTGTCACCTCTGGTGGTTGTACCAAAAAAGAATGGAAAGTTAAGAGTGTGCATCAATTTGAAGAAAGTAAATGCTGCAACCATAAGAGACAGTTATCCTTTACCAATCACTGATCACCTCTTGGAAAGGGTAGCAGGGAAGGAAGTTTATAGTTTTCTGGATGGCTTTTCAGGGTATAATCAGGTAGCCATTGCTCCTGAGGACCAACATAAGACAACATTCGCAACTGAATGGGGAGTATACGCCTTTAGAGTCATGCCTTTTGGTTTAACGAATGCCCCAGCTACTTTCCAAAGATTGATGTGTCATGTGTTCAAGGAATTTCTGAGAAAAAGTATGGAGGTATACGTGGACGATCTTTGTACATATTCAGCCATACGATCAGAGCACATCCCTGAACTAGAAAAGATTTTTGTCAAATGTCGACAATATAGAGTGTGCCTCAATCCTGAAAAATGTGTCTTCATGGTTCGACAAGGGAAAATCTTAGGACATATTGTCTCTAAGAATGGGATTTCAACAGATGAAGACAAAATCAAAGTAATTTTGGATCTACCAAGACCAAAGACCGCTAAAGAAGTTCAAGCATTTATGGGACATTGTGGCTACTATCGAAGATTCATACATATGTACGCCATAATCGCTAGACCTCTTTATGCATTATTGACTCTGTTTAAGTGGACCGAAGAATGCGAAAGAGCTTTTAATGAATTAAAGAAGCGCTTGAGTTCAGCTCCAATCCTTTGAGTCCCTAATTGGAATAAACCGTTTCACATTCATGTGGATGCTTCCAAGTTTGCCATTGGTTGTATCTTAGCTCAACCAGCTGACACAGGAAAATTAGACCACCCGATAGCCTATGCCAGTAGACAGTTAAATCAAGCAGAACGAAATTATACTACCACAGAAAGAGAAGGCCTAGGGATGGTATACGCAGTCAAGAAATTCCGACATTACCTACTGGCAAACAAATTCAAATTCTTCATTGATCATCAAGCCCTATTGTACCTAGTCAACAAGCCTTGCAATACAGGACGACTAGTACGATGGTTTTTATTGCTGATGGAATTTGATTTTGAGGTAATAGTCAAGAAGGGAAACACCCACATAAGAGCGGACCACTTATCTCGAATGACCCATGGAGAACCACCCATAGGAGTACCAGATGACCTGCCAGACACTTATCTTTTTAACCTGGAAGTATGTCCTCAGTGGGCAGAAAGATTGATCCCTATACTTACCCATGGACCTAAAGATGGGATCACTCCAAACCAAACGCAAGACCTTTGGAGGACTAAAAACCTTCACATCATTGCGGGAAGTTTGTACCACCAGGATTCAAGTGGATTATTGATGAGATGCGTGGAAGAAGAGGAACAAGAAATGTGGCTTCAGAAAGCACACATAAACCAATGGAAAACTCATCTGAACGCAAACGGCACGTGGCAAACACTCAAGAGATTTGGCATATATTGGCCAACCATGCAAAGAGATGCACATAGCTATGTGTCAACCTGTCAAACCTGTCAAGAACAAATCCCAGACGAGAACTCTACCTTATGCTATTCTACAATAGCACCAAGATGGAGTATGCCTCTAGTAAAATTCTTGAAAACTCAAGAGTACCCTGACGGAGCTACTTCAGCAAGGAAGCGTGCTCTAGAAGAGCAAAGTAAGGATTATGCTATCATAGGGAAACAACTCTTCAAACGAGGGAAAGATAACCAATTATGAATGTGCATTCACGAAAATGAATATCTTTCTGTCTTAGAGATGGCTCATACAGGAGCTGCAGGAGGACACTTCTCTGCGGACAAAACAGCCAAAATGATCCTCTTTGCTGGAATGTGGTGGCCAACTCTACACCAAGACGCCATAACATATGTGCAACGGTGTGATACCTGTCAACGAACGAAATATCCTATTAGAAGAGATGAGATGCCACTTAGACCCATGATGAGTGCTAGAGCTTTCACAAAATGGGGCATAGATTTCATTGGACCTATTAGCCCACCAGCAAAAGGTTCACACGCCGAATACATAATTGTAGCCACAGATTACCTGACCAAATGGGTTGAAGCAAAAGCAACAAAGAAAAATGACGCAAGAACCACAGCCAAGTTTCTCTTCGAGAATGTCTTCACTAGATTTGGACTACCTATAGAGATTGTGAGTGATAGAGGTACGCACTTTGTTAATGAAGTGATAGAAGCCTTATTGAATGAATTCTTAGTAATTCATAAGAAATCAGCCCCTTATCACCCACAAGCAAATGGACAAGCAGAAAGTTCAAATAAAATCTTGTGTACGGTTCTCACCAAAATCGTTAACAACGGTCTATCAGATTGGGATAAGCAGTTACATCATGCGTTATGGGCATTTCGAGTAGCCTACAAAACCGCAATAGGCACTACTCCTTTTAACTTAGTGTATGGACAAAATGCTATTTTGCCAATTGATTTCTTGATTCCCACTCTGAGAGTAGCAGCCACTTACGAGTGGACAGGACATGAACTGTTAGCTCAATTGGACCAAATAGAAAAGCTTCATGAAACTAGGTTACAAGCAGTAGCAGGTATTTATGCGGCTAAACAACGATAGAAAGCCTATTTTGATACGCACATCAAGGACAAAAATTTGAAGGAAGGAGATTTAATTTTGGTATATACTTTGAAACAGCATGTTAAGAAGTTGCAGAAGAGAGGATATGGTCCTTTAATCATTAATCGTATATCTACCAGTGGAGCCATTAGCTTAGCAACTTTAGATGGAGATGTATTACCAAACTACATCAGTGGTGGTCGAGTGAAAAAATACCTAGAACCATTAACTGAAGAAACTATGTCACGATTAATCAAAGGTAAAAATAGACGCATAGAGGAGGAAAGAATACGAGAGGAAGCAAGACAGGAAGCATTGGAAAGAATAAAAAAACGGAAAGAGTGGATGAGAGAGCGAGATGAAAGATATCGTCTAGGAGAAGAACTCATCCCGATGGCTAATTTTAGAGCCACTCAAAACCTAGGATCGCAAAGAACACAACCATATTTAAATTTGGGAGCAGGAAAAACGGAGTACCACTTGGTGGATGCTCTTATTGACACAGGAGCCGCAGTGAGCTGCATCAAGCTTTCTTTAACCCAAAAACTCCAGGAGGCAGTATGCCCATCGATGGCCCAGTTAATAGGAATAGGAGGAACAATCACTCAATGCATAGGTGAGATCACCTTACCGTTGCATCTTGGCAACAACACCATGGAACAAAAGCTGTTGGTGTGTCATGACCAAGATTTACTTGAAGAGGTAGTGTTAGGTCAAGACTGGATTTATGAATACGAAGTGACCATTCAATTGGCGTTAGGATACATCTCAGCCAGGATAGGACATCGTGAAGTATTCAGTCTGCTAGATGAACGACCACTCAAATCTGTGAGCATGGAGCAAACAGTTCATTCTAATGAACAAAGTCCTGAATGTACAATCACTAGCACTATAGAAACACCTTCATCGAGTACTATAGGTGCGAAAACATCAAATTCTGCTTGCACACCTTGTTCTAACCTAGCAAGTCTTGAGAGTGCCAGTCAAACTAAAACCAACCTCACCGAAACACCATGCATTAGAGAGACTAGTTCTCAGCGTAATTCAAAATCTGTACCCATTAAAATATACCCTATTCCATACTCTAATCAAGCGTGGATAAAGAAAGATCAAGTGGAGGAGTATCTTCGACGACAGAAGCACAACCGACATCAAAACGAACAATCAAAGGAGAAATCAACTCAGTCTGAACAACGAAGTCATCGACAAATTGCTACAATATGGATTCCAAAGAAAGTCATAGCCGCTCAACAGGATCGATCGCAAATATGGGTCCCTAAGTCTTGCATTCCAAGGAAAACAAACCGAAAGAATGATCCCAAAAACAAGAAGAACCAAGGTGATGCACAGGCAAAACAACCACAAATAAAGAGTTACTGGAGAAAGAAGGAGTCTGTAATGACAACCCGAGCCATTCCAAGAATCACAAATCAGATGAAGCAGACCCACAACAAGAAGAAAAGAGCCACTCTCAGTGGAAGAGGGCAACATACAACAAGGCCCAGCACAATGAAGCAAATTTGGATACCGAAAGACAAAATGAACGGCTTGCATACGCCACCTACTTCCAATTGCACACATATGGAGTTTTCGAGAACCCAAGTATGCATGATAGGGCCACAGTACAAGGCCAAGCATTCGGCACATCCTTCTTCTATTTCAGGATAGTCAAGCACATTTTCCTCACGAGGAAATAGGAGAGCACTTGCACAGACATTAAGAAAAATACTCCAAAAAAATTTAATAACCGCTTCGGCTATAAACTAACTTTTCTGTTTTCCTTTTCAGATGAAAATATAAAATACATAAAAATGAGAAAAATCCAGGTATTACCTTTCTCACACACACGGGAAAGGGACGGCACCATTCACTCGGAGCAATACCAAGCTTATGACAAACAAATAAAGGAGGATTTATGATAATGTATGGCACTAATTCATGCTCTACATTGAGTGCAGATGGCGTCTACTGATTCAGAATCTACGCAGCAGGAAGAGGTGCAGCTTCTTCCACTAGAATCAGTAACAAAAGCAAGAGGTCACTGGTTCAGAGATGATCAACCAGTGGCAGAGCTCATCTTTATGGCAACTATCAAGATAATGGATACAGATCACTACTTTCCAATCATGTCACAAGATTTCAAAACGATCGTACAGGGACTACCTCATATTGAAGAGGTATGGACACAAGCAGGCATAGAGGCATTCCTCAAACTACCTATCTATGTTCCGGACTTTCAAAGATGTGCACAGGTCATGAATACCATGCAACCTGCCGCAACAAAAATATCAGTCCCAGAAGCACGAGTATTGGATAAAGTAGGGACATGGAAGACCATCCAATTCACACACGAGTTAATCAATAAAGCCCTTGGATGGAATCAAACAGGAATTACGAGTGTCAAAGACGAATGCCATGATCCCAAGAAGAGATCATTCTTGGAGATAAACAGAATTGACATAGAAGATGTTGTACGTCTAGTGCATCAACATTTTTGCTTTCCCAGCATGCACAGGTATACAGCTCCACAGAAGATAGTAGTCCAACTATTATCACATGCCATGAGGCAAATTGGAAACAAAATCAATTTAACAGGGTATGTCCAAGAAAGGTTATTCGAGGCTCAGAAGAAGTGGGGACAAAAGAAATTTTTGAATGGTAGTTCAGCTCTCACATTACTGATTTATGAAGCTTTGGATATGAAAAACTACTTACGAGAGATGCCAACCTCGGAAGGACTAGCAAGATATGTAAAATCAGCTACGGTCCCTAAGAAAAAGAAATCGGGAGTCATGGTTGAAGAAGCAGGAACCAGCACACAGAAACCCATGAGGGGTACGAAGCGTTTACGGGAAGAGGAAGCCCAAGCCACACCACAATCAAAAAGAACTCATCTCTTACCGAAGATCACGACGGCCCAAATGCCGATTACAAAGAGAGATCTTTCCGCTGCCCTCGAAGAGACACACCAGTACATGCAAGGGCAGGTGAACTTAAATATTCAGGGTCATCATTATAGACAAGCTAGTCAAGAGAAACAAAAACGAAGTCCAGAGCAAACACCAAAACAAGCTGGAAGATACAAAGAGCTGGGCATTGATGATTCTAGTACCAACACGGAATCCAGCCCTGAAAAAGATACATTGGATACTGACATACGGACAGAAACACAAGAAGATGAATGGAATGAAGTGGATCAAGTAGAAGTCACGCCACAAAATCAGGAAGAAAAGGAAAAGAGAGTTGAAGAATCTATGGAGCCGGAGCACGTCATTCAATTGAATGACACTACAAAAATAAGAATCAAAGAAGACACAACCCGTGTTGCACATGTAAAACCACCTATTAAAGAGGAAGAACAAACTCCAGTGAGAAAGGAAACGAAGGAGCTCCAAACCCAAGAACAGACTGTGATCGAGGTGCCTGATGATACACCTCAAGAAGATAAAGCAAACATGGGGGCTGAGCCAAAGATCCAGCTTCAGATTAGGCAGCCCCATGATACTACATTACACATTGCACAGGGAAAAGACATCAATACCGGGGAAGAGCCGACAATACCAAAAACATGGCTTAACGTGGATGTTACTCAGTTGAAACCTGTAGTAAAGCAGATGATTCAAACAGCCATGGACACTCAACAACAAATGATGGATATAGATGCCGACTATGATCAAGCAAGAAAAGAAAAGAATCAGTTTCAACTCATGAGTGAATAGCTATCGGCACAGTTGATTGCAGCACAAAAAGAATTAGCAAACAAAAGTACTGAAGTGTTGGCAATCAAGACACAATATGAAGCATCCATCGCTCAGAACAAACAGATGCATATACAATTAACGGAGTTGCAAAAATTACATGATGCGAGCGAGGCTGAGAAAGAGAAAATGAAAATGAGAAGCATGCTATTAGAGCAACAACTCAAGTTGTATATGGAAGAGAACGACAGCCTCCGCAACAGAAATAAAGAATTAATGAAGTCCTTATTATATGATCAACCACTCATACAACAGGAATCCACAGAAACCAAAGACCAAGAATTACGGGATCAGATCTCAAAATATGAAGAGCTGCTAAAGCAAGAACAAGCCCAGATAGAGGAATGGAAGAGCAGATATGCCAATGAAACCAGTGAACTGAAGCGTCAATTACAAAAGGTGAATGCCAAACTGGTCCAAAGCTACAGTGAAAACATGGATCATGTAGCCGACATAGGTAAAGAACTATTGGCCACTAAAGAAACACTCGGAGAAGCCATGAAAAAGATAAAAGAAAAGGAGGAATGCATAGAACAGCTGAAGACTCAGATGAAAGAGGAAGCACCGATCGGGACATCAGTAGTGCCGGAAAAGGAAAATCCTACTGACGAGGTAGAGGTAAGTCCTCTATCTCACCCGATCTATGATTCTCCAATACGTGAGCAGGTGGCGGATATACATGATGACCATCCTATGCCATATACTGCAGAAATAAGTCAGAAGGAACGGGCACTAGTGGTGTCCCGATTAACAGAAAATTTTGAAAATGAAGTGGTAAAAGTCATGAAAGAGGCCAAGATCAAAGGTAAAGACCTGGACAAAATCATGAAGCCCTTCAATATTCCCTATGGACTCTTGAAAGAAAAGACCAGACGCTATATAATAAAGATTACAAGGAAGAGTCCAGATGAGCAGCTAAATTTCAAACATAATACATTCGCATACACTCAAGAAGAGTTTGAAGCTGCGCAACCAGTGTGGCGGCGAAAATTTTTGGAGAAACATCCCACGCTACGAGTGCATTGGCAAGCAGCGCCATATGCATTCCAGGTAAACCCTTCATTTTGTCCACTACCACGCAGAAGGGATACCAGGGAATTTTTGGATTTGCAACGAAGCGGCACTATCAATAAGCAGTGGCTCAATTATCCCATGCTTTCGAGCCCGCCACATAATTATTTGCCAACGGAGGATTATATGGTCAAAACCATAGAATTTTGGCTACAAAATTACGCGACAGTACCTGATTTAGCTGTAAAAATGACCAACAAAATACTTAGCATGATCCTCACAGTTTTGAAGGTATTCAAGCACACGGCATACACATTTTTGAACTTCATAGGCATTAATCAAGGCACGGAGATCCTCATTTTTGATCTGTCAGTTATGCCTAGCCGCCCAACAATAATGGCTTATTATTCTCGAATTATGTTCTTGCCAAGTGTATATATGCAGACTTTCGAAGAAGCTTTCTTTACAGGATTTTTTGAAATAGATTCCGAAATCTTTTTGAAGATGTCATCTAATCTAAACGCCAGATTAGTGGCATATGAACTCAGCTTCTTCGCAGATCATAGACAGCCACCCAATGACGGTGTGAAGGCAGAACAATGGAAACAACTCATGATACGTGAAGCCAATCAGCTGAATGATACAGAGCAAAGAGTTTATCAAACATATGCCCGTCGCTTATCAAAGCCTGTCGGGGACGACAGAGTCCAGGAGGGGGGCAGTGTTGAGGGAGAATCGAGTAAGAAGAAGAAAAGAAGAAGACAACGAAAGAAGCAGCTTCATTAAAAAGCAATATCTGAAGATATATCTCTGCAGGAAGCCCCGCAGGGGCGCATTACCCATCTCTGCACAGAGCCCCGCAGGGGCACGCATCAGGCAAAAAGAGAAAACAGCCAGGTCATGCACGGTGGAAAGAAGTAAACAGCCTCAAAGCAATACAACAGGGTCCGATGTGTGCAACCAGGAAAAATCAGAGGACCAAAAGTTATAAAGGGGTAGAGGCTGAAAAGTTTAAGAGGGTGACTAAGAACAGCACATTCCTAGTCACTGGTGGCGTGCGTGGCAACCCAAGTCAACAGGCAAGACAAGTGCAACAGGCTCTCGAGTAGTAGAGCTTGAATCAAGAAGGCCATCAAATCTGCATGTCTGTTTAATTACAGGCAACACTGACCAAGGGAAGCGTGCGGAGAAAATCAGAGCGCCTCTAAAACGTAATGCAAGATCAAGAATCAGGCAACACTGACCACTGGACGCGTGCGGGAAGCAAAGTCTGTCAAGGGACGACAGAGACGAAGAGGGGGAGAGTGTTGCAGAGCTAAAGAGCACACAAAGCAAAGAAAAAGACGGGCCCCAAGATTTTTCCGATTTGGACATCATATTTTTTGTATCATAATCATTCTTGTAATATATTTTCCGTTGTAAAGGCACTAGAGGAGTCCTCTAGATGCATCCCCACAGAAGATTAGAAGCTTACCCATGTAAAATAGTAGAAAAGTAGTCTTTTAGTGAATAAAGTGCCGGTCTCTTGTGTGAAAGGACCATTTTTAGGGCACTAGTATATAAGTCAAATGTGACTCTTTGTAAAAGACTTTTTGCCATTGTGAGAATAGAGAGCACAAAATTTCGAATTTGTGTCTTCTTCACTCCTTATCTTCTTCTTCGTGAGCTTGTATGCATGTGTATTGCTTGGAAAGAGTGCTTGTAAGTGTTGTCTATCCATGAAAGTGTTTCTTTGCTGTAGGTAAGGTGTGTACGAAGTGTAGGAAGTGCTGAAGTGTAGGTAAGTATTCCCGCGACTTAGTATTTCGCTCATAACTTGAAGTAGGAGCGTCGGAATTGAGTGAAACCACTGCCATTGGATGCGTCTTCTCGAGAGCTTTGAAACGCATATACTATTTGCTATATTTGGAGTTCGGAGCTGGGAGAAAAGTCCAAAATACTGACGACTGCTGCACCAAGTATCGTTTCGCCTCAACCAACAGTTGGAGCTTGTTTGGATAAGTCTTTGCCTCATTTACATTCTTTGAGTAGTTCACTTACATTGACCATTACATGATTGCATGTCTTCATACACTCGGCTAGGTTTGTATACTCTTTGGATTGATAATTAAAAGCGTGTATCCCCACTATATGCACTTGTGAGGGGATTGAGGTATAGTCTCTTTCTCCGCAAGTCCCTAAGTTGATACTTAGGTCAACACCCTTCTACTAGTAAGCAAAAATATGCTAATTCTGCACAATCAAAGAAGGATGATAGAGATGACAAGAAAATAGAAAAGAAAAAATTGTTTTGCAAGTACTATAAAGCAAATGATCATGTCATAAATAATTGTCCAAAATTGGCTACAAAAGAGGTTGGAATGGTTGTTGTAGAGGCCTCTACACCGAAAACATAGTCTGCTAATCTAGTGCAAAATGAACAATGGGTGTTTACTACTGTTTGCAGTTTTGACCCATCTTCTCCTCAATAGTGTATGTCTACAGTAGACTCAGATATTTGGTACTTTGATAGTGAGGCAACCAAACATATTACCTCGCATCATAGTTTCTTCACTTCAGTTGAGCTTTCCCCTACAGGGAATATTGTCACATGCACCAACAACTCCTCTTATCCTATCATGGGAGTTGGTAAGATCATTTTGACTACTATTGATGGTAGTTCTTTTACATTGTCAGATGCTTTATTTATGTCAGAGATCAAGAAGAATCTATTATCAATTTCAGCTTTAGCCAAGACTGGCTTGGTTGTGAAATTTTTTGATGACAGATGTATAGTTCATGATCTGTCAAATGGCAACTGGACTATTGCTTCTAGAATTCTATGTCGTGGGCTATATAAGCTCATAGACTATGAAAGATCTGTGAATGATGAATCAACGTGTGTAGTACATGATTCTCAGACTGTCAGATGCAAAGCTTTGGCATGCATGCTTTGGTCATCTGAATTTCGCTAGTTTGCTATGCCTACAAAAATCTAAAATGGTGTCCTCTTTGCCCAAACTTGAGGCATCCGGTAAACATGTCTGTGAATGCTGTATTTTGGGCAAAATGCAGGGTTCATCCTTTCTAGAAGATGGTTCAATTTGAGCTAGTCAGAAATTATAGCTTGTTCAGAGTGATGTCTATGGTCCTATGTAGACACCCTCTTTTGGAAACTATCTTTACTTCGTGACTTTCATTGATGATTTTTCTAGACATGCATGGGTATATCCACTGAAAGCAAAGTCCAAAGTGTTTATGGGCTTCAAAAAATTTTTGGTTTTGGCTAAAAATCTATCAGCATGTAAAGTGGGCACCCTCTATTCTGATCGAGGGGGGAATACATGTCGTTTGAATTTAATGCATTTCTGTCTTGATTTTGATGAGACCTTTGCACCTACATGCCGAATGAATACTGTTTGTAGCGTCTGTGCACTTACAGCTCATCATGGTTGGAATGTACATCAGTTGGACATTAAAACTGCATTTTTGAATGGTGACTTGCATGAAGAACTGTATGTTTCAGCCTTGTTTTGTGCAGAAAGGGCATGAAAACCAAGTGTGCATATTTAAAAAGGCATTATATGGTTTGAAGCAAGCACCACGTGCTTGGTATGAAAAGATACATGCCTATCTGATTGCACATGGTTTTGAGAACCGTCCATTTGAGAGCACCTTATATGTTAAGTGTGCTAAAGATGTGCTTCTGATCATTGTTGTGTATGTTGATGACATGCTGCTCATTGGTCCTCATGAGAAGCATATTTTTTATTTTAAGGTTGATCTGCATGTTTCATTTGAGATGTCTGATTTGGGGCATGCATTGTTATTTGGGCATTCAGTTTATGCAAGTTGATGGCAGAATAGCTTTTTGTCAAATAAAATATATTGACACATTATTGCAATGTTTTGGCCTTTAAGACTGCAAACCTATTGCCACTCCTATGGAGACAGGTTTATGATTGAGTCTTCATGATGTTGGAGATGCATATGATGTTGTTCTCTATCAGTAGGTTGTTGGATGTTTGATTTACTTATGCATTACTCATCACAGATGAGAAAATTTATGCATTGTCGAGGTGTCAAGCATTGGCAGGCGGTTAAAGTGCATCTTTTGCTACTTGAGTGGTACCCGACTACTTGGATTCTTTTATCCCAAGGGGGGATCACTACTGCCAGATTTACATGCTTTTTTTTACTTTGACTGAGCTAGTTGCTATGACACTCATGTGTCCACTAGTGGCTTTTGCTTCATGCTTGGTAGCTCATGTATATCTTGGTTGAGTAAGAAGCAGCCTACTGTGGCCACTTCCAATTGTGAGTCTGAGTATAGGGAAGCTTTCGTAGTGTATGTTGAGTGTGTGTGGCTCAGATGCCTTATGGCTAATTTGGCATTGGTGAGTCTTCTGCCACCACCATCTTCACTGAGAGTCAGAGTGCATTGGCAGTTGCGAGGAACCCTATGTTCCATGCTTGCACTAAGCACATTGAGGTGCATTATCATTATGTTAGGGAGAGGTTCTCTGCCGAAGAGATCAGCTTGGCATATGAAAAAATACCACTTTAAAATATCCACAAGAAAATGGAAGGCTTAGAATAGCCTTGGCACCCAAAAATGAGATGAGTCGATGTAGAGAAGGCTTACAGTAGCCCGTTGCACACCAAGATAGCATTAGAGCAAGCTTTGGAACTTGAAAAAGCTCATGGGTGGGCTTAGACTAGCCGCCAACCCACAAATGCACACACTCAATATCTTCTGCTTATATGTGTGATGTTACAAGAGGTGGGGCACTTAGTGACAAATGATGTCCTTGAGGGACAGGGTTTAAGAGCTATTGGAAATAGGATAATACCCTTTGAGGAGTATCAAATTGAACACCAAAGGTGTTGCTTTTACAAAGTAAAACTAGAATCAAATGAAGATATTCATGAGAGAGGTGTTAATGAGAGAGAAGTAGGACCAAAGAATTGATCAAAGGTTTCGGACCAAAGAATTGATCTAAGGTTTCACTGTGGTGCATAGTGAAACCTTCTTTGAAGAAAGAAAGTTCTCCACAAAAAATGATTCAAAATGTTGAGTAAAAACTAAAGCTTATATGGAAAAAATGGTAGAGAACCTGAAAGGTCCACCTAAAACGTTTAATTTGAATGATCCAATCTTTCTGAAGTTTCTTGTGGATTACAAAAATATAATATCTATTTCCAAATGAACATGAAAGTATTGGCCCTCTAATTGTGAGGAGATGTTGTGGAATGCAGGGTCTACTTAAAATAATGACCAATCATGACTGAAGGTTGTTGGAACAAACCAATCACAAATTAGTGATTATAAAGATCTTGAAGAAGGCTTATGGTCAGAATGAAGTGGAAGAAGATACTTGAGAAAGTGAAGGAGATTTCAGAATGATGTCTTGTACACATATGTACATATAAGTGGAAATCTTTGTAAATTGAGTAGAGCTAAATCCTTAGGATGATAAGGAGTAATGTCATAGACGCGGGATGAGTCAAAAATCATGTATATATAAGTTAATGATGATAAGAAATGTATGTGAGAGTCATTTGAAGATGAAAAATGTCTTAGAGATGTGTAGAGAGTTTTTTTCCCAGAAAATAGCGACGGGTTTTTCTCTGAGTGCTCTCTGTCTGATCATGTGGATCAAGATTCTTTTTGTACACATCTAATTGAGAAGCTAATGAAACTATGTTCACAGTTTCATGATCTAATTCCTCTCCTACTGTGAGAATGATCAATAGGAACATTCATATGTAGAATGTGAAAACTGAAGTCTGAGAGTAGCGCACTTTTCCATCTCAGTGTTTTTCTTAGATCTCAGTGTATACTGTAAAGTTTTTGATGAGTGAGCACTTAAAATCTAAGTTAGGAGATAAGGAAACTATGGCTAAAAGCATTTAGCAAAACGGGTTTTGTGTTGAGAGAAATCAACTTAAGAAGTTGACCATGTCGAAGGCGCTATCTCTGGAAGACAGTTATGACATATCTTTGATCTTAAGGATCAAATTAAACTTTTGGTGATTAGTTTTGAGAATTAATGAGTAATATGATTGCGCAAAGGTATTGCGAATACTTGTGCATCATTTACTTGAAGAAATTTGAAGTTATGTGCAGGTAATGAAGTTGATTTCTAAAGCAGACTTTCTGAAGTAAACATTTCTTCACTCAGAGAAGTGTTAATGGAAGTTTTGGTAAAGAAGAACAATATTTGTGTAAATTTTGGTTTATAACTGACATAGAAGTGTTCTTAAGTCAGTATAGATCAAATCTTTGGAGATTAAGAGGTCTCCAACAGTGGTATCAGAGCGAAGGTGCACTACAAGAGAAGAAAAGACAATTGAAGTTCCGATTGGTGCAGATATTGGAGTTCTTCCAAATCAAAGGAGGACAAGGACAAATTATTGAAGATAACCTGCAGAAGTTCAAAGCACGAGTTCGAAAAGAATCAAGAAGGACAAAGCTCATATCAAAGGTACACTTTATCCTCATAAACCATAGTAATTGCAGATACAGAAGGTCAAGGATGGGAGAAAGCTTGCAGATTGATAAGCTAGATAGGGAGAACTATCCAGCTTGGTCCATGAGGATGGAGGCACACCTCATGAGTAAAGATTTGATGGCATTCATTACAGGAGATGAAGAAAAGCCTGAATTTGCAGATCCTAGTATTCCAACTAGGGAAGAACTTGCAGTTTTGAAGACTTGGATGAGAAAGGATGCTCAAGCAAGGAGTATCATTTACATGGCTGTAAATGATTATCTTCTACCTCACATTAGAGGATTGGAAAGTGCTGCAGATGTTTGGAATGCCTTGGAAGAGCATTTCCAAAATACAACCAAGTCAAGGAAGTCCTCACTATGGGATGAGTTCACAACCTTCAAGAAGAAGAGCTCACAATCAATTTCTGATTATGTGGCAAGGATGAAGGATATTGCAGATAGCTTGGGAGCAGTGGATGAAGACATTGAAGAGGATAAGTTGGTAAGACAAATACTTACAGGTCTGAGAGGAGATGAGAAGTGGAAGCCTTTCATATTGTCCATAGAGTTGTCACTTGATCACTTTACTCCTGATCTTAATCAATTGCTAGGACACATGCTAACTTTTGAGCAGGACATTAAAGGAGACAATGATAGAAGTACAAGTCAAGCTATGTACTCCAAGGACAAGAAAAAGAATAGCAAGGGAAAGCAATCGACTGATGATGAAGGGAATTCAAGTCAAGCTAACTTCACAAAAGGAAAGATGAATTTCAGAGGTAAAGGAAGAGGAGGTAAGAACAAAGATAATGCTAAAGCTTGTTGGATTTGTGGCAGAACAAATCATTTGGCAAATGATTGTTGGTATAACAATCAAAATGGTGGAAGCAATAATCAGAATTTTAATCAAAGAGGTAGAGGAGGCAGAAACCAAAGAGGCAACTTCAGAGGAAGAGGTGGTAGGACATCATATGGTAGAGGAGGTGGAAGAAACTTCCAATCTCAGTACTACAACAACAATTATTATAATTATGCATCAGATCAGAAGGATGATATGACTCTTATCTTGAATGCAACTCATGAATCAGTGGGAGAAGATCAAAGAGTGTTTTATATTGACTCAGGATGTAGTAACCATCTGAGTGGGAATCTATCCTTGATGACTGATATGGAAGCAAAGGTGAATGGACATACAGTTCAAACAGGTGACAATACCAAACATAAAGTGGAGAGCATTGGATCAGTGAAGACAAAGAGTGGAAGTACACTTTTGAGCAAGGTACTTTATGTTCCTATTATTCCTAAAAATTTGATAAGTGTAGGGCAAATTGTGGAGAAAGGATATGAGGTAAGATTCACAAATGATGGTGTTTATGTGCAAGATCCAAATCAGGGATATAGAAACATAATTGCAGGGAAAAAGGAAGGAAGATTGTTCACTCTCAAAGTCCAAGGGAATGTGGGACATGCATTATTTACTTATGGAAGTCAAAAGGTGTCTGAATTAGACCTATGGCATAAAAGGCTAGGTCATTTCAATGAGAGAGCTATAAAGGAAATGTCAAAGAATCAGGTGGTGCTTGGATTGCCGAATGTTGAAGGGCAACATATGGTGTACAAGTGTGAAGCTTGTCAATTAGGTAAAGCACATAAAGGTTCTTACAACAAATCAGGGTACAAGTATTCAAATATGCTTGAATTGGTTCATACAGATGTATGGGGTCCCTCAAGGGACTATAGCATAAATGAATCCAGATATTATGTGTTGTTTGTTGATGATGCAACCAGATGGATTACTCTATATGTAATCAAGGATAAATCAGAAGTTTTCAAGACATTCAAACATTTTCATGCCTATGCAGAAAGGATCACAGGGCAAAAGCTTAAGAGGTTAAGGTCAGATGGAGCGGGAGAGTATTTCTCTAAAGAGTTTGATGATTATTTGTGGAATGCAGGTATAAAAAGAGAAGTAACTTGCAAGTACTCTCCTCAACAGAATGGAGTAGCAGAAAGGAGAAATAGGACTCTTGTAGAATTTGCAAGAGCAATGATGAAGGAAAAGAATTGTCCAAATTACTTATGGGCAGAAGCCATTAATACTGCAACATACCTTGTGAATAGGTTGCCTTGTAAAGCTTTGGATGGAGGAACCCCTTATGAAGCATGGTGGGGTAAGAAACCTACTCTTGATCATTGTAAAGTATTTGGATGTGTAGCATATGCTTATGTTCCTTCACAATTAAGACATAAGCTAGAACCAAAAGCAAAGAAGTATGTGTTTATTGGATATGATGATAGACAGATGGGTTACAGGTTGTGGAGTCCATCCACAAAGCAATTTCTTGTTACCAAAGATGTGACATTTGATGAGCAAAATACATGGTATACAGGATCAACAAATGATTATGCAGGTGTTGAAGAGATACAAAGGAAAGGAAAGGCAAAAGTAAAAGTGTATGAAGAGAGTATTGATGATGTTGACTCTAAAAGTAGATTGCAGGATCATGTAGAAGAAGGGCCAAGATTTGATCCAGAATCAAATGAGGCTGAAACTTCGAGAAGTGCAGAAATCAGAAGATCCTCAAGGGAAAGGAAAGAACCTATAAGGTATAGTTATGATACATCTTTTCTAACAACAAAAGATTATGCTTACATTGTGAAGACAGAAGAAGATCCAATCACTTATGAAGAAGCTAAAGGTAAACAGAATTGGGAGAAGGCAATGCAGGAAGAGTATGATGCTCTACTTGAAAATGAAACTTGGGAATTAGTACCAAGACCAAAGAATCAGAAAGTCATTGGATGTAAGTGGGTATATAAAACAAAAAGGTTTGCAGATGGTAAGGTGTCTAGATACAAGGCTAGACTTGTGGTCAAAGGTTATGCACAAACTTATGGGGTAGATTATGATGAAACCTTTAGTCCTGTTGCTAAGATGTCTACAATTAGAACATTGATTGCTATTGCTGCTTGTAAAGGATGGAAGTTGTCACAATTAGATGTGAAAAATGCATTTCTAAATGGATACATTGCAGATGAAGTATACATGGAGCAACCATAAGGTTTTATGAATTCAATTGGATCAGATTGTGTGTGTAAGCTCAAGAGAGCTTTGTATGGGTTGAAGCAGGCCCCAAGAGCTTGGAATTACAGACTTGTCAAGTTCTTGAATGAATGTGGATTTCAAGCATCAAAGGCAGATAGTAGCTTGCTAGTGAAGGCAAGTGAAAATGGATACATTTACATGTGCATTTATGTTGATGATATTATTGTCACAGGAACAGATGCTCAAGGAATCAATGAACTCAAAAGGCAAATAGAGAAGGAGTTTAAGATAAATGATTTGGGAAACTTATCTTATTTTCTAGGAATGCAGATTGTGTATACTCAACATGGAATATATGTTTCACAAGAGAGGTATTTGAAAAATCTTCTAGTCAAGTTTAACATGGAAGATTGCAAGACTTCAACTACACCATTGGAGGTAAATCATAAATTGAATAGGTATGGAGGTGAAGAATTCAATGATATGAAGAAATATCAGAGTTTGGTAGGTAGTCTAATCTATGCTACCTTGACAAGACCAGATTTATCATATGCAGTAGGTGTGTTGTCACAATTTATGCATTGTCCAAAGAAGAATCATTGGATTGCAGCCCAAAGGGTACTCAGATATATCAAAGGAACCCTAAGTGAAGGTTTGTACTATGGATTCACTTCTGACACAAGAATTAAAGTATTTAGTGATGCAGATTGGGCAGGTGACTCAGATGATAGAAGGTCTACTCATGGGTATCTCTGTTATGTTAGAGATAAATTAGTTTCTTGGTGTTCAAAGAAGCAACATACAGTTGCTTTATCATCCACAGAAGCTGAGTATAAAGGAATGGTAGAAGCTGCAAAAGAAGTGATATGGTTGAAGACCTTGAGGAAGAGTTTTGAAACTGATCATAGTACTCCAATTATTTTTGGAGATAATATGAGTTCTTTGTATTTGGCAGCTAACCCTGTTTTTCATGCCAGGACTAAGCACATAGAGATTCAGTATCATTTCTTGAGGGAAAAGGTACTTGATAAAGAGATTGAAGTGATGTATACTCCAACAAAAGAACAAGTGGCAGATATGATGACAAAGAGCTTGGATGGACCTAAGCTACAGAGATTCAAAGAGATGGCAGGAGTGAAGAAGAATGGAATAATCACAATTAGTGATTGAGGGGGAGCTGTTGGAACAAACCAATCACAAATTAGTGATTATAAAGATCTTGAAGAAGGCTTATGGTCATAATGAAGTGGAAGAAGATACTTGAGAAAGTGAAGGAGATTTTAGAATGATGTCTTGTACACATATGTACATATAAGTGGAAATATTTGTAAATTGAGTAGAGCTAAATCCTTAGGATGATAAGGAGTAATGTCATAGACATGGGATGAGTCAAAAATCATGTATATATAAGTTAATGATGATAAGAAATGTATGTGAGAGTCATTTATAGATGAAAAATGTCTTAGAGATGTGTAGAGAGTTTTTTTCCCAAAAAATAGCAACGGGTTTTTCTCTGAGTGCTCTCTGTCTGATCATGTGGATCAAGATTCTTTTTGTACACATCTAATTGAGAAGCTAATGAAACTATGTTCAGAGTTTCATGATCTAATTCCTCTCCTACTGTGAGAATGATCAATAGGAACATTCATATGTAGAATGTGAAAACTGAAGTCTGAGAGTAGCGCACTTTTCCGTCTCAGTGTTTTGCTTAGATCTCAGTGTATACTATAAAGTTTTTGATGAGTGAGCACTTAAAATCTAAGTTAGGAGATAAGGAAACTATGGCTAAAAGCATTTAGCAAAACGGGTTTTGTGTTGAGAGAAATCAACTTAAGAAGTTGACCATGTCGAAGGCGCTATCTCTGGAAGACAGTTATGACATATCTTTGATCTTAAGGATCAAATTAAACTTTTGGTGATTAGTTTTGAGAATTAATGAGTAATATGATTGCACAAAGGTATTGTGAATACTTGTGCATCATTTACTTGAAGAAATTTGAAGTTATGTGCAGGTAATGAAGTTGATTTCTGAAGCAGACTTTCTGAAGTAAACATTTCTTCACTCAGAGAAGTGTTAATGGAAGTTTTGGTAAAGAAGAACAATATTTGTGTAAATTTTGGTTTATAACTGACATAGAAGTGTTCTTAAGTCAGTATAGATCAAATCTTTGGAGATTAAGAGGTCTCCAACAAAGGTGTCATATAAGGTAGTCACTTAACATAGAAGATTTCCCAATTTGTTAATATGTGGCAATGACTGAACTATAGTGACATAATCACTTATGTCATGGAAATTAGAGAAGAAAAATGCGTTGTCTCTTCCTATTTGCTTTTTCTCATGAAAATGATGTAGTTATGTATGTCTTAGTTTTCTATTTATTGTGCATACAGACGAAAACAATGTTTTTTCTGATGCAAGTAGACATTTTGTTTGCCACTTCTTGATCTCTATAGGAAGATCGATGAGAGTCACTCACTCTTTCTCTCCTTCTCTCTCTCTCTCTTTGTCTCTCTCTTTCTCTCTCTATGTGAGAGAACTTGTGCAAGTTTGGAGTAGAGGTAATCGAAGGCTGATGCTGGCACTGTGGGTGGAGGAGCAAGTCTTTTCTCACTTGGAGAGTGCTCGTGCAAGACTATGCCAACATTGAAGCTTTGAAAATGGCAAAAGAGAGTACACGGAGATGGAGCATGAACAAAGACATCAATGCTCTTGCTCTTGATGAGATTGTATAAGTTGATGAAGGTTTGTGTGGTATGCGTAGGCCACCAATAGGCATGTCGATATGAGAAGAGTGATGGGTTGCAAATGCCACAGCAAGTTTATGATGCAATAAGAAGGATGTCATAGCTTAGTACATTTATTTTTGAACAAATAAGATGAAGTCAGATAGGATAGCAGATCTCAAAAATACAGAGAATAGCAGAAGTTTAGGATTAGGGGTGAAGGAAAACAGAAATTCGCCCACTATACATGAAACGAAGGCAGATACAGAGAGGGACACTTATCATCATCTATCTTTCTCTCCCTCTCCATCTCTCTCTCTCTCCCTCTCTTTCTTTCCCTCTCTCTCTCTTTCTCTTGATCAAAGAGAGTTGGCATTGCTAGACTATGCTACGATGTGCTCTAGTCATTGGAGCCCTTAGGAATACCACCCCGAAAGGTCCACAGCTGGCTTTGCCTACTTTTGCCTGACTTGCTCTTGGGTCTGATGCAAGGGAAGGATACTATAGCTAAGATTTCAATTGAGATTTGCTTCTTTGGCCTTTCTTGCCTTTTCGATTTATGACCTTTGTTGCAAAATTTTGATTAGTGTAAAAATTGTTGAAGTTTCCATAGTGTGATAAGCAAATAGGTCTGATGCTAGATGAGAATAATGGCAAAGAATAATATTTGTGCTCTGTCCATCAACCTCATATGATATTCTTGTTGGTGCTTAGAAGCACCTTCCCTATCAAACCCTACCAAAAGACTTCTTCGCCTATTGCTCAATCCACAAGCTGAGACAACAAGGCTACACCTATCTGGTGAAAGAGAGTATTACAACTACAAATGCACAAGATGCAGAGGAGAACACAGATGTATGGTATGCACCAATAGAAGAATATGACTAAGACTAATGTAATCCATTCCTTGAAGGGAAAGAGAGAGATGGAAGGCGTCTAAGTTTTGCTTAAACATTAGAGAAATGGCTTCAATGCCTTGCATCTATCTGTGACTAATGCATCGATGTGAAAAATCAACACTTACAGTCGATCTCCAAGTACTTGATAGGCATCACATATACCACAAAATGGATCTAATAGTGTTTTTTAACACCTCAACAACTTGAGATTCTCAACTAACTTCACAAAATGACGAGAGTGACACAAAATTCTACCAAAGTGTTGATGAACACTTCAAAATATAGCCGATGCAAGATTAATGCTCCTAAATTGACAACATTGAGGGTGGGAGGGTGGGAAAAGTGGATGAATAGAATGTGGGAAGATGATAAATAAGAGGGTGGGAGAGTGGGCAAATGAGCAAAATGATTCACAAAAAGAGTATAAAATGATGGCAAACAACTTCTCCAAATGGCAGGAGAGCAACACCACCAAAGTTATGCACTGCCACCACCAAAACAATCCACCAAGGCCTCCACCTAGTGCTTTGATACCATATAGAGAGTACACACATGGAAACAAAATGAAAAGAAGAGTGTACTCGCGAAAAAAAAGAGAGTGAGACTCAAAAGTGAGTAGACCATGAAATGGGAAAACTCAGATGGATTAGAGTGAGCTTGCCAAGAGCATGGAGTAGGCTCATCAAGCTTTGAACCAAGTACAATCGGAGGGAGAGGACCTCCTTATATAGAGTTGAAGGGGTTCTCCAAAGTACATCATATATGGGATAATTTGCCTTGGGGGAGAATGAATACACAGGTAGAAGCAAATGGCAAGGTATCCAAGTACAAAGAGATTTAATATAAAATGGAAATTAAATAGAGATGGAGTGTCTCTTAGATATAAAATGGAGATGCACTCTCATATTCTGAACAAGAAGGATTCACGATCTTTGCACATATGAGATGTGGCTACATTGTCAAAGATCCACTCTTGTGAAGAACTCAAAGTAATTACGGATTTGGCTTCTGTGGAGATAAATAGGTCTTCACTGGAACAGTGAGACCTACACTAAGAGGATTTAGATTGGTTCCTGGGGGTAGAGGCTTAAGAGCTATTCTTCTATGAAAGAGCAAAAGTCATCAAACTTCTTCCTAAGTCAATACTTGGCCATGTTTATAAAGGGTTGCCCATAAGACCACAAGAGCTTATTGAGGAGGTGAATGGCCATGTCCTTGTTGGAAACTTGTCGGCCACACAATGCTAGCTTGTGTTCATAATCTTCAAAGGTGGTGATAACTTTAGTAATGGGGTCCTGGGGCCTAATTGAGAGGTTGTGAAATTCAACCTCTAAGGTGTAGATTGAAGGAGTTTTCTCCTCATAGCGATCTTGCATGATCTTCCCAGCTTTGTGGGATGTTTTGTAGGAGGTAATGTGACCCTTGGTCAATTCATCACAAGCTAAAAGTTTGAGAAAGCTTGTGGGTGGGCTTGAATTAACCTCCAACCCACAAATGTACACACACACTAAGTTCTTCTTTTATTCTTGAGGATGCAAAATGTAGGGCACTTAATGCCAAAGTGTTTCCTTGTGGAAAGGGGTAAAAACAATTTGGAAATGCAATAAAACCTCTACTGATTAGAGTGAGGAGTGTCGAAATTGAGTGCCACAATGAGCGTAAATGACCCTTGAGTATGATAAGGATTGGTGCTTTACAACGATGAAAAATACTCTTAGCAAAAATACAACAGATCCCCTTTGTGAAGGAGTTGGTACATTGTGCCCAAAATATGTGCCCAAGAGCCAAGTGACGGTACTTCAAAGATGAGAGTTTAAGAATTTTGTCAAAGGGAATGACACTCACGATTTGGATTCACTGCCCCTCTTGTAAGGAATTTTTTAGTTCAATTAACTTATTAGCTTACATGTAGAGCGAGAGAGGCATAATATAAATTGTATGTAACCATGTAAAACAAATACAATGTACATTGCCAAATTACATCGATGTCATTCAAGGAGATGCAGGTTGCCTAATTAGCCACATTACAGTGAAAAATCAATCGGTTGTGCAAGTTCTCTTTGTCTCTGTCTTTGTCTCTCTATCTTTCGTAGAATATGGTACCGATCCAATTATTTTATCTCACACTTGCTAGTTGATATCATCCACGCTGCATCCACATCTAGGTTAGTCAAGAGCAACATACATAGAATCTTGAGATACCGAGAATAGTTGTCCTAGCTCTCACGTGCTCTTTGTCTTCTCTGATTGAGAGATATTGATTCGACCAAGCCTCAAATATGAAGACTGTGTGGTCCGAGTCTAGAGACGAATAGTAGCAGCATCTTACAATGAAATAGGATATTGGAAAAGCGAATATCTCTTTCTCTCTCTCTCTCTCTACTAGAGAGTACACTATACTTTAGAAGGTATTTGAAATCTATGACTATAAATGAGGGGTCCTGAGACAACCATTCCACTCAGAAGGTTTTGATAGTAATAGGAGCACACTTCTTTTTGTTTTCTGATGCAATGAGAAGTTGAGTGATGTTGAAAATGCATGTAGCTCACCTCACGACTCCAAGTTGGTAAGCACGCCATACAATTATGGATGCAATGGGTGATGGATTATGCCTTCCAATGGGTTATTCATAATGTAGGCATTGATTCAGAGACTAATTATTTCTCTATATATGTACACAGAGTAATGGCAGGTGATGTCTTCTTCGTAGGTTATGCTCCTTGCAAGTCTACTGCTGATGGGTTGTGATGTTGTAGGTAGCTTCGGAATCAGGGGCCAAGGGTGACGGAGGAGAAGTAATGATCTATCATGGATATCATGCATGTGTGGTTGGATGGAAGAGAAAGGGGGATGAGCCTGTTGTTCTCAAGCTATGGATTAGAACAAGAGAAGGCACAGACACTTTAGGTATGGTTCTATGGAAACGTTCCTGGTGTATAGGCATATGCATGTGCAAAGGAAGAGTAATGAGAATGTGGCTAGTGCTAAATCAAAGTACACTCGGTTTCACTTCTCTTCCCCAAATAGAAGAATTTGATGTAACAAATAAGCACATTAAAATTGGTGATATTGAATAAATTAAAATGAATTTTTGTGATGGTTCGACCTAAATTATGTGATACTTAATAAATTAAATGAACGTTTGTGGTAGTTTGACCTAATCAATACTAAGTTTGTGCAAAGATAAGACAACATGAAAAGTGGTGAACATAAAAGTTAGCATAATATCATGGAAATGACATCAAATAGTGCTTATAAGCACTTTGCTTTGAGACACATCACAAATGCTAATGGGCTTTGTAAGACCATAACTTACATCAATCTCCGAGAGCAAGGATGGGAGGGTGGGAAAGAGTGATAGAAGGGGTGGGAAATGGAGGAATGAGAAGGGTGGGAGGGTGGGAAAATGGGCAAAATGAGTCCCAAAGAGCATAAGACTGATGCCAAAAGATTCTCTCGATGAGGAGAAAGAAAAACCACCAAACTCAAGCATCACCACCACCAAATGCACCACCTAATGCTCTAATACAATGTAGAGAGTACATGTGTGGAAGCAAAATGAGAAGAAGAGTGTACCCACAAAATGAAAGAGTGTGAGACTCAAAAGTGAGTAGATGATAAAATGGGAAAAGTCAAATGGATTAGAGTGAGATTGCCAAGAGCATGGAATAGGCTTCTCAAGCTTTTAACCACATACAAATGGGGGGAGAGGCCTCCTTATGTAGAGTTAAAGGTGTATCTCCAAAGTACATCATATGTGGGATAGTTCCCCTTGAAGGAGAATGAATACACTAGTAGAAGAAAATGGCAAGATGCCCAAATACAAAAAGGACAATATAAAATGGAAATAGAACACCTCTTGGATACAAAATGGAGATGCACTCATGCAGATACAAATGGAAATAATGTGGGAGAAATCATGTCGTCAACACAAGTTACCAAAACGAGCATGCCAAAGCTCCATTTTAACCATGGAGGAAGTATGAGCAACCAAGGCATTTGAGGCAACTTTCTTGTATGTATTAAAGCAATGCAAACCATTGCATAATGTATTGGACATGATCACGATAATATCACCATTGCTGAAATCATGAACCATACACTTATCATCAACAAATTGCACATGAAGTCCATCTTTAGCAATCAAAGGAATTGAAATTTTCTTCTTGATACTGGGTGCATACAATGCATTTTCAAAAGAATCACACCTCCATTTGCATCCATAAGCTCAAATTCTCCTACTCCAATGATAGGATAAGAGGCATTGTTTCCACACACCGCATGTCCTCCTTTGGGTGCATCTTTTAAAGATGAGAAAAAACTTTTGCAAGAAGTTATGTGCTTTCAAGCACCAGTATCAAAGAAGCAATCCTAATCAGCCTCAATCACAACCATACATTTAGAATGTAATGATGCATCATAGTGAAATGTAAAACACATGCCCAAAAATCTTGAGCCATGTTGGCTTCATCATTCTTTGCATTTGAAGAATTTTCAACAATAGACATGCCCGCTTCCTTCTTCTTTTCATTGCATTTAGCAAGCTTTCTACACTCATCAATAGTATGATCAGATTTCCGACAATATTTGCATCTCTTCTTATTTTGCAAATTAGCATCATTAGAGGAAAGAGTGGAAGAGGAAGGTCGAGGCTTTGGTGTTGATGAACCCAAACCTGAACCATACTTGCTTTTCCCTTTTTGTGAGATAGCAAGTGCTTGCATTCCCTCAATCAAACCACTCCTATGTACTCTAGATTGTTCTTCTTGCAAAAAAAGATACAAAACCTCATCAAAGGCATACATACTTGGATTCCCTTTTGCAACCAAATAAAGTTTAGTGAAAAAGATTCTGGTAAACCTTTCAACAATGTAGAGATGAGTGATGCATCTGGAATAATCTCATCTATGTTTACCATGTGCTCTTTCAAGTCCTTGATGTGTGTTCCATACACATCCACATACTCATTTTCATCCAGACACACATCCTCAAGTTGCTTCGTCAAGTATGCAACATGTGCTTCATTATGCATGGAATACAAAGAAGCAAGAGTGTCCCATGCCCCTCTTGATGTAGAACATGACTGAATGAGTGGAACTATATAATGCTTCATAGAAAGCACAATCAATGCACGAGCTTGAGCATCTTTTACATCCCATCTAAGTTGCTCATGTGTAGCTGGAGAAGGAGTAACCACTATACTTGAAGAAGAAGCTCCATTTGTGATAGTAGACTATGAAGTAGAAGTCTTAGAACCTCAGGGTCTTTGCCACTACATGTGACACTATGTTCCATAGTTGTTTTGCAACAAGAACACGTGTCGTTGTTAGGAATTATGGAATGTGTTGAACAAGGAATTATTGGAGTGACATTTATTAATTTATTAATATGTTTTGGTGTTTTGATAAAGTAGTTGAAGGTTCATGCAAGCATGAAAGGCATGAAAGGGTATGTATATTTTGAATATGTGGGGGAGATTGCACCCAATCCTGTGCTTTGTCTCGTCTCTCTTTGCATATCTTATTTTTGTGTGTTTTTAGCACCCATATCCTCTATGTGAGCATGAATTAAGATCCTAATAACAATGGTATCAGAGCTCTATGTGCATTTGATTCTGATTTTTGTCTTTGTCTCAGTTTCAATTTTAGTTTCGGTTCCAATTCCTGTTTCAGTTTCAGTTCTAGTTTCTGAACCTGAACCGACGTTTACACCTAGGTTTAATCCCTAAAACTAAACCTACATTTACTCCTTCAACTTACTCCAAGGCATTGACCAAGGAATCAACCAAAGGCATAACTTAGGCATCTTTGGCTTCTATGGCACCCATGGCTCCCTTGGCAACTGTTGGCTATGCACGAACACCTTTTTACTAAGGAGTGGAAATAAGAAGTTTTATATTCACCAAGGAGGGAGGATTTGAACCCACAACCTCACTGTCACAAGTGAAGTGTTTTACCACTACACTATCTTTTGTGTTGTCACTCTATTCTCTTTTCTTATATTTAACACAACTTTAATCACTTTCTTAATTTTTCAATTCCCAAGAATCACCCTTCCTTTTTCATTTTAATTCAAGAAATCTCAAAATTGCTTTTACATATCTAGCAAGGGGTTTTTGTTCTCTACATACCCATGGACCCTACGAACACCATGGATGATTTTGGTGAATCACCTCTACCCGAGGTACCACTTGAGCAATACCTAGAGCTCTTGCAGCACAAACTTCAAGGCGCTCAAAGTGAGATCCAAAAAAGCGACAAAGTACTTCAAAAGATGCAATCTGAAGAAGATAATCTTGCCAAAGGTGGTAAAAGCTATTGTCTTTGCCCAAACTAATAGCACACATTCCAAGATTGGTGTTAAAAACTACCAATTTCTATGGTTTGATGGTCGTAAGGATGGCCCTTTAGTTTTTTCATGGTTATCACAATTTCACGATTTCTATTTTGATGAATCATATGCTCAAAGTGAAAACATCAAATTTGCTACTAACTATTCGGTCGGGAAAGCTTAGCTTTGGTGGAATGTCCTGTGTCGCAGTGTAGATCCTCTGACTACATGGAAGACTTTTCAAGATAAGGTGAAGGATTCTTTTCTTCCTCCTCAATATCATTTACATGTTCGATGTGCATGGACAACCTTTACATGGAAGGAGGGTGACACTGATACTACCTACACAGAGCACTTCTCATAAAATGTATTATTGGTTCGGATGCTTGAAGATGTACCTGAGGATACCTTTGTAGTGGAAATATGAAGATGTCTTGGAGATGGGAATTCAAGCCAAGCTTCACGCCGTATGTCCTACAACCCTCAACGAGGTTATTTCTTTTGCCTATGATGCAAAGAAGGAATTTCAATCCATAACCAAGTCGATTTGTCTACAACAATTGCACCAATGACCAATTTTTGTTAAACCTACTTTTCTTATGAAGCATAATTTTAATGTCCCATCCTATTCTAGTTTTCCACATCCTCCACAATCCAACTACTCAGCTACACCTGTTGCTTCATCTCTCCAACCTACCAAACCACCTACCTTGCAAATTTTAGCAATGGATGTCCAACAAAAGTGACCATGTATCACCTGCTACAATTGCGGTAAAATTGGACATACAATAATGAAGTACCAATTGTGATCACTTCACATGAAACCAACTACAACTCAATTGCATCACACGGAGGCTATCAATGAAGAAATTCCACCTGTTTGGATAGAGGAAGTATTGGAGAAGGACTTAAGTAACCTTGGGTAACGATATCTCTATTCATTCTTTACTTTTCATGCAAGGTACTATTAATAACAAACTAGATATTATTTTACATGAAGATGGTAGTTCACATGATATCATTTCACATTTATTAGTGCAATAACTTAAATTAAAAACATTTCCTTCCTTGTATAAGGTGAAGGCTGCATTTCAAGGTAGTCGTGATAATGTAACACGAGAAGTGCAAGACGTTATGATTAGCATAGGCTCATATGTGGATGCACAAACATTTTTAATTGCACCTTTGCAATCTTATGATGTTATACTTGGTATACCTTTTCATCATCATTATAACCCATGCATTGACTATCATACACATACCTTTAACTTTAAATTCAAAGGTCGAAAAATTACTTTGTCTGCATGGCATGATTTCTAGCCATTTCCATTGATTAGTCGTACTCAAGTAAAACATGCATTTAGGAAAGGATACAATTCATGCATTGTTTTTGTCAATGTCATAAATGATTATACTCATACACTTCCTAATTCACATAAACATTTGATGACTACTTGTAAGAATTTTTTTATGTCTGATTATCCCTCTGAACTACCACCATCTTGAGAAACCTTTGACCATAGTACAGACTTAATTCTTGGTAGTTCTCCTCCTCATAAAGCACCTTATAGGCATGGCCCACTACACCAAAAGGAAATAGAAAACCAAGTTAAAGAATTACTCTGTAAAGGACTTATAAGGCCTAGTTCTTCCCCATTTGGAGCCCCAATTCTCTTAGTAGAGAAGAAGAATAAAACTTATCGAATACACATTGATTATAGAGCCCTTAACAAGGTCAAAATAAAGAATAGATACCCTATTCCTCGAATAGATGATCTCTTAGATAAACTACGAGGAGTTCGTGTCTTTAGTAAAATTGATCTTAAATTGGGTTACCATCAAATATGTATGATGCATAGTGATATCTTTAAGACTGCATTTAGAACTCAAACTGGTCGTTATCAATTTATGATAATGCCTTTTGGACTTACCAATGCTCCTGCTACATTTGCACGAATGATGAACATAATTTTCTTGATTAGCAAGCTTTTGTTCTCGTATTCTCTAACGATATACTTATTTATAGTAAGGACAACAGTGAGCACAAAAAGCATCTCAAAAATAGTGTTTCATTTGCTACAATAGAACCCACTTTCTGCTAATCATGAAAAGAGTTACTTCTTTCAACGTAAGCTAGAATACCTAGGATATATTATTTCAAGTGAAGGCATGCATGTCAATCCAAAAAAGATTCAAGTTGTAGTAGAATGGCCTACATCTCAATTAGTCAACGATCTTCGTTCTTCTCTTGGATTGGCTAGTTTTTATAGGAAGTTTGTTCGAAGTTTTTCTTATTAAGCATTGCCTCTTACCTTATTATTGAAAAAGAAAACAAAATTTGCATGGGGACTTACCCAACAACAATCCTTTGAAAAAATCAAACATGCACTTTCACATGCACCTGTTTTACTGTTAGCTGATTTTTCACAACCATTTTATGTCGTTACTAATGCTAGTGGTTCAAGAATATGTGTTTTTCTAATGCAAAACAATCATCCCATTGCATTTGAGAGTAGGAAGCTTAAGCCCTCATAAATGAATTATAGCACATATGATAAAGGATTGTAAGCAATTATGCATGCTTTGCGAATTTGGAAACACTATCTTATGGGATCCGAGGTATTAATCAAAACTGATCAACATGCTATTAAGCATTTATTAAATTAGTCCTTAATCTTTGATCAACATCTTAAATGGGCTTCATTCATTCAAAATTTCCAACCCATGATCCAATATCAACTTGGGAAAGCTAATGTCATAGCCGATGCTCTTACCCATTTTCCTTCACATTCTGTTGTTTTGCATAATATTTTTGCCATTAGAATTCATTCCTTTCAAGAAATGATTTCCACTTATGCATTTGATTTGTATTTCTCGCGTGCACGGCATGACTTCAACAATTGTGCATCTTTAATTGATGAACATTATACATTTCATCATGGTTTTCTTTATTTTCAACATAGATTATGCATTACACAAGCTTTTAAAGATTTTGTACTAAACAAAATGCATGAACCATCTTACATGGGTCATAGAGGCATACAAAGCACCATTTTTGCTTGCAAAGATTTCTTCTTTTGGCCCCACATGGAAAAAGATATTGCACAATTTGTTTCTCAATGCATTGTATGTCAACATCTAAAACTTTAGCATGGTAAAGCATTTGGATTATTAATGCCGCTTCCCATTCCGAACGAACCATGGGAACAAATCTCTATGGATTTTATCATTGGTCTTCCTGTCACTTCATCACATAACGATATGATTTGGATGATAGTTGATAGGTTTAGTAAATATGCATATTTCATTCCTTGTAGAAAAACTTTGTCAACACCTTAAGCTGCAAAATTAGTCATTAAATGCATTTTCCCACATCATGGATTTCATAAATTAATGTTATCTGATTGTGATGTTTGATTTTGCAATCACTTTTGGGTTGCCTTATTTCAACGTTTCAGTTCTAAAATAGATTTTAACTTTGCATTTCATCCTGAAAGTAATGGACAAAGTGAAGCTACAAACATTACGATTCTTGAGTTATTGCATTGTTATTCATTACATAGTCCCACTAACTAGGATGACAAATTGCCATTGCTTCAATTTGCTTACAATAACACCACACACATCACTACTAGTTGTGCACCTTTTGAATTTGTTTATGGTAAAAAGCTTCCCACTCCCATGTCACTCACTCAGACTAATATTCTGATGGTTGATTCTATTGCTCAAGTTCACATTTCTATATTTCGCGATGTTCACAAGCACATTAGGAAAAGTCAATAATGTTATACACGTAATGCCAATACAAAACAATCAGCCAAGGAATTTAAGGAGAATGATCTTGTATGGCTACATATTATTAAAAGATGTCTGAAAAATATTTTGTAGCATCCTAAAATTAAACTTGCACCATGCTATTATGGACCATTTCACATTATTCAAAAAATTAATGATAATTCCTTCAAATTAGATATACCATCTCACTGGAATATACATAACTCTTTTCATATTAGTTTACTTAAACCATTTAAAGGCACTTTACTACTCACTCCACTTATTGACAACCCTCCTTTAATTGAAGAACAATATGAAATTTTAGTTCTTGAGAAAATAATTGATCATGATGTCAGTACTACATACATAGGTACTCCGTATCATCAATATTTAATTAAGTAAAAAAATCACTCTATTGAAGAATGCCAATGGATACATAAAACATCATTAACACCCCATTATGATCACTTAATTTTTGCATATCATACACATGATATGCAAAAATTTACATTTCCATGCAAATTCTCCATGAACATTTCCATGCATGTGTTTTTACATGGAACATGATTATTTTTGTTCAATGATGGAACATGTGATTGGCCATTCATGTTTATTTTTATTTTATCAACTAAGGTCATTTGCTTTTTCAACTGAGGGGCATTATGAATTATGGAATGTGTTAAACAAGGAATGATTGGAGTGAGATTTATTAATTTATTACTGTGTTCTGGTGTTTTGATAAAGCAACTAAAGGTTCATGAGGGCGTGAAAGGCATGAAAGGGCATGGACATTTTGAATATGTCCAAACGTCAATAATCAGATTTATATTTTATATAGTTTGTAAATAAACCCACGTACAAAAAATTAGTAAAAGTAGTGGTTAGGATAAGGATCATTGTAGACCACAATTTCTGTTAATAAAAGCAAATGCTCTCCACAAAAGAGAGCAACTTTTACTTTCATGCTTGCTTTTTGAAGCCGCCTCACTATCATCACTATTTTTGACATAATGAAAAATTCTATAAATACATGCACTATGTGGATTGTCAAAACAAAATGCGTTGAGGAAGATTGCACCCAATCCTATGTTTTGTCTCATCTCTTCGTACATGTATTTTTTTGTGTGTTTCCAACACACATATCCTCGGTGTGAGCGTGAATTAAGATCCTAGTAACATTCATCATGTAAGACCACATTGGATACTTGGTCCCATCAAGCTTATCTCCAACTTGAAGCATGCCAAACAAGTCATTGTTGTTGTCCATTTCACTAAAGAACAATAATGTGACAAAATCTTTACTTCAATGAAAGTTGAAATGAATGTTGAAATTTCAGCTCACATTCTGTCACTCTCATGGCAATTTTGATTGCACAAACGGTTCCTCTCATGGCAATTTTGATTGCACAAACGGTTTTGAAACAGTGGTAAAAAAGTGCAACTGATGGAAATTCTTTTGGGATGTTGAAAATCATTGTTCTATGCTCCAAAGTCGATTTATGTTGTTAAAAGTGTGTGCATGCCAAACCTTGAAACTTGAGAAGGAGCTGAACCTACTACGATACCAATGTTGAGTGTGTAGAATTGAGACACACACACAAGAAGCACACACAAGGAGCACAAACACAAGACACATGGAGAAGATGGATGGTTGGAATAGCTCTCTCTATTGATGATGAACAAAACTGAAGTAAGAGTTGAATAATATCCCTAAGTACAATGTACCACCACATATGAGAGAATCATGTATGTGGAAAAAACCTCTAACCAGCACTAGAGTAAAAAGCGCCCATGTGTAGGGAAAAGGTTCACATTAAAGTTATTCAAGGAACACATAAGTGTAACATCTACATGGTTCTATACAATCATTCCAAAGTTTTCTTTCCCTTTCTCACGTGCAAAAAGTAAGTAATGAAGAGGGCCTAAAGAGTGAGCATCACATGAAAAGGGGGTTCTCATATTCTTCTATAATAATCAAACATACTTATATGCGAGGTATAATCAAGACATTGGCCTCCAAGTTCCTATATTCAAGTGTAGATAAATCAAGTTGATTAATAGCTTGTCTCTTTCGAATATAAATGTAGAAGACACCATTCTCTTGATCTCAACCACCCCCCATATGTCATGGCATACTTATGTCTTTAAGCACATAATTATCCCTATATTTCATTAGGATCTCAGGTTTGTTCATTAAATGTTCAAACTATCGATAAGTTAACAAATCATTATACATAGTTAAGAGTACAATGAACCGTTGGATTGAAGGTCCAAGGTTTAATACCCACATACCAACTTTTTTTTTTTAATAAAGGAAGTTCGGCCTTAGCCTAATCTCCCAGACTTTAATTATAATAAAGAGAAAAAGTTACAAGTGAATGGGACTAGTGCCCATGGGACCCCCCAAATCCCACAATGTAGGGGAGGAGTATGGCAAGCTACAGGGCATTACAAATGAGGCGGATAAAATTATCATCACCCTCACGTGGGACCCATTTGGGTTTCAACTTGTTGTTTTCGAGGAGATAAATACAGTGATGTCTAAACGGTGGCGATCTCTTGACTCGAGAGATTCTTTTACCAAGGAGAAACAAGGATTTCTCGATCGACCATTCCTTAGGAGTTTGGCCAAAATTGACAGCACAACGCTCCCTCCAAATCTTCCAGAGAGCCTCACCTCTGATGGCATTCCACAGCCTCGATGAGCAGCCGATCGCCTCACCCAACATCACCTGTTGCCAGTTGATTTGACTCGTGAGTCTCAATACTCGGGTCACGTGATGCCAGATAACACGGGACTTGGGGCAGTCGAAGAACAGGTGAGCTAAATCTTCGATGCACCGATGGCAACGCTTGCACCATGGCGGCACACCACAGATTTTGTTAGCCCTTGCATTGGTCCAGATACCTTTATGCAAGATCTGCCACATGAGAACGGACTTTTTGACCTCAATTAGGGGGTGCCAAGTAGACATGAATTTTAGCTCCCACCGAAGTTTGGTCCAAGAAAGGCACCATCTCTTGTTAAGGGTGTGGTGAACATCCAAATCCTCTTTGAAGTTGGGGATTCTGGATAGCTTCTTACCATTGCTCCATTTGAGGCCCTCTAAACAAGGAAGATCCTGACCGCAGAGAAGGCGGGTAGTTGAGCGGTCCCAGGCTAAACACCTGCTTTGAAGAAGAGTCCATTCCTCAAAGGTAACTCTAAGTCTCGGATCCAATTCTTCGAACCTAATCCATTGGCTGGTCTCTTGTTTCCAGAGCTGTTTCCACTGTTTGAACCCCTTGTTCCATAACCGCCTTGCAGTTTGGAGGTTCCAAGACTCCACCCCCCGAATGCCACTGATTGGGAACCAAATAGAGTCATTTTGTCTTATGCCAGCCGCCCACTTCCACTCATCACTGATTCTGATGAACTGTTTGGCCTTGTTCCAATTCTTCCATAAGGAACACACGAGGCTAGAGCCTTTAGGGAAGACCGGGTGGGGGGAGAACAAAAGCGTGAGAATCCCTATGTCCTTCCAACCAGGGTGGCCAACAAAGGTAAGGTCTTTCGCGTTTCTGAAGATCAATTTAGCCCAAGAGGACTCCCTATTGCTCCAGGCCTTGATAAGCCATTTTGCCGCCAGCTTGTCAGCCAACCCAACAATATTCAAAATTCCCAAGCCCCCTGAGTCTTTAGGGCTAATGCAAGTTTCCCATTTGATTTCGGGAATCCCCCTTCTGTTGGGGTCCCCTGTCCAAAGGAGGTTTCTGCAGATTCTTTCCACTTTGGCCAAGTCTTTCTCCTTAGGTCTCCAACACGAGATAAAGTAAATAATTGTAGACATCATAAATGTGTTAACAACCATAGCACGCCCTGCCAGGTTGACTTGCATACCTTTCCACTGATTCAGCTTCCTATCCAGCTTGGATAGCACCCAGTTCCAGCGTTGGTCCATTGAGATGCCGAAACGCATCGGAATGCCAAGGAGGCGGAAGACTTGACCGCTAGGGATAACTTGACACCCCTAATCCACCAACAATTGGGTAGTAGGTTCGCTGATTGCTCTAAAAGCAGTTTTAGCATGGTTGATTTTTGAGCCTGATGCCACACAAAAGGTGTGGAGGCACCACCAAAACACCTCAATGCTGTTTATATCGTTATGCACAAAGGCATTCATGTCATCAGAAAAAAGTCTCACAATCATTTGGCCGTGATTTAGAGGTAAGGAAAGACCCTTGAGATTGCCAGCGTCCATGTGATGCTTTAATAGGCAGCTGAGTCCATTCGAGGCGATAGCGAATAGTAATGGATCCAGAGGGCAGCCTTGCTTAATTGATCTTTTTAAACGAATGGGCTCAGAGAGCTTACCGTTGATGTTTATTCTAGTTGAAGCATTTCCAAGAAGAGTGGAAACCATCTTTGTGAACTTTTGGCTGCATCCAAGGTCTTTCAATGATTGAAGAATAAAGTCCCATTCCAATCTGTCATACGCTTTGTCGAAGTCGATCTTAATGAATACCAGATCTTGAGCAGACTCCTCAGCAAAAGCAAGGCCTTCCCAAATATCGATAATTGCTTCAAGTATAGATCTACCTTTGATAAAACCTTTCTGGTCCTCGCACAGCCATGACTTTAAATGACAAGAGATTCTGTTGGCGATAACTTTTGCAATTATCTTGTATCCTGTTTGGAGCATGGTAATCGGACGCCAGTTTTCAATTTTGTTCTTATCTCCCCGTTTGTGGATTAACTTGATGACGCCATTATTCAGGCACTCAGGGAGGGCACCAAAAGAGAGAGCCTCTTGCCACACGAGGCGCAGTGGGGTGGCCACCTGATGTTTGAAGGACTTGAAAAACTCATTGGTAAGGCCATCCGGACCCGGACTTTTCCCATTGGGAAGGGCATCAATAACCTCGATAATTTCATTCTCGGAGATGTTAGCATCCAATAGAGCAATCAAGTTTTGTGGGATTCTGGTTTGAGCAACCCTTGAGATGGTTGCCATGGAGTCGCGCCTGTGGGGGGAAAGAGGAGTCGAGACCTCGAGAAGATTGGTAAAGTGTTCGACGATGATAGATCTATTCTCCACTTCCGTGCAACATTCAGTTCCATTGTTATCGACCATTAGGGGGATGGATTCCCTAGCTTGTTTCCTTTTGAGGATGTTACACATCTCTTTCGTTGGTTTGTCGGCCTTCCCTGCCCACCAATCTTTGAAGAAAATTTGAAGATTTTTCCTTTGGACCTCCTCCTCTAATCTTAGTCTTCCCCTGATTTTCAAAAGACCCTGTTGGCAATGTAACTTACCTTTGTTCACCTCTTCTTCAAGCCGTGAGAGCCTCCGGTACACCGTTTCTCTTCTTTTTTTTCGGATTTCTCTTATAGCCTTTTGAGTCCTGATTAGAATTTTTCGAGTCCTTTCTACTGCTCTTCTCCAACACTTAGCCGGTTCATTACAGTAAGCAAAGGCTTCCGTCCACACCTCAGAAATTTCTTGGTGGACAGAGGGGAGGGAAAACGATGTCTGACAAGCATGAAACCAAGGAGCTTTCTGGAGCATGGGAATCGGTTTGAAAGACAGAGTAATCGGATAGTGGTATGAGATAGTCAGGTCCATGTGTTGGGAAATCAAAGGAATACCCCATTGAAGGATGGTGTTCTGATCGATGTAGCATCTATCAAGTCTTGCTTTCCTCAAAGAGTCCCCCGACTGGAGATTTGACCAGGAGAACCCCTTCATGTCTTTCACCTCGACCAGGTCGAGATGGAGCTTGATTTTATCCCATATCTCTTTCTCCTGACCGTCAATAATTTTTCCTTTGTTATTCCATCGATCCTCAGGAAACTCAACCATGTTGAAGTCCCCACAAATCAGAACATTGTGTGAAAGGTGTTGGGGATGTAAGGGTCATGTGACCTTACCCCCATATTCATATATATACATCATATATAGAGCATTGCCTCAAGAGAGATCATTATGTGGGTTTCGAGGCTCCCACGCATATCCGCGCGTCTTTCCTCTCTTCTCTCTCGTTCCATGTCCTCCTTCCTCCTCTTGTTCGGCACACCGAACCCCTTCATTGGTATCAGAGCATGTTGAAGGTTAGTGTGCAAGAAGCTTCAATGGAAGCTTAGGTGAGAATAGGTAGAAGTGCAGGTCGGCATCTCTTGACAGCTGTTCAGTATTTCGGTCATAACTCGAGCTAGGAAGCTCGGATTGACGCGTTTTAAAGTTCTGTGCGTAGCTAACACAGAGAGCTACAACTTCACAGAAAGGCGCAAAACCTGGTTCGGACTTCTGAAGTGCCGAAAATTCGAAAAACGCAGAGAATTGTAGAAGGCGAATCTACATTGAGTAGGACAGCAGGTCGGTTTTTTTGTCATAACTTGAGTTCTACAGCTCGGAATGCGATGATTCAACTTGCTGCTTGTAGCTTGGAAAGATAGCTACAACTTTGTAGAAGAACTCAGATCCAAATTCTGAGTTTTAGGTTACCGAAATTGCAGAATACAGAGCAGTACTGTTGCAAGTGAAAGTGAAATTGACAACAGGTGCTTATTTTGAGCATATCTTGAGCTACGCACCTCCGATTGAGGTGTTCTTTATGTCGTTACGTAGCCAAGAAGTGGATCTTGAAGTTTGCTGAAGACCAAAAGTTCAGATTCAGAGGTTATCACCTCTGAAACAGCAAAACACAGAGCAGTACAGTTTTGCCCAAACAACCCTAATTCCACTTGGAGGTTGAATTTGCTTTGGAACTTCTTCGAGAGAGAATTTTTGGTGTGCAAGCTCTTATTTTCAGAGCTTCAAGACATTGTACATGTATGATCATTGTGGTAGCTCCTCCATATGAGAGTAGAGCATGATCTTGTCACGCGTTTGGCATGTAAGATGACATTGTGGTATACTCTCTTTGAGGTTTATGTCATCATGAGTTTGATCATGGATGTATAGTGGCATTGTGGTCTACATCTTGCCTTTGCCACTTGGTTATGGATTTACTTGCCGGTTGCACATACTTTTGTGAGAGTTGATTTTGGATCTTGTTTGGTACTTGTATCTTTGTTTTCTTTGCAGGTACATGATCCAGATTGGAGCCTCAGTTACACGTTTGTTTGTCACCGTTATTAGCATTTGGTCATTGATTGATATATATTTGCCAGTGTGATTCTTGGCATATGTGGATGGTGATTCCCACATGGTTATTTTGGTTCTAGAGTCCATTTTACAGAGGAGATGCTGCCGAAATTTCATCGGCTTTTATGCTAGAAAGGAGCTCTTGTGGATCTTGAAGCTTTTGTGATAGCTTTGGATCATTGACTATCTCCATTCACTTGGACTTGGTCACAGGTTGTTTGTGACAGGTTGGACCATCTTGCAGGATTTATTCTTGAGTGGAGTTGTATTACCATTGTATTGGCGTGTATTGCCATTAGTTTTTTGGCACATGTAGTTGCCATTATCTTCTTGATTTATATCAGTGACAGGTGGTGACAGATTATTCATTGTTCTTTGGTGATTGGTTATCTTGTTTGATTGCTCAGTTTTCAGGGGATACTCTGTCGAATTTTTCCCAGGATTCTTTCACATCTATTTGGTCCCTTTGGAGACTTGGTGAGCAGGCTTATGCTCATGGTTTTATATGCATGCTAGATGCATGGTTATGTGACAGGTGGTTCACATAGTTCCTTCTCCATCGAGACATTTGTGATATGACTTATGCATATGGATATGCAGGTGTGATCCTATTCAGGATAGAGTATTGTTCCAGTCTCTTGTTACATTGCTAGTCTTGGACTGCCAGCATGGTCTCTTCTCGATTTGATGGCACTGACTTTCCGAGATGGAAAGCTCAGATGTGGCATACATTGGTTCGTGCAGGGTTACACATGTATGTGCATAGAGATGCACAGAGGCCTCGTGACATGCCCGATCATGTATGGATGGATATGGATGCATTGGCCAGCTCCACTATCCGATTACAGCTTGTGGATTCTATATATGAGTCTGTTATGTATGAGGAGACGAGTAGTGCATTATGGCAGAGACTACATGATATGTATGCGAGTCCATTGACTCATGTGAGACATAGATCACATCGACGACTTCGATGTTGGCACTGTGGTCATGAGGGCCATATTCGACGATGTTGCTTCAGGCGGATGCGACGACGATGTCAGAGATATGCACGTGATGCAGATCAGGTAGTGGTTTCAGGAGATTCTAGGGCAGTTGATTATGCTAGTGATGGAGATATCACTTTCTCCTATGGTTCATCTCATGATTCCTCTTGCTCATTAGATAGCACACATATGGCTTGGTTGCTTGATGCATTAGCCAGTTTTCATGTTACTCCACATCGTGAGTGGTTTTGTCGATTCTCAGGTGAGAGTCGTGGATGTGTGCAGTTGCCTGATGGTACGACATATGACATTGAGGGTGCAGGAGATATATGCCTTATGCTACCTAGTGGAGCATCACTTATGCTCAGACATGTACGCTATGTGCCTTCATTCCCTATGAGCTTGATTTCAGTTAGCCAGTTACAGGAGAGCAGATGTTATGCATTCCTTGGTGAGCATCATTTTCAGTTACAGTTGGGACAGCTTATGCTTGTTAGAGGTGCCAGGATTGGGCACATGTATCCACTGCAGGTACTTCATGTGAGAGACAGTCTCGTCTCAGTGGGAGTTCAGCCTTATGTGCGATGTGAGACTCGTCATGTCTCATTTTGTCTACCTACAGATAGGTCTATTGACATTCATGATGCACATGTATGGCAGGATTCAGATGCTCAGACGGATGCATATATAGAGCATGTTTTGGATGCTCATGATGCTTATATAGAGCATGATTTTGTTGATCATATGGATGCTCATGTAGAGCACACTTCGGATGATCAGTTGGATGCTTTAGAGCATGATATGGATGCTCATGTAGAGTATTGTGATGATACTCAGTTAGAGTTAGATCATCAGTTTGACCTTGGTGTTGATGTTATGCAGTTAGCTCATGCGGAGCATGATGATACACTTGGTGTGGTAGAGCAGGATAGCTCTCATGGTATACAGTGTATGGTAGAGCATATGAGCTCTCATGATGCACAGCTAGATACATCCTTCGTTGTGAGCATGACTGATTTAGATGCTGAGGAGTCAGTTATTATGCAGTCATTCTTGGATTCGCTCATGCCAGATGTTGACATAGATATGTCAGGACATGTTGGTCTTGATGATGGTGCTTTGGATGCCTTGGATATAGGCATGGCTGACATACTTAGGATAGCCAGGATAGCACATGTTTCGTCAGCATTCGAGAGTCTGATGTACGAGTTGTTATGCTCGAGACCAGACATTGCAGTTGCTATTGGAGCATTTGCACTTGGAGTTGTCAGTCGTTCGATGATTGACACATGCATAGAGCGAGTGGGAGCTTTGCAGGAACTTCATGAGTTCTTGCATCAGTCATATGTGAGCTCGACTCTTATCGATATGAGTCTAGAGCAGTTTGAGGTGCATGGATACACCTTGTTCGAGGCAGTTGGTGTAGGCTGATCTGGTATGGGTGGAGATCTGGACTCTTCCTGTACATTATTGTATAGTCCTACATCATTCTTTGTATATGTTACCACTTACGGTCACATTGACCCTTAAGTGGGAGATTGTTGGGGATGTAAGGGTCATGTGACCTTACCCCCATATTCATATATATACATCATATATAGAGCATTGCCTCAAGAGAGATCATTATGTGGGTTTCGAGGCTCCCACGCATATCCGCGCGTCTTTCCTCTCTTCTCTCTCGTTCCATGTCCTCCTTCCTCCTCTTGTTCGGCACACCGAACCCCTTCAAAAGGGAGTCGAGGGAAGCCCAAGTATCCATTCTATCTGCTTCACCATTAGGGGCATAAATTGAGACCACAGTGAACTGGAAAGGGAAACCAAAAGAGGCAGCAATCCAACGATGATTCCGACCTTCAAAAGTCGAGGTCACATTGCTAGACAAGGAGTGACTAATGCCGATAGAAGCACCCCCCGTCCCTCTAGGGTGAGAAGTGGAGAACCAAAGGTGGTTCGGAGAAATGCATTTAAGCCGTTTCTGTAGATCCTCTCCGTCGATTTTAATCTCTTGTAAGCAAATAAAGTCAGGGGTGAAGAACTTGTCTTTGAACCACTGGCCAAGAATCGAAGCTCTTGACGGGTCAGACAGACCCCTAACGTTTAGAGATGTGAATTTCATTAATGTTGGTTGCCCTCTTTGAGGGGAGGGACCCGATCTTTTTTCTTCTTGTGGTCTTCTTTTTTCCTCCCTACTTCTTGACTTAGGATCCTACTCTTGAGGGGGCTCTTCCAAGGCATGCCGGAAGGTTGTTTTCCTTTAAGCTTTGACTTTTGTTGCGGTAATCTTGGAAAGCATACCGGGAGGGAAGGACCAAGAGAGGAGCTTTCGCTGTCTGGGTTGTCTTCATTGCTGGTAGTGAAGCCTTCCTCTTTACTCGTGGTGTAACCTTCTTGGTTGTCTTCTTTGCTGGTAGAGCACCCAAGGGTATTATCAGTGGGGTCTTCTTCAAAGAGGTTGTCCCCTAGGAAGTCGACCTCATTAATCTCTTTTTCTAGGTTACAGTATATGTTATTCGAGGGGGCAACTGTCGTAGTATTCCTTGTTGTTGATCTTCGAGGGCTAACTTTCCTCTTGCGTCTCACTTCAGTGAATCCTTCTGAATCCGTCTCAACAACGCGAGTTCCCTCTTCTTCCTCCATTGGAGGGGGATGACCCCGAGTGTCGTCTTGGGGGAGAGGGTCTAGGGTCCCATCTGGTTTAAGCTTGTTTTTATTGGTACTTTTCTTCAGGGGGCAGTCTTTGATCCTGTGACCTTGATGCCCGCACCGGAAGCACGCGTTTGGCAAATTCTTGTAAGTGACCTCTTGTGTCCAGGTCTTACCATCTCCACAGTTTATGGAGATCTTCGAGGGAAGGACCTGGTTCAGGTCTGTTTCAACGCAGATCTATGGATGCCATCTTGCATTGAAAGAATGTTGAGTACCATCGTAGATCAACCCACATACCAACTTGAAGTTAATCCTAAAAGTGGGGGATAAAGGGGGTCACATGGTACATGTAGGTCAAAGGCCAAACAAAAAAGGGAATCATTATATTTTCAAGTTCATTGGCACCTTGACCATTTGTGCCATGTTTCATTTTAATGTATTAGAATATAAAGAGCAATGAGACAATCACAATGGATAAACAAGAGAAAATCTAAATCCATACCCTTAAATAATCATAGAAAAATAGTCTTAGCTCTAAAAGATGAGGTTGGAGGTGTTCACTTCTCCCATGAGGTTCAAAATTTTAGAAAACTCCTTTTTATAGACAAGCTATAACACAATCCTCAAAACGGGAATATACACATAGACACAATGGGAGCTTCAATTTGCTCGCTACAAGGGAAAAAAATTCACCACATGTATATTTCCACGTGGCATCAATGCATTGTCCCACATGAACTTCGACGGATGTGCCACTTAATTCGCTTAGAAGTGTTCTCATCACCCTTAAATCTATCACATGTCACACATTTCCTTGAACAGCGGGCCATTGACATGCTATTATTACATAGAAGACTTATTAGTATTTAGGATTTTTTTATTCTCAAGAGTGATTTTTTTCTTCTTAAGTGTTATGTCACCGACACCTTCATGCACCATTGAGCCCTTTGTTTTCATTGCAACTTCTAAATATATAACTCTCACCTTTTATAGGAAAAAACAAAAGGACCTTTAGAAAGAAGGTTTATGGAAGTCTTGGTGGAGAAAGGAACACCCAATACGAGTGTAGGGACTATGCTTCATCATCCTTGTCTCAAAAGGGCAAAGAAAGCAAACATGGAAAAGACACTCCAAGCTTGTGGAGGAAAACCTATGAAAGATGATGCAAGAAACCCTATGGAAGGGACACTCCTTTATATGCAACTCCATGGGAAGGAAGAGAAATTTAGGCTCATGGAGAACACTCTAAACTGGGTTTCTCTTATTTTTATGAGATGATCATTTACGACCCATTTTAACTGCAGTTTTGTGGGGAAAACAAGATGTATGAGACTCTTGTCCTTGATACATGATTGCTATACCCAGAATGTGTGGCAACATGATAGCCTCAAGATCTGATGCACATATATATACATGCAAAAAAAGTTTGGTAAATCTGTGAAGATGTTCTTTCATGATTACAAAGAAGCTACATATGTTTGTGGTTCACGAACAAAAAAAGTGAAAGATTTAGCAGATGGCATTGAGAGAACATTGTACTATGATATGATGCAAAAATTTTGTTTTCATCCTTATGTCATGGAATAATGACAAGTGGATGGTTTCTATAGCACATGGAGTAGGTTATGGTGGGCCTTTGGAAGTAAAAGGGAGGGGGGAGATTTGCCATGATGTTGTTGAGGAGATGGATCATGGGGTTGATGGTAGTAAGGTGACCAGTAAAGATGGGAAGAATGTTGATTTTCACAATCGAAGAACATGTAAAATATTGATAGAAGTGAGATTAACCATGCAAAGCATGTGATGACAGCTTTCAAAAAGAGATAGTCCACAATGTAGTTAAACATAAGAACAAGATGCAATTCTTGATAAGAGCCTCAAGAGTCAACATATCTTATGTAGAGATGTATTTGTTGGCACATCAGGTGCTAGGAGAATCTATGTATAGTAGAGTTGGCTAGTCAACATCCGTTATACAAGCAAAGAGTAGCTTTTGGAGTAGTGACTCATATTAAAGCAAGATCTGATGGATCTTTGTTATTTACTCCATGTTATGGGCATACTTGTACTCCACACAATGTGCCAACCTTTCTTGCTTCCTCCATCCTCCTTGACATGTGCTTTGCATCTCCATCTCTTGGGGTTAACTTTGCTCCAAGTTTAATCCTTCTTACATTTCCTTTCTCTTTTCTTCAGAAAGTAATTCATGGGAGTTGGTGCTGCGAGGTCTCTCCCACCATTTCCTTTCTTTCACATCATGTTTACCTATCAAAGCCCTTTCTTTGCTCTTCCTCCTTTTGCCCGTTTGGTATCGAAAGTGTTAACGTTGGTTTAGATGTCAATGCGGGTTGGGAAGAGCCAGGTGCTCGAATCGGACGGATGTAAGAGAGCTAGATCTAGATCGACGGCGCAGAAGCCACCAGAGTCTGGAGGGAAGTATGCACCGACAGCTGGCAAAAATTGGCGCGCGCTATATCAACCTCCCCGCTGGCTATGAAAAAAGTCGAGGACAATTCCTTTGAAAAATCTATTAAAACGTTTATATAATTATATAATTTTTTGAACGAATTGCATTTTTCTTATGCAGCTCTAGATATTCATTTCTACCTACTCTCATTTGCTCGCCTACAATCTTTCTCCGTCTGGCTTTCTCCTCGCTTGCCTGCCTCAACGCATTGGGCTCTTATCGTCCTATTTTTTGCGATCACACAGACATGTAGTTTCCTCCCACAGTCGCACTCAACTTGTTTTCTCTCGTGCGCGCGCACAATCTCACTGCCCCGCAAACTCACCCTTCGAAGTTGGCCGATGCAGAGGGCAATGCGCACATTTATGTCCCCACAACTGGACATTCTCTCTCTCCTTCGCACGCACGGTTGTAACTTGTGTCTCTGCAGAAGTACGAGCGCCCGTTCTCTTTCTGGTCCTCTCTCTCCCCGCCCATCTCTCTCTCTCTCACGCATAGACGAACACACGTCATATAGACGCTTATTTTTTACATACACCAAGTACTCGTCCTCTCGATCTCTGCTCACCTTTATTCCGTCTCGGGCCCTCAGTGTTTGTCATTGGGGTCCCTGGCTTCACGTTCAAATCACACTGTAGATTTCTGGACGCGAAACGCGTCATTATTCGGGGAGATCAGCCTCCTCACTTGATCATAATAATGGTGGCTTGATTCCAGAAGACCCTTCTCTGTGTTCATCTTTGGATAGAGGCACGGGGAGTTCTGAAACAGAGAGATGCGAGGTCTCACGTGCCAACAGGCAGGAGTATCGAGAGGGATTTTCTTGGATGTTTGAAGACTCTGACCTGTAGCCTGTCTCTGATTATGGTTTTTGGGCTCTCTGTGCTATCAGGTCAGCAATCGGGCTGTATGCTTCCAGTTGCTGAAGAAAGGGCGCAGGTAGAATCTGTAGCCAGCTTGTAGCGGTAAATACTGTAAGCAGAGTGGTCTGACTTGAGACTGAAAATGATGAAAATGAAAGCTGGCACTTCAGTGAAAGGGCCTAGATGGTTCGGAAACGGCCTTAAAGCAGCGAATGCGCAAGAGAATGCGTCTGCAGAGTGGGAGGTCCGACCTTGCGGAATGCTGGTTCAAAAGAGAGATCCAGATGCAGATGCTGCACATATGGGTCCTGTTATCAGAGTTAAGGTTACCTTTGGTCGTGCATCTCATCGCTTCTCGGTCAATGCGCACTCCACCTTTGGTATGTCTGTCCTCATCTACGAAACTCTATAGCCCTCTTTCTTGTGTCCTCATACGGCCAAATGCGAACGCACACATACAGACACGCACATAGACGTGCACTTGCAGGCGTTATACACCCAGAGCTGCGTCGCTCTGTGGCTGGCATGGGTGTCAGAAAGAGCATCTACAGAATGACGAAGAGAATATCTCCACGCAACTTAGAAGAGTGAGGAAATGTACTTTATTCAGGCCAGACATTATCTGACCATTACATGTGCTACTTCAAACATGATATGTCACTGTCTATTCTTGAGTCGTAGTTTTCTGAACCTACATACAGATTCTCGACATGGAATTTGTAATCTTTTGAATTAGCATCAAGTAGAGTATCAGCATTTGAGCTCTATTCCGCTAGGAGTCTCAGTTGTTGTGTGCATTAAATGTGTGTATATAGGATAACACTTGCAGCATGTAACTCTGCAGAGCTATTCAAGGCTTCATTTCAGAAGAAATTTCTTTTTCTTGTCAATGTTGCAATCAATCTTGGCCTCATAATTCTTCTCCAAATAATGTGTTGCACTTACATATGAGGTCTGAATTGACAGGTGTAATTCACCGTAATATTTTTCAACTTACCTAACCACAGGGTTTAAAATTTACCCGTGCATATGAGAGAGTGAAATTCTGATTTCATTTTCTCAAAGAACGAATGTTTCTGTATGAGGTCTGTAATATCAGTATATTCTTCTAACAGAACATTGTATGAGGTCTGTAATATCAGTATATTCTTCTAACAGAACATCTGATAAAGGTAGAGTTTTTTGTTATGATCGAGCTGTGTATATTCACATTGTTTGCCTTAGGTTGGGTTCTTTGGTTATTGCATCTACAGAGGAAAACAGCCTAGGCCATTCTTGTTGTATTGTGCTTGTTTGTAGCTTGTTTCTATTCACAGGGTCAAGTTTCAGGGTGTTGATGTTGCAAGCATGATACTCATCATTCTGTAATCTTTGATGTCAGTCCTATTTTGTATAGGATTTAGATACAAATTTAGTGTCACTTGCTTGGCTTCTGTGCTCTCTATACATATTGTGTTAGGATTCTGTTTTTCACGAATTTGTTGATTTGCCTAAATGTTGACGATGTAGTCTTGGCAATCCTTTCTGTTATAGGCACATAAACTACATTTTAGATTGTATTTTTTCTCCATTTCAGATTTATACGAAGCTCTATATGATGGTGGTATGTGGACGTTACAGGGGACCTGAAGAAGCTTCTTGTTCAAAGTACTGGCATGCAAACGAAACAACAGAGGCTTCTATATAAAGGGAAGGAAAGATGTGATCGTGATTACCTGTACGAATTTGGTGTAAAAGACAAATCAAAGATTGTCTTAGTTGAGGACACAAAAGGCTGGGAGAAGAGACTCATAGAAATGCGAAAAGATGATGCTGATGCTAAAGCATGCAAAACAGTTTCTGATGTGCAGCAAATAGTAGATCAAGTTTCAGGACAGGTTGGGTTCTTTGTCTGTTGGACATGCTTGTGCGTATATTGAAGAGGTGTGTGTGTTTGCTCTATATTTTTGTTTAGTGCTTGTCATTATCTATCTGTTGGTGCACATTTTGTTTACGTTTAATTATGTCTTGTTTAATTTCAGTTTTGACCATGCCTTTGTGTATTTATTTGTCTGGAAAATTCATTTAATTCAATTATACTTATTTTTTAACTTCAATGTGTACTGTTTTGCTATAAAAGTTTGTGAAATTGAAACCCTTGATTTTATTTCTGGTTATTTTGCATTGTAATTCTTGAATTTTGCCTATTATTTAATCTTATTATAATTCTTTGCTATATATTCTATTCGACTCTAGCTTGGTTTTCTCTTTTGCTCATTTTTTGAAATTTTGTGTGTGGTATTCGTCTTTTTCTTCTGTTGTGTATGCTCTTGTTGTGTTTTCTTATGTATCTTGTGTGTTTCTTGCTTTTTGTTGCGAAGTTCAGATAAATCAGAGCTTATGAAGATGTATTGAATACCTGTCTTTTTTAAACAGGATCCTGTAAAGTTGATGCTTAAATGTACCTCTTTTTTTCTTGAAGTCTATTTGATCCTCAGTTCTGACAGGGCTTTTGCTTTGACAGATTGTGTCTATGGAATCAGATGTCTTGAAAGGGAAGAAGCTCTCTGATGATGAAATTATGGGTAAAATCGATTTCCTAATGTGTCAGCTTGTCAAACTAGATGATAGCAAGGTTGATGGAGATGCAAAAGTTCAGAAGCAGATACTGGTTTGTTAACAGTCTTTCTTTATGTTTCCATCTCTTAAGCTAGCATCCTTGGAACCTAAAGAAATGTAGAACCTAGGCTCATTATGTTTTCCACCTTTAATTTTTTAAATATCTCTATTGACACACATAATTATTTCTTAACACCGTGTTTAGTCTGTTGAACAATGTATTTGGATACACATATTTACATTTGTTAAACATGTATATTAATTGTGTTTAACCTGTTAACCAACTGATTCGGAACATGCGTCTGATCTGCGGATTGCAAACTTCTTTTGACACCATTTTAACTGTTTATTTGGAATTATAAATAGCGATTCAGACTTTGGCATCGTTTTTTTAAAAGTTTTTTTCCATCTCATTAATTTCAGTGGTGAATATTGATCTTTTTGTAGGTTAGAAGGGTGCAAAAGTATGTTGAGACATTGGATGCATTGAAGCTGAAGAATGATGCTTTGAAAGTGAGAAATGGATCTACTACTATAGCACTGGATAACATCTCCAATGTTCGAGTGGGTCCCTCAAGTGTGCGGGTTAATGTTGCTACGTCAAGATTTGCTCCAGCAAAATCACGAAGTGATATGCCAAGCACACCAACCAGCACAGTGGTTACAACTACGTGGGAGACCTTTGGAAGCAGCACAGGCAGTGCTAGCAGCAAATCTACACCGCCCCCTGCAAGTGAGCCACTTTTGATTCAGTGGGATTAAGTGGTATTCAGTTACATGAGATCAAGCCATGTGATAAGCAATTGTTGCTGAATGATATTTCAATGCTTTAAACGTAAGTGCCAACCGAGTTGAATCTCATAGTAGTTCTACATCAATAATGGCAGCCCAGGGTGTTCGGGATTCAGCCTTTGTACAATCTTGCAAATTTTTTGGGCAGGAGTATCAGTCAAGGAGATTGCTGATCATTGCCCCTGCAGTTCTTCATTGCATTTGCAGATGAAAGTCCGATGCAGATGCTTCTTGCTGTGTGAACTCTTTTTAGAGTGCTGGAAATAAGTCTCTAGATGCAACTCAGAATTCATTACATAATGGTACTCGGTCAGTGTTGATGACCTCTTCCAAGGATCAGAAATTGATTCTATCTGGGCAGAGGGGGACATGCAGCATTTCCCTGCTTGCATACAGGATTTAGCCAGAGTATGGGATTAATTGCATAGCCAACTACATGATGCAAGCCTTTTGTAAGATCTACAATTGTTAAAGAAGAAGTGTTCTACTCTGCATTTTTACTTGCATGCTACTTAGCCATTGTAGGTATTAACCTTTAAGTGGATTTATTATTATGGAATGTGCAGCTAAGCTGAAGCATGCTTTTCTTTGCCTCTAAACATGGCAATTTAAATGACTTATGAATTCTTTTCATCTCGGCTTTTCTTTCCTTTCTGTTTCTTGTTTTACGTTATCTTGATGATCCAGCTAGCTCTAACATCACGTGCACTTTTAAGGCAAGAGCAGAATTTTGCTGAAAAGGAAAAGCATTTAGATGGGTCTACTTTGTTCCCATCTTTTTGTGTCAACGAGTCATTATCAAGCAGTCTTCTGAGATGAACCTTTGAAAGGGAGGATTTGGAACCCCCAAGCTTTCTTCTCTGCTTTTAGTGCTATAATTACACTGCAGGTAGTTATTGGTCATAATCATCTTCAATTACTGAACAGGAAGTGTGTTACTTGCATGCTACTTAACCATTGTAGGTAACCTTTTAAGTGGTTTGATTATTATGTAATGTGCAGCTAAGCTGAAGCATACTCTTTACATTTTTGACTGTAAACATGGCAATTTGAACGACCACCTTAGCTCTCCTTTTCTTACTGTTTCTTGTCATGACTTATCTTGATGGGCCAATTAGCTCTAACATCACTTGCACTTCTAAGGCTAGAACTGAAATTTTGTTGAAAAGGAAAAGCATTCAATTGCGTCTATTTGATTCCAATCTCTTTTTGTGAATGAGTCAATATCAAGTAACCTTTTGAGATAAATTTTTGAAAGGGAGGATTTAGAAACCCTGGAGGCTTCTCGAAGAAGAGAAGATCGGTGCGGACTAGCCAGGAGTCCTGCACTTTAGGCAGGAGTGGAAATTTTCCATTTTTTGAGAAGTCAGTTACACAAGTCTACAGAATTTCAAGCATTTTGTGTTGTTGGGTTATTATAAAGAAATAGCCTTTTGAGATCAATCTTGAAAAGACAAGATTTGAGACTCTTAAGCTTTGCCAAACCTGCTTTCGATTGTGTAACATGGACTGTAGGTAGTTGTTAGCCTGATAATGATAATTATCTATATTTTCAGTTGATCCGGGTTGAAGAAAAGAGGAATGAGACAGACTATAGCCAGGAATTCTGTATCTACATGGAGGAACTTTGTTTCTTTTTTTTACTCAGTTCTTGTTGTCCTGTCTCAGTATGTATTTACTTGTTCATTGAGAGTCCTAAAGGCAATGAAAGGGATCAGAACTCGTAACGTCTTGCTTGACTGCCAGTTAATCTGTATGAATGGGGAATTTTGAAAGTATGTAATTCTCGCTTGACACAGATGATTTGTAGTTCCTAATATTTTCAGATTATGCTTTTTCATGTCATAATCTCTCATAGAGACCGAGTGGAAAAGAGGAGATGAAGGACCGGCTATAATGCGTAAGTGATGTTGTATTAAGGATCTGATGTCATTTCATCTCTCCGTTCAAAGTGAACGGTTCTGAGAGGCATTATTTAGTTAAAGCCATTCCTCCATGGAGTTGATCAGCGGTCATGTGTGCATCATAATGAAGTTTGAAAGGACAACTGACATGCATCTTATTTGATATTAGAAATAAAGGAGCCTCTGGTGCTCAGCACTGAATCATTAAGTTAAATCGTTTATGAAGAAATGAAGTATGCTGAGTCACGCATGGACATATATTTGCACACCCATGCCTACTGAATGTGACTGGACATGCAATGCTACGTGTATTTATGTGCACGTTTTTTCATGAAATAAGTTGATCTTATGATCTACTCTTTCCTGATAGCCTAAATTAATTGAAGTACAATGTGAAGGGCATAATACCCATGGGACCCTCCAACTCCCTTTCTTGTATATGCACACATGCACATTGATTCATGCCTCCCCATGCACCCAAGCAAGCAATGCATTTTGTGTAATTTGTATGTTTCTATGCACTCTTTTGATTTCAGAGGTGGCCGTGCATGCCCCCACACATCCCAGCAAGCAATGTTTGTGCAATTTGTGTGCGTTTCTATACACTTTTGATTTCACAGATGCCTGTGCATGCACTTTCGCATTTCACACATGTCCACATGCACTGCATGGTAATATTCATGCGGAAGCCCATATATGGGCACTCGCACATACACATATACACATTTACACACACATACACTGATACATTAAATAATGGGTGACCAAGGAAGCTGTTCCTGGAAAAGGATTTGTTGGGTCATTAAAATCTCTGGAGGAGAGAAAGCAGGCTCTATATTTTCTTGCAGAGTTTCAATGCTTGTAGTGTCTTCAATATTAGGAAAGGAGTTATATGGTAAGTAAAAGCTATTCATTTCTCGACTTTATAGCTTGTTTTTAGTGACCAAAATAGAATCATAATCTTTAAGGGTTTTTGTAAGGTTGTATAAGAGTTTAGTGTGCTCCATTGTAGGTGCATTCAACTCCTAGAATGGTGATAGGAGTTATCAAACTTTGTAACTAGCATGTTAAGGTTTTATACCAACCTGATTAGCATATTCTTCTAGAGTATCTATTTTCTTGTCCAAAGCTGAGTGCAAAAAAATTATTCTTCCTCCATAAAAGTTATCACAAGAAATAAGCAGATTTTTACTTTGCACATATTGGTAGAGGTTCTCTAGCATGGAGGTGTTGCAGAACTTCATGTATGGTTTCAAAGCTGTACCAATTAGTCAGAGTGCTACAGCCACAGGAATTTGATGTAGTAGTCTCACTGGCATAATACCTCAGGATGGATCTCAACCCTCTTTTTGGCTTTTGCTTATTGCAGATAATATTAAACCCTTTGGACAACATTACTATGAACAGAATGAGAAAAGTGGTATGAAAGAATGGATGTGCATCTTGAGTTTACCTGCTTTTTTCAAGCTCGTGTCTGTCAATATCTTGCTATGATATGTGCTGAGGGGGAGAGATTGGCAGTTTTTATGTCTGTCAATCTCTTGCTATGATATGTGCTGAGTGGGAGAGAGAATAAACCTCATCTTTCCTCCTCTTAGTGAAATTTGGGGCAAAATTATGAGCATTAGCATTTGAAATTTGCATTTGAAATTTGCATTTGAAATTTGCATTTGAGTTTGTTAAAATGTGAGGAGTCCTCTGTTGCTTGTTGTATGAGAAACCTTGTTTTGTTGTCCTGTGGGTGTCGTGATTTTGTAGAAAATCATATGGGGCTTCCTGGGGGTTTACGCTAAACAGTAGTTTTTGTAAAGGTGGGCCTCAGCGAAGCTACAACATTGCTCTAGCGGTAATGGTTGAAGAAAATGTTAGCAAGAGCATGGCAAGAGGGTATATAAAATGTTAGCATATACAGAGCATTTAGAGCTTGTTTTCTTCCTACTGATTTAGCTGCTTTGGTAATCATTCATGCTTCAATAATCGAGGTTGATTGATGCTCCATGGCATTTTACTCGCCAGTACCCTGGCTCTCTTGTGTCTTCCAATTTTTTGGTTCATAACCTCAGCGGATTTTTTGTTAGTGTCTTCCAATCATCCTCTTGAGCGGCTTTTTTGTTTGTTTGATACTCAATCCTTTCTTTTAGTGTAAGGAATGCAAGAGCATCTTTCCTTCATTCTCTTGAAGGCTGTTTGAATCTTGGTTAAGAGCTATTTTTACTCCGTGCAAGTGTTCCTTTTTTGCTTCATTGTTTCAACTTAGTTGCCAAGATTATTTGATTTATTTATTTTTTGATGAAATAAATACTGATGCTTATTTGGGTAGTGGTTTTACCTTGCATGGAGAACATGGGTTACTAATAAGGATTTCCCCTTATTTCCCCTTAAAGCATTGCTTGACATAATCGTACTGGTAGATTACTCTGGCACTTTTATGGAGATATAGATCAGATTTGACAGTGGTGCCTTCAGAGGAAGTGCACAGCAAGCCCAATACGGCTGCTTCTTTGATGTCTGACCGGGCAGTGTGCCTGGTGTTACCCTTGTTCTGGAGTGGTTTAAGAAGTGGAGTTCTCGAGGTGTTTAGGTGAACACCTGCCAGTTTTGACCAAACAACTTTTTCTATTTTTTTTTCCAAAAATGAAGTTTTGACCCCCAACGTAAGCCATTAGGTTGTTAGAAGTGTGCCAATGTGCCGGTTTGAAGGTTTGTGGGGTTCTCTCATAAGAAAAATTAAACGAAAAGTGTTTTCTGTGGGCTGAATTTTCTTAATTTCCATGCATGAAGTTTCGTTTCAATAGTGAACTTGGGCAATAGTGGACTTGGTTTCCTGCCACTGGAAAAGAAGGCATTTTAACAGAGATTGACCTCTCAGGGAAAAGTAGTTGTACAAAAAGAAAGCATCATTAACAGAACACATTGAAGAGCAGGAATGGATAAGGGAATAGTTTTATGGCGCAAAACGAAACAACTTGTGGGAGGGATGGTAGGGATTGGGTTTGATGAAATGACCCCTAAATAATGGGGAAGAGATGGAGAGATGACAAATGTCGAGGGAGTGGCAGGAAGAGAAATTTCACGTACGAGAAAAAAAAAATTAGAGGCTGAGATCTGCACAAGAACCATTGCATCATATATAGCAAGGCGAAAATATAGGCATGAACCATGGGCTAAACTGACAGAGGAAGGTGACGCACTTCAAGAAAATTTTCCACCAGAAGAACTAGCGCATCATATATAGCAAGGCGAAAATATAGACATGCACCATGGGCTAAACTGACAGAGGAAGGCGAGTGCATATAATATAGCAAGGCGAAAATATAGACATGCACCATGGGCTAAACTGACAGAGGAAGGCGACGCACTCGAAGAAAATTTTCCATATTTAGCTGATTGAGGAAGTAGTGAACAAGCAGGATTTGCTAAGGCAGGGAAAGTTTGCTTCTGTCGAATTTCATATTGGAAGAACCCTTTTGGATGAGAGTCAGGATCTCGTCCCTTCATCGATAACTCGGACTTGACAGAGGAAGGCGCTAAACTGACAGAAGAAGGCGACGCACTCGAAGAAAATTTTCCATATTTAGCTGATTGAGGAAGTAGTGAACGAGCAGGATTTGCTAAGGCAGGGAAAGTTTGCTTCTGTCGAATTTCATATTGCAAGAACGTTTTTGGATGAGAGTCAGGATCTCGTCCCTTCATCGATATCTCAGACTTGACAAAAAATAAATTAAAACAGGTGGCCTTATCCAGTGGGCATGGTTTAGCGGTTGTGTCTTGTACTCCTAAGCAGATGGCCAGGGTTCAAGTCCCGCCTTGGGCTGGATGCCTCAAAGTTCTCCAAGATGGGTGCCTGTACCTTACAATGTTGGATGTGTGTCTTTCCAATTCATTGTACTCTCAAAAAGAAAAAAAAAAAAGGAAAGAGATTTTGATTTTCTTTGATATTGCAAGAAGCCTTGGGATTAGACTCTCTCCTTTCACCAGTGACCAAGAGGTGCAAAATTAAGATTAGGCAGATTTTTCCCGTATTTTACATTGAAAGAGATTTTGATCATCTTTGATATTGCAAGAAACCTTAAAGATGAAAATCAGAGTCCATCCCTTCACCAATGACGAGAGACTCAAACTGGGACTGTATATCAAAAACTACTAGAGGAGCTAGAAATTTCTGGAAAAATAGTATCACTAACTTCAAAGGGACATTTACGCCAACTGATAGCAGTATAATACTAAGTTTTTGCCCTTCAGCATAATGTCAATGAATGCGAATAGAGCTTTCGAAAGAGAGGAGCTTTGGACCCTTTGCCTCTTAGACTGGGGGCGAGGGTTCAACCCCCGCAGGAGACTGCAGATGCTGCTCTGCACTCATGCATAGATGAATATGTGTTGAGCCCTCAGGCATTCGATCCATGCATCAGCCTTCGGGCTAGCTTAAACTAGATACTCCATTTGGCTTTAGGGCTGTTCCTTCCCTAGTTCTACCTTAGCGAGCCTTTGGACTCTGTGTCTAGTGGTCTAGGTGTCTAACCCTTGCTTTGTGGGATACGAGGGTTCCCATGGGTGCTATGCCAGCCATTCCTTGTACTTCCAAATTAATTCTAACTTAGCCGGAAGAGTAGGTCTCAACGATCAAACTTCCTTTATTAAAAAGAAAGGAGCTCTGCGGTTCTTGATCAACAGTTTCACCCACTGATTATGGCTGTTCACTTTAACCTGGTACATAACTCCAAACACAATTGGACAAAAAGATCTGCGTTTGTGTTGGAATTCCGATTCATCTTAACTTCGCATGGACATTAAAAGCTAAATTGAGGATAAATGCCATCGGGGAAATGAGATCAACACTTTCACCATTGGCTATGGCTGTTCACTTTAACCTGGTACAAAACTCAAAGCACAATTGGGGAAGAAAAGATCTGCATTTGCGTTGGAAAACATAATTTCTGATTCATCTTAACTTCACATGGACATTAAAATTTTAAGTGAGGATAGATGCCATCAGGGAAATAAGAAAGGTAATTTCAAAGTTATTGTCTATGGTGGTTCGATACTGAAAATCTGACCTTTGAGATGAGATGGAAAATGAATAGTAGGTCGAAAAGGGAGTTCTAGCTGTCCTAAAGTGATCAACATCTATAGACTAAAGATTTCGAAAGCCATCAGCTCCTTGGTAAATGAGCAGAATCATGTTCTACCCTTAAGCCTTGAGATCGTTTTGAGTGGAAGGGTCAATCAATCACTTGTAGATGGTTCAATGGAGCTTTCCCAAAATGAATGGCATTCATTTGTAGATCGATCTTGTGTAACTCTTTGCTCTAATTGCATATAGACTTGTGCGAAATAGTTTATCACCTTTGTAAACAAGGCTTGCTAATGAAGCTTAAGGATCTTACCTGAGGCCTTTCAAACTTAAGAGTTTGATGGGAAAGAGTAAAATAGGTGGTCCAACTCTTTCAGTTTCTTGTTATAGTGTGCATATCAAATTGTACCATTGTTTAATTTGGTTTCCCTCTTATTGTTATGAATTGTGTGTGCACACATGTATCTTTTTCTTGTGTGAGGATAGAAAGTTCAAACAACAAGCAAAATCATATATCTTGGGTGAGGTTGACATACTCGAGTTTCAAGCTCAACAATGACTTAACTCATACAAATGATGACTCAACTGGAATGACCCATATTGGGGCATTGAAATTATTGATGATTTCTTTTTATGGTTGCACCTACAATTGGAATTGCAAGCTTCAACATAGGAGATCAAATGCTCAATTGAATGGTGGATATGGACCAAAGCAAAGCTAACCTTTTGTCACAAGTGACGATAATTAGAATATCCCTAAATATCTAAATTAATTTAGTTGAAATCATCACCACGTGTGGATGTGATTTCATTGGTCATTGAGCCCTAGATTGTAGCACTTTTGGCTCCCAATAAAAGTGTATCTACAACTCGTTGAAAGTGTACCACAAGATTTTGTGCGTATTCTTTTAGTTTAGATTGTGTCCCAACTCCAAGCACCATGCCCCTTGCTTAAACAAGCTCTAGGTTATCTTTTTCTAACTTTAGTGTAGAGGTATCTCTATTTTCACAAAAGAGTGATCATGCATTGTTAGCACATATCAGCAAGATTGTTTTTATATATTCTTTGTGAATAAATATTTGTTTCATTATAGATGTCCGTGAGACTCCACTAGTTTCAAGGTTGTGTCGGGAAAATTCTTATTTTCTGATGTATTCATGAAAACCAAGGGAAGGTTCGTGAAGTTGTGGGATATTTCCTTTAAGTCATGGAGAGCTTTGGTGGACGAATCAACCAGAAAGGAGCAAGGGAAAGCTTGGCAAGAGCAAACTACATCAACACACAAGTCTACCTTAAAGAAAATGTATCTCAGAGGCAAAACACACATTCTTTTGTCTTCAAAAACTTTTCATCAAGAGGCTAGAAGAACTAAGAATAAGTAGAATTCACTATTGTTGAGTATAGTACTCATATTAAGAACTTAGATCAAACAATTGCCAACCTTGGAAGTTTAGGGTCTCATACATCTTGATGGAAAAAGGAGTTTTGAATTAGTGAATGGGGAAGAGCCCCATACAAGTTTTTAGTGACAATCCCACAAATGAACAATTAAGGAACTTTAGAGTATGGAATGATAGGGATAAGGCAATGGTTTTTATGTTCTTTCAACATGATAGAAATAGTGTGATGGATCATTTACAAGATTCAGACACCTCTAAGGAATTATGGGAAGCTTTGGAAAGTTTTTACTCAACCTCCACGTAAGCAAGAAAATGAGAGTAATAACCTTAGGAAGAACCCAAATAGCAGTGTGAATGACTATGATCTAAAATTGAAGGAGATTATAGATGTATTAGGCTCAATAGAGCTATATGCAAGATCATGAACTTCAATTGCATATGTTCTAAATGGTTTGAAAGATGATGAAAGATGGAGACCCTTCACTACCTCAGTGTATGTGAGGGATATCTTTCTTTATTTTTAACAATGGATAAGCCTTATAATTACTAAAGAAATGAACTTAGGAGGTGAAACACCAAGGTCAATTAGACCTCTCTTCTATGGAAGGATTTCACGAGGTAGAGGTAGAAGTGGCCAAGAGACAAAGCCTTAAATGGACAAAGAAAAAAGAATGAATGAAGCCAAGGGAGTAGAAATGGATCCTCAAGCTTAATAGGAAGAGGAAGATTCAGGGGTAGAGTTGAAAAAATTTACCAATAAAGGATCTTGAGTGAAGATGTATGTGGAAAGCCATGCCATTATGCAAGACATTTTTGGTGAGGAAACAACCAAGGAAGTAATTGAAGGTAAAAAAAACTCAAAGCAAGTCTATAGGATCTAAGAAAACTCTTTGAACTCTTCATCAAATGCAAAGAATGATAGTTTATTGACTATGATATATGAACATGAGGGCAAGAGTGTAGATAACACATGATATATATACAATGGTTGCAAAACCATTTGAGTTGTAATATGCTTTGGGTCAACAATCTCCATGTTGTCATTGAAATAGGGGATGTGATGCTTGAAGGCACTTAAAAGGTCAAGTTTTTAAAGGATGTCTTACATGTGTTTGTTGCAGAAATGGTATAGATAGATGATACCAAGGTAGCTTCACAAAAGGAGGATGCTATCTGGAAGAAACTAATGATGGCTATGGAGTCATCGAAAAAGGCAAGAAATATGGGATGATCTACACTTTAAATAAAGCCAATTTTGCATCAAATAATCAACTTCACATTCAATAGTAGGAATGTAGCACAATTGGATTTGTGGCATACAAGAATGGACTGCATTATTCTAGAAAAGATGAAAGACATATAGAAGAGGATGTTGGTGAGTGGTCTCCCAATATTTGAAGCACAAAATATGTAACATCCTTGTGAAGCATGCAAATTAGGGAAGCAAAGAAGACTTGTTGAAACCTCTACGTTTCTTCTTCTATGCCACTTATATCCTCTTGAGCTTTGATACAATGTGAGACATAATAGAAGAATATTATAAACAAATATACAAATTTGAGAAAAACACAATCAGAGAGAGATGCAAACTAAGAGATAGAGAACTCAAATTCTCAAATTGACAAGAGCAATGCAACTACAGAGATGGTGCTATCCACCCATGCACTCCCAATATGGAGCTTAGATGGTGATCTAGATAGACTCAGATGAAGGGCTCACTAATGATATGTAGAGCTTCACATAGGGCATATGCTTATATATAGAGTTGGTATATATAAACATGGTTAATAGAGACAAAATAGGCAATAAAATATAACATATAACAATATCTCCATGAAAAAAAGTCCTACAGTCTTTTCCTTATGAGCGAGAGGGATAGGCCCCCTATGCCCCACAAAAGGGGGGCAATCCCCCCCTCTGTACTCCACCTATTAAAGTTCTATGGGGAACTGCATGGCACCACAAGGCCTTTACTTTTGCCTTGAATGGAAACCTACTAGCCTAAAATTTTATGTCCTACCTAAACTCATGGATATGCTCAGAAAGATCATCTATTACCATCAATGGTCACACATAAACCTCATCTAACTTGGAAGTTAAGATTCCATAAATGTCTGAGCTCTCACAATGGCTTCTCCTCATAATGGTGACCTTAAAACTTAGAGGACCATAGATCATTTGTGGTAACTTGAGGGTGAAGTAATGAGTATATCTAATTTAGTAGACCTCTACCTAGTTGCAATTAGAGATGGTAAGCAGATGGGATGGATAGATGTCTCTCCCTATATTCAACTATCATCTTCCCTAATAATCCAAATATAAGACCCAAAAATGTGCAAAAAAATAATCACAAGGATAAAATAAACCATGGTGAAAATCTTTGATCATGGAGATCATGATAAAGAAATTTGACCAACGTGGACACAATAAACATCTGTCCTCAGAATGATAAAGTTTTTTAATCATGGCGATAAAAGGTATTGATCATGACAATCATAATAAATATCTTTTATCAAAGAGATAAAAACTATTGATCATGGTCATCATGATAATAAGTTCATCTTCATCATCATCTTCATCTTGAAAGTCAAGCTCACATAAGGGATCGAAAGGAGATACATAATTAAAAAAATGGCCATATCCCCCTCATTAGTTGTTCGAATTGAGCATATGATGTTTTTTTTTTGAATCTAACAGAAGATCCACAATGTGCACTTAGAAAAATTACAAAAAAAGAAAAAAAAATTATAGCTTTATATAAAGACAAAAATAATTAGTTATGAACATTTGATAACACAAAATTTAGGACAAAGCAACTTTTAATTGCAAGAAGAAAACAAAACTACTTAACCTAAGATAGTAGAAACATGTGGAATCAAGTACGAAGTGCCACACATCAGATATCCAACAAGAAAAGTCACCAAGAAGTCATGAAATCTTGTGCATGAATTTATCGAAAAGAAGAGCTCTCTTATGCAAACTAGCAAAAAGTATTTACAAATGAGGAATTAAATTCATTTTATGCAAACTGATGACACCATTGATTCGTGTTAAACAAAATACATTGAAACATTGCAATGTTTTGACTTTGAGGATCGTAACCACATTGAAATCCCATAGAGACATTTTACAATTGAATCCTCATGATGTTGTGGATGCATTTGATGTTGGTCCTTATTAGCAAGTTTTTGGATGCCTTATTTATGTATGCATCACTCAACTTGACATTCATTTTGATATGTCTTAGAGTAGAAAATTTATGCATAGCCTAGGTATCAAGCAACTTGTAAATAGTTAAGTGTATCTTTTGTTAATTATCTAGTGCAATAACTTTGATTATTTTATCCCAAGGGGGATCAATACCACCATTTTCATGATCTTTGTGAATTCTATTGGGTTTATTGTTATGAAACTCTTATGTCCACAAGTGGTTTTTGTTTTATGCTTGGTAGCTCATGTATATCTTGGTTGAGTAAAAGTTATCCTATTGTGTCCAATTTTACTTGTAAGGTTTAGTATAGGACAAATCTCATAATAACTATTGAGTGTGTGTGACTCAGATGCCTTATTGAAGATTTGGCATAGGTCAAACTTCTACCACAATCATATTTACTAATAATCACATTGCATTGATAGTTTTGAGGAATCTAGTGTTCCTTGCTCACACTAAGCACATTGATGTGTATTATCATTGTGTCATGGAGAGACTTCTTGGTAGAGAGATTTGTTTAGGTTATGTGCCCACATAGGATAATGTTGTAGACCTTTTCACAAAGGCCCTAACTCGTGAGACGTTTGAAGCTTTAGCTTTGGCTAACTCCCTTTTGATGATTGATCTTTTCACATTGCTTGGAACTTGATTGTACATCAACTTCAATCCCTTACATAACTCCCTGAGGGGATTTTTTAGTATATTTTGGTAGTGTGAAAATGCACTTAGGATTGCCAAGGTACTTTTTTCCCTCTTTAGGATGTTTTTTCTATTGGATTTTATATATGCCCATAACCTTAACATTCTACTTATCTTTCTACATTCCATCTTCTCCCTATGTTGTTTGTGTGCATTCTTGCTCCCCAAAATCCTACAATATCCACATGTAAATTACCTCTTTATGAAATTATCAACCAAATAATCTAAGAACTCATGGGAGAAATAATATCATCCTCCATCTAACCTGAGAATCTTTATGTATATATCTACCTTCTTCTCCACTTTATCCTTGAATCTCTACACCAATAAAGACCTATATATTTTGCTTCATGTAGAATATAAATCAATCTTAGAGACATCATCCGTGCATGTGACAAAGTAGAAATTACCTCCAAGTATAGCTGCATCATCATCTACAATTAGGAATCAAGGTGGCTCATCAACAAGAGTAAGTGGAGCACAAGCAGACAAGCAATGATGCGGATCATCCTGACACTACGAGTAGGACTACAAACCTTCATGAAAGGTAAGCTTGATAGTACAAATTACACCCTATGGAAGTTTAAAACCACTTCTATCCTTGATTCATTTGAGCTTATGGAGACTATTCTAGTCAAATGGTTCTTCTTGATGTTGATCTTCTATGTGTTTGGAAATGCAAACTGCTCTTAATACTCAAATCAAACCTCAACCTCTAACTATTGAAGAATTTAAAGCCTTACTCATGAAGTTTAGCTACATCTCAAGGCAACCCCCCATTTCGAAGCCATTCGTGCAGTCATAATCGCCATCAGAGTGACGGTTTGTGAGCTAAAATTTCAGCACTCATTTCAGCTTTCGTCGAAGTGAAGATTTTGTCACATTCTTGTTTCTTAGTGAAATGACGGGTATCAATGACTTGTTTGGCATGCTTCAAGCTCAAGATAAGCTTGATGGGACCAACTATCTGATGTGGTATTACATGATGAAGCATGTTCTTGTTGCTAAACAACTTTGGAACATAGTGGCAGATGTAGATCGAAGACCGGCAGGTGCTTCTACTTCACAGTCTACTGTCACAGATGGAGCTTCTTCTTCGAGTACAATGGTTTCTCCTTCTCCACCTACACAGGAGCAACTTAGATGGGATGGAAAAGATGCTCAAGCTCATGCTTTGATTGCGCTTTCTGTGAAGCGTCATATAGTTCCACACATTCGGTCATGTTCTACTTCATGACATGCATGGAAAACTCTTGCTTCTTTGTATGCCGTGCGTAATGAAGCACGTGTTGTATACTTGAGGAAGCAACTTGAGGATGTGTGTATGGCTGAAAATGAGTCAGTGGATGTGTATGTGACACGCATCAAGGACTTGAAAGAGCAATTGGCAAACATAGATGAGATCATTTTGGATGCATCACTCATTTCTACATTGTTGAAAGGATTACCAGAATCTTTTCAAAGCTTTGCTACTACACTCCGTTTGGTTGCAAAAGGAAATCCTAATATGTATGCATTTGATGAGGTTGTGTCTCTTCTTTTGCAAGAAGAGCAATCTAGAGTGAATAGGAGTGGTTTGATTGAGGGAACGCAAGCACTTGCTATCTCACAAAAGGGGAAAAGCAAGTATGGTTCAGCTTTGGGTTCATCAAAACCAAAGCCTCAAGCTTCCTCTTCCACTCATTCCTCTAATAATAATGATTTGCAAAAGAAGAAGAGATGCAAATATTGTCGGAAGGCTAGTCATACTATTGATGAGTGTAGAAAGCTTGCTAAACGCAATGAAAAGAAGAAGGAATCCGGCATGTCTATTGCTGAAAATTCAGCAAATGCAAAGAATGATGAAGCTAACATGGCTCAAGATTTTTGGGCATGTGTTGTTACATGTCATTATGATGCTTCTTTACATTCTAAATGTATGGTTGTGAGTGAGGCTGATTCGGATTGGTTCTTTGATAGTGGTGCTTCAAAGCACATAACATCATGTAAAAGATTTTTTGCCTATTTGAAAGATGCACCTAAAGGAGGACATGTGGTGTGTGCAAACAATGCCTCTTATCCTATCATTGGAGTAGGAGAAATTGAGCTTACGGCTGCAAACGGAGGTGTGATTCCCTTGAAAAATGCATTGTATGTGCCCGGTATCAAGAAGAACTTAATTTCAGTTCCGTTGATTGCCAAAGCTGGACTTCATGTACACTTTGTTGATGATAAGTGTATGATTCATAATTTCAACAATGGTGATGTTATCATGATGTTCGGTACATTATGTAATGGTTTGTATCGCATGGATACATACAAGAGGGCTGCCTCGAATGCCTTAGTTGCTCATACTTCTTCCATGGCTGAAACGGAGCTTTGGCATGCTCGTTTTGGTCACTTGAACTTCAATAGTTTGCTCTACTTGCAAAAGAAGGACATGGTTATTGGCTTGCCTACACTTGAGTCCATTGAAAAGCATGCATGTGAAGATTGTATTCTTGGAAAAATGCATCGTGCTTCTTTTCAAAAAGATGGTCATACACACACTACAAGAAAATTGCAGCTTGTTCATAGTGATATATGTGGTCCCATCAAGACTCCATCTTTTGGGAAGCATGTATATTTTGTTACCTTCATTGATGATGCTACTCACCATACATGGGTGTATCCTATGAAAGCAAAGAATGAGGTATTTTCTTGCTTCAAAGCATTTTTAGCTATGGCTGAAAATTTTTCTTCACAAAAGCTTTTGACTCTACGCACGGATCGTGGTGGTGAATACATGTCACATGAGTTTAATGCTTTTCTTCGTGAAAGAGGTATTTCACACCAATGTACGGTGCCATATACACCTCAAAAAAATGGTGTTGCCGAGCGTAAAAATAGAACTCTACTTGAAATGGCACGATGTATGGTTAAAGGAAAGCATCTTCCTGATAAGTTTTGGATGGAAGTGGTCATGTGTGCAAATTATGTGTTGAATCGCTGCCCTACAAAAGCATTGAGAGTCATCACTCCTTATGAGGCTTGGAATGGTCATAAGCCTATGGTTACTCATATGCGTGTGTTTGGTTGTTTGGCATATGCTCTTGTGCCATCACAACATCACAAACTCGATGACAAGGCAAAGAAATGTATATTTGTTGGTTATAGTGCTGAAAGTAAGGGATATCAGTTGTATCGTCAATTGACGAACACAATTATTGTGAGTCGAGATGTGGTATTTGCTGAAAATTCAGTTTTCCCTCTACTTGAATGCAAAAAACTGCCAACAGTTAGCTCACAAGATGTGTTCGATACACTCATGCCTTTGTTCCAAAATGGTGCACTTGACTATGGCCATGTAGACAAGCCAACTAAGGTTCAAAGGGCTGAAAAATTCCAGCCAAATAGGGCTGAAAATGCAGAGAATTTCCAGCCAAACATGGCTGAAAAATTTCAGTAAAAAAAAGTCCAAACTGCTGGAAATTTCCAGCCACATATGGCTGAACATTTGCGTCAAAATATGGCTGAAAATGAGCATGAAATTCAGCCCACGCATGATGTACATGTTAAAGATGTTTTACATAATGAACGAATGTCTATCAAGAGTGCACAATCTATGCCAAAGTGGCTGAAACAAACTTTGCAGGACAACAAATTGAGTGCACCTTTACTTGGAGCTCTCACCATGCATCAAGTAATTTTGTGGATTTTTCTCTTATTGCTACAACATGTAATGAAGAGCCACTTTCTTTTGAAGATGCATGTGACGATCTACAATGGATGAGTGCTATGCAATCAGAAATGGATTCCATACATAGAAATGGTACTTGAGAGTTATGTGAATTGTCAAAAGGAAAGAATGCCATTGGTACAAAGTGGGTTTATAAGATTAAGAGAAAATCTGATGGTAGCATTGATCGCTACAAAGCTAGATTGGTTGCCAAAGGATATGCGCAACAATATGGCATTGACTATGAGGAAACTTTTGCACCTACCTCACACCTGACTACCATTCGTACCGTGGTTGCATTGGCTGCCCATCGAGGTTGGAATGTGCATCAGTTGGACATAAAAACAACCTTCTTGAATGGTGATTTGCAAGAAGAGGTCTATGTGAAGCAACCTCGTGGATTTTCTATGAAAGAGCATATGGTTTGTCGCTTGCATAAAGCCTTGCATGGTCTCAAGCAAGCTCCACGTGGATGGTATGACAAAATACATAAGCACTTGATTGCTCTTGGCTGCATAAAGCCTTGTATGGTCTCAAGCAAGCTCCACGTGCATGGTATGACAAAATACATAAGCACTTGATTGCTCTATGTACGCAAAAATGGGGCTGATCTTATAGTGTATATTCTTTATGTCAATGACATACTCTTGACTGGGTCATGTGATGCAAAACTTGACATTCTTGTGGCTGATTTGTAGCAAACTTTTGATGTCGCTTATCTTGGTCTTTTGAGATACTATCTTGGCATCCAGTTTGTATTCGTTGAGGGGGGAATTGTTATGCATCAAGCAAAGTATGTTGAAAAACTACTTTAGTGTTTTGACTTTGAGGATTGTAAGCCAGTTTCCACACCAGTTGAGACATGATTCAGGTTCTCAGTTGAGGATTCCAGTGATGCATTTGACACTTCTCTTTATCAGCAAGCTGTGGGATGTCTTATATATGCATGCAACACAAGGCCGGATATATAGTATGCAGTTTCCCAGTTGAGTCGATTCATGCATAGCCCTGTCACTAAGCATTGGCAAGCGGTGAAACGTGTGTTTAGATATCTCCGAGACACTTTGAGGTTAGGTCTCTTTTATGGCAGAGATGTTCAGCCATGCTTGCATGCTTTTACAGATAGTGATTGGGCTGGTTGTTATGATACTCGCGTGTCCACTAGTGGTAATTGCTTTTTCCTTGGAGACTCATGCATATCTTGGTTGAGTAAGAAGCAACCTACAGTGGCGACATCGAGTTGCAAAGCTGAGTACAAGGCAGTTTTCACAGTGACAGTGGAGTGTATATGGCTGAGATGCCTATTGATGGATCTTTCCATGGAGATTGATACTGCTACGCATATTCTCATAGATAGTTAGAGTGCTTTGGCTATTGCACGAAACCCAGTGTTTCATGCACGGACCAAACATATTGAGGTGCATTATCACTATGTGAGAGAGCACCTTCATGCAGGAGATATTGATTTGGGATATGTGCCTACACAAGATAATGTGGCAGACATATTCACCAAAGCTCTTCCATGGGAAAAGTTTGAAGCTTTTCGCAAAGCTTTAGGCTTATTACCTTGTGGGGGATGATCTTTCACTCCCTGTATGTGTTCACATCATTTGCTCCAGGGGGGTTTGTTACACTTATGTGTTCCTCGGGTAGCTTTGATGTGAACCTTTTCCCTATACATGGGCACTTTTTACTCTAGTGCTGGCCAGAGGTTTTTTTCCCATGTTATCACATACTTGATACTCTCATATGTGGTGGTACTTTGTACTTAGGGATATCATTCAGCTCTTACTTCAGTTCAGTTTTATCGTCAATAGAGAGAGCTATTCCAGCCATCGTCTTCTCCGTGCGTCTTGCTACGTTTTTCCTCTTTCTGTGTGCTTCTAGTGTGTCTCTCGCACTTCTACACACACCCAACATAGAATGCTTCCACTACATAGGATTTAATATCGACACATCATCAAGGAAGAAGAGAAGAATGATTCTTCAAAAGGTGGCAAGGGCAAGGAGTCTGCAACACTGCAAAAATAGAGCTTGAGTTATTTGTTACAATAGATGAGGTATGCTTCCTGGCTAAAGATTCAAGAACATATGACTGATGGGTGTTGGACAATGGCTCCTCTCATCACATGAAGAGCAAAAAAGACCATTATAGTTCCTTACAACCTCTAAAGGAACCCATCACTATAAAGGTATGAAAAAATGCAAGATGTCCTACAAAGGGCGAAGATACAATTTCTTTTGTTAATAATAATGGGGATATCAAAAATCTTTTTGATGTGTTCTATGTTCCACAAATGAAACGAAATCTGATTTTGGTAGCTTTTATAGCTGATCAAGTTCATGAAGTATCTTTAAAAAAGACATGAGCTAAGATTATGGACAATAACACAACATTGTTGGATTCACATAAGGAGGAACAACCTGTATGAATTATCTACTCTTACAACCACTATAAGCATGGGCATGATTAATCTATGGCATGAGAGATTCAACCATATCAGAAAAACAAAGGAAGTCATTTCCATAAGAAAGCAAGAAAGTGCAAGCTATCCTCTAGAGTTCGGACATGCTGACTTGTGTGAAAAGATGCCTACACGAGCCTTGGGTGGGTCTTCCTACTTCATGTTACTCATTGAAAACTATAGTAGGAATATGTAAGTGTGCTTCCTTCATGATAAGGCCAAAGTTTTTGATAAGTTTAAAGAATGGTTTCAACCTGTTGAAATCAAAACAAGAAAAAAAATTAATAAATTAAGGACAAATGGTGGTGGTTTTACATCAACAAAGTCTCATGATTGCTACAAGAGTAAAGGAATCAAGAATTGACTCACAATTGAAGATCATCCCCAACAAAATGGCATTGCAAATCATCGAAATCAAACCATCGAGGAGATGGCAAGGTGCACATTGAAGGGAAAAATTTTCCCAAATCAATTTTGAGGAGAGGTTTTGAAGACTACTTTCTACATATTGAATCAAACTTGCACCAAGGCACTCGATGGAAAGACTCCAGAAGAGGCCTAGACTAGTAAAAATCCATCTGTTTCCCATTTGAAAGTATTTGGAAGTGAATCTTATGTACATGTTCTACATAGGAAGAGAAACAAGATATTGGAAATCACTTGAATGATGTGTGTGTGTGACTCACCTCCCATCCATATATACCCTCTTATACTATAAAATAACAATGATGTACTCTAAAAATAACAATGATGTACTCTAAAAATAGAAATGATCTAGAATAGTCTGGCCATCATGCAACACTTATTCTCATTACTACCCAAATACCTCCCATTACTACCAACATACCTTAGGGTATCCCCTGAGCTTGGGACCTTGGCTAGCTAGCCCTTGTCCCTCACACACATGGATTGATCCCTATGGATCAATGCCTGACACTCTGATCCATGTGGATCAACTGGATTGATCCCTGTGGATCAACTGGATTGATCCCTGTGGATCAATTGGATTGATTCCTGTGGATCAATGTATGACACTCTCTCCCCTTCTAAAGATCATTGTCCTCAATGATCAATGAGGGAAAGTACTTGCGAACCAGAGCTTCTTATTCCTAAGTAGAGTTAGTAAGTGGTAATCCTCGCCAGGCTACTAGATACTCCTAGATGAGATGATTCCTCAATTGCTTTTGTCTTCGATATAATATCCTGTCTGGAGAATGATCTATGCTATCACTTTCTTGCAAAGAAAAAATACCTTCTATAAGATTATCCTCCCTAGAAATATACTTCCAAAGTTTACTAACATGAAATACTGGATGAACTCTGTGTTGATATATTTAGGTAGTGATGTGTGTGAACACTCTAGGACCGCGAGGGCACTTTTTTCCCTCTTTAGGAGGTTTTTTTCCCCGGCTTGAATATACAAATATTTCCCTAACTGGATACTTATCTTTGTACATTCTAGTGGTAATACATTCAGTACTATGTGTTGTGCCCCAAGCTTCTTCTTCCTCCTTGTGCTGTTTGCGTGCTTCTACAGACATCTAACTCCAAAAATTGGTATCAGAGCAAGTTGCCACTTCATCTAGGGCATTTTCTACACCTCTCTGCTTGTAGTCTCAGAATCGCATGAAATTTGGTGAGCATACTTAGGGTGTTTCAGAGATCAAAACAGCTTCACCTTGTGGTGCCGAAATTGCAATTTGAGCTTGTTTCGGCTTCCGAATGCACTATCGTAGCGCTTGTGTAGGCTATTTTGTCTTTTTGTGCCAAAGGTATATAGTAGTTTTGGTTTGCCAATATAAGCATCTCGACGTCGGATACAAGCTTAGGAGAATTCATCTGGGCAGTTCTGTTCAACTTTTTGAGATACAATCAATTTTTTGCATCAAAGTGTTTTAGTCACTGGCCATGGCTGAAAGCAGTGATGTATTCCGTACGTTGGATGTTGAGGATAAGTTGGATGGTACCAACTAACCATTATTGGCTTATATGATGTGTCATGTATTGTTCACAAAAGGACTATGGAATATTGTGTAGGGTGTTGAAAGACATCCTGTTACACCTCGGAATACAGGTACTGCAAATACAAGTGCTGGAGCGAATGGAGATGGTATCAAAGATGATGATATTATGCAGATTCTTGTTCGTGCTACTGTTTTTGTTGCACCTATTGCAGAACAAATTCATTGGGATGGCAGAGATGCTCAGGCACATGCATTGATAGCTTTGTCTGTCAAAAGTGCCATTATTCCTCGAATTCACTCTTGTAGAAAAACTAAGGATGCTTGGTGTTGACAGGATGCGGGAAGAAGTACGTATGGACACACATGCAGATCTAGCACTGAGGCAACCCTTCATTTTTTTTCAAAACCCCCACATCATTCTAAAGTGATTCTCATCACTACAAACCCTTGTAAATATCATTTCACCTTTTTGTAGCTCCATTTTTGTACAAGCCGAGGAGTCCTCGAGCTTGGGGAGCCTTAGATGTAGTTGCCTGCCAATTTTCATAATTTTTAGATCTCGTTTGGGCCCTCAAATAAGCCCCGGAACCTAATTTTTAACTAGGCCGGACACTAGGTCTGAACAGGGCCAAAGCTAGTCAAAAACTATAAATAGAGCTAGAGAGCTCATTTTTGGGGTGGCTTCTGGTAGTTTAAACTTGTATGAGAACTTTCTTGCAATAGAAGTGATTCCATTGTCTTACTCTCTTTGTTCTTACTGTGTGTGCGCGTGTGTGTGTATGTGTGTGCATGCTCGTGTGCTTCTCACTCACGCACTTGTGCTTCCACTTGCTCGTGGTCTTCATACCATCCTCATGTCTTCCCGGATTGACATTAAAGGAGGTGCTACTCATCACTGAGCTACACCAAATTTTGGCGCCGTTGCCGGGGAACGAGCTTTGAGGACGAGCGTGTGATGGTAAGACATAGAGAGGACGCGTTGGAATGGTAAGTAGTAGGTAAATTTCTGATTTTTCTCCATCTCCACCTCCACCTCCTTCCCCACTACATATCCCCTCTTCCTTTTCATTCCCTCATTTGTTGTGTGCGAGTTTGAGAGAGAGCGATTGTGCGTGCTTGTATTTGTGTGTTTTTTGCATGTTTCTTGCAGGTGGCAGCTCCATCATCATCTCCAGCAAGCTCAGCAGGTACAGAAATTGTCTGCACAGTCCCCGAGGCGTTGAGCTCGAGCTATCGCGACACTCCGAAAATTTCACCTTCTCACGATTCTGAGTGCACCACGGCATTGCGCAGGCCTAGAGCTCCTAGGAACCCTAGATAGAACAGGAGAATTCACCATATCCCGAGCTATCGCGACACTCCAAGGTATCGCGACACCCCGTGAGCTATCGCGACACTCCAAGGTATCGCGACACCCCGTGAGCTATCGCGACACTCCAAGGTATCGCGACACCCCGTGAGCTATCGCGACACTCCAAGGTATCGCGACACTCCAAGGTATCGCGACACTCCAAGGTATCGCGACACTTCGAGGTATCGCGACACCCCGTGACCTATCGCGACACTTCGAGGTATCGCGACACCCCCAGCTATCGCGACACTCCCAGCTATCGCGACACTCCGAGGTATCGCGACACCCCGTGACCTATCGCGACACTCCCAGCTATCGCGACACTCCCCACCTATCGCGACACTCCCAGCTATCGCGACACCCCGACCCGACCTATCGCGATACCCGGCCATTAACGCATGAAAATTGAGAGTTAATTTTTGAGTGATTGAAAGGGTGGTTGAGCTTGAATTTTGACATATTGGTATAACTTAGAACCTTGGAAGTGGGCAAAAGGCCTAGAAACCAGAGATAGGTGGAACTAAGTGATTCTCAGGGACAGGGGGTACAGTGAGCTACTCCAAGGGGGCTAAAATTATTGAAGTGTGTCTTTCAAATACCTGTGGCAATAAAGCTATACTAACTGGTGAGTTTTTTGCAGGAACTTTGTGTGCACTCAAGGCAATCCAAAGCAAGCTAGCAAGGGTGAGTACCGAGCTTGGGAGAAGGCTTCCTGGGCTTGTGTAGCAGTTTGGTCAACCGGCTAATTGAGGTTGGAAGATCTCATAACCCTCCTTTGTCAATTCCTAGCCTAGGCTAAGTGCGACTTAGGTGTGGTAATTAACTAGGGCAACGTTAGGCACGAATCAAGTCCAAGAGAATTAATCAACCAAGTGCAAGAAAATAAATAGGTCGTAAGTGCGAAAACCCTAAAGGACAAAAGGTAAACGGGAATCGATCACTCATCAAGTGCGGAAATCCATTTAAGTACTCCTGACGACGCAATTTCAGACAAGACCATAAACATAATATTCAACTAAAAAGAACAAAGTGATTGGTGCAAAATCAACCTGCAACGAGAGCGTGTTTGGGTTCCAGGGGGTAAATAAATCAGGCATATGAACCTTAGATCAGGAAGACACTTAGGCCGAGACAGACAAAGCCTCAGATCTTCTGAAGCTAGTGTCAATCACACTGCCAGGTCTTGGGCCCAGCAGTTGAGTGATTACCCATACACTCCTAGATCAGAAACCAGTGATTCTGAGATGTCCTATCACATGGAGAGACCAGTAGGTAGTTCAGGGTTGGCTTATCTAGAAAAGCCAGAGGGACCTTACAAGACTCAATTGGAATATATCAGGACGAATCGTCTAGGTGCTCGCATCTACGAAGACGGACTGAGAAGATCAGTGGTCCAGATTAAGAACCCCGATCAACCCCATGGAATAGACCACCCGGTAGTCAAGTTTGAGAATGGAGCATACCTAGATAAAGAGGGGACTATATATGTAGTCACCACTCTTCCTGATAGAACTGATGAGTTTGGAAATGTGATTGCGGAGACCGACATGGGTGATATAGAGCAAGGGAACTTAGGGAGAGAGCCAAGAACTCCCCGTGGTAAGTCTGTCTTGACCAGAATCATGACTCCTGAATGGATTCCACAAGATAATAAAAGCATAGATCTGCTTTTAAATCGGGAAACCGATGAGGCTTTTTGGAGATATAGAACTTCTCAACCTCAGGAGGTGAATACCCTCACAATCTACGAGTTTAAAGACCCTGATAGTCCAGGCCAAGTAACCTACCTAGACACTGCATCAGAGAGAATCTTCGTGGTCACCGAGCAGGGCAGACATGCCTACACTTGGAAGGGTGAATTTGTTTTTCCCCAACCAAGGTCTAATGTGTCCTTTGGTCATCAAGGAGCTGGGACCTCCCAAGCTCATGGAGCTCAAAGAGATAGAGGTAGAGACAAACCTGAGGTAAGTTTTGCCAACTCCCTGGGAAGAGAAAGAACGGGAACCGAAAGGAATAGAGTAGAACCTGAGAGACATAGAACCCCATGGAATCACCGGGACATTGATGATTTTCCTTTGCCAAGGCCGAGAGAACACACTAGGACCCTACGACCAACCCAACTTGTGAAGTCCATGAAGAATTATTTCGATGGCACGGGAGACCCTTATGACCATGTGGCAGAATTTCGACAAGTGTTGAAAGCTGAACAAGTGGAGGACCTATTCACACAATATAATGCTTTCGGTCTGACCCTTAGGAACACTGCCCTTACGTGGTTCCAACCACTGAATGAGAGGCATTTCAGAAACATAGACCAACTCTTGGAGGCATTTATTGTTGAGTTTTCTAAGAGTGGAATCAGGCATAACACCTCCTCACTAATTCATAGCTTCAAACAAACACCTCAAGAGACGGTCAGACTAGCTGGAAGAAGATTTAGACAGTACCTGGAGAGATGTCCTATGCCGGAGTTACCCACACCAGCCAAACAAGTGGCCTTGTTCCTGGACGGACTGTTGAGCACTAAGCTCAGGTCATATGTGTACCTGAAGGACCCTAGAACGATAGAGGAGTGCGTGCGCATGTGCATAGACATTGAGGACAATCTAGGTGAGGAAACTATCAAAAATCTATAAGGATTCTGACAGCTCTAGTAAACATACATCTGGTCAATCCACATCCATCGAGGAACTTGCAGAGAAGGTAGCCCAAAAACTAGGTGTCTCTAGCAAGCAAATTCCGAGATTTGCCCCAGTTAAGCGGTGTTACAATTGTGGCGGCGAACATATGGCAAGTGTATGCCCCATTATGGCCCAACCTCAGGTGAATCCTAGTAGCCAGTACTGCACCATAGAGCGCAGGTACACCAATCACACGGCACCAGACTGCCCATATAACAAACAAACTGTTAGGCAAAATTATCCTCAGCCATATCCACAACATGGTAGGTACCAGAATCAGTACCCATCACCACAATACAACAGACCGCAACAAACTTATCAGCTACCTTATCAAGGGCAGCAGAGACCTCAACCAGTCCTAGTGCAGCAACCCCCTACTCCAACCAATGTGATCCCAGTGAAGTATGCATCTACTGAAGAAAATCCGAACAGAGCCATAGTCCCAGTCACCCCATTGCTATCAGACAGTGACCCCAGTGACCATAGTTTTGACTCCGCACATATTGATAGCCCACAGGCTTACTACATGCAGTCACCCGAGCATAACGAGTCATACTACTATGAGGACCCAAGTGAAAATAGTGGGGAACCGGAGTATTCTAATGTCATGTACACAAACCCCAACTCTAGACCTCAACCTAGGCAGGTACGACCCCCATTTCCTCGAGGACCATGCTTCCGATGTCAGGGAGATCACCTTATCCGTGATTGTCCACTGCCTGCCCCTACACAGCCTCAACCAATAACCATTCAGGGTTTCTGTCAAGACTGCGAGAAAGAACATCTCCTACGAGATTGCCCAAGGAACCCTAATAACATGCCTAAAATCACTCCTATCAATGTTGTTGGGTTAGTTGTAGACTCCATAGGAAGTGTGACTTCCACTGCACCTGTGCACGTGATCACAAGGGCCCAGGCATTTCAACAACACCAAGGTGTTGGTCCCGAAAAGAGCCCCGAGGTGAGTGAAACAGAGAGCATACCCAAAAAGAGGACTAGTGCCTGGAAGGATAGTCGTGAAAGAATGAAGAGACAATGGGCAAAAAAGATAAATGAACTTGAAGAAAGCGTGAGGGAAACCAAGGCAAAAATCACAGAAATCACAGCTCAACCGCACTCCCACACACTTCCACCACTACCATCCCCATCACCCTCCATTTCTCCACCCTCTAACACACCCCTCGTAACCCACCCACCACCCCGAGTAGGATCAGTATTAGCTGACCCCACTCCTGAAGGCTTGGACATGATGTTCAAAGCCTACCAGGCTCGACTTCAAGAAGGGCCAACAGCTGCAAACCTAGACAAGAGTTACCCTAGAGCAGACTTAGAGATTGAACGGATGAAGATGTGCATGAAAATGGTAGAACAAGCTCAAGCTATACTTGAGACTAGCCAAAAGTTCAATCAGACGAACTCTGTCAAGCCGGATTTGCATTTCCAAGGCTTACTAGAAAGATTAGAGCAGTTGGTAAACAAATCACAAGTTTCTTTACCTCCACAGGCTCAACCAGTTGTTGAAAGAGGAAGCTCACCACAAATGGTAGCTCATGTTCCTAATTCTACGGATGCTGGAATACCTCCTTCAATACAACAGTACTCTCCAGAGTTCTTGCGGGAAATACAAGAAGAGAAATGGGCCAAAGAGAAGGGTGATTCCCCTCCTATTCCTGAGATTGATGATCTTCGTGATCAATTTCCCCAAGACATTCCCTCTATCTATGGGGATCAAGCAGAGCAACAAGAGGATGAGAGATTAGATTTTGAATCTAATTCTTTACAAGAGTTGCCTCATTTCACAGGCCCATGGGAATCTGAATCTCTCCAGATCAGAGCTCCCACGATATTGGTAAGAAATGAAGACTCAGTGATTCCCAGGAACACTGATGTTGTGAAGAACACTAAGGTTCAATGTCACCTCACTGTAGAGGAACTCCTCAAGGCAAAACCGGAGCTCTGGAATCATGTGAAGGATCAGGTTCCAGAACTTGAATCCAATGCACCAAAAGTAAGCGCTAAGCAAAAGGTACCCGAGGTACCTCTCGACAAGATAGGAGACATGAGTGAAGGTGAAGAAGGTAACACTTATCTTCCGATCACCTATCAAGGTTACACAACCAAAGCAATTGTGGATTCGGGTGCGGGTGTTGCTATTGCGACTACCTCCTTGTGGAAACGATGGGGCAAACCCACCTTAAGACCAACGAGAATGAAACTTCAAATGGCAGATGGTCATTTTGAAAGACCTCTCGGATTGCTTGAAGGGATAACTCTAACCACTTGTGGTGTAGAGTTTGAACATACGTTTGCCATATGTGACTTTGAGAAGAATAATGTTTACGAGATGATCCTAGGAAGACCCTTCCTACGACAATTACAAATAGTACAAGATTGGGGAACCAACTCCTTGTACTTACAGCACTTAGGGGTCACCACCAAGGTCAATCTGAAGGATCACACCTTCAGAGATGTACCACCCCTACAGTGGAATCCTATCCACAAAGCGAAAGAAGACTCTATCTCCGTGCATTCTGGAAGTTCACCTGAACCATCCTGGTTGCATGAAGATACTCACTTGTGGATGTGCAAGGTTGCGGAGGAAGAGGAAAAGCGCCGAAAAGCGAGAGAAGAAGGAACTCCCCCAGGAGATAGACCAATAAAAGACCCAGCCTATACACCGATGATATTTCCTGATGAGGAATTTGAGCCTCATGGTTGGGCAGAAATCTTAGCTACCATGGACATTGCAGTCAATGAGGAACAATGGACACCCCATTGTGATGAGGAGGGTTATGATATTTCAGTGTTCATGTGTCAGCCCTTGTTGGAAGAGTGTGATCCTAGTGAGTTCATAGGAGAAGAAGAGAATGACGATGATCTAGAATCCATTGTGATGGATACATACTTTGACTCAGAGGAACACTACTTAGGAGACCTAGGGGTGCTAACCCAAAAGGAAGAAGAACCCCTTACGAGTATTAAAACGATAAGTTCAAAGAAAGGAAGTGAAGGAGGTCAAAAGAAAAAGAAAAGGAAAGTGGTGAGACAAGAAGAGGAAGAATCACTGTTTGAAGTACCAGAAAATTTCAAGAAATATGAAGTGGAAGACCGAAAAATTTTGGTACGAATGCCTAAGAGAGAGGCCGTTATCGGAGAAGCATATGACAATAAAGAAAAGACCAAAAAAATTGTAGTGACCATTGAAGGGAACGAAGAACGATGTACGTACATAGGAGATGACCTAAGTGCAGAAGAAGAAGCAGAGCTTGTAGCTCTATTAAGGGAATATAGGGATGTGTTCGCATGGCATTATAGAGACTTGAAAGGAGTAGATCCAGAGATTTGCTCTCATACGATTCCGATGACCGCTGATGCTAAGCCCACCAAACAAAAACCCTACACTTATAATGACAATTATGCGGCCAAAATAAAAGAGGAAATTGACAGGCTGATTGAAGCCGGATTCATCTATGAGATTGAGCACACTGAATGGGTGTCCCCTATTGTAGTGGTGCCCAAGAAGAATGGGAAATTGCGAGTGTGCATTAACCTTAAAAAAGTTAATGCCGCTACGATTAGAGATAGTTATCCACTTCCCATCATCGAACATCTTTTGGAGCGTGTTGCAGGCAAGGAAGTTTACAGCTTCCTTGATGGATTTTCAGGTTACAACCAAGTAGCCATTGCCCCCGAAGATCAACACAAAACGGCCTTTGCCACAGAATGGGGAATCTTTGCATTTCGTGTGATGCCATTTGGGCTCACCAATGCACCTGCAACATTCCAAAGACTCATGTGTCATGTCTTCAAAGAGTTCCTGCGAAAGAGCTTAGAAGTATATGTGGATGATTTGTGCGCTCATTCCCAAGAGAGAAGTTACCACATCCCTGAACTCAGGCAAATCTTCAACAAGTGTAGAGATTATCGAGTGTGTCTGAATCCAGAAAAGTGTGTGTTTATGGTACGCCAAGGTAAGATCTTAGGTCACATTGTTTCGAAGAATGGAATATCAACAGACGAAGACAAGGTAAGAGCAATAGCAGAATTGGCCAGACCAAGAAATGTGAAAGAGGTACAAGCCTTTATGGGCCATTGTGGATATTACCGTAGGTTTATCCACATGTATGCCATCATAGCCAAACCTCTTTATGGGTTGTTAACAAACTTTGAGTGGAACGAGGAATGCGAGAATTCTTTCAACGAGCTGAAAAGACGTTTGTGCACAGCACCAATATTGACTACTCCGGATTGGAGCAAACCCTTTCACGTCCATGTAGATGCCTCCAATCATGCAATAGGATGTGTGCTAGCACAACCCACAGGTGAAGGAAACCTAGATTTACCGATAGCATATGCTAGTAGGCAACTAAATGCAGCTGAACGAAATTATACCACAACGGAAAGAGAAGGCCTAGGTATGGTATATGCTGTGAAGAAGTTTAGACACTATCTATTGGCCAATAAGTTCAAGTTTTTCACTGATCATCAAGCTTTACTATATTTGGTCAATAAACCTTGCAATACAGGCCGCTTAGTAAGATGGTTCCTCTTACTAATGGAATACGACTTTGAAGTTGTTGTCAGGAAAGGTAGAACCCATCTTAGGGCAGACCATCTTTCTCGCATCACTTCAGGAGAGCCACCGCAAGGAGTGTCTGATGAATTGCCCGATGCTTATCTGTTCAATTTAGAAGTTGTTCCTAAATGGGCAAATAAGTTGGTACCAGTCCTAACCTTCGGGCCTGCGAATAAGAATGTGAAAACCAGCAAAGAGGAAATTGTAAAATCATTAAAGTATCAAATATTGGCTGGAAGTATGTACAAGCAAGATACCGAGGGCGTGTTAGCTTGTTGTGTTGAGGATGATGAACATACTAGTTGGTTGCAACAAGCCCATGAGGGATTGCTAGGGAATCACTACTCTAAACAACGAACATTGCAAAATCTAAAACGCTTAGGAGTGTATTGGCCTAGCATGGACAAAGAAATACAAGAGTGGATCCACAATTGTCCAGTATGCCAGGAGAGACCCCCAGTGGAGCATGCCACTCTTTATCATGTGTCATTAATCCCAGATTGGAGTGCTCCACTGGTCGAGTTCATGAGAACAGGAACATTACCCAATCAGGCTAGTGTTGTAAGAAAACGGAGCATGGAGCAAGAGGCTCAAGACTATGCCTTAGTAGGGGACAACCTATATCGAAGAGGCAAGGATGGTTACCTAAGACTGTGTGTACATGAATCAGACTATTTGAAAGTCTTAGAAGCTGCACACAGCGGTGTTGCAGGTGGACACTTTGGGCCTGACAGAGTAATGAAGACCATTCTATTCTCAGGACTGTGGTGGCCCACTCTTCATATGGATGCACATACTTATGTGAAGAGTTGCGACACATGCCAACGTGCCCAATATCCGATGAGAAAAGATGAAATGCCCTTAAGGCCAATGATGGGAGGACGTGCATTTTCAAAGTGGGGGATAGACTTTGTAGGCCCCATTAACCCCCCAGCTAAGAACTCCCATGCAGAATACATTATTGTAGCCACAGATTACCTTACAAAGTGGGTGGAAGTAAAAGCCACGACAAAGAATGATGCTCAAACGACGGCTAAATTCTTATTCGAAAATGTGTTCACTAGATATGGGTTACCAATAGAGTTGGTTAGTGATAGAGGTACACACTTCTTGAATGAGGTCATTGAAAATCTCCTTCAAGAATTCATGGTGGTACATAAAAGGTCTGCACCCTATCACCCACAAGCTAACAGACAAGCCGAGAGCACGAATAAGATCCTGTGTAACGTATTGACGAAACTGGTCAATAATAAACGCTCTGATTGGGACAAACAACTTCACCATGCTGTTTGGGCATACCGAGTTGCCTACAAAACGGTACTCAATGCCACCCCATTTCAGATGGTCTTCGGACAGAATGCAGTGTTACCACTAGATTTCCTAATCCCAGCTTTAAGAGTAGCACAAGAGCATGAGTGGAATGGACATGAGTTGTCCTCTAGGATCTTAGATCTAGAGCGTTTAGGTGAGACGAGGCTACGAGCAGCAGCAGGTATCTATGCTGCAAAGAAACGGCAAAAGGCATACTTTGATGCCCATGTGAAGGATAAGGACTTGAAGGCAGGAGATCTAGTGTTAGTCTACACATTGAAACAACACGCAAGAAAGCTAGAAAAGAGAGGCTACGGACCTATGATCATTAATAGGATCTCCACGAGTGGAGCAGTACAACTAGCCACTTTAGAGGGGGAGGTCCTCCCAAACTATATTAGCGGATGCAGAGTCAAGCTGTATCAAGAACCCCTCACGGAGGAAATGCTAAGTCGACTCAGTACTGCTAAACAATGTAAAGAGGAGGAAAAACGAATTCGAGAAGAAGCACAGGCAGAGGCCTTAGAGCGTATCAGACGAATGAAGCTGAGGAGACAAGGAAGGGACCAGCCTATGACGGACACTCAAGAGTCTCCAGGCTATCACATGGCCATGTGTGAGGCTTCAGGTGGACGCACCCATAAGATAGTAGACCGACGACCTTTTGTGACCCTAGAAATAGGACAAAAGGATAGCACAACAAGCGTGAGGGCTTTAATTGATTCAGGAGCAGCCACAAGTGCAGTTCGGCTTTCTTATTGCCAGCAGCTGCAATTGGAGGTAAAACCCATAGAAGCATATCTGATAGGATTAGGAGGTGTTGAAACCCCTTGTATGGGAGAGGTGGATCTTCCCCTCTACATACAAGAGGCCCTCATGCCAGCAAAAGTGCTAGTGTGTGAAGACGAGGATCTGACCGAACCTCTTGTCTTAGGCCAAGACTGGATCTATGATCACGCAGTCAACCTCAACCTACGAAGTGGACTTCTTCAGGCTTGGGTAGGCCAAAGTCGTCTCACGATTGAATTAGAAAATCAAGCGCTCGAACCAATAGAACAGGCACCAACTCCTGGTCCCTCCAGGAATCCACACGAAGATAACCATGTTGTGCTTGTCCAAACTTCTATGGTGCAGAGGAATGTCAATCTTACTGAAGGTTCAGGAGCCAAGAAGGAGTTCCTAAATGATCCAAAGAAGATTCTAAACGAACGGACCGAACATCACTCTACACGAAGGAGACCGCTGATCAAGAGGCAGGAGCGCCAACCCGCGCAATATGGAGCATCTCGTGGCGCGAAGCAGATCTGGATACGCAAGGATGGAAAACCCACAGCTCCAATAGCAGATTCTCAAGGAGACAAGAAACGAGCCTCACCATCAAGGAACAAAGTGAAGAAGCCCCCTAGGATAACCCCTAGGCATACCATTGCTATTTGGGTTCCTAAGCGGTCCATGAAAACCACCCCTAATGCTAGACAGATATGGGTGCCCAAGGCTAGCTTACAAGCCCAAATTACTTCACCTATAGGCACTAGGATGAAGCAGCTTTCACAAGCACTCTTGGCCAACAACTCGGAAAGTGACAAGATACCTACACCTCTCACTGTCCCCACTCCCATCAACCCCAGGAATGTCGGGAAATGGGTACCCACAAGGTCCCACATACATCACACTCTCAGACCGAAATCTTCACCTGCCCTTAGCTCTAAGAGCTACGACTCCTGTATCAAAGTGTGGAGAATTAAACTGTGTACTAAACCCCCTGACCCTATTCTGTAAATCCGTCCACTCTAACACAGAAGCATTCCGAGCCCATTGCATAACCAAAGTATGCATCTAGGATGACACTGACCTTTAATCACCACTCACACATATCATAAACACCTCACCACTAACCACTGACCTCCGGGATTGTCATGTTAGTAGTGTGGAGGGAACACCATTACATCTTGTTTCCTATGCAACACTAATGTGCCTTTCGTCTTCCAGCAGATAAGCAACCTACTCTCATGGCAACAGCGGCAGGCACAAGCTCTCAGGCAGGATCTGGTGCTCCAATCAATTGGGATGCCATGCCAGTGGAAGCTCCACCAACAGTTAGGCCTGAAGAATTCTTGAATGTGCGAAGGATTCCTATTCCAGATCCACCCAGTGGACTAACCGAAAGAGTAAAAGGGCACTCCCATTGGTTCAATGAAATGCCAGGGGATTTGGGAGACGCAGATCACATCTGGGAGTCCAAGATGGAGTGTGGAGGAGTTTGGTGGACCTTCCAATTCTTTTCAAGAGAATTTGAGACCTTACAAAATGCAGCTCCACTTCAAGATATCTGGCAAAAGGCAGGACTTCAAACTTACTTCAGTGCAGCTCTACCTAAACCTGACTTCCTCAGGTGTTACTATTTGATTGCTACGTTGAAACCTACCGGGGATAAAGATCATTCAGGCACATTCTGGGTGCCCTCCTTATCTAATCTGGAGGAGATGAGGAAGTTTGAATTAAATGTAACATTAATCAGGGAAGCCCTTCAAATGTATGGCACTCATGTGCCTTCAGATCGCGACCCCTTGATACCAGAATCAATGAAAAGCAATAGAGTCAAGAAGCTCAAAGACATGTGCGCCCTCACCCCCAACATCGCCATACCTCTGCGGATGTGCCTCCAGCACTTCGCGTTTCCAGCTCAGGACCGTTTCACCCAGCCTCACAAGAAGATATGGTACGGATTGTATTTAGCAGAGACCGGAAGCTTGCCCATTAAGATGCCGGTATGGATCTTAGATCAGGTGTATGAGGCAGGCAAGCGGGGGGTGAGGAAGCCCACTTTACATGGGTGTTGTGCGTTGACGAGAATCATCTACAGATGTCTGGCATATGATGTGCCAGTTGCTCGAGCCCTGAAATATGCACACCTGGAGCTGTTCAAAGGGCGGAAGTCAGGGAGTCAGCCTGCAAAAAGAATGCGTGGACCCCTTTCACAAGTCCTGATCCCTCCAGCAACCACCGCCGAAGTCTCCACTAGAGAGGAAGCCCCGGTGGCACCAATCACAATCCATCTCCAGGAGTCTCAACCAAGAGAGGTGGTACAACCCACTCCTTCTGCCCCTCCGCTACCTACCGATGCGGAATTTGCAGCAATGGCCACCTTCACCGAGGACCCAACTTTTGATTTTGAAACATTTCTGCAGACGGCTCATCTATCAGACAGTGAAGGTTGCCCTGACAACGTCGATCCGGGGGCATCAACCCAAAGAGAACATGCACGAGGTGAGACAAGCAGTGTACAGGAGATAGGAGTGGCACAACTTCCTCAAAGACTAAGCACACAAGCTCAGGAGAAGGCACCAAGAGATAACCCGGAAGAGAGTGAAGACGAAGCCCCTGCATATACGGCACAGCTCAAGCGACTATACCAAACAATCAAGCAGGTACAGCGACGCCATAAAATGTCAGAAGAAGCAAATAGGGCCCTAGTAAACCAGATGTTGCAGTCAGAGCATATCGACCCCCATTTTGTAGAATCGCTAAATCTTTTGGCGGACACCTGTGGCATCAGTGAAGCATTGAGAACCTTGGTCTATCAAGAGAACCCTGCTTATGATCAAAGAAGAATTGATACGCGGCCGCGACAAGGAAAGATGATTCAGATGGAAGTATCTACCGCGTTAGCTACGTCCACATCAGAAGATGTTCACATGATTAGCCCTAGGCCCAATGATGAACCGGAGGAAATTACGCATGCACCATCCCCCCCATCATCCCCTATCCCACCCTCAGAGCCTCTCTCCACTTATCTTTCTACACAACCATTCTCCTCTGTTGGGGGTTCGGGGACAAGAAGGAGTTTGAGGGTTTGTAGGAGAAAAAGAAGATGATGAAAATGGAATAATAGTGAGACTTCTGCAAAGGAAGACTCTTGGAACCCTTGAATATTACTTATCCTGCAACAATTACAATGACTGCGCACAGTCCAAGCAATGACTAAATACAACCTCAGAGAGTATCAATTACTGAAGACCAATTATCTCAAGTCCTCTAGCGGCGGCCTCTCGTGTGCCAATCCTTCACTTGCTTCCCGCTTCCCTTGTGCACACCTTGCACTAAGCTTCCGCCAAGCTAAGGAATTGGTATCACTGCGCAGCACGCAATAGCCCTTGGAACTCTTGGAATCCAGCCCGCCTTCTCTCTTCTCTGCACACTTTTCTCTTGACACCTCTTGCACTCTTGAATGTCGTCCCACACTGGAGGCTCTTCTTGCTTCCTTTCTTGTTCTTCTGAAGCTCTCCCTTGCTCTCAACTCCCGATGTCCAAGAATAGCCTTTGTCCTTCCTTTTGTTTGAGAGTCCGCCGGTTCGCGCACTCTAACTGCAATACAATCTTGGTGTCCTTTCAATGTCCCAAGATTGTCTATTTGAACTGGTCCTCAACGATTCGCTACTTTGTCTTGTAGTGACTTTTGAACAAGAGTGACTTTTAAAATAAAATTTTGATTGGGCGGCCTATTTCCACCTTTTCGTACGTGGCCTTCCCCTTCACTTTTCCTTTTAATTCTTTTACTTTTGCACCTTAAGATTTTAGATTCAACCTTTGAACCTTAAGAGGAAAAAAATACTTTGTACCTTTAGTTTCGACCGGTTAGGGCTCTACAGATGCCCACCACCTAAAGATCTCTCCGTCCCGGAGAGATAACAGGAGAGAGAACAGCGATACCAACTGAGAAATTGCAAAGACACAGAGAAGAAAATAACGGGGCAAGAGAAAATTGGAAGGGTTTGTATCTTAGTGAGTTAAGAAGAAAAAAATATATGCACCCTAAAATTGAGGAAATATCAAAAGTATGAGGTAATTATTGGCAAAGTAAATACTGGAAACGAAGAGCAATTATTATGACTTGGATGAGCAATTTATTGAGACTGAGGGGGGCAATTTATTGTGTAGGTTGATTGAGATTGTCCGCCGAGGTTGATGGAGAGGGGGGCAAAGGAGCAGAAGCTTGTTCGATCGTAAGCTGTAGCGAACTAAGGCATTGTCTAAGGTGATCCCGTTCCCTGCGGATACGTCTGCATGCAGCATTAGTACAAAGACCTAAATTGGAGCGATTCTGAAGATCTTCTAAGGCTTTCATCGCAGAGTCGGCCATATCGCGATAATGATCTCGCTCTTCTTTGAGCAATCGGGCCGTTTCGTTGAGGGAATGCCATTGAGAGGTTGCCATGCGATTGATGTTTTCTATTGTTGAGATATACTGTTGATGAACTGAAGCGGCTGCGGAAACCGAATCCAAGGAACTCTGAGAGGCCTGAGCATTGCCGATAGCTACTACACTCGCGTTCTGGAGTAATTGCAAAAATGAGGGGGTTGGTGGGAGGTCAACAGGCAGAGTGGGAGGCGGAGCGTTAGGGGAAGGGGGAGGGGGAATATTCTGCCGAGGAGGATGAATGGTTGGAGTGGAAGATGGGGTGGGAGTTGAAAGATTGGGGGGAGGGATCGGTTGACTGACAGGAAGGTTATGGATAGAGGGGGAGGTGAAATCCGGATGAATTGGTGGCATACAGGTGGGGTTTTGAGGGTTGAGCTGTGTTTGAATAAGAGGGGTGAAATCAGAAGAGAGGGGAGGTCTAGGGATAATAGGAGGGGTAGGCACGGATGGAGAATGTGTAGTTACAGGAGGGAAAGGGGGAGAAGATTGGGTAGTGAAGGAGGGGACGTGAGGGGGGGGAGTCATGAATGGAGAAATTGTAGATGTAGGAGGGAGGGGGGAAGAGGATTGGGCAGGGAAGGAGGCTACATCAGGGGGATACGTCATGGAGTGAAAGGTGGTGGATGAAGGAGGGATAGGAGAAGAAGATTGGGGAGGGAAGGATGGCACATCAGGGGGATTAGTTATGAACGGAGAAGTGGTAGAGGCAGGAGGGAGAGGCGAAGAGGAATGGGGAGGGAGGGAGGTTACATCAGGGGGGTTAGTTATGATTGGAGAGGTGGTAGAGGCAGGAGGGATGGGTGAAGAAGATTGGGGAGGGTAGGAAGTTACATCAGGTGGCGCGGATGTGGGTGTCGAGGTGGAGGCTGAATCAATAGAGATTAGCGGGGGGGAGGGGGATGGAGCCATGGAAGGTTCAGGTTGGGTAGGTAAATAAGAAGCATTGTGCGCCGAGTGTGCAGGTATTCGATAGAGCCAAGCAACGAAGGGTGCAGAATAGATGGAAAATGCATGAGATCCTCTAGAGATAGACTCGCGGAGTCGACGGGAGCGCAAATTCAAGGAACTATAAATGAGATGTGCGTAAGGGTAAGGACGGCTATGGAGAAAGCAAAAAAGCGGATCGGCGATACGAATATCTGACCAGGGGAGGGAAGAGGTTTGGCTGCGAAGTAAGAAGAAAAAGATGAACGCATTGAGAAGGGTGGTCATGCGAAGCGAAAATCGAGCAGTACTTTGAAAGTGTGTGGTACAAAAGGCAATAGTCGCCGAGGCGGATAGGCCAGAGTATAGGAAGGGGGGAGCACGAAATTCTATTAGGGGAGACCCAATACTGGCGGCAATGTCTAGGATGAATAGAGTGCCGGTTCTAAAATGAGGGAAGTGGCGGATAGCTTCATAAACGTGTGAAAAATTGGCGGGGTTATTGAAGAAGACATTAGCCAAGCCCCACAAGCCTGCCTGCTGAAGATCTTCAATGGAAAACATTTGACGAAGGGCTATGGTAGGGATGGATAGATGCATTCGGATTTGCAGGTTTATGTCAGGTGGGAGAAACAGGCGCATATAATCTCCGGTTGGTGAAGATGGGTGGGATGAATGAGACATAGATGGGGAAGGAGAGGGAGGGTGTGGGAGGGGGGGCGGGGAATAAAGGTAGCTGGAATCGGAGTCGATGGAATAAATTGGGAGATCCAGGGCCATAGTTGCTGTGGTAGTCGCTTGAACTGATGGTGCTGCCGATGAAGGAGGAAGTGGATTGGGATGGTCAGATGGAATTGTGGAGGGAGGATCGGAATGAGCGGGATCTGCCATTGATGGAAAATGGGAGAGGCGGAGGGGTGGAGGGTTGTAGGGTGATTGGAGAAAGAGGGAGGTTTACGGGAAGGATGGAGTGGGGTTCGATGGGGATGGAGGTGGAGAGTTGCGAGGGGTGGTATGGATGCGAAGCGGTGTTGAAGAGAGAGGGTTGATGGTGGTCGGGCGGAAGGGGGTTTGGTGTAGGATGAGAGGGTGGTTATGGTAGGTTGGTTGGGGCGATGTGCGGTGAGGGAAGGGGGGTAGGATGAGGAGGGGTTGTTGAGGGGAGGTTGAGGGGAGTGGTGCGGTGAGGGGAGGGGGGAGGGAAGATGAGGGGGGGGGGTGCTTATTGGGTGAGTAGGGTGTGAGGGCGTGGTGAGGGGGCTACGCGTTGCCGTGCGGTGAGGGGAGGGGGGGAGAGGAGCGGTGCGGTGAGGGGAGTGGGGAGAGGAGAGAGGGATGTGGAGGGGGGGGGGAAGGGAGCGGTGCGGTGAGGGGAGGGGGGGGAAGGAGTGTTGAGGGGGGGGGGTGAGGGGCGTTGCGGTGAGGGGGTGGCGGTGAGGGGAAGCGCGGGGAGGGGGGGTGTGGTGAGGGGGAGCGTGGGAGGGGGGTTGCGTGGATATGCGGGTTGTTGCGGTGAGTTGCGGGGTGGGGAGGGGGGGGTGTGGCGGTGAGGGGCGGTGTGGGGAGGGGGGGGATGGAGGGGTGTCGCGGTGAGTTGCGGGGTGGGGAGGGGGGGGGAAGGGTGGGTTGATGGGGGGGAGGGGAGGAGCGTTGCGGTGAGGGGGGGGTGCGACGCGGGGTGGGGAGGGTGGGGGGGTGTTGCGGTGAGTTGCGGGGTGGGGAGGGGGGGGAAAGGGGGGTTGATGGTGGGAGGGGAGGAGCGCTGCGGTGAGGGGGGGTGCGACGCGGGGTGTTGAGGGTGGGGGGCTGTTGCGGTGAGTTGCGGGGTGGGGAAGGGGGGTGTGGCGGTGAGTTGCGGTGTGGGGAGGGGGGGGGAAAGGGGGGGTTGATGGGGGTGAGGGGAGGGGGGGGGGTGGAGGGGTGTCGCGGTGAGTTGCGGGGTGGGGAGGGGGGGGAAAAGGGGGGTTGATGGGGGGGAGGGGAGGAGCGCTGCGGTGAGGGGGGGTGCGACGCGAGGTGGGGAGGGTGGGGGGGTGTTGCGGTGAGTTGCGGGGTGGGGAGGGGGGGGAAAGGGGGGTTGATGGTGGGAGGGGACGCGTGGGAGGGGGGGGCTGCGCTGTGGTGCGGTGAGGGGAGGGGGGGAGAGGAGCGATTTTGAGGGGGGGGGGGGGAGGTTGCGTTGCGGTAAGGGAAGGGGGGGGGGAGGGATTTTGAGGGGGGGGGGGGGGAGGTTGCGATGCGGTGAGGGGAGGGGGGGGGGGATGATGAGGGTGGGGCGCGCGGGAGGGGGGGGCTGCGCTGCGGTGCGGTGAGGGGAGGGGGGGAGAGGAGCGATTTAGAGGGGGGGGGGGGAGGTTGCGTTGCGGTGAGGGGAGGGGGGGGGAGGGATTTTGAGGGGGGGGGAGGGTGGCGTTGCGGTGAGGGGAGGGGGGGGAAGGGATGATGAGGGTGGGGGCGCGTGGGATGGGGCTGCGCTGCGGTGCGGTGAGGGGGAGGGGGGGGGAGGGATTTTGAGGGGGGGGGGGAAAGGTTGCGTTGCGGTGAGGGGAGGGGGGGGGGGAAGGAATTTTGAGGGGGGGGGGGGGTTGCGTTGCGTTGCGGTGAGGGGAGGGGGGGGGGAGGAGCGATTTTGAGGGGGGGGGGGAGGTTGCGTTGCGGTGAGGGGAGGGGGGGGGGAGGGATGATGAGGGTTGGGGCGTGTGGGATGGGGGTGCGCTGCGGTGCGGTGAGGGGGGGGGGGGGGGGGAGGGATTTTGAGTGGGGGGGGAGGTTGCGTTGCGGTGAGGGGAGGGGGGGGGAAGGGATTTTGAGGGGGGGGGGGAGGTTGCGTTGCGTTGCGGTGAGGGGAGGGGGGGGGAGGGATGATGAGGGTGGGGGCGCGTGGGATGGGGGCTGCGCTGCGGTGCGGTGAGGGGAGGGGGGGAGAGGAGCGATTTAGGGGGGGGGGGGTTGCGTTGCGGTGAGGGGAGGGGGGGGGAGGGATTTTGAGGGGGGGGGGTGGCGTTGCGGTGAGGGGAGGGGGGGGGAGGGATGATGAGGGTGGGGGCGCGTGGGATGGGGCTGCGCTGCGGTGCGGTGAGGGGAGGGGGGGGGGGGAGGGATTTTGAGGGGGGGGGGGGGGGGAAGGTTGCGTTGCGGTGAGGGGAGGGGGGGGGGGGGAAGGAATTTTGAGGGGGGGGGGGGGGGGAAGGTTGCGTTGCGTTGCGGTGAGGGGAGGGGGGGGGAGGAGCGATTTTGAGGGGGGGGGGGGGGAGGTTGCGTTGTGGTGAGGGGAGGGGGGGGGGATGATGAGGGTTGGGGCGTGTGGGATGGGGGTGCGCTGCGGTGCGGTGAGGGGAGGGGGGGGGAGGGATTTTGAGTGGGGGGGGGGGAGGTTGCGTTGCGGTGAGGGGAGGGGGGGGGAAGGGATTTTGAGGGGGGGGGGGGAGGTTGCGTTGCGTTGCGGTGAGGGGAGGGGGGGGGAGGAGCGATTTTGAGGGGGGGGGGGGAGGTTGCGTTGCGGTGAGGGGAGGGGGGGGGGGGATGATGAGGGTTGGGGCGTGTGGGATGGGGGTGCGCTGCGGTGCGGTGAGGGGAGGGGGGGGGGAGGGATTTTGAGTGGGGGGGGGGAGGTTGCGTTGCGGTGAGGGGAGGGGGGGGAAGGGATTTTGAGGGGGGGGGGGAGGTTGCGTTGCGTTGCGGTGAGGGGAGGGGGGGGGAGGGATGATGAGGGTGGGGGAGGGATGATGAGGGTGGGGGCGCGTGGGATGGGGCTGCGCTGCGGGGCGGTGAGGGGAGGGGGGGGGGGGAGGGATTTTGAGGGGGGGGGGGGGGAAGGAATTTTGAGGGGGGGGGGGGGGAAGGTTGCGTTGCGTTGCGGTGAGGGGATGGGGGGGGAGGAGCGATTTTGAGGGGGGGGGGGAGGTTGCGTTGCGGTGAGGGGAGGGGGGGGGGGATGATGAGGGTTGGGGCGTGTGGGATGGGGGTGCGCTGCGGTGCGGTGAGGGGAGGGGGGGGGAGGGATTTTGAGTGGGGGGGGGGAGGTTGCGTTGCGGTGAGGGGAGGGGGGGGAAGGGATTTTGAGGGGGGGGGGGAGGTTGCGTTGCGTTGCGGTGAGGGGAGGGGGGGGGGGAGGGATGATGAGGGTGGGGGCGCGTGGGATGGGGGCTGCGCTGCGGTGCGGTGAGGGGAGGGGGGGGGAGGAGTGAGGGATGTGGAGGGGGGGGGAGGGGGGGGGAAGGCTGCGGTGAGGGGAGGGGGGGGGGATGATGAGGGTGGGGCGCGCGGGAGGGGGGGGCTGGTGAGGGGGAGTGTGGGAGGGGGGTTGCTTGAGGGGGATCGGTGAGGAAAAAATGGTGAGGGGGGGGCAAGCGCTTGAGAGGGGGCCGCCGGCTTGATGGGGAGGGGGTTGCTTATTGTTGAGGGGGGGTTGGGGTGACGAAGTTGAGGGGGGGGCGAGGTGGATGCGCTGAAATGGAGAGGGGGGGCTGAGTGCCACCGGGCGTGCCAAATTTGTTGGGGGTTCGGGGACAAGAAGGAGTTTGAGGGTTTGTAGGAGAAAAAGAAGATGATGAAAATGGAATAATAGTGAGACTTCTGCAAAGGAAGACTCTTGGAACCCTTGAATATTACTTATCCTGCAACAATTACAATGACTGCGCACAGTCCAAGCAATGACTAAATACAACCTCAGAGAGTATCAATTACTGAAGACCAATTATCTCAAGTCCTCTAGCGGCGGCCTCTCGTGTGCCAATCCTTCACTTGCTTCCCGCTTCCCTTGTGCACACCTTGCACTAAGCTTCCGCCAAGCTAAGGAATTGGTATCACTGCGCAGCACGCAATAGCCCTTGGAACTCTTGGAATCCAGCCCGCCTTCTCTCTTCTCTGCACACTTTTCTCTTGACACCTCTTGCACTCTTGAATGTCGTCCCACACTGGAGGCTCTTCTTGCTTCCTTTCTTGTTCTTCTGAAGCTCTCCCTTGCTCTCAACTCCCGATGTCCAAGAATAGCCTTTGTCCTTCCTTTTGTTTGAGAGTCCGCCGGTTCGCGCACTCTAACTGCAATACAATCTTGGTGTCCTTTCAATGTCCCAAGATTGTCTATTTGAACTGGTCCTCAACGATTCGCTACTTTGTCTTGTAGTGACTTTTGAACAAGAGTGACTTTTAAAATAAAATTTTGATTGGGCGGCCTATTTCCACCTTTTCGTACGTGGCCTTCCCCTTCACTTTTCCTTTTAATTCTTTTACTTTTGCACCTTAAGATTTTAGATTCAACCTTTGAACCTTAAGAGGAAAAAAATACTTTGTACCTTTAGTTTCGACCGGTTAGGGCTCTACATCCTCCTATAGTGAGACCATTGTACACACCCCCGTTTCTACTCTCCTTCCTTCACCCTCATCCATCTCTGTCACTCAGATTTTTGAACCCCAACTAGGTCACCCTTCCTTCCTCCATGCCTTTGGACAACCATCTGTCACTAGTCAGACTCTTTCCCTTCCCTTACCCTCCACCCCTCCATTTCCTCCCTCCCAAACTCTACCTACCCCATCCCTTGTAACTGCCTCGGGCACCACACTAATCACCCAACCCTCCTTGTGGACCCAATTTGTAAACATTCTTCGACAGGTTGATGAACATAAGAAAAAGTCCCTTCCCCAAAGTCACTTCCCCACATTCACAGCCACCACTATCACACCACCCACCATCCCGGTGTTCACGTTTCACGAATCACACTCTCTCATGTTCGATCCCATGGACATCTCACCATCCGCTGGGTCACCCACTACCACTGTTCTCACAACACCATCACATGTTATTACACTCACATCACCACTTCCACACACGATAGGCACAACATCCACTTTTCCCATTCCCACTTCCCAACCCCCTGCATCTTCCATCCTTACCCCTGCATCCACCTCATTTAGTCTTGCACTCGACACGATGCTCGAAGCTGCCACTCAGCTTAAGCAGGAGTATACATTATTGGAAGAAAATAACAAAGAGCTTTGCACCCTCTCAGCAACTCTCCAAGAGCGTGTCAATGCTTTGGAGTTCAGTCATACTGAGTCACAAAGCAAGATATCCGCCCTCGAACAGGCAAATGCGCAGCTCAAAGCGAGGCATATGGATGAGAGCAAAGCCATGGAGGAACAGCTGCGAGATCAGATGGGCCGCAATGCAAGGCTTCAACGAAATATGGCTTTGCTACGACAACATCTAGCGGCAGCACAAGAAGAGAACAGACGGCTTCAACAACAAAACCAAGAGAACCTCGAGGCGGCCATGGAGAACACCCCGGGAGCACCCATAGACCCGGTTAAATTTCAAGCTATGCCCTCAGAAAGCATACAACAGATCCTGGAAACTTATGCCAATCTTTTAGAAGCACATGATCAGCTTGCCGACCAGCTGAAGGACCTACAGAGACCTCAAGAGTCTACACCACACCGACAGGAACCTAAAGAAATGACAGACGCTGCTACTTCAACCGAACCTGAACAGTCAACGACCAACGACGTTCTGGAGTTACGGCAGCAGATCGCAGAATTAAAACTGAAGTTGATGCAGTACGAACGACCCCCTTCCCCACCAGAGCAACCGTTAGAAGAAGAAGCAGTTACCATCCCAGTGGAGGAAGCATTCGATGACGCCTACGAGCCTCAACCATTCCCAGGAGGACGCGTAACAGAAGAAGGTCAAGATACCTATGAGGAACCCCCATCAGCATGGATGAAACAAGTAGAGGAAATGGGGCAAACTCATCAGGAACGGATATCCACTCAGATGCTGGCAATGAAGGCCATTGAGGACACCATCCTTCACTCAGAATACTTCAGGCACATCGCCCCTAGGCGCCTTATCACTAGTTCAGAACTGCAATACAAGCCCTATTTTGTATTGTTGGCCGACTACAATGCAGAAATCAAAAGGGTCACCAACAAGTGCCCAACATTTGCCACACAGTTCGAACCAGAAGACATACCAGAAGCGGCACGAAAAGGGGCCATATTCCAACCAACGTGGAGGCAGAAGTTACTCGAAACTTACCTAGAAATGCTTCGAACATGGGATCATGCCCCCATGCATTTGAAGTACAATCCGTGTTTTGGGCCAGTGCAAAGACGCAGATCATGGAAAGCTTTTGCCATCAAGGTTCAGAATAACGCAAACTGTAAAGAATGGCTCAATTACCCCGCTATCGCCCCCCCAACCGGTACTCCTACAGTGTCATACATGATTGCAACCATCAGACATTGGATACCACGCCTTCACCCTATGCCAGATGTCGCTGCCCAGATGATGCTCAAGATCTTCGACATGATGCAGGTCGTACTCAAAACTTTTCGCAATGTATGCCGTATTCAACCTCCTATACCCGGGTTTATTAATGGTAACTACGACCTGCTATATGATATGAGCACAACCCCGAGCATACGAGTGGCTTACGCATGGCATGCCCGCATAAGATATCTCCCTGCCTGCTACAAGCAAACATTTGACGATATGTTCACCACGGGGTTTTGGGAAGCACATTCAGAGGTATTTGCGCCACGGCCTACGCATCTACTCCATCTCTTTGCATGCGAGCAAACGATGCATTCCGAGCTTTACACGATGCCACAACCTGACATGCCTGGTACAGTGGATTGGGAGGCCTTGCAACGAGATCTAATCAGAGGTTTAAGAATCAAAGAACAAGAATTGGCAACCGACCTCCTGCAAAAATACATTGATCAAACGGCGGAAAAGAGGTCTGTCAGAGGCGACAGACCCTAAGGGGGGGAGAGTGTTGACAGGATTCGGGAAGAAGTACGTATGGACACACATGCAGATCTAGCACTGAGGCAACCCTTCATTTTTTTTCAAAACCCCCACATCATTCTAAAGTGATTCTCATCACTACAAACCCTTGTAAATATCATTTCACCTTTTTGTAGCTCCATTTTTGTACAAGCCGAGGAGTCCTCGAGCTTGGGGAGCCTTAGATGTAGTTGCCTGCCAATTTTCATAATTTTTAGATCTCGTTTGGGCCCTCAAATAAGCCCCGGAACCTAATTTTTAACTAGGCCGGACACTAGGTCTGAACAGGGCCAAAGCTAGTCAAAAACTATAAATAGAGCTAGAGAGCTCATTTTTGGGGTGGCTTCTGGTAGTTTAAACTTGTATGAGAACTTTCTTGCAATAGAAGTGATTCCATTGTCTTACTCTCTTTGTTCTTACTGTGTGTGCGCGTGTGTGTGTATGTGTGTGCATGCTCGTGTGCTTCTCACTCACGCACTTGTGCTTCCACTTGCTCGTGGTCTTCATACCATCCTCATGTCTTCCCGGATTGACATTAAAGGAGGTGCTACTCATCACTGAGCTACACTTGGGATACACTTACCACATTGTACCAGGCTAGGAATGAGGCTCCTATTGCTTACCTTTGAAAACAATTGGAGAGTGAGCACATGAATGAAGATGATTCTATGGAAAATTTTCTCACAAAGATCAAGGGTTTGAAAGAGCAGTTGATTTCTGCTGATGAAGTTATACCAGATAGCTCACTTGTGCAGACCGTTCTAAATGGTCTTCTTGACTCACATCAGAGTTCTGCTTCTACTCTTCATTTGATGATGAAAGGCAATCCAAATGCCTTGTCATTTGAGGAGTTAGTCTCTATTCTATTATAGGAAGATCAATCTAGGAAGAACAAGTCTATTTTGTGTGTTGCAGATCAAGCTTTCCTGGGTAGTCAGAAGGTTAAAGGAAAATGGAGCTCTTCTACTAGTAAGCAGAAATGTGCAAATGCTGCACATTGGAAGAAGGAAGACAAAGATTAGAAGAAATCAAAAAAGTAGAAATTGTTTTGCAAATATTGTAAAGCAAATGATCTTGTCATTAAGAGCTGTCCAAAACTCGCTGCTAAAGAGCCAAAGAAGAAAGAGGCCAGAATGGTTGTTGTAGAGGCCTCTACAACAAAAACAGAGTCTGCTAATCTTGTGCAAGATGAAGAATGGGCATTTACTAATGTTTGCAGTTTTGACCCATCTGCTCATGTGCAGTGCATGTCTGTAGTAGACTCAGATGTTTGATACTTTGATAGTGGGGCAACCAAACATATTACCTCGCAGCACAGTTTCTTCTCTTCACTCGAGCCTGTCCCTACAGGGAATACTGTTACATGCGCCAACAACTCCTCCTATCTTGTTATGGGAGTTGGTAAGATCATTGTGACTATTGCTGATGGTGGTTCTTTCACTTTGTCAGATGCTTTGTTTGTGCTAGGGATCAAGAAAAATCTGTTATTAGTTTCTACATTAGCCAAGATTGGCTTGGTCGTGAAATTTGTTGATGAAAGATGTACAGTTCATGATCTGCCAAATGGTGACATCATTATTGCTTCTGGCATTTTATGTCGTGGGCTATAAAAGCTCATAGACTATGAAAGATTTGTAAATGATTTGGCCTGTGCAATACATGATTCTCGTGGGCTATAAAAGCTCATAGACTATCAAAGATCTGTAAATGATTTGGCCTGTGCTATGTCGGATGCAAAACTTTGGCATGCATGCTTTGGTCATCTGAATTTTGCTAGTTTGCTATGCTTGTAGAAATATGAAATGGAGTCCTCTTTGCCCAAACTTGATGCACCCAATAAACATGTATGTGAAGGCTATATTTTGGGCAAAATGCAGCGTTCTTCTTTTCCAAAAGATGGTTCAGTTTGGGCTACTTAGAAATTGCAATTTGTACATAGTGATGTCTGCGGTCCTATGTAGACACCTTCTTTTGGGAACTATCTTTACCTCGTGACTTTCATCGATGATTTTTCCAGGCATGCATGGTTATATCCATTGAAGGCAAAGTCCGAAGTGTTTATATGCTTCAAATAGTTATTGGTTTTGACTGAAAATCTATCAGCATGTAAAATGGGCACCCTTTGTTTTGATCGAGGGGGGGAATATATGTCTTCTGACTTTAATGCATTTCTGACTGAACATGGGATAAATCATCAGTGCATAGTTCCATATACACCTCAACAAAATGGAGCTTCTAAACAAAAGAACAAGTCACTCATGGAGATGGCAAGGTGTATGGTCAAGAGTCAAGCTTTACCACATAGTTATTGGCTTGAGGATGTTATGTGTGCAACATGTGTACTGAACATGTGTCCCACTAAAGCACTATAGTCTATCACTCCATATGAGGCTTGACATGGTCGCAAGCCATTTGTTGCTCAACTGCGTGTTTTTGGTTGTCTGGCATATGGATTAGTGCCTGAACAACATCGCAGAAAATTGGAAGATAAAGTAGTAAAATGTATTTTTGTTGGGTACAGTTATGAAAGTAAAGGCTGTCGTCTGTATCATCCACAAACTAAATGCATTCTGGTTAGCTGTGATGTTGTTTTTGTGGAAGATGCTATTCAGCCCTTACGTTCATGTACTAAGGAGACACCCGTTAGCTCCAAAGACATGTATGATACCTTTCTGCCTCTTTTTACAAGTGGACAATCTAATGTTGGTCCTAATGAGGCAACTTCTCAACCTTTGCATGTTTCATGTGATGATGCAGATCATTCCATTTCTGATGTAGATTTACATGATCCACTTGTTGATGAGAGAGCTGATATTGAGCAGGCAAAAACTGTTGGAGTTAGACGTCTGCGGAAGCACGTGAACAACACAAGGAAGAAGAAGAAGCTTGGAGCACAACACACAAACTAAATGTATTACTAGAGAATGTACAAAGATAAGTAGCCCATTAGGGCAATAGGCGTATATACAAGGTGGGGGAAAAAAACCTCCTAAAGAGGGAAAAAAGTGCCCCGGCGGTCCTAGTGTGTTCACACACATCACTACCTAAATATATCAACAAATACCCACTAGGAGTGATGCGACGAACAAGGAGCTGGCACTCATGTATACGGAAGTGCCAAGCTATGTGGAAATAACTCCACAAAAGGAAGTAAGCCAAAGCTTTGCGGAAAGCTTCAAACTTCTCCCTAGGCAGAGCCTTCGTAAAAAGGTCTGCAATGTTCTCCTGCGTGGGCATATATGCCAAGCTGATCTCCCCAACAGAGAACCTCTCCCTGACATAGTGATAATGCACCTCAATGTGCTTAGTGCGAGCATGGAACATAGGGTTCCTCGCAACTGCCAATGCACTCTGACTGTTAGTGTGAAAGATGCGCTTAACTGCCTGCCAATGCTTGACTCCTGGGCAATGCATAAACTTGCTCATCTGTGAGACAACAAACTGAATATCTAGCCGAGTAATGCATAAGTAAATCAAGCATCCAACAGCCTTCTGATAGAGAACAACATCAAATGCATCTCCAGCATCATGAAGACTCAATCATAAACCTGTCTCCATAGGAGTGGTAATAGGCTTACAGTCTTCAAGGCCAAAACACTGCAATAATGTGTCAATGTATTTCGTTTGACACAAAGCCATTCCACCATCAACTCGCATAAATTGAATGCCCAAATAGTGATGCAAATGCCCCAAATCAGACATCTCAAATGAGGCATGCAAATCAGCCTTAAAATCAGCAATATGCTTCTCAATAGGACCAGTGAGCGGCATGTCGTCAACGTAGACAACAATGATGAGAAGCATATCATTAGCACGCTTAACATATAAGGTGCTTTTAGTTGGATTGTTCTCAAAACCATGTGCAATCAGATAGGCATGTATCTTCTCATACCAAGCACGTGGTGCTTGCTTTAAACCATATAATGCCTTCTTTAACCTTCACACCTGGTTTTCATGCCCTTTTTGCACAACGCCATGGGGCTGAAAAACATACACTTCTTCATGCAAGTCACCATTTAGAAATGCTGTTTTAATGTCCAACTGATGTACATTCCAACCATGATGAGCTGCAAGTGCACAAATGCTTCGAACAGTAGTCATACGACATGTAGGTGCAAAGTTCTCATAAAAATCAATGCCTCTTTCCTATGCATAACCCTTTGCAACAAGCCTAGCCTTATACCTGTCAACTGTACCATCCGATTTACACTTCAGCTTGTATACCCACTTAGTGCCAATGGCCTTCTTGCCTAGAGGCAAGTCACATAAAGACGAAGTACCATTCTTCATTATAGCATCATATTCAGATTGCATAACAGCCATCCAATTTTCTGAATTTTGTGCTTCATCAAACGAAATAGGCTCATTCTGATCACAGAGACTAGATGCAACCATAGCATAGCAATATGATGCAAAAGAGGCACTATGAGAGCCTGAACGAGTATGATATGACAGAGGTGCATCTAATTTGCTATCATGTAAAGTCTGCACGAGCCATTTTGGCATAGTTTTTTCCTGCTTAATATCAGCTCTCTCATCAACTAGTGCATCATGTAAATCTGCATAAAAAATGGAATGATATGCATCATCACATGAAACCTGCAAAGGCTAAGAAGTTTCCTCATTGGGACTAGCACTAGACTATCCACCTGTAAAAAGAGGCAGCAAAGTATCATACATGTCTTTGGAGCTAACAGATGTCTCCTTAGTGCATGAAAGCAATGGCTGAATAACATCTTCCATAAAAACAACATCATGGCTAACGAGAATGCATTTAGTCTGTGGATGATACAGACGATAGCCTTTACTTTTAGAACTGTACCCAACAAAAATACATTTTACTGCTTTATCATCCAATTTTCTACGATGTTGTTTAGGCACTAATGCATATGCCAAACAACCAAAAACACGCAGATGAGTGACCTGTTCTTGACCATACACCTCACCATCTCCATGAGTGACCTATTCTTTCGTTCAGCAACTCCATTTTGTTGAGGTGTATACGGCACTGTACACTGGTGTTTTATCCCACGTTCAGCCAGAAATGCATTAAAATCAGAAGACATATATTCCTCCCCCAATCAGAACGGAGGGTGCCCATATTACATGCTGATAGATTTTCAGCCAAAACCAAAAATTGTTTGAAGCACATGAACACTTTGGACTTTGCCTTCAATGGATATACCCATGCATGCCTGGAAAAATCATCAATGAAAGTCACAAAGTAAAGATAATTTCCAAAAGAAGGTGTCTGCATAGGACCACATACATCACTATGTACAAGCTGGAATTTCTGAGTAGCCCGAACTGAACCATCTTTTGGAAAGGATGAACGCTGCATTTTGCCCAGAATACAGCCTTCACAAACATGTTTTCCAGGTGCCTCAAGTTTGGGCAAAGAGGACACCATTTCAGATTTCTGTAGGCATAGCAAACTAGCAAAATTCAGATGACCAAAGCGTGCATGCCAAAGCTTTGCATCTGACATAGCCTGAGAATCATTTACTGCACATGCCAAATCATTTACAGATCTTTCATAGTCTATGAGCTTATACAACCCACGACATAAAATGCCAGAGGCAATAATCACATCGCCATTTGAGAGATCATGAACTATACACCTGTCATCAACAAATTTCACAACCAAGCCAATCTTGACTAATGTAGAAATTGATAACAGGTTCTTCTTGATGTGTGACACAAATAAAGCATTTGACAAAGTGAAAGAACTACCATTAGTAGTAGTCAAAATGATCTTACCAACTCCCATGACAGAATAAGAGGAGTTTTTGGCGCATGTAACAGTATTCCCTGTAGGGGCAAGCTCGAGTGAAGAGAAGAAACTGCATTGCGAGGTAATATGTTTGATCGCCCCACTGTCAAAATACCAAACATCTGAGTCTACTGCAGACATGCACTGCTCATGAGAAGATGGGTCAAAACTGCAGACAGTAGTAAACGCCCATTCTTCTTCCTGCACAAGATTAGCAGACTCTGTTTTTGGTGTAGAGGCCTCTGCAATAACCATTCCAGGCTCTTTCTTCTTTGCCTCTTTAGCTGTCGGTTTTGGACAGTTCTTTATGATATGATCATTCCCTTTACAGTACTTACAAAAAAAAATTTTCTTTTCTGATTTCTTCTAATCTTTATCTTCCTTCTTCAAATGTGCAGAATTAGCAGATTTCTTCTTACTAGTTGAAGAGCTCCATTTTCCTTTGCCCTTCTGACTAGCCAGGAAAGCTTGATCTGCAACTCGCATAATGGACCTGTTCTGCCTGGACTGATCTTCTTGCAACAAAACAGAGACTAACTCCTCAATGATAGGCATTTGGATTGCCTTTCATCATCAACCGAAGAGTAGAAGCAAAACTCTGATATGAATCAGGAAGACCATTCAAAATGGTCTGCACAAGTGAGCTATCTGGTATAACCTCATCAACAAAAATCAAGTGTGCCTTCACGTCTTTGATCTTCATTAGGAAACTCTCCATAGAATCACCTTCATTCATGTGCTCACTCTCCAACTATTTTCGGAGGTAAGCAACACGAGCTTCATTCCTAGCTTGGTACAATGTGGTAAGTGTATCCCAAGCATCTTTAGCTATTCTGCAAGAGCGAATGTGAGGAATAATGGCACGTTTGATAGACAAAGCTATCAATGCATGTGCCTGGACATCTCTGCCATCCCAACGAATGCGCTCTGTAGTAGGTGCAACAGAAACCGTAGCAGAAACAAGAATATGCACCATAGTCCTTTTGCAACCAACACATGTCGCATCATATAAGCCCATAACGGGTAGTTGGTACCATCCAACTTATCCTCAACAACCAACATATAGAATACATCACTGCTTTCAGCCATGGTCAATGACTAAAATACCTTGATGCAAAAAATTGACTGTATCTCAAAAATTTTAACAGAACTACCCAAACAAATTCTGCGAGACTGTAGCAGACTTTGAGACACTTATACTCGCATACAAAAATTGGTTTATACCTTTGGCACAAAAAAGATGAAATAGCTTGCACAAGCGCTGTGATAGTGCATTCGGAGGCCGAAACGAGCTCATATCGCGATTTCGGCACCACAAAGCGAAGTCGTTTTGATCTCGAAAACACGTTGAGTATGCTCACCAAATTTCTTGTGATTTTGAGACTGCAAATGGAGGAGTATCGACGGCACCCTAGATGAAGCTACAACCTGCTCTGATACCAATTGTTGGAGTTAGACGTCTGCGGAAGCACGCGAACAACACAAGGAAGAAGAAGAAGCTTGGAGCACAACACACAATACTGAATGTATTACTAGAGAATGTACAAAGATAAGTAGCCCATTAGGGCAATAGGCGTATATACAAGCCGAGGGAAAAAAACCTCCTAAAGAGGGAAAAAAGTGCCCCGGCTGTCCTAGTGTGTTCACACACATCACTACCTAAATATATCAACAAAAACTATGCCAAAATGGCTGGTGCAGACTTTGCATGACAACAAATTAGATGCAACTCTGTAATATTGTACTCAATCAGGTTCTCACAGTGCCTTTTTGCATCAGATTGCTATGCTATGGCTGTGTCTAATATCTATGATGAGAATGAGCCTGTTTCATTTGAGGAAGCACAAAATTCAGAAAAGTGGATGGCTGCTATGCAATCTGAATATGATGCTATTATGAAGAATGATACCTGGTCTTTATGAGACTTGCTCCTAGCAAGAAGGCCATTGGCACAAAGTGGGTATACAAGCTGAAGCGTAAACCTGATGGAACAATTGACAGGTATAAGGCTAGGCTTGTTGCAAAGGGTTATGCGTAGGTAAGAGGCATTGATTTTGATAAAATCTTTGCTCCTACTTGCCAAATCACTACTGTTCATAGCATCTGTGCACTTTTAGCTCATCATGGTTGGATTCACATCAGTTGGACACTAAAAAAACATTTTTGAATGGTGATTTGCATGAAGAAGTGTATGTTTTTTTGCCCTGTGGCTTTGTGCAAAAAGGGCATGAAAACTAGGTGTGCATGTTAAAGAAGGCATTATATGGTTTAAAGCAAGCACCACGTGCTTGGTATTAAAAGATACATGCCTATCTGATTGAACATGGTTTTGAGAACAGTCCAATTGAAAGCACCTTATATGTTAAGCGTGCTAATGATGTGCTTCTGATCATTATGATATATGTTGATGGCATGCTGTTCACTAGTCCTCATGACACATATATTGCTGATTTTAAGGTTGACTTGCATCCCTCATTTGAGATGTCTGATTTGGGGCATTTGCGTCACTATTTGGGCATGCAGTTTATGCAAGTTGATGGTGCAATAGCTTTGTGTCAAACAAAATATATTGACACATTATTGCAACATTTTGGCCTTGAAGACTGTAATCCTATTGCCACTCCTATGGAGATAGGTTTACGGTTGAGTCTTCATGATGCTGGAGATGCATTTGATGCTGTTCTCTATTAGCAGAATGTTGGATGCTTGATTTACTTATGCATTACTCGGCCAGATATTCAGTTTGCTGTCTCACAGATGAGCAGGTTTATGCATTGCCCAGGTGTCAAGCGTTGGTAGGCGGTTAAGTGCATCTTTCGCTACTTGAGTGGTGCTCGACTACTTGGATTGTTTTATCCAAAGGGGGAATCACTACCACCAGATTTGCATGCTTTTACTGATAGTGATTGGGCTGGTTGCTATGACACTCGTGTGTCCACCATTGGTTTTTGCTTCATGCTTGGTAGCTCATGTATATCTTGGTTGAGCAAGAAGCAGCCTACTGTGGCCACTTCCAGTTGTGAGGTTGAGTATAGGGTAGCTTTCACAATGACTGTTGAGTGTGTGTGGCTCAGATGCCTTATGGCTGATTTGGGTGTTGGTCAGTCTTCTGCCACCACCATCTTCACTGACAGTCAGAAAGCATTGGGAGTTGCGAGGAACCCTATGTTCCATGCTCACACTAAGCACATTGAGGTGCATTATCATTATGTCAGGGAGAGGTTCTCTGCTGGGGAGATCAGCTTGGCATATGTGCCCATGCAGCAGAACATTGCAGACCTTTTCACGAAGGTTCTGCCTAGGGAGAAGTTTGAAGCTTTCCACAAAGCTTTGGGCTTACTTCCTTTTGTGGATTGATTCCACATAGCTTGGCACTTACAAGTGCATCATGTAATCTGGATCCGAAATGGAATGATCTGCATCATCACATGAAACCTATAAAGGTTGAGAAGATGCCTCATTAGGACTAACACAAAATTGTCCATCTATAAAAAGAGGCAGTAAAGTGTCATACATGTCTTTGGAGATAAATTATGTCTCCTTGGTACATGAAAGTAATTGATGAATCGCATCTTCCACAAAAACAACATCATAGTTAACTAAAATGTGTTCAATCTATGGATGATACAAACAATAGCCTTTGCTTTCAGAATTGTACCCAATAAAAATGCATTTCACTACTTTATCATCCAAGTTCTTGCATTGTTGTTTAGGCACTAATGCATATGCCAAACAACCAAAAACACGTAGGTGAACAACAAATGCCAAGCCTTATATGGAGTGATAGAATACAATGCTTTAGTGGGACACCTGTCAAGTACATATGCTGCACACATAACAGCCTCAAACCAGATACTATGTGGTAAAGCTTGACTCTTGACCAACACCCTGTAAGACAATAGTTATGCAATAAAACACAGGAGCAGTAGTAGAGAAGATAACATATATAGGAGAATCTCAACAATTTTCTACTAACAACAAGTACAAAGATGATGGCATTGTCCACCCCTGTGCTCTCAAGGTACAACTTAAATGGTGATCTAGACAACTCTAGATAGGGAGATACAAGGTAGAGGTATGCAGGATCAATTCGATGTATTCATGTAGTGTAGAAGTCATGTATATATAGGATCATGGGTGGCCTTTCGTGGAATACGTGGGCGATAGAGCATGGGCGGCCACCGCCTTCATAATTATCATACGCGGCTTAGGCCGATTGAGCCGACCTAACAAATATAAATGATTTTTGACTATGATAGGGAATATTCCATGGAATATTCCTTTTATCGTCACGTCGGGGGCGCTGCCCCCGAATCCCCATTAGGGGGCCCGCTGGCCCCCTGGGACCCCCCAGCTAGGGGGCCTACTGGCCCCCTTGGACCCCCCAGCCGAGACTGCTCACCGCTACCCCGGACCCCACAATTGGGGACCCTGTTAACTCCGTTTCCTTACAATACCTTACATGGTCCAATATGACTTTCATCCAACATGCAAGTTGGGATTCCCATCAATTGGCTAATGCACGCTTGGCTTCTCCTCATAATGGAGGCCTTACAAAATGTGCATACGATCATGAGGGGTAGACATTGATCATACACAACATGATAAATCATGTAGGTCTCGGTCCTATGCCCATTTGTTGAAGATGCCTGTTGAGATGCTCTCTTCCAAGTGCTTATCTGCCTCCGTTGGGCAATATTCTAGCTCCACAATTTCATCTTCACTTAGCTCACAAACATAATGGCACTGTACTTCTATATGCTTGATGTGAGCATGAAATACTGGGTTCTTTGCAATAGCCATACAACTTTGATTATCACACTTGAGTACAATCACCATATTTCATGGAAAGCCTAGATGTGCAAGAATTCTCCTTAACCAGATAGCCTCCTTAACCAGATAGCCTCACAAGAAGCAAAACAAGCTGATTTGTACTCTGCTTTAGTGGAGGAGAGTGCAAGAGTTGGTTGCTTCCTACTTGCCAAAAGAAATATTCCTGAACCAAGTGAGAAACAATATCCAGAAACTCATTTTCTAGAATCACAATCTCCAGGCCAATTCGAATCACAATATCCTTGAAGTGTATCACCTATGGTATCAAAAATACCAAAATCCAAGGTTCGTGCAATGCACCTTAGAATTCACATTCCAACATTCCAATGACTCTCCTTAGGTTTGTTGGAAAATTTGCTTAACACTCCAGTAGCATAGAAAATGTCTGGTCTAGTGTTGCACAGAAAAATAAGACTTCCAATGAGCTTCTTATACTTCTTTGCATCTACATCAGGCATGCTATCATCCATAGATAGCTTATGATTTACCTCCATAGGTGTGCTAGTTGGTTTGCTTTCCATCATTCCAAATTCCTTGAGAATTTCTTTGGCATAATTTTGTTGTGAGATGAAAATGACATCCTTCCTTTGCCATATTTCAATTCCCAGACAAAAATGGAGTAGACCTAAGTCTGTCATTTCAAACTTAGTTCCCAAGCTGATCCGAGTTTGATTGATGAGTTCTTAATGATCTCCTGCATACAATGACAACAACTAGCTTGCTATCCCTTTTTGTTACATACAAGTTAGCATCAGAAGTACTTCTTTCAAAACCCATAGTTTTGAAAAAATTATCTATTCGTTGGTACCAAGCCCTGGAGCTTGTTTAGTTCCATACAAAGCTTTCATCAGCCTGCAAACTTTATTTTCTAAATTGGGCACCTCAAAACCTGGTGGTTGAGATACATATACCTCCTCCTTGAGGTGACCATTCAAAAATGCAGATTTGATATCCATATGGAAAATAGGCCAAGCCTTTTGTGCAGCTACTGCAAGTACCATTCGAATATTTGTCATGCATGCTGTTGGTGCAAAAGTTTCTTGAACATCAAATCCTTCAATCTGTGAAAAACCCTATGCAACTAATCTTGCCTTATACTTTTCTAATGTTCCATCTGCTTTATACTTAGCTTTCCAAATGCATTTAGTACCTATTACCTTCTTCTTTGGCGGAAAGTCAACTAGATCTAATGTATCATTTTTGAGTATACTATCATACTTAGACTCCATTGCCGCTCTCCAACCTAGATCATCAAGAACTTCTTCATGTTAAAAATAAAGAACTAAGGTCGTATATATTTTTGCAAAAAGGATTTTCTTCATATAGAAGGAAAACACAAAAATGAAAAATGGAAATCATCAAGTAGTGGAGGCCAAAAGAGAATCAATCAAAAGAGAATCAAATCCGAAAATTGAATTGTAAGAGGAGTGGCTGTCCAAAGTAGTGGAGAAGTTATGGAGATGAGCTCTCAAACTCATCATGAGAGTTTTTGGTCACTTGGATATAAAAGAGGCAAGGGAGGACACTCAAGAACAGAGGAAGAAGGCGTGGAAGTCCCCTTGTAGCTAGTTCATTTGGTTTGAGTCATTTCGTTCTCTTCACTCTCATAGACTATGTCCAGTCGCATACCCATTTCTGGGTAGTCTACTTGTGAGAGTCATATCTCTCAATATATGTATCCAATTTTAGAGTTTAAATTTTTTTGGAAAGCTTATCTTGATTACTTCCTCTTTGTAGAATAGTTTTATCAAATTCTTTATGTTCTATGAGTTATTCAGTTTTTAATAGGAGAGGAATTCTCCAACAATTGGTATCTGAGCATTTGATTTTGAAGAGGCAAAGCATTGGAACTAAAGTGAAGCAAAGGAGAATCTACAAATCAAGGGGGAGCTTTGTAAAGAGTGCCACAACATTTTTGAGGTAAACTTCAATCTTGGAAGTTTTCAATGGCTGATTTAGGACATCAAGTGGAGAAGTTAGACAAAGATAATTTTCAATCTTGGACGTATAGAATGACAAACTACCTTAAAGGTAAAGGTTTATGGAGTCTAGTTACTGGAGATGATCCACAACCGGTGGACCTTCAAGATCCCAACATTACTCCGGCACAAAGAAGACAATTTGCTGATTGGGAAGAGAGGAATTGAAGGGTGATGTTCCTCATCTCACAAGTTATTTCTAACACTATGATTGGTCATGTGCAAAGCTTAGAAACACCCAAGGAGGTTTGGGAAGCATTGGAGAAGGTGTATGCTACCTCAACAAGGTCTCAGAGGATGCAACTCAAGAACGAGCTCAACAACATGAAGAAAAGCTCAAACCAAAGCATTAGTGAGTATACATTGAGGATCAAGGAGCTTTGAGATCATCTAGCATCAGTTGGATGCAAGATAGAAGAGGAAGACATCATCCAAATAGCCCTCAATGGCTTGAGGAGTGAAGAAAAGTGGAAGCCCCTCATCACAAACATTCTTTATAGAGACCTCTACCAACATTCGACGAGATTATACCAAATCTTGTGGCTGAAGAGGTTGCTCAACAAGGAGAAGGCAACAAAGGTAAGGACAGCCATAGTCAAATGTTATATGCAGGACAAGGTAGAGGAAGGAACTCAAGAGGAGGCTCGAGAGGAAGAGGAAGAAGCTACAACTACAAAAATTCCAGCCAACACAACTCGGAGGACAACAAGGACAACAAGGACAACTCAAATGACAACACACATGGAAGGACAACAAGGACAACAAGGACAACTCAAATGACAACACACATGCTGAATACATCATCGTTGCCACATACTATCTAACAAAGTGGGTAGAGGTAAAAGCTACGACAAAGAACGATGCTCAGACAACTGCTAAGTTCCTATTTGAGAATGTGTTCACAAGATACGGGCTACCTATAGAGCTGGTAAGCGATAGAGGCACCCACTTCTTGAATGAAGTTATTGAAAATCTACTCCAAGAGTTCTTGGTAGTACATAAGAAGTTTGCCCCCTCACCCACAAGGTAATGGCCAGGCCGAAAGCACAAACAAGATTCTATGCAATGTGCTTACCAAATTGGTGAATAATAAACGCTCTGATTGGGACAAACAGCTACACCATGCTGTTTGGGCATACGGAGTGGCCTATAAAACGGTACTCCAAGCCACACCATTTCAGATGGTATTTGGCCAAAATGCGGTGCTACCTTTGGACTTCTTGATTCCCACATTGAGAGTAGCACAGGAGCATGAGTGGACGGGCCATGAACTCTCTTCGAGAATTTTTGACCTTGAACGATTAGGTGAGACCAGACTAAGAGCTGCAGTAGGAATATATGCAGCTAAGAAACGACAGAAGGCGTACTTTGATGCCCATGTTAAGGATAAAGGATTAAAGGCCGGAGACTTAGTGTTGGTATATACTCTAAAGCAACATGCAAGAAAATTAGAGAAACGTGGCTATGGACCTATGATTATAAATAGGATTTCAACGAGTGGAGCAGTACAACTAGCCACCTTAGAAGGTGATATTCTTCCGAGCTACATAAGTGGATGCAGATTCAAGTTATATCAGGAACCCCTGACGGAAGAGATGCTAAGTCGACTCAACACTACTAAGAAATGCAAAGAAGAAGAAAGACGAATTCGAGAAGAAGCTCAAGCCGAAGCATTGGAACGCATACGAAGAATGAAGTTGAGAAGACAGGGTAGAGAGCAACATAGGACAGATGCATATGCAGATCAAGAATATCATGTGGCTATGTGTGAAGTTTTAGGTATCAGCTCTCATAGGATAATTGATCGACGTCCTTTTATAACCTTAGAGATAGGACAAGGAGTTAGTGCAAAAACAGTGCGAGCATTAATTGACTCAGGTGCAGCCACTAGTGCGGTGAGGCTTTCTTACTGTTGAGAATTGAAATTAAAAGTCAATCCTATAGAAGCATATCTCATAGGATTGGGAGGTGTGGAAACCCCTTGCATGGGCGAGGTGGAACTTCCCCTCTCCATTCAAGATGTTCCAATGACAGTTAAGGTACTAGTGTGTCAAGATGAGGATCTCACTGAGCCTCTGGTCTTGGGTCAAGACTGGATCTATGACCATGCAGTCAACTTAAACCTAAGAAGTGGACTTCTTCAGGTATGGGTGAATCAGAGTCGAATTACAGTTGAGTTAGATAATTGAGCATTCAAGGAACTAGAAAAGGCACAGACTCCTGGTCCTTCCAGGGGTACACATGAAGTTGACCACGCTATTCTTTTCCAAAGCTATGTGATGCAGAGGAATGGAGATCTCAATAAAGACGTCAAGGCCTCGACGGAACTCCCTTCTTTTCCAAAGGCCAGAGGGAGGCAGCAACCAAAGGCAGATCAATTACTGAAGACTACCTATGCGGGAGGCCAAAAGAACGTGCAAAACAGAAGGACTCAGCCATTGAAACAATTGTGGGTGCGAAAAGGCGAGCTGCCTACTGCAGTCAAGTCACGACAACTGTCTCAACTTCCTATTAGTAATCAACGACATGAAACTAATAAGAGGACTTCCAAAACTTCTTTTGAGAAAGTGAAATCTATCTGGGTGCCCAAGAAGTCGATGAAGGCTGGCCCACAATCAAGACAAATTTGGGTGCCTAAGGCTTGCTTGCGGACTCAACTAGTCACGCACGAATCACATCATACACGACAGGGTTCACTCACTCAAGGAGCCATTATCCACTCTTGTTTAATATGCACGAACACACAGCCGCCCAGAAGCATGCACAAACTCACTTGTGAATGGGTCCCAAAAACGCATCATCCCCAAGCAGAATTACTCATAAAACCCTCCAGAGTCTCCACAAAACCAAAACCGAAAGCCATCCATTGTGTTTGGCAACCTAAGACTTGTAATAAACCCCCCGACCCCTATTTGTAAACTCATCTCCACTTGCTAACTACATCACTCATACACTGCATCTTTCCATCTAGCTCCTAGGACTATCCATTCATTAACTACACACACACTCATCGAGCACTCACTGACCCACTAACCCATTACTTACCCCATGATAATGTTGTAACGGGGACAAAAAGCGTTCTATCTTGTCCATTACAATATTAACGCATGACTCTATATTCTCACAGAACCAGCAAGAAAGCAATAACAATGGCAGAAGCAGGAGCCACCAGTTCCTAGGCAAGGTCTAGCGCACAGATTGTGGACATTGAAACCCTCCTCCTGGAACCACCTCTCACCGAAAGGCCTCAAGAACTTCAGGCGGTGCATGTTCTCCCGATTCAGGACCCTGCTCAGGGACACACTTCTCAAGTGGGGAAACATGCTCATTGGTTTAGTGATGTCGCAGGGCCATTGGGTGATGGCACCTACTTCTGGGAAGCAAAAATTGAGTTCAGCAAATGGGGACGTTATCATTTTTTCACTCGCAAATTTGAAAACTATCAGAATGCAGAAGTAATGCGATCGGTTTGGACCAAAGCGGGATTGGATAGCTACTTCAGAGCACATTTGCCTAAGCCAGATTTCCTTCGCTGCTCCTACTTTATGAGTACCATCACTCCTAGCAGGGCCAAGGGAGGCGATAGTACTTTTGTGCTACCCTCACTATTGCCAGGCCACGAACTCAAGAGATTTAAACTGACCCTCAATTTGGTACGAACAGCATTGAACATGCAAGGAATGCATATTCCCACTGAGAAAGAAATGATGGTTCCAGGCAGGATGAAGCATAAGGATCTCAACAAATTGAAGGACATGGTAGCAATGACACCTACCATTGCTCTACACCTACAAACTATTATGCAACATTTTGCTTTTCCCGCCCAAGAACGATTCACTATGCCACCAAAAAAAATATGGTTCAGCTTGGACTTGGCGGAGACAGAGAATCTCACCATCAACATACGGCACTAGATCATCAATCAAATACATCTAGCCCATCAACGATGGAATAAGAAACATAAAAATGTGCTGCATGGATGCTGTGCTCTCACAAGAATAATTTACAGGTGCTTAGCGTACGACGTGCCCATTCAAAGAGCACTAGTATGGTCCAGGGCCCAAGAGTTCCGAAGACGGCTATCAACAGCGGGTCCTCCATCGAAAAAGATGAGAGAGGGAGTTCAATTACCATGCGCTCAACCATGGGAAGCCACCACCACACCTGAGGTGACTCCTCCACAAACGAGGCGTGTCCGACCATTCACCATTCGCCTACCCATACCAAGTGCAGAAGGACCCAACCTGGTGTTCCCTCCTATTCCTTCAGACTTGGAGTTCCCTCAAGGCTACACCCTTGCTGATCTAACAGATGAAGAAATCGCCCGATTGATCAATGAATCTAACCTGGAGACAGAAGCAGAGCAGACCCAAGGACAACAACCCACGACTACCACTTCAGCCCCGACCCAACCGGGAGTAGTAGAAGTAGAAGACGATGAAGAAGAGATAGAAGAACAAGAGGTGCACGAAGAGTATGATCAAGAATATGAAGAACTTTCAGAACTAGCAAGTGCCCGGCATACTGAGCCCAAATAAAAAGATTATACGAAACCATGAAGCGGGTCCAAGAGCAACACAAACTGTCGCTCAAAACAGGAAAGATGATCATGAGTCAAATGTTAGCTGAGGAAGGTGTGGATGACATGTTCATTGAATCAATGAACCTGCACGCTGACGTAGTGGGCTTAGATGAGGCTGTTCATGCAGCCATGACTTATATTAATCGATTTGAGAAACGTGTGCCTACCCGTCCCATGCGATATGGCAAACAAATACACATCAATGTATCAGAACCAGGAGGCAACACACAAACAGAAGAACACCAGGAGGAACCACTCTCACCACCCACCTCACCTCTCAATACACATGTCACCTCACCACATGGCACTACCACACCTATTTCTGCCACTACCACAATCGTCATGGGAATTCCTCTCTCTCCTGGAATCCAAGTCGGAGGAGTTACCATGCCCACCTACACAACACTCTTCACAAATATCACATCCACCCCACCCACTGTTCCCATCTTTACAGTCACACAGACGTTTGACACAATGGAGACATCACCAACCACAACACCACTCCCACCCCCCACACAACCTCAATCTCCCATACCCCCTCCACCTACCTCACCACTTGACTCCACAACATTCACAACTCCCTTCCCCTTCCCCATCCCCCCTACATCTTCATCTTTCCCTGCATCGTTTAATGTAAATAGTATATTCATAGCATTACATCAATGCGTGTATCAACTTCAGAGTGAGTACCAGGCTCTAGAAGACCGTCATCATCAGCTGACGACGAATCATCAACAACTACAAAGACGACTTACAAGTATAGAAGAAGAAAATGCAGACCTCAACCAACGCTACACCACTCTCGAGCAAGCTCATCAAACCCTCCTGGAGACACCCCAACCATCACAAGAGTCAGGTGTCAAACAACTCGAAGCCTTACTAGAGGTTTACCAAACAGATAACCTAAGAGTCCGACGAAATTTAACTCTACTCCGAAAACAAGCTACATCCCTTGAAGAAAACAAACATTTGCAGAAACAAAACGAAGAAAACCTGGAAGCTGCCATGGAAGGCTCTCCCCATGAAATCAACCCAGAAAATTCAAAGCAGTTCCCTAAAAAACAATGAAAACAATCTTGGAAAGCTATGCTGATTTATTAGAAGCACATGATGATTTGGAAAGGGAACGGGATGAACTACGTAGCCAGCTCAGGGAACAGGAGGCACAACCCAAAGTCGTAGAAACGACCTCGACTTCAGAGGAAGTAAAGGCATTGACAGAGCAGGTGCCGGAGCTGCAGAAGAAGTTACTGGAATATGAAAGGCAGCCCTCTCCAGTGGTAGAACCAGAGCCTGAGGACTTGGTACCCATTGAGCTGGACAAAACGTATGAGGAACCATATGTTCCTATGCCGATGCCAGGCGGTGAATAGACCTCTGAAAGAATGGACACCTTAGAAGTCAAAGTACCTGAATGGCTCCAGACATTAGAAAAGATAGCTACAACTCATGAAGATCGAGTGGCCATCCAAATCCAATCAATGGCCAAATTAGAAGACACCATCATAAAGTCAGAATATTTCCGCAGCATGTCTCATCATAGATGGATCGGCACCAACGACGATCAATATGTGCCATATTGTGTACTCCTCGCAGATTACAACGCGGAGATCCAACGCAGATGTGGCAAACCTCCAACTTTCGCCACACAATTTGGGCCTGATGATATCCCAAAAAGTGCTAAAAAAGGATCCATTCATCAACCCACTTGGAGAATCCGTCTTCTCGAGACCTACCCAGAGATGGTTCGTACTTGGACTAACATGCCACTTTTTATTAAATACAATCCCTATTATGTTCCAGTCTTCCGCAGACGCACCTGGCCCGAGTTTACAATTGCTGTCAAGAACATCAAAGGTTGTGCAAAGTGGTTAAACTATGTTTATCTAGCACCTCCACAAGGACCTCCCACGGTGAATTATATGATTTCTACCATCCGTCACTGGAGCACTCGACTACGGAATACCCCCGATGTGATGGCCCAAATATGCATGAAAATCTTTGAACTAATGCTAATCACATTCAGGACATTCAAGAATATTAAAGACCCCTACTTCTCAGGTGTCGGATTTCTTACAGGAAGAGCGAAGAGACAGCACAAGCAGACATAGTACTCAAAGAAGATCTGGCAAGTAGGCCATTTAAATTTTTTAGGCATCAAAGAGTTGGGCACACAAGTAGAAGAAGCAAGTAGGGAGCTCCAGGAAATGTATGTCAAAATGTTAGAATAAATCCCTACAAAAATAGTGATTTTCATCACTAAAAACCATTGTAAATACCATTTCATATTTTTGTAGCTCTTTTGTGCAAGCCAAGGAGTCCTTGAGCTTGAGGAGCTTTAGAAGTACCTACCTATCAGTTTTCACATTTTTTAGACTCCGTTTGAACCTCCAAATAGGGGAGGTGCTACTCATCATTGAGCTACAGGGTGCCTATTTTACTTGCTGACATATTTTCAACCAAAACCAAAAATTGTTTGAAGCACATAAACACTTCAAACTTTTCTTTCAATGGATATACCCATGCATGCCTAGAAAAAATCATGAATGAAAGTCACGAAGTAAAGATAGTTCCCAAAGGTAGGTGTCTGCATAGGACCACATACATCACTATGTACAAGTTGTAATTTACAAGCATCTTGAACTGAACCATCTTTTGGGAAGGACGAACACTGCATTTTGCCCAAAATACAGCCTTCACAAACATGTTTACCGAGTGCCTCAAGTTTGGGAAAAGAGGACACCATTTTAGATTTCTGTAGGTGTAGCAAACTAGCAAAATTTAGATGAACAAAGTGTGCATGCCAAAGCTTTGCATCTGACATAGTGTGAGAATCATGTACTGCACATGCTGAATCATTCATAGATTTTTCATAGACTATGAGCTTATTCATAAGATGCTAGATGAAATAATGACATCACCATTTGACAAATCATGAATTATACATCTATCGTCAACAACTTTCATAACCAATCCAATCTTGGCTAAAGATAAATCTCATAACAAATTCTTCTTGATCCCTGGCACGAATAAAGTATCTGACAATGTAAAAGAACTACCATCAGTAGTAGTCAGAATGATCTTACCAACTCCCATGACAGGATAAGAGGAGTTTTTGATGCATGTGGCACTATTCCCTATAGGGCCAGGCTCAAGTGAAGTGAAGAAACTATGCTGTGAGGTAATATGTTTGGTTGCCCCACTATCAAAGTACCAAACATCTGAGTCTACTGTAGACATACACTATTCATGAGAAGATGGGTCATGACTACAAATAGTGATAAATTCCCATTCTTCATTCTGCACAAGATTATCAGACTCTGTTTTGGGTGTAAAGGCCTCTACAACAACCATTCCAACCTCTTTCTTCCTTGCCTCTTTAGTAGCCAATTTTGGAAAACTTTTTATGACATGATCATTTCTTTTATAATATTTGCAAAACAATTTTAGTTTTTCTGTTTTCTTCTTGTCTCTGTCATCCATTTCTGCTTACTAGTAGAAGAGCTCCATTGTGTGATTTTGAGACTGTGACTGAAGGGGTGTCGATGATGCCCCTAGATGAAGCGGTGACCTGCTCTGATACCAATTGTTGGAGTTTCAGGTCTGCTGAAGCACGCGAGCAGCACAAGAAAGAAGAAGAAGCTTGGAGCACAACACACAATACTAAATGTATTACCACTAGAATGTACAAAGATAAGTAACCCGTTAGGGTTATAGGTGTTGGTGCAAGGAAATCAACAATTGAAGTTTTAATGAAGTTTTGAAGTCAAGGATTGAAGAAAAGATCAAGTCATGAAGCATGAAGAAAGTACATGTTCAGAGAATGAAGATATGTATACATATGTACATTAATTTAGAGTTAGTTCACTTATACTTTTGTATGATGATGAACTTGTACATATTTGCCTATATATACAAGGAAAAATGTCACGGCAAATACGAGAGAGCATGTGAATAGAGAAATTAGAAGCTGTATGAGTCAATAGACATTTTAGAAGTGAGTAAGATCTCTCTCATCACTCAGATGTAAAGTTTTCGAGAAATGAAGAAAAGTTGCACTTCATATTTCTGAGAGTTATTCTTTTGTGTTGAGTCTTTAGTGAAATTATTTTGTACAACTCTAAGTCTATAGTTGATTGACCTCTGTACAAATTTTCAGCTTCTAATTGTGATCAGGCTGAGAGATTTGAGTGTAGGAACATTTACATGTGTAAATGTAAAGAAGAGAAGTTGCAAGAGGCACAAAATTTGATGCTAATGTTTTGGTCAGTTCTCCTTCCACAGTGTAAAGTTTTGAGCAACCAATCACTCATCTTTAATTTGGAAGGTAAGCTACCTATGTCTAAAAGCATTTGATTAAACGGGTTCTAGTTTGATAGAACCAAGCTTTAGAAGTTGCAGGTGTCAAAGTCGACTGTAAATAACTATAGTTTTAGACATAGGTGACTTGTTAAGATCATTTCTCATGATCTACTGAGTCTTTTGGAATGATTTAACTTGAAGGATGTGTGCAAACTATAGACAACATCTTGTGCAAAGTTTTATGAAAAACTTTACACATTTGATAAGTGAATGAGTGAGTTATCTGCAGCAGACTTTCTGTGTAGTCACCTTCTTCACAATTTGTTCAAGATTTTGGAAATTGAGTATTAATCCTCCAAATTGGTGAAGGTTTTAAGTTATTCTTGATATAGAGGTGATTTAACTTCAAGGATAACTTGTTCTTTTGGAGATTAACACTCTCCATCAGTGGTATCAGAGCAGGAAGCATCAAAATTGAAGAAAGGAGGACCCCGACTACTATAGTTATAAAGAATTCAACATTTGAAGATATAAAAGGTGAAAGCTTGAAAGCAAAGCTTGAAAAGGAGGCCAAAAGATATCAAGGAAGACAAGACGAACTTTACTCAAAGCAAAGGTAACTTTATTCCTCATAAAGCTTGAAGGATTTAATACACAGGTGAAGAAAGGATGGGATATTCTCTTCAGATAGAGAAATTGGATAGAGAGAACTATCCAGCATGGTCAATGAGGATGGAAGCTCATCTTATGAGCAGACTTGATAGGTTATATTACAGGTGAAGAAGAAAAGCCTCAGCTCAGAGATCCTAGTGTTCCAACTAGGGATGAATTGTCAGATTTGAAGACTTGGATGAAGAGAGATGCTCAAGCTAGGAGCATTTTCTATGTGGGAGTTAATGACTACTTGCTACCTCACATTAGAGGTCTTGAAAGTGCAAGTGATATATGGAATGCTTTGGAGGAGCATTTCCAAAACACCACAAAGTCAAGGAAGGCATCCTTGTGGGCAGAGTTTACCAAATTCAAGAAGAAGGCCTCTCAATCCATCTCAGATTATGTAACAAGGATGAAGGACATTGCAGATGCATTAGGAGCAATTGATGAAGATATTGAGGAGGATAAATTGGTAAGGCAAATCCTCACAGGTTTGAGAGGTGATGACAAATGGAAGCCATTCATTTTGTCTACTAAATTATCATTAGATCATTTTACTCCTGATTTAAATCAGTTGCTAGGACACATGCTAACCTTTGAGTAGGATGTCAAAGGTGAAAGTGATAAAAGTGCAGGTCAAGCAATGTATTTAAAGGATAAGAAAAAGAATAACAAAGGGAAGCAACAAGCAAATGAAGATGAAGGTACAACTAGCCAAGCTAACTTCCTAAGAGGAAGAGGAGGTGGCAAAGGTAGAGGAAGAGGCAGAAGTAATAAAGATGGAGTCAAAGCTTGCTGGATTTGTGGTAAGACAAATCACTTAGCTCATGATTGTTGGCATAATACTGAGAATAATGGTGGATATAATCAGAACTTTAATTCAAGAAGAAGAGGTGGCAGAAATCAAAGAGGTAATTTCAGAGGTAGAGGTTACTTTGGAAGAAATGCAAGTAGAGGATTCCAAAGTCAACAATACAACAATACCTACTATAATTATGCTTCAGATCAAAAGGAGGATTCAACATTGATAATGAATGCAACTTGTGAAAGGCAAAGTGAAGACCAAAGACTCTTCTACATTGACTCAGGGTGTAGCAATCACCTGAGTGGCAACATAGCTTTGATGACTGATTTGGAGAATAAGGTAACTAATCATGTAGTTCAAACAAGTGACAATACAAAGCACAATGTGAAGTCAATTGGATCAGTGAAGGCCAAAGATGGAAGTACTCTCTTGAGTAAGGTTTTGTATGTTCCTAAAATTCCAAAGAATCTGATAAGTATAGGACAAATTGTTGAAAAAGGTTATGAAGTTAGGTTCACTAATGAAGGAGTTTTTGTGGAAGACCCTAGCAATGGGTAGAAACAAATTGTTTCAAGGAAGAAAGAAGGAAGATTATTCACATTGAAGATTCAAGGTAACATTGGTCATGCCTTGTTCACCTATGGAGGACATAAGATGTCTGGGTTAGATCTTTGGCACAAAAGGCTTGGACATTTCAATGAAAGAGGTATTAAAGATATGGTTAACAATGGTTCAGTGTTTGGATTGCCTAATGTTGTAGGTCAACATATGACATACAGATGTGAGGCATGTCAATTAGGTAAGGCTCATAAGCAATCTTATTCCAAGCATGGTTTTATGTATTCATAGAAGCTTGAATTGGTACACACAGATGTGTGGGGACCATCAAAGGATTTCAGCATCAATGGCTCAAGGTATTATGTGATTTATGTTGATGATGCTACCAGATGGATCACTATCTATGTGATCAAAGATAAGTCAAAGGTATTCAATACATTCAAACATTATCATGTGTGTGCAGAGAGAATTACAGGTCAAAAATTGAAGAGACTAAGGTCAGATGGAGGGGGAGAGTATTTCTCTAATGAGTTCAGTGATTACTTGTGGAATGCAGGTATAAAAAGGGAAATTACTTGCAGGTACTCTCCTCAACAAAATGGTGTAGAAGAAAGGAGGAATAGAACTCTTGTTGAGTTTGCAAGATCCATGATGAAGGAGAAAAATTGCCCAAATTATTTGTGGGCTGAGGCTGTAAATACAGCCACATATTTGGTCAATAGATTACCATGTAAAGCTTTGCAGGGTATGACACCATATGAGGCATGGTGGGGTAAGAGACCTACTTTACATCATTGCAAAGTATTTGGATGTTTGGCATATGCATATGTGCCATCTCAATTAAGGCACAAACTGGAACCTAAAGCTGAAAAGTATTTGTTCATTGGATATGATGATAAGTAGATGGGATATAGGTTGTGGAGTCCATCCACAAAACAATTCCTTGTATCAAAGGATGTTACATTTGATGAGCCAGGTACTTGGTATACATGTACAATCAATATTTATGCAGGTGATGAAGAAGTTGTGAATCAAAAGAAAGGTAAATCAAAGGTTCAGATATTTGATGAAGAGGAGAAAAATGAAGTACATGTTGAAGTTGAAGAAGTGCCAAGGTTTGATCCAGAATGTGATGAACCAGGAACCTCAAGAAGTGGAGAACTCAGAAGCTCATCAAGACACAAATGGTAGCCTACAAGGTATAGCTATGCTACTTATTTTTTGGCTACCAAAGATTATGCTTATATGATAAAGGCAGATGAAGACCCTTCTACATATGAAGAGGCAAAAGGTAAGGAAAGTTGGGAGAAAGCTATGCAAGAAGAGTATGATGCATTGATGGAGAAATCAGACATGGGATTTGGTTCCTAAACCAAATATTCAGAAGATTATTGGATGCAAATGGGTCTACAAGACAAAGAGGTTTGCAGATGGAAGTGTGTCTAGATATGAAGCTAGACTTGTTGTGAAAGGTTTTGCTCAGACATATGGTATAGATTATGATGATACCTATAGTCCTGTGGCAAAGATGACAACCATCAAGACACTCATAGCTATTGCTGCATGTAAAGGTTGGAAATTATGTCAATTAGATGTGAAGAATGGTTTTTTAAATGGTTACATTTCAGATGATGTTTTCATGGAGCAACCACAAGGATTCAGAAATGAAAGGTATCCAAATCATGTATGTAAGCTCAAGAGAGCTTTGTATGGTTTGAAGCAGGCCCCAAGGGCATGGAATTATAGACTTGTGAAGTTCTTGAAAGAACTTGGTTTCCAAGTATCTAGAGCAGATAGTAGCTTGCTTGTTAAAGCAAGTGATGATGGGTTCATTTACATGTGCATATATGTTGATGATATAATTCTTACAGGTACAGATGAGAAAGGCATTCAACACCTAAAGAAGCAAATGGAGAAAGAGTTCAAGATTAGTGACTTGGGAGACTTGTCATATTTCTTGGGCATGGAGATCTCATACACTCAACATGGAGTGTATGTAACTCAAGAAAGGTATTTGAGAAACTTGTTGATCAAGTTTTAAATGGATGATTGCAGGGTAGCACCTACTCCAATGGAGGTGAGTCACAAATTGAGCAGATATGGAGGAGAAGAGTTCAAGGACATGAAGCTATATCAAAGTTTGGTTGGTAGTCTGATCTATGCTACATTAACTAGGCCTGGTTTGTCATATGCAGTTGGAGTATTGTCTCAATTCATGCATTGTCCTAGGAAAGAACATTGGGTTGCAGGACAAAGAGTGTTGAGGTACATTAAGGGTACACTCAAAGAAGGTTTGTATTATGGTTTTACATCAGATGCAAACATCAAGATTTATAGTGATACAGATTGGGCAGGTAATCTTGATGATAGGAGATCAACTTATGGATACTTGTGTTATGTGGGAGATAAGTTAATTTCGTGGTGCTCAAAGAAGCAACACACCGTTGCTTTATCATCCACAGAGGCTGAGTACAAAGGTATGGTTGAAGCTGCAAAGGAAGTGATATGGCTTAAGACTCTTATGAAGAGTTTTGACATCATCCGGAGTATACCCACTATTCATGGAGATAACATGAGTTCATTGTATTTAGCTGCTAATCCTGTTTTTCATGCCAAGACAAACACATTGAGATTCAATATCATTTTCTAAGAGAGAAGGTCATGGATAAAGAGATTGAAGTTATACATACTTCAACAAAAGATCAGATAGCTGATATGCTAACCAAAAGCTTGGATGGACCAAAGCTACAAAGATTCAAAGACATGGCAGGTATAAAGAAGATAGAGAAAACCTCAATTGATGATTGAGGGGGAGCTGTTGGTGCAAGGCAATCAACAATTGAAGTTCTAATGAAGTTTTGAAGTCAAGGATTGAAGAAAAGATCAAGTCATGAAGCATGAAGAAAGTACATGTTCAGAGAATGAAGATATGTATACATATTTACATTAATTTAGAGTTAGTTCACTTATACTTTTGTATGATGATGAACTTGTACATATTTGCCTATATATACAAGGAAAAATGTCGGGGAAAATATGAGAGAGCATGTGAATAGAGAAATTAGAAGTTGTATGAGTCAATAGACATTTTAGAAGTGAGTAAGATCTCTCTCATCACTCATATGTAAAGTTTTCTAGAAATGAAGAAAAGTTGCGCCCGATATTTCTGAGAGTTCTTCTTCTTCTATGTTGAGTCTTTAGTGAAATTCTTTTGTACAAGTCTAACTCTATAGTTGATTGACCTCTGTACAGATTTTCAGCTTCTAATTGTGATCAGGCTGAGAGAATTGAGTGTAGGAACATTTACATGTGTAAATGTAAAGAAGAGAAGTTGCAGGAGGCGAAAAATTTGATGCTAATGTTTTGGTCAGTTCTCTTTTGACAGTGTAAAGTTTTGAGCAAGCAAGCACTCATTCTTTAAGTTGGAAGGTAAGCTATTTATGGCTAAAAGCATTTGATTAAACAGGTTCTATTTTGAGAGAACCAAGCTTTAGAAGTTGCAGGTGTCAAAGTTGACTGTAAATAACTATAGTTTTAGACATAGGTGACTTGTTAACATCATTTCTCAAGATCTACTGAGTCTTTTGGAATGATTTAACTTGGAGCAGGTGTGCAAACTAGAGGCAACATTTTGTGAAAAGTTTTATAAAAAACTTTACACATTTGATAAGTCAATTAGTGAGTTATGTGCAACAGACTTTCTGTGTAGTCACCTTCTTCACAGTTTGTTCAAGATTTTGGAAATTGAGTATTAATCCTCCAAATTGGTGAAGGTTTTAAGTTATTCTTGATATAGAGGTGCTCTAACTTCAAGGATAACTTGTTCTTTTGGAGATTAACACTCTCCATCAATAGGTGTATATACAAGCTGGGAAAAAAAAATCTCTTAAAGAGGAAAAAAAGTGCCATGGTAGTCCTAATGTCTTCACACACATCACTACCTAAATATATCAATAAATGTCTGGTCTATGCATGAAGATTGGGTTTCATGCAACAACCAATGCACTTTGACTATCAATGAGAATATGCGTATCAACATCAATCTCCATGCAAAGATTCATCAATAGGCATCTCAGCCATATACACTCCATTGTAGTTGTGAAAAATTCCCTACACTCAGCTTTGCAAATCGATGTGACCACTGTAGGTTGCTTCTTACTCAACCAAGATATGCATGAGTCTCCAAGGAAAAAGAAATTACCACTAGTGGACACGCGAGTATCATAACAACCAACCCAATCACTATCTATAAAAGCATGCAAGTATGGATGAAAATCTCTTCCATAAAAGAGACCTAAGTTCAAAGTGCCTTTGAGATATCTAAACACACATTTCACCACTTGCCAAGGCTTAGTGCTAGGGCTATGCATGAATCGACTCAACTGGGAAACTACATACAATATATCTGGCCTTGTGTTGCATGAATATATAAGACATCCCACAACTTGTTGATAAAGAGAAGTGTCAAATGCATCACTGGAATCCTCAATTCAGAACTTAAATCCTATCTCAACTAGTGTGGAAACTGGTTTGCAATCATCAAAGTCAAAACGTTGAAGTATTTTTTCAACATACATTGCTTGATGCATAATGATTCCTCCCCTCAACACATACAAATTGGATGCCAAGATAGTAGCTCAAAAGACCAAGATAAGTGACATCAAAAGTATGCTACAAATCAGCCATAAGAATGTCAAGTTTTGCATCACATGGCCTAGTCAAGAGTATGGCATCGAGATAAAGAACAAGCACTATAAGATCAGCCCCATCTTTGCGTACATAGAGTGTGCTTTCAATTGGACTACATGTGAATCCAAGAGCAATCAAGTGCTTATGGATTTTTCTCATACCATACACGTGGAACTTGCTTGAGAACATACAAGGCTTTATGCAAGCGACAAACCATATGCTCTTTCCATTTCATAGCAAATCTATGAGGTTGCTTCACATAGAACTCTTCTTGCAAATCACCATTCAAGAAAGCTGTCTTTATGTCGAATTAATGTACTTTCCAACCTCGATAGGCAATGCGATATTGTTGCACATATCCTTTGGCAACCAATCTAGCTTTGTAGTTATCAATGCTACCATCAAACTTTCTCTCAATCTTGTAAACCCACTTTGTATCAATGTCATTTTTTCCTTTTGGCAATTCACATAACTCCCAAGTACCATTCCTATGTATGGAATCCATTTCTGATTGCATAGCACTCATCCATTGTGGATCATCACATGCATCTTCAAAAGTAAGTGGCTCTTCATTACATGCTATTGCAATAAGAGAATAATCCACAAAATGATTTGATGCATGGTGAGAGCTTGATCTTGTTCTACCAAGTAAAGGTGCACTCAATTTGCTATCTTGTAAAGTTTGTTTCAACTACTTTGGCATAGTTTGTGCACTTTTGATAGACATCCGTTGATTATATAATACATCGTCAACATGCATATCATGCGTGGGTTGAATTTCATGCTCATTTTCAACCATATTTTGATGCAAATGTTCTGCCATATGTGGCTGGAAATTTCTAGTTAGTTTCAATAATTTTTGGCTGAAAATTTTCAGCCATGTTTGGTTGGGAATATTTTGCATTTTCAGCTCTATTTTGCTAGAATTTTTCAGCCCTTTGAGCCTCAGTTGGCTGATCTACATGGCCATAGTCAATCGCACCATTTTGGAACAAAGGTATGAGTGTACCTAACACATCTTATGAGCTAACTATTGGATGTTTTTTGCATTCAAGTAGGGGGAAAACTGAGTTTTTAGCTAATAGCACATCTCGACTCACAATAATTGTGTCCATCAATGGAGGGTACAAACGATATCCCTTACTTTCAACACTATAACCAAAAAATATACATTTCTTGCCTTGTCATGAAGTTTGTTATGTTGTTGTGATGGCACAAGAGCATATTAAACAAACAACCAAACACGCGCATATGACTAACCATTGGCTTATGTCCATTCCAAGCCTCATAAGGAGTGATGACTCTCAATGCTTTTGTAGGGTGGCGATTCAACACATAGTTTGCACACATGACCGCTTCCATCCAAAACTTATCAAGAAGGTGCTTTCCTTTTACCATACATCGTTCCATTTCAAGAAGTGTTGTATTTTTTTGCTTGACAACAACATTTTGTTGACGTGTATATGGCACCATAGATTGGTGTGAAATACCTCTTTCACAAAAAAAAGCATTAAACTCATGTGAGATGTATTCACCACTGTGATCTGTGCATAAAGTTAAAAGCTTGTTTGAAGAAAAATTTTCAGCCATAGCTAAAAATTCTTTGAAGCAAGAAAATACCTCATTCTTTGCTTTCATAGTATACACCCATGTATGGCGAGTAGCACCATCAATGAATATAATGAAATATACATGCTTCCTAAAAGATGGAGTCTTGATGGGACCACATACATCACTATGAACAAGCTGCAATTTTCTTGTAGTGTGTGTATGACTAACTTTTGGAAAACAAGCACGATGCATTTTTCCAAGAATGCAACCTTCACATGCATGCTTTTCAATGGACTCAAGTGTTGGCAAAACAAAAATCATGTCATTCTTTTGCAAGTAATGTAAACTATTGAAGTTCAAGTGACCAAAATGAGCATGCCAAACCTTCATTTCAGTCATGGAAGAAGTATATGCACCCAAGGCATTTGAGGCAAACCTCTTGTATGTATCCATGCGATACAAACCATTACAGATTGTACTAAACATCATGATAATATCATCATTGCTGAAATCATGAACCATACACTTATCATCAACAAAGTGTACATGAATTCCAGCTTTGGCAATCAACGAAACTAAAATTAAGTTCTTCTTGATAATAGGTACATATAATGCATTTTTCAAGAGAATCACACCTCCATTTACAGTCATAAGCTTAATTTCTTCTACTCCAATGATAGGATAAGAGGCATTGTTTGCACACACCAGATGTCCTTCTTTGGGTGCATCTTTCAAATATGTAAAAAAGCTTTTGCATGAAGTTATATGCTTTGAAGCACCACTATAAAAGAACCAATATGAATAATCCTCACTCACAAACATAGATTTAGAATGCAAAGATGCATCATAATAACATGTAACACCACATGCCCAAAAATCTTAAGCCATGTTAGCTTCATCATTCTTTGCATTTGCTGAATTTTCAAAAATAGACATGCTAGATTCCTTTTTCTTTTCATTTTGCTTAGCAAGATTTCTACACTCATCAATAGAATGACCAACCTTTTGGCAATATTTGCATCTCTTCTTATTTTGCAAATCAATATCATTAGAGGAAATAGTGGAAGAGGAAGGTTGAGGCTTTGGTTTTGATGAACCCAAAGTTGAACCATACTTGCTTTTCCCCTTTCGTGAGATATCAAGTGGTTGTATTACCTCAATCAAACAACTCCTATTCACTCTAGGCTGCTCTTCATGCAAAAGAAGAGATACAACCTCATAAAATGCATACATATTGGGATTCCCTTTTGCAGCCAAACAGAGTGTAGTGGCAAAGCTTTCAAAAGATTTCGGTAATCTTTTCAACAATGTAGAGATGAGTGATGCATCCGAGTTAATCTCATCTATGTTTGCCAATTGCTCTTTCAAGTCCGTGATGCATGTCGCATACACATTCACAGACTCATTTTCAGCCATACATACATCGTCAAGTTGCTTCCTCAAGTATGCAACACGTGCTTCATTGTGCACAACATACAAAGAAGAAAGAGTGTCCCATGTCTATCTTGATATAGAACATGACCGAATGTGTGGAACTATATGATGCTTCAAAGAAAGCACAATCAACACATAAGCTTGAGCATCTTTTCCATCCTATCTAAGCAGTTCTTGTGGTGCAGAAGGAGTAACCATTGCACTTGAAGAAGAAGCTCCATCTGTGAGAGTAGACTATGAAGTAGAAGACCCTGCGGGTCTTTGATCTATATCTGCCACTATGTTCCAAAGTTGTTTTGCAACAAGAACATGCTTCATCATGTAATACCCACATTGGATAGTTGGTCCTATCAATCTTGTCTTCAGCTTGAAGCATGCTAAACAAGTGTTGGGGATGTAAGGGTCATGTGAACTTACCCCTATATTCATATATATACATCATTTATAGAGCATTGCCTCAAGAGAGATCATTATGTGGGTTTCGAGGCTCCCACACATCTGTGTGCATCTCTTCTCTCCTCTCTCTCTCTCTCTCTCTCTCTCTCTCCCTCTACCTTCTCCTTCCGCCCCTTGTTTTATACACAAAAGCCCTTCATTGGTATCAGAGCTTGTTGAAGGCTTGTGTGCAAGAAGCTTCAATGGAATCTTAGGTCACAAGAGGTGAATGTGTAGGTCGGAACCTCTCGATAGTTATTCAATATTTTGGCCATAACTTGAGCTAGAAATTTCGGATTGATTTTGTGTAGTTGAGATAGAAGGCTACAAATTGATAGAAGGGTATAGAACCTAGTTCGAAGTTTTAAATTGCCAAAAATTCAAAAAATGCAGACTAATGTAGAAGATAAATCTACAATCACTTGGATAGCAGGTCTGTTTTTGGGCTATAACATGAGTTTTACAACTCCAATTCAAGCACTTTAACTTGGTATACATAGCTAGAAAAAGAAGACACAATTTTGTAGAAGAGCACATATCCAAATTCTGAGTGCTAGGTCATCAAAATTGTAGAATACAAAGCAACAATAATGTAGGTGAAGGTGAAATTGATAGCTAATGCTTGTTTTGTGTATATCTTGAGCTACATACCTCCCATTGAGGTGTTCTATATTCCATTACATAGCCAAGAAAAAGTTCGTTAAAGAGCAAAAATCAAAATTTAGAGGTTATCATCTCTGAAACAGCAAAACACAGAGTATCATATTTTCACCACAAAAACCCTAATTACTTTTGGAGGTTCATTTTGTTGTGGAACTTCTTCGAGAGAGATTTTTTTGGTGTGTGAGCTGTTATATTTAGAGCTTGAAGGAATTATCCATGTATGATCACTGTGGTAGCTCCTCCATATGAGAGTAGAGCATGATCTTTTCACGTGTTTGGCATGTGAGATGACATTGCGGTATACCTTTTTTGAGGTTTATGTTATCATGAGTTTGATCATGGTATTATCAGTGGATGTATAGTGGCATTGTGGTCAATATCTTGCTTACGCCACTTGGTTACAGATTTATTTATCGGTTGCACATAATTTTATGAGAGTTGATTTTGGATCTTGGTTGGTACTTATATCCTTGTTTTCTTTGCAAGTACATGATCCAAATTGGAGCCTTAGTTGCAACATCCTTTTGTCACATTGATTGACTATTATTTTAGCATATGGTGATTGATTTGATATATTATTTGCTAATGTGATTCTTGGCATACATGGATGGTGATTCCCACATGGTTATTTTGGTTCAGAGTCCATTTTGTAGAGCAGATGTTGCCAAAATTTTGTTGGCGTTTATGATAGAAGAGTACTCTAGTAGATCCTTTATGCTTATGTGATAGTTTTGGTCACAGGTTGTTCATGATAGGTTGGACCATCTTGCACGATTTATTCTTGAGTGGAAGGTGTATCATCATTGTATTGGCATGTATTGCTATCATTTTTTTGGCATGTGTATTTGCCATTATCTTTGGTTGGATCAGTGATAGGTGGTGATAGATTACTAATTGTTCTTTTGCTATTGGTTATATTGTTTGATTGCTCAGTTTGCAAGGGATACTCAGTCAAATTTTTTCCAAGATTCGTTCACATCTACTTGGTCAATTTGGAGACTTGGTGAGTAGGCTTATGCTCATGGTTTTATGTGCATGTTAGATGCATGGTTATGTGACAGGTGGTTCACATGGTTTCTTCTCTAGTGAGACATTTGTGATGTGAGTTATGCATATGGATATGTAGGTGTGATCCTATTAGTGATAGAGTATTTTTTTTTTCTAGTCTCTTGTTATATTTATAGTCTCTAGGATTGCCAACATGGTGTTTTCTCAGTTTGATGGCACTGTCTTTCCGAGATGGAAAGATCAGATGTGGCATACATTGGTTTGTGCAAGGTTACACATGTATGTGCATAGAGCTGCATAGAGACCTCGTGATATGCCTAACCATGTATGGATGGATATGGATGCATTGGCCATCTACACTATCTGGTTACAACTTGTCGATTCTATATATGAGTCTGTTATGTATGAGGAGATGAGTAGTGCATTATGGTAGAGACTACATGATATGTATGTGAGTCCATTGACTCATGAGACATAGATCACATTGACAGCTTCCATGTTGGCACTATGGTCATGAGGCCGCTCCTGGTGGAGGAGAGTGCCTCAATGTGTTGATGTGCCTCAAGCACTAGAGAACGGAGAGGATGACAAAACAAAGCAGTTTGTCGTCTGTGACATATTCAACGATGTTGCTTTAGGTGGATGGGATGATGACATTAGAGATATGCACATGATGTAGATTAGGTAGTGATTTCAATAGATTCTATGATAGTTGATTACACTAATGATGGTGATATCAATTTCTTCTATGGTTTATCTCAAGATTCCTCTTGTTCATTGGATGGCACACATATGGCTTGGTTGCTTGATGCATTAGTCAATTTTCATGTTACTCTACATCGTGAGTGGTTTTGTTGATTCTCAGTTGAGAGTTGTGGATTTGTGCACATGCATGATGGTATGATATATGACATTGAGGGTGCAAGAGATATATGCCTTATGCTACCTAGTGAAGCATCACTTATACTCAGACATGTACACTATGTGCCTTCATTCCCTACGATCTTTGATTTTAGTTAGCTAGTGACAGGAGAGCAGATGCTATGCATTCTTTGGTGGGCATCATTTTCAGTTGCACTTGGTACAACTTATGCTTGTTAGAAGTGCGATGGTTGGGTGCAAGTATCCACTATAAGTACTCCATGTGAGAGACAGTCTAATCTCAGTGGGAGTTCAACCTTATGTGCAATGTGAGACTCGTCATGTTTCATTTTGTCTACCTACATAGGTCTATTGACATTCATGATGCACATGTATGGCAGGATTTAGATACTCGGATGGATGCACATGTAGAGCATGTTTTGGATGCTCATGATGCTTATGTAGAGCATGATTTTGGTTATCATATAGATGATCATGTGGAGCACACTTTGGATGATCATTTGGATGCTTTAGAGCATGATGTTGATGCTCATGTAGAGCATTGTGATGATACTAAGTTAGAGTTTGATCATCAGTTTGATCTTGGTGTTGATGTTGTTCGATTAGCTCATGTGGAGCATGATGATACACTTGGTGTGGTAGAGCAGGATAGCTCTTGTGATACACAATGTATGCCATAGCATACTAGCTCTCAAGGTGCACAGCTAGACACATCCTTGGTTGATAGGATGACTGAGTTAGATGTGATGAGTCAGCAATCATGTAGTCATTCTTGGATTTGTTCACACTAGATGTTGACATAGATATGTCAGGACATGTTGATCTTGATGATGATGCTTTGGATGCCTTGGACATAGGCATGGCTGACATACTAGCCATGATAGCACATGTTTTGTCAACATTTGAGAGTTTGATGTACGAGTTATTATGCTCGAGACTATACATTGCATTTGCTATTGGAGCATTTGCACTTGAAGCTGTCAGTCGTTTGATGATTGACATATGCATAGAGAGAGTGGGAGCTTTATAGGAACTTCATCAGTTCTTGCATCAGTCAGATGTGAGCTTGACTCTTATTGGTATGAGTCTAGAGTAGTTTGAGGTGCATGGACACACCTTGTTTGAGGCAGTTAGTGTAGGCTGATCAGTATGGGTTGAGATCCGGACTCTTCCTGTACATTAGCATATAATCCTATATCAATCTTAGTATATGTTACCAATTATGGTCACATTGACCCTTAAGTGGGAGATTGTTGGGGAAGTAAGGGTCATGTGACCTTACTCCTATATTCATATATATACATTATTTATAGAGCATTGCCTCAAGAAAGATCATTATGTGGGTTCCAAGGCTCCCATGCATCTATGCACGTCTCTTCTCTCCTCTCTCTCCCTCTATCTTCTCCTTTCTACTCTTCTTCTACACATTAAAGCCCTTCAACAAGTCATTGCTTCCTTCCATTTCACTAAAGAACAAGAATATGACAAAATCTTTACTTCGATTGAAGCTAAAATGAATGTTGAAATATCAACTCACAAACCATCACTTTGATGGAAATTTTGGCTGCATGAATGGCTTTAAAATGGGGATGAAACTCAAGTGTAACTGGTGGAATTATTTTGCGGCTGCTAAAATTCACTGTTCTATGCTCTGAAGTCGATTTACATTGTTAAAAGTGCACACGTGCTGCAATGCAAAAAACTGAAACTTGAGAAGGAGCTTCACCTATTCTGATACCACTGTTGGGTGTGTCTAGAAGTGCAAGAGACACACAAGAAGCACAAAAAAGGAGCATAAATGTAGCAAGACACATGGAGAAGAGTGATGGCTAGAATAGCTCTAGTCTCTATTGATGATGAACTAAACTGAAGTAAGAACTGAATAATATCCCTAAGTACAAAGTACCACCACATATGAGTGAATCATGTATGTGGTAACATGGGAAAAACCTCTAGTCAACACTAGAGTAAAAAGTGCCCATGTATAGGGAAAAGGTTCATATCAAAGCTACTCAAGGAACACATAAGTGTAACAATCGACTCACTTCCCAAAATAAAACTTGGTCAAATGAGTACAAAAGTGATACAAATATGCCCAAAAATGTACATGTAATCCATTTGAATACTTGCTAAAAATTTTCTAAGACCTACAAATGATCATAAAATGGAACATACATCATGTGTGAATTCCTCAAGGTGCAATCACTTCAAATGCCTTCTTGATTTACAAGATATTTCTTTCTGAATGTATTCGTAAAAAACCTATAAAAAATTTCAAACCTTCACAAAGCTGGAAAAATACATAATTTCCAAAATTTCTTTGTATAATATGAAAATAGTTCTTGTCTCTTTAAAATGAGCCATACGATTTTGAGTTTGGCATTTCTTAGACCAAGATATGGCCTCTAGAAGTGTTACATGTCAAACTACTCAACATTAGGGGAAAAAATGAATCCTCCTTGGGCCTTTTAGACTAAGGGGTATTTAGTGATGAACCAATGAGAAGAGGGTAGTGGCCACAATCTAGTCTCTTAATCGCATAGGCTAGGCCTAGGATTTCCTTTTTTTTGCAGTCAAAGAAGAAAACACCACCAAAAATTGGTGGTTTTAATCCTTCAAATATTTTTAAAGACTTGAAAATAATTTAGAGCCATTGGATTGGCTCAAAGAGTTTATGTTTAGTTGCAAAAGTCAAGTTGCCTTTCAATTTAGGCCCATGGATCTTCTTGATATCCAATGGATGAGATCAAATACTTCCTCAAAAGGTGCTTTAGGGCCCGTATATTTTCTTTGCATCCAATGGTTGAGATAATAAGCATAATAAGGAATGCATCATAGATCATTACCATTAGATATTCCCTTGATCTAAGGGCTGAGAATGAAGTCCATCATTTGAAGGCACCATTTGACCCTTTCACTTAGATCTAGCATAGATCTTATGACTCAAAGTGCATACACATATGAAAAGATCCCCAAACACGGATGTCCATTGGATATTTCAAGGATCTAGTAGCTCTAAAGGCATGAAAATAAGACGCTCAGCCCAGAATGTGAACGATGATGGGCTGCAAGTGCACAAATGCTGCGAACAGTAGTCATACGGCATGTAGGTGCAAAGGTCTCATCAAAATCAATGCCTCTTTCCTGTGCATAACCCTTTGCAACAAGCCTAGCCTTATACCTGTCAACTGTACCATCAGGTTTACGCTTCAGCTTGTATACCCACTTAGTGCCAATGGCCTTCTTGCCAGGAGGCAAGTCACATAAAGACCATGTACCATTCTTCATTATAGCATCATATTCAGATTGCATAGCAGCCATCCAATTTTCTGAATTTTGTGCTTCATCAAAAGAAACAGGCTCATTCTCATCACAGAGACTAGATGCAGCCATAGCATAGCAATCTGATGCAAAGGAGGCACTATAAGAGCCTGAACGAGTACGATATGACAAAGGTGCATCTAATTTGCTGTCACGCAAAGTCTGCACCAGCCATTTTGGCATAGTTTTTGCCTGCTCAATATCAGCTCTCTCATCAGCAAGTGCATCATGTAAATCTGCATCAGAAATGGAATGATCTGCATCATCATATGAAACCTGCAAAGGCTGAGAAGTTGCCTCATTAGGACCAGCACTAGCCTGTCCACCTGTAAAAAGAGGCATCAAAGTATCATACATGTCTTTGGAGCTAACAAATGTCTCCTTAGTACATGAAAGCAATGGCTGAATAGCATCTTCCACAAAGACAACATCACGGCTAACCAGAATGCGTTTAGTCTGTGGATGATACAGACGATAGCCTTTACTTTCAGAACTGTACCCAACAAAAATACATTTTACTGCCTTATCATCCAATTTCCTGCGATGTTTTTCAGGCACTAATGCATATGCTAAACAACCAAAAACACGCAGATGAGCAACAGATGGCTTGCGGTCATGCCAAGCCTCATATGGAGTGATAGACTGCAACGCTTTGGTGGGACACCTGTTCAGTACATATGCTGCACACATGACAGCCTCAAGCCAGAAACTATGTGGTAAAGCTTGACTTTTGACCATGCACCTCGCCATCTCCATGAGTGACCTATTCTTTCGTTTAGCAACTCCATTCTGTTGAGGTGTATACGGCACTGTACACTGGTGTTTTATCTCACATTCAGCCAGAAATGCATTAAAATCTGAAGACATATATTCCCCCCCTCGATCAGAACGGAGGGTGCCCATTTTACATGCTGACAGATTTTCAGCCAAAACCAAAAACTGTTTGAAGCACATGAACACTTCGGACTTTGCTTTGAGTGGATATACCCATGCATGCCTGGAAAAATCATCAATGAAAGTCACGAAGTAAAGGTAATTTCCAAAAGAGGGTGTCTGCATAGGACCACAGACATCACTATGTACAAGCTGCAATTTCTGCGTAGCCCGAACTGTACCATCTTTTGGAAAGGAAGAACGCTGCGTTTTGCCCAAAATACAGCCTTCACAAACATGTTTTCCAGGTGCCTCAAGTTTGGGCAAAGAGGACACCATTTCAGATTTCTGCAGGCGTAACAAACTAGCAAAATTCAGATGACCAAAGCGTGCATGCCAAAGCTTTGCATCTGACATAGCCTGAGAATCATGAACTGCACATGCCGAATCATTCACAGATCTTTCATAGTCTATGAGCTTATACAGCCCACGACATAAAATGCCAGAAGCAATAATCACATCGCCATTTGAGAGATCATGGACTGTACACCTGTCATCAACGAATTTCACAACCAAGCCAATCTTGGCTAATGCAGAAACTGATAACAGGTTCTTTTTGATCCCTGGCACAAATAAAGCATCTGACAAAGTGAAAGAACTACCATCAGCAGTAGTCAGAATGATCTTACCAACTCCCATAACAGGATAAGAGGAGTTATTGGCGCATGTGACAGTATTCCCTGTAGGGGCAGGCTCGAGTGAAGAGAAGAAACTGCGCTGCGAGGTAATATGTTTGGTCGCCCCACTGTCAAAGTACGAAACATCTGAGTCTACTGCAGACATGCACTGATCATGTGAAGATGGGTCAAAACTGCAGACAGTAGTAAACGCCCATTCTTCTTCCTCCACAAGATTTGTAGACTCTGTTTTTGGTGTAGAGGCCTCTACAACAACCATTCCAGCCTCTTTCTTCTTTGCCTCTTTAGCAGCCAGTTTTGGACAGTTCTTTATAATATGATCATTTCCTTTACAGTACTTGCAGAACAATTTCTGCTTTTCTGATTTTTTTTCATCTTTATCCTGGTTCTTTGATTGTGCAGCATTTGCAGATTTCTGCTTACTAGTAGAAGAGCTCCATTTTCCTTTGCCCTTCTGACTAGCCAGGAAAGCTTGATCTGCAACACGCATAATGGACCTGTTCTGCCTGGACTGATCTTCCTGCAACAGAACAGAGACTAATTCCTCAAATGACAAGGCATTCGGATTGCCTTTCATCATCAACCGAAGAGTAGAGGCAAAACTCTGATATGAATCAGGAAGACCATTCAGAACGGTCTGCACAAGTGAGCTATCTGGTATAACCTCATCAGTAGAAATCAATTGTTCCTTCAGGTCTTTGATCTTTGTAAGAAAACTGTCCATAGAATCACCTTCATTCATGTGCTCACTCTCCAACTGTTTTCGGAGGTAAGCAACACGAGCCTCATTCCTAGCCTGGTACAAAGTGGTAAGTGTATCCCAAGCATCCTTTGCTGTTCTGCAAGAGCGAATGTGAGGAATAATGGCACGTTTGACAGACAAGGCTATCAATGCATGTGCCTGGGTATCTCTGCCATCCCAACGAATCTGCTCTGCAGTAGGTGCAACAGAAACAGCAACACGAACAGGAATCTGCGGAATATCATCTTCGACACCATCTTCATCAGCTCCAATACCTGTATTTGCAGTACCTGTCGTTAGAGGTGTAAGAGGACGTCTTTCAACACCCTGCACAATGTTCCACAATCCTTTTGCAACCAGTACATGTCGCATCATATATGCCCATAATGGGTAGTTGGTACCATCCAACTTATCCTCAACAGCCAACATACGGAATACATCACTGCTTTCGGCCATGGCCGGTGACTAAAATACCTTGATGCAGAAAATTGACTGTATCTCAAAAAGTTGAACAGAACTGCCCAGACGAGTTCTGCTAGACCTGTAGCTTAAACTGGCGAACAGAAACTGGTATATACCTTTGGCACAAAAGGACGAAATAGCCTGCACAAGCACTGTGATAGTGCGTTCGGAGGCCGAAACGAGCTCAGATCGCGATTTCGGCACCACAAAGCGAAGCCGTTTTGATCTCGGAAACACCCTGAGTATGCTCACCAAATTTTGTGCGAATCTGAGACTGCAAACGGAGGAGTGTCGACGGCGCCCTAGAAGAAGCAATGACCTGCTCTGATACCAATTGTTGGAGATAGACGTCTGCGGAAGCACGCGAACAACACAAGGAAGAAGAAGAAGCTTGGAGCACAACACACAAGACTGAATGTATTACTAGAGAATGTACAAAGATAAGTAGCCCATTAGGGCAATAGGTGTATATACAAGCCGGGGGAAAAAAACCTCCTAAAGAGGTAAAAAAGTGCCCCGGCGGTCATAGAGTGTTCACACACATCACTACCTAAATATATCAACATGTAGGTCATCCTCTTTGCCTCCATCTTCTTTTCCTTGAAAGATCACACCCATGACTTCAAGTGTTGATGAATCATTTTCGGTTGTCGATTCCTCACTGCTAGAATCACTATCATAGCAAGAACTTTCTTCATCCACAATTGTTTCATACCTGTGATCTTCCTTCTTTTGGTCCTTCAAATCATATGTAACTGACTTCGTTCTATCATTTGGTTTGAGAACTAGAAGGCCAGAACCCCATTTCTGATCTGCTTTTACTGCAATTAACCATGGATGTCCTAATATGATAGGGTAGCCCTCCCCCTTGGTTGCAATGACATACATATCCAAAGCAACCTCTATATCACATACTGTGATTCTTAAATTTTCAATTACACCAACACATTTAACAACACTATTATTTGCCATTTTAGCTTGATATGCAGATGGTCCTGTCACATCCAAGCCTAACCTATGCATTGTTTTTTCTATCATCACACACATCTGTGCTCCACCATCCACGTACACATTTGAAACTCTTCTTCCTTTCACATATGCATCCACTGTGGGTACCACGTCATCACATGCATTGGCTCTTATAAGGTTAAGTTCCTTGTTTTTAGCCCTCCTAGTGCTTACTAGCTTGGACCATTCCCTCCTAGTTTTTGAAGATAGTTGGAGTAATTGTGGCCAAGTGATATTTGGTTTCTGTGTGGATATATCCTCAATTAGGTCATAAGGTTCGATGCCCTTACCTAGAGGAAAATCTTCCATTTTGATCTTCCTTCGTGGCCTTCTCCTTCTTTTGTTGGTTTCACCTTCTGCAACTTTCCCTTTCTTTATTTGTGTACCCATGCTTGAATCTTCGTCTTGAGATCGGTCTTTGTCTTGCACCCTTGTCCTCTTGATTGGCATAGTATCCATGGTCTCTTGTTCCTCGGTCAGCTCCAAAACATTCACTTGCCTTTGGTCACCTTGAGCCATTGGGACAGGTGGAATATTGGCTTGCTGTTGTTGTTGTTCCTGTGCATATTGTGGCGGCCTCCTAACAGGATACATATCACCTGGATTCCTACGAGGATGAGGACAATTATACATACCATGACCACATTCGTTGCAATTGTAGCATATAAACTCTTGTGCTTGTCGTCGTTGTCCTCGATTTTGTTCCCTTTGTGGTCTATCATGCTGGCTCCTCACCAAGTTGAGTGTTAGTTGTTCCAGCTGTTGTGTGAGCTTCTGCAAAATGTCTTGTTGCGAAGTTCCTTCATTCTCTGCTTGTGTAACTGGTACAACGGGAACAATATCCATATGCTCTAGTTTTTCCACCTTTGAAGACTGAAACTTCAATTTCCTGCACTTCACTCTTGCTACTTCTAAAGCTTCTTCAAAGGTCCCTGGGAATTGTGACTCCACCTTTTGTTTCAAAGAAGGGAATAGTCCCGAGATAAACCTATCCCTTTTTAGAAATTGTGGAGCTACTTCATTTGCTCCTAGACTAGCTTCCCAATTATTCCAAATACATTGAAATTTTGACTCATAGTTTGAGAAATCTTCAAGATTTACTTGCCTTAATGAGAGTAGTTGTTGCCATAATCCTTCAGGTGTCTCCCTTTTTCCATATCTCGCAAGGAATGCTGCACGCACTGTTTCCCAACTTCCTGTTGCCTCATTTGAAAGATTGTTGTACCACGTTCTAGCTTCCTCCTTCAAGACCAGCGGGAAGGCCCTAAGCTTGACTGTTTCTTGATCTCTTCCAGAGATGAGGTATGCCATCTCCAAGTTGTCAAGAAATTCCCCAGCATCTTCATTGAATCGTCCATAAAAATGCGGGAAGATTGATGCCATTGTGATCTTGAAGGTGGATTTCTTACAAAAGAATAAATATATAGACGTCGAAGCTCAAAGTGTACTCTAGAATTGGGAAGATGAATGGCTCAGGAGATGCAAGATTTCTCCTAAACGTTCAGCTCCGAAGTGATACACTATGCGTTGCTGAAACAAAATCTTCCTACTGTATGTGATGTGGATGGAGAGAAGGGGTCTTGGTTGATAGGGTTTGTTGGGACGGATGGGACGGTTTTGGTTATTGGGGTTTTGAAGATTCATTAATGAGTTCCTCAGTGGGGGCACCAAGTTATGAGAGGGGCACTAAAGAAATGGCCTCTAACACTCCTTTAGCACTCAGGCTCATAAGCAGGGATGGATATGATGGAAAGGAAGGGTTCTTAGCTCCTTACACATTCACTTCACACATATGCACACAACACAAAGAGCACTCTTAGGGTACGGGTGGTCCACACTACCCTCTTAGCACCCACACAAAAATGAAAATGCTCTTAGGACACGGGTGTTCCACACTGCCCTCTTAGCATTCACACAACAATCATTCACATATATAAACACAAGGAGCAAGATAACCTCACTTCCCAATGGATAGGAGTTGAAGGAAAATGATGAGGGTTAGGAATTAAGGGGAAATGTAGAGAAGGAATTAGAAGAACTAGAAAGGGTGGGAGATAGAAGGGAAAGGAAGAGATAATTGGATTCAAATGGAAATAAAGCTCATATTACAAGATATGGATACAAAGGTATGGAGTACATAAAGGAAAAGAGAGTGTAGCACCTCTCTTGTAGCCAAGATCTCCACCTCCAAAGGGGTAGCACTCTGATCACCACAGTGCTGATAGCATGTACCTACACTCCACTTGCTTTTTTTGAGGGCACCCAAGGGGGTCCTTTTATAGGCCTTTTGGGAAGATATTTGAAGATGATATTACTTGGGAGAATCTTCTAGATGTGACACTTGTGTGGTGGAAAATACAATATTGACAAAATCCTAGAAGATTTTTGGCCATTCTGAGGTGTTCATCTTATCCCATATGGTCATATCTTTGATTTTTTCATGAAAAATCATAAAAATACTATAAATAGCACCTCTATTTCGTGGGAGTGAGCCTCAAATCCGAATTTGGGCGTTTGGAATATTTTATGTATGGTTTTGGGCCCAAAAGTCATCATATGTGTCCCATTTGTCAAGAATCTTTCTGTAGGACTCAAAAGTCTATGGTGGGGTTTGAGTCTTTGAAAAGTATTTTGGACTGTTTCAAAAGGGAGAGTGGGTCAAGCTTAAGTATTTGAATTTATAAATCTACTTGTCCCACTCCATATTTAACTTGGGATTTGATTCTACCATTCACTGCAAGTAAGGGTAGCTACCTTACTTAGGGTGGGGCCCACCTTATTCTTGGATTTTTATTTCCTTCAAATACATATATTTATGGTTTCCTTGAAGGTTGGAAAAAATACAAATACTATAGGGGTACATATCTATACATAAGGTATTATTAAGGAGGGGTTTCAAAAAATATTTCCTCAATGCTTTTGTATAAGCTACCCCTTCCTAGCTAAGCCACCCCCTACTAGCCTATCTTTGCACATAGGTAGAGCTATAATCTTAGCCATATCTTATTGCACAAGAGTTAGATTACAAGCCTATTAGATTCATTTGATTTCTCTTGTTCTAGGGATCCTTTCTAATATATTCTTATCCTTGTTTACTTCTTTGAGATTTTTGATTTTAACTAAAAATTATCATATCCACTTGTCTATTCTCTTCATATTTTGAGTGTTTAAGTGATTGTGAGAACCCACATATACATATACCCTATGTGGACAATCACTAGTCTCTCTTGTGTGTGAATGTTATTACACCTTCCAAAAACTAATGGGAGAGATTCAAAGCTTGTTGGAAAGCTCAATGTATCTAGTTTGAGTGTACAAAGTCTCAAAGGTACAGTCTAAAAGAATAGAGAGAAAATGCGTTTTTGGCTAAATGTGGGGTCCTTGCACTTATCTTGCAATCGGCAGTGCATATTGTCCATCGTTGATATCAGATCTCATTATGGAGCATTGAATAAGCGAAGAGGAGGCCTTAAAGTTGAAGGAAAAACCAAATTTGAATCAAGAACTAGACAAGCTTGAAGGATCATGAGGAAAGGGGGAACCTCTAGAATCATCAAATGATCAAAACTAACTCAAAGGTTTGGAGAAGATGTAAAACATCAATTATTTACAAATAGATCATATCCAAAGGAGGTATTAGAAGCCATTAGGAGACACCAACACTATGTGATACTCCAATACACAAACTGAGAAGCTTAAGAAGCATAATTACCAAGCATGGAAGTTTAGAATCTCAAATTTCTGCATCAGAAAGGGACTTTGATGATTGGTTAGTGGCATAGAAGTGAAGTGATACAAAGATCCTCATACACCTACTGAGAACGTATCAAGGGATATTACATAATGGGATGAAAGGAATAAAAATGTGATCTTTATATTATCCCAAAACATACCAACTGCATGATAGAAATATTCAAGATCCAAACACATCAACAAAGGTATGGGAGTGTTTAGAAAAGCTATACTCTACCTCTACAAAGTATAGGAAGATCCAACAAAATAATGTAATTCCTAGGAGAGTTGACTATGATGACTAGTGCCTTCTCAAACTTAGAATCAACTCTTGGGACAACTCAAACCCTCGTCTTCTTCTTGGGAATGACCCACCCTAGAGTGAAGGTTTAATATGGTCCAATGGTAACAAATTGGATAAATTTATGAGGATTCATAAGCACATTGACTGTCATATCTCCCTTAATAGGCGATGGTGTCAAAATTGGTGTGAAAAATCCTCCATCATGCAATTTCAATGAATGCCAAGATAATAAAATTTGTGGGGCCCGTTACTGGTGTAAGCATTGCATTCAAGGTAGAGAAGACCTTGGCCATCTCTTCTTCTTATTCCCTAGAAGCTATTGGATCTGGCAATCTCTCACCAAGATTTAGAGCTTACAAAGGCAAGTCAACTGGAAACAAGCATTGCTTGGTGAAACTATTGGATGCTCTTCTGCATTGTGGAACACCATCAAAGGGGAAGCACTCTAGAAGATATGGAAAGAAATATGTGCAATCAAATTTGATGCCCATCCAAAAGAGTGGTCAATGCCCTAGCCTCTAGGTAGAAGAATATGAAATTTAAAAAAAATCCACCTTTCAGACACCATAGGATGTTTGTCTTGGAAGCCAAAAAGATTAGAAGCAATTTGGTCACTCATGAGGGTGATGAAAAAATAATTAAACTTCTTTGTAACTCTCTTTGAAACCTTTTTCACAGATTGAATCTTAGGCTTCCTACTAGTTTTGGACCATCATAGCTTTTGGAAAGTCGTACCCCTACTTTATGGGATATAGGGGATGCCAAGGGCACAAATCCCATTCATTATATTATTGCTCTTTTATTAACTCAAGCATGGGAGAGTGGGTCACGATTGAACTTTGTTTTGAAAATTCATTCTCAAGGTTAAGGATATATCAGATGCACTTGGGTTGATAGGATGTGTGGTAGAGGATGATGATTTAGTAGCCCACACTCTTAATGGGTCGAGAGAGGATGCAAAATGGACGGCTCTCACAATCTCTATCTATGTAAGGGATTTCCCCCCATGTTTTGAGCAATTTATCTCTCTTATGGTGACTAAAGAACTCAAACATAGAGGCAACAAGCCAAAAGGTAGACAAGAGGAACTCTTCCATGCAATCAAGGGAGGAAGAGGCAAGAGTAATGTGGGTGGATCAAGAGGAAGAGGCAGAAGAAACTACCAACAAGGAGACAAGAGAAATAAAGAAATCCAATCCAACCAAGATGAAGGTTAGTTTTCAAGAGGAAGAGGAAGAGATAGAGGCAGAGGAGGTAGAAACAACTACAGCTATGATGGATTATATGATTGTAGAAATCTAGGGAATTATGCTAAGGATTTCTATTAGCAAGGAGTTAACAACTATAGATGTCAAGGTAACTATGATAAATATCCAATACATCATAGCATGAACAATTATTAGCCATGAGACATAGTAATCAAGTTAAAGCACATGGTGAACTATGGGACATAGATAGAGGTTGTATTAACCACATGTTAGGAAGAGAAAAATTCTTAAGCAACCTACAAGCAACCAAACAAAGAGGCTATATGGAAACATATGATAATAGAGAGAATGAGATTCAATAATGGGAGGTGTAAAGCTTGCACAAAGCAAGGAGCTTATGAAAGGTATTAAATATCCCACCATCACTAAGAATTTACTATTTGTTGGATAGATGGTAGAAAGTGGTCATCAACTGAACTTTAATTACACGACATGCTTCATGGAAGATCCAAGGAATGTATACGAGCTAAGAACCAAAGGTAATATGGAAGGAATAAATTTTACACTTGATATAGGCAAAAAACAGAGTAACAAATCCATGTTCATCACTTATTGAGACAAGAAATTTTGAGACTTGGGTTTTTTGGATCAAGAGGTGTGGCCACATCAACATTCAAACAATAAAAAATATGGAGAAGAAGAAATTGGTAAGAGGACTATCCCACTTCTCATTACAAATGTGACATGAAATGTGTGAAGCATTTCAACTTAGCAAATCAACTAGTCTAACATTCAAGAAGAGTGGCTATGTATCATATGGTGTGCTAGATCTTCTATACACAAATGTAAGCGGACCAACAAAGTATACCTCTTGTGTCGACTATAAACACTTTATGACATTCATAGATGAAAACACACGAAAGGTATGGTTATATTGCATCAAATAAAAGTTATACATGTTTGATATGTTCAAGAAGTTTAAGGCACAAGTAGATAAGGAATCATGATGCTATATAAAATAAGTGAGAATACAAGGTTAGATTAAACCCTGATGGTTCAATTTTTAGGTACAAGGCTAGCCTTGTGGCAAAGGTAACTTCCTAGTCATGATTATGAAGAGATTTTCACTTTATTTCCAAGATGATCAGATTAAAGGCTATCATTGGAAAGGAAACATCAAGAAGATGGAATATCTACCAATTGCATGTAAATAATGGTTCTCTTAGTGGTGATTTGGAAGAGAAAGTCTACATGACACAACCTCAAGGTTTTGAAGATCCAAAGAAACCAAATGATGTGTATAAGCTTAGGAAAGCTTTGTATGGTCTAAAAAAGGCCCCTATGCCTTGAAATCAAAGAGTTGTGGAGTACCTATGCAAGTGTGGATATCAACTAGGTGATGTAGAACCTTCTCTATACCTTAGAAGAGAAGGAAACAAAGTAGTCAACATATGCATATATGTAGATGTCTGAGTCAAAACAAGAAGTGATGATGCACATATAAAGATGATAAAGATGAAGCTTGGGGATGAATTCAAATCTTGCATCTTTGAACATGTAAGTGTTTTCTAGGGATTGAAATAACTTTTGCTGAAGATGGTGTATACATAGCATGTCATTGAAAGAAATAGTTATTAAATGTGTTGTATACAATAATATGGTGTGAGTGGATGTAAGCCACTTGCATAACCTATGGAACCAAATACAAAGATATGTGCTGGTGAAAGATGACCACTTGAAGATGTTAAAAACATATAGAAGCATACTTGGGAGCTTAAACTATGAAATAATCACTAGAGCAGATCTAGCTTATATTGTAGTGTATCATCTCAATCTTTTAATGCACCAAATGATGTTCATTTGAATGTAGCTAAAAGAATGCTTAGACATATCAAGCACACAATCAACCAAGGGTTAAGCTCTAACCTTATGAAGATGGACTATTGTTAGGCCCCAATTACCTACCTACCACTCTCCACCAAAACTTAAATAGCCCTTGCTCTCATGCACATCTAGAATCCTCTATAATGTCCAAACAATCCTCATATAGCTAGTCTAAGGATATGGAATAGCCTTTATAAAATATAGGATTTGTGCTAGAGCCTTAGATCTCACAAGCTCTGGATCTTTAGACCATCTTGGAAACTCAACCAATGTAGGCAGTCCAATAAGTCAACGACGTAGGCCTAAATGAAATATAGCAAAACTCTCCCCATTCAAAAGATCATTGTGCTCAATGATTAAGGAGAGAAAATCCTTGTGAATGGGAGTTTCTAATAGCAAGTAGTATTGATAAGTGGATGGTTGATCCATCCTACTAAATGTTCTAATATAGAGAGATTCTACAATAATAGTTCTCTCTTATCTAGCAGTTTAAAGGGTACATCTGGAGTAGAGGTTGTTTCATCTAAGGAAACACAACCATCTATACCCTTTCCATCTTGGAAAATGTATGGCTACAATTTGTAAAGAGAGATGATGAATCCAATCCAAAGATGAGTTGGTGCTGCTACAACCAAATCCACACCAGCTGTTAAAAGGGGAACTTCTGCCACGTTCGCTTTTAATCTCTTTCGGGTTCTTGGGGATGGTAGGGGTCTGACAATGCAGAGGCCCTTTATCTGATTTTCCCAACTTAGCTATCAAATTAAGCAGCACGCTACTATCCAGTATAACTTCTTCTACACCATATTACTGTTCGTATTTTGGTTATTCCTTACACCGTATTTAATGCACGAATTAATGATCACAGTCGCACAGACTTATTAACGTGAACATAACATTACTGTGTTAATAAAGAATTACTGTGAGTCAACAAAGACAGAGTGACAGTACTCAGAATATTTGTAATCTGCACTACGACGTCTCCACAAGGTCGCAAATCACCCAGACAGATAGTCTAGCGATCCCGTCTCCTCTACCACCGGAGAACCCATAATGTCTCTTCATTAATAGGTAAAAGGGTTACATCACTTCGCTACGACCTTTCAGTATGCACGGTATATGAAAAATATAAAATTACAATGTGCCAATCCGGCAGCCTAACACTGGCATGCCTGGTGGGACGATGGCAATAGATTGAGAATAATCTGTAAGGTAGAGCAGTATGTAAGGCAAGCGGTGCAGAGGTGATATATGCCGGTTACTCGGTTCGCCGATTCTTATCCGAAGTATAGGAGAGACCAGCATCCCTGGGCAGTTCCAAATCTATTAGGAACACCCCCAGATGGTAGAAGTGCAGGCCATTTAAGCCCAGTTGTCGAAGGGTCAGAGCCAGTTAGCAGTGATTCCAGTACTAGTGCGTTGACCCATGATGATATTTCAGTAGATTTTGGTGTGATTCCGGTACTTTCTGAAGCAGGTACAGTGACTTTTGAGTGTATAGAGACACAGTGCACAGTTGGTTTGTCATTATCTGGTCGGAATTTGACTATTTTTGGTGATAACATTGTGTTACCAAGTGAGACTGTTTCCGATGAAAAGACAACCTGATGCGGTGAAAGTTCGACAAGTTCCGATGGGAGTTCGGTGCCATTAGTGGGAGTCTGAAGTTTTTTGGTGACATCGCAGTACTACCTGGTGGATCCTTGTTACGTTCACCACTATTCGGTGCAAGCCTCTCTAGTTTTGATACCAAAGCCGAGGACATGTTATTTGATTTGAAGAAAAGTAAGAGATTCTACGCTATTTTCGAGACGGAAGGTGAGTCGTCTGGTAATACAGATTCTGAAGGACTAGAGACACCTCCTCACCCTACAGATAACAACAATACTACTCGTAATAGCAACATGAGTGGTTCACAGTCTCAACAGCAGATTCCAGGCTACATTGGTCAATGAAGCAACGAGGTGGCTAACAGAGTATGATATCAACCATTTCGCTAACTATGATGATGTGAGAGACACGTTTTCATAGAGGTTCCGATTGAAGAAGAACCCTGCCGAAATCTTCGACTATTTGCAGAACAATCGGCAGAAGCCGCACCAGACTATTCAGGAATATGCAACATTGTTTAGAACTCACTTAAGACAACTGCCTCCGGCACATGCCAATCTACCGGATGATGTTATAACCCAGTGGTTCATTAACGGTCTGACCCCATAGTTAAGACAAATTATGATCATTCGCTCTGTGTGCAGAATGATGTTGGACGCCGTAATTGCGATGGCTCTACAACTGGAGCATAAAGTTGGAGGATTTACAAAGGACTTGGAATGGTTGAAAGCTAGTAAGAATGTAGCTGGCGATCCAGCCAAACAGGTGTATTGTACCAAGTGAAAAAATCCAAGGCACACCAGTTCTACATGTGCCCTTAACCAGATGTATTGTGCCATCTGCAACACAATAGGACACTCAGCGAAAACTTGTGCGTATAATGCCAAGGTGCAGGGCAAAGCAGCTGTAAACGCCATCATACAAGAACCAGGTCAGCCAGCAACCCATTACGTGCCGCCACAGATGCGAAACAATCAGTGGCAAGGATATAGAAATTACAAGGGTCAGCGGAACACCAATTTTAATTCAAATCGATGGTAGGCGGGTACATCAGCGGAAGGTACTTCTCTTCCACCACCTCGATGTCATTTTTGCGACGAGATTGGCCACATCCGTAGATTTTGCAATGATGTAGCAAAGTATGACAAAAGGAAGAAGGAGCGATAAAATCCAATGACCAACATGGTCTATATTTCACCAGTTGAATCACAAGCAGCACTGGTTCAGACAAGATCGGGTAAGCAGTTGCAACCCGCAGCTGAGGTGTTCGAGCCTAGTATCCATGAGCAGCAGCGAATGTATACAAAGGCTAGTCAATGGACAGCTAAAGAGCCAACTATGTTTCCCGATCCAATTCTGGTAACACAGGTTCCCTTGCCTAAGGCAAGATCGAATGAACAAAATTCTGACCCAGCAACAGTAGAATCATTATCAAAATCGGTGAGAAGTACGATCCAAACAGATCAGGTATGGGATATCCTATCTAAGGCTTCAATTACACTCCCTCTGGGACAGTTGCTTGCCTTGGTGCCAGGAGTCAGGCAGCAATTCCAACACCAGGTTAGTCTCGGATCTTCTTGTACTCCGGTGACTACAACAATACAACCAGAAGCTGATTCTACGATGGATCATTCAGTCCCATTGATCACTGTCTGACATAAAAACCAAAAAATTACTCAAGTGCTAATTGATGGTGGTTCAGGTGTGAATATTGCAACTGCAGCTCTCTGTAAGAAATTGGGGTGGACCCAAATTGAGCCCGTACAATTTTTTGTACGAATGGCAGACCGATCCCGAGTCCATCCGATGGGACTAGTACGGAATATTCTACCTTGCAGGGTACCACGTTCAAAATGACTTTTGTAGTTCTCGAACTACCAAAATCCATCTTCGACTACAATCTACTTTTTGGTCGACCATGGTTGAAACAAGCTAAAGTTGTACAGGATTGGTCAGCGCAGGAGTCAACTTTCAAAGATAATCACCGTAAATATGTAGTTAAATTGGATGCCATGCAGCCCTGCAAGCTTCATGCAAGACCATATGTAGCAGAGCCGGTCCACATGTTGGATGGCTTATCCGACGACGAGGAAGAGGCGTTCCTGAAGACCAATAAGGATTTGATCTCATTAGGTACTGTAGATCTCTAGTCGGTCGCATACAAGTGGAGTCCGGTCGCTTGCACGGTGGTACCAGTGACCGAAGATGCAGACGCAGATGATAGTGTCGCTATGGATGGAGCCACCTTACATCAACTTTTGCAGTCAGCTGATGATCTGGTAAAACCTCGATAATTTTATGTACCGAAAGATCAGTTAGTAACATATAATTTGGGTTATGCGGTTAACCCGCGACCAGTTAAGATTAAGGCAAGATTGTCAGAGACATTTCAAGATGATTTGATACAACTTCTGCATGAGTTCTCCGATGTTTTTGCTTGGGACTATCAAGATATGAAAGGTCTGGACCCACGGATCTATCAACATCGGGTAGTGCTCGAACCAGAGGCGAAGCCAATCAAACAGTCTAGTTATCGAATGAACCCCAATTATGCAGCACATGTCAAAGCAGAACTCGATCGGTTATTGAAGGTGGGATTCATTGACCAATTGAGCATGCTGAATGGATATCTCCGATAGTGATCGTTCCGAAGAAAAATAAACAGCTGCATATCTGTGTTGATTACCGGAAACTGAATGCCGCCACTGTACTGGATCCATTTCCTCTCCCCTTTCTAGACACAATGCTCGACAGGGTGGCCGGGCACGAGATGTATTCATTTCTGGATGGCTACAGTGGCTATAACCAGGTGAGGATGGCAGAACAAGACATACCTAAAACAGCTTTTATCACGAACTGGGGTGTTTATGCTTGTACGGTAATGTGGTTTGGGTTAAGAAATGCTCCAAGTACATTTCAACGATGTATGCAAGAAGTTTTTTCACCCTACTTGACTACTTTTATGCAAGTATATTTGGACGACTTTTCCTTATTTAGCAAGACTGCGGTCCACCTGTATCATTTACAGTGCTGCTTTGAAAAATTCCGCAAATACTGATTATGCTTGAATCCGACAAAATCTGTTTTTGCGGTCTCTTGTGGCAAACTAATCGGACATATTATCTCTGAACAAGGAATACAAGTCAATCCGGATAAAGTAGCAGCCGTGTTGGAGGCACCAGTCCCCACAACACCGAAAGAAGTTATGTGGTTCCTGGGACAAATCCGGTGGCATGGCAGACATTTACGGTGGTTAGCTCATTTAGCAACACCACTTAATCGGCTTATGACTAGTACTCCATGGTAGTACGAATGGACTCCAGAGTGCCAAACTGCATTTGATCGTTTAAAAGTTTTATTGACGCAGGCCCCAATTTTGCAACCCCCTGATTGGGAACCTCCGTTGTGGAGGTGATCGCAATCCGGGTGGATCGGGTCCGGTCGTGGCACACACAGGGTGTATGAAGCTAATGAATGTTGGAAGGTTTAAGGACATGAAAGTGAAATTGATGTTGAGTATGGAGAAGAGAGAGATGTTGAAATGATTATGGGAATGGGATTGTAGGAGTGCAAGTTAGATTTATGAACATGACTGATAAGAATGAAAGAGAACCATACACACGAATCAAATTTGGAAGGAAGAATGGTCCATTGAAGGAGCTTCTTAAACACTTCCTAATTCTAATCCATATGCATAGTCTTCTTTGGATGATATGTATGCATGACGAGAATAGATAGAATCCTTACACATAAATCAGTTTCGAAAGGAAGAATGGTCCAATATTGGAGCTTCTTATACACTTTCAGAAACTAATCCATATGTATGGGTATGTATGGATTATATGCATGCAAGTGTATTATGATGATAGAGTTTACTCACAAGCTCAATGAAACATCCTCACTGGTTCAACGCAATGCTGCGGAGCCTTCTCACACATAGAAGAAAATAGAAGACATGTAAAAATACTTAAGAGACTGAAAGACAAGAGAGAAGAGACAAGTGACAAGTGACATGAATTAAAAGGATTTGAATTAAGTTACATGTATAAGATCGTCGTGGTATGTCAAGCTAAGTAGTCTACTGATCAAAGGCGGTTCCGACCTTCAAACCATGACAGTTCAACCGAATGTCACACGTAAGAAGGCGAGTTCCACTTCATTGACCCTATGTATGTCTAGGCTCGTAACGTCTAACTAAAGAAGTCTAAGACTCATTAAAACCAGCTCTAACTCACTCACACGCTCCACCGAGGGTGAGTCAAGATAGAGATGCTGGTTTCAAGAGCCTATCCTAGATTGGAGTTCTAACTTAAATTTGAAACTAGGTACTATACTCATACTAGCCCACCTTGGATCCTCACTCGCTCAACCGAGGGTGATCGTCTCAAGGAAACTGTAAGCCCGCATGAGCCCTATGGATGCCTAACAATGATGCTCTAGGAGTTTGGAGGGGGGTTTATATAGTTTTTTGAATGAATTTGGGCCCTTGGATCTAGAGAAATCAACTCTCAACTCTAGGATCACTACTTTCGATTACAACCATTTGATTAATCAAATCAATGGCTTGGAATTGTTCTTTCTATCAAATCTAGTGTAAAGGAGTGAAATTTAGGCACCTTCATTCTCCACCATTGGATCTGGGGATGATCTGGACCGTCGGATCAGTGCTGACATCAGTTTGGATAAGATAAGCCACTATTTTTGGAGAAAAGCTGCATTATTGATCTTTGATTGTCAAAAAAGTCTTCTTTTATGGAAAAACTCGTGGATCCTCCTTGCTTTAAGCATAAGTGCATCTCCACCCTTGAATAGGAGCTCATCTTGATCGTACAACATGGCTCAATTAGCTTTCGCCATGTGGTGGCCCTTCAACCCTTCAATTTGCTTAAACTAGAAAACTGCGGTGATCCTGAAAACTGGACTTTGTGCTCTTTGACCCTCCAAATAGGCTTTGATGAAGATGAAACTTTGTAGGACTATGTTTCCAAAGAACTCCTTCAGGAATATGCAAAAAAAACTTCCATCTGAATCTTCCTTGTACAAGTTTGTCTACATTTGGAAGCTTGCAAGGTGGCATTAAGGTCTCTAGGAAGCTCTGATAGCCTTGAAACTTTGTACAAATATGTAGCCACATATGGTCTTTATACATGCAAAACCATATGGCTAACATAAATTTCTATACAAGAATTTGAAGGGTCAAACTAGAAAAATTATATTTTTACAAAATGAACATAGCATATCAATGTGCTACAAAATCCATTTTCTACTGAAATTTGGGCTATAGACTGCCTTTGACAATCTTTACAAGTATATGAATTTTCATCTAATTCGGTGACAATGAAATTTTTGCCCTAATTTCCTAACTTTGACGAGCTTTGACCGCTACCATGGACTTTCTTGATTTCTTTGAAACTTTGTATGTGAGCTTCCTTTGACATCCTTGATGCATCCTGGACTTCTCGGGGAATTCCGGCTACCTTCACCAAATATGTTTTTTGTAGGCCTTCACAAGTGAGAGAGGAGAGAAAATCTCGACAACATTCGCCCCCACTAAACCTGCGGTTCCTTCGGAAGCGCCACTCTAGTGTTCCTAAAAAACATAAGTTTCAAGCATCATATTCTTTTAAAGGAAAATAGGCAACAGGAAGGAGAGATTGATGATATGCATGAATGAGAAGGCAACATGATATCAAGCAACATATGTATGAAAGGAAAAATTAAAACAGGCAACATGAATATGCATAAATAAATAGGTAACATTTCTACAAATGAACATGCAACATTGTTATGAATGAGTAGGCAATGTGACATGAAGAAAAATTTGCATGAAAGAAAGAATTGAAACACGCAACATAAATATGCATGAACAAATAGGCAACATATATGCAAATGAACAAGCAACATTGACAACAACAAAGAAAACAAACAAGCATCAATACGAAGTGGAAGTGGATGTATTGAGTCGTTTTAAGCATCAGTTCCTCTCATCTTGAAGAAAAATTTGTACCTTTTTCATAAAGCAATCTACCTTAAATACGATTATAAACAAAGATTTAGGATTTTCAAGAGACATCTTTCATCTTTAGCTTATTTTAGATCAACTCCTTTCCTACATAAATATGAATGTGCTCTTTCTCTAATAACATGCAAGCAAATCTAACTAAACTCCACTAATGCATAAATCTGCCTATATAGCCCGTGATTTATTCTACTATGCCTCTTTATCCTCCTTTGGCTTGCTCTTTTTTTCTTCTTTTTTTTTAATTTTTTGTTTAATGATGATGATGATGATGATTTGGAAACTTTATGGTTACGATCACTTTTTTGGGGTGGAAGAAAGTGTAAACTTCCTGGTAACATGTAGCATTTTTTTTTTTGATGACGGGGAAAAATTAAACCCCGATACAAGGTACAACCATTTTTGATGACGGAGAACAGTCGTTTAAACTTTGTATGTGAGCTTCCTTTGACATCCTTGATGCATCCTGGACTTCTCGAGGAATTCCGGCTACCTTCACCAAATATGTTTTTTGTAGGCCTTCACAAGTGAGAGAGGAGAGAAAATCTCGACGACACCGTTCCATGTCTTTGTAGATGCATCGGACATAGCCATTGGAAGCGTTCTAGTGTAACAAACTGACAAATGGTTTCGGCCTGTATATTATGCAAGTCACCGATTAGCCCCTGCTGAAAGAAACTATTCAATGACAAAAAGAGAATGTCTCGGGTTGGTGTACTCTGTGAAGAAGTTCCGCCATTATTTGTTGGGCGGAAAATTCAGCTTCCATGTGGATCATGCTGCACTTGTGTATTTGGTCTGGTAGCAATATTTAGGTGGTCGCTTGGCTCGATGGGTTTTATTATTACAGGAGTTCGACTATGAAGTTATTCATCAACCCGACACAACACATGCCTTGGCGGATTTTCTATCTCGGTTGGATTCCGGTGAAGCTCCGGTGGGGGTTGATGACACTACACCGGCAATTTACGCTATTGAGCCAACTATTGAAGAATCTACAGAACCTCTTGTTCCCCCTACATACTACGATACATTACTAACCTTTCTAACTGATGGGTGTCTTCCTCCTCATACTCCCCCTGCTCTACGTTGGAAATTTGCAGTTTACAGTCGCAAATTTTGGTTGATTGTAGGTCAACTGTACTACATGGATCATACTAGTGTTTTACTTTGATGTATCCCACCAATGAAGCAGAATCGGTTATTGCTATGGCTCACTCATTACCCTCGGGCGGAAATTACGCAGCTGATCTTACTCACCGTAAAATTCTGCAAAGTGGGCTTTGGTGGCCTACAATGTACAAAGAAGTGACTCAGTTTGTGCAGCAGTGTGATACCTGTCAACGATCTGGACTTTACAGCGACACTTCTTTCCTCTTCAACCTATTTTCCCCTTGGAACCCTTTCAGAAGTGGGGTCTAGATTTTATTGGCCCAATAACACCACCCGCAACCCTCACCAACAATCGCTACATACTGACTTGTACCGATTATGCCACCAGGTGGGTGGAAGCTTGGGCTTTACGGTCTGCCGCATCTGTTTCAGTGGCAAAATGCTTGATGAAGGATGTCTTCCCGCATTATGGATTACCTCTGGAAATAGTGACAGATCAAGGAACACATTTTGCAAACCACTTAATGCAAGTACTGACTCAGACTTTTCAAATTGTACATAAATTTAGTTCACTGTACTATCCACGTGCTAATGGTTTGGCTGAAAGCACCAATAAGACTCTGTTGAGTATGCTCCGCAAATTGCTTTTGGAATGTCCGGAACGATGGGACCAGTTACTACCTGTAGTTTTATGGGCTTACCGGACTACATACAAAGTTGCTACTGGTATGACCCCATTTAAGCTTGCTGGGTTGGAAGCTATTGCACCAATGGAAGTAGTAGTCCTGAGTCTACGTGTTGCCTTAACTCAGAAATTGCTGCCGGACGACTCTTTGCCATTTCGGTTGGAAGCCCTCAGATCGTTGGAGGAACATCGCTGGGAAAGTTTTTTGGTTTAATTTTGTGAGCACATATATCATGGATTTGGACTATTCTATTCCAAGAACGGTGCTACCACTTTAGTATTATGAAGATGTACATGGAGATTATATATGGGTTGGGTTCTTATTTTTAGACTTTGTTTGGATATGTGTTGGCCTTGATGTGAGGGCTTGACTTGATGTATTTGATCTTGGTGAGTGTGATGGAACCGGTGTCCTCGGGCATGAGTGATGTGGAGGCTCACGGATTGAAACACTCTTCAAGATTAGGTATGTCCCTTTGGTTGTATGACATGTTATATAAAGGTTCCCAGCCTATAAATGGTTTCCATGTAATTTTCATCTTATTGAGGGGGTATCACTTATCAAGGGATGTGGTAGTTCAAGTCCACCGTGCGTGCTAGTGTCAAGGGCACATTTTCATTGTACTAAGGTTCATTTGGAGGGTTGAGAGAAGGTCGAGTGTGAAGAGTCTTTAAAGGCCACTATCATTGTATAAAAATGGCTTCATGGTAATGAAAAAACTCTCTCTCTTTTCGTCGCCACTAGATGGATTCAGACGTATTTCTTTGCTAGTTAGTTTTTCGTTATCTTCTTGATTTCTTGGAATGCGTGCCTCTTTTAGCCTTTCTTGTTCTTGATTGTAGGTTGCATGGCGACGCTCTCTCTTTCTCTCTTCCCTTGTTGCAGGGAGGCGCAGCCTTCCCTGTTAACATTGGCGACCACGTGCGGCCGTGCCCCCCTTTGGTGACGATGTCTACGCCCATGATGCTTAGCCGCTAACAGGTGTACACGAAGGAGACTCTCTTGGCAGTTGTTGCACAGATGTACCTCGGTGCTATGACAAGCCAAGCTCTGCAAAAAGTGCTATTGGTGACGTTTGAGCGACTTCATCAGACAGTTTCGGCTTTGGCGTTATTATGGCTAGCATGCCAAACTTTTGATGGTATGGGTATTGTTGTGCGACTCTCTCTCTGCTCTACAGGTTTTCTGTGAATTTTGCTTCAGCATTTCATCAAATGCATTTTCTATTGGAGCTTGAATATTGTGATGCAGTATAGAAATGAGAAAGCGCTAGCATCGACATTTGCAGACGGAATAGCATGGCGGAATGACATGGTGCAATGAGATGATGAGTCCTTGCTGTCATAGATTTTCTGACACACTTTCGCGACTTGTATTAGTTTGAAATTGCCTTTTTTATGATCTTGTACTAATGCAACTCGATTGGGGTTTAATCACATTTGCCTCATTGTAATTGCGCCTTTTGAGTATTTTTTGATGAACCAGTGCTCGCTCTGGTGCATGAAATGATCACATCAAACATTTCCATTAAACGTTACGCACGGGACACGATGGAACTACATCATTTTTTGGATCACATGCGATGGATTCATTGATCCGCATTTGTCAATAAACCATTACGGACAGATTGGATGCATAGCCTGCAGTCATTTTTGCCTTGTGCAGGGATTTGCACTTTGAAATTTTATTATTAGCTGCTTTGCTAAATGTTTTATGTTCGGGTACTTTGATATGGTATCATGGGCTTCTTGTTCTTCTCAATAAAGGATATGAGTTCTCCATACTTGATGAGCAGTTTAAATGGGCATTTTGCCAATTACTTTTCGCATATCATTTCTTGTTGTCATTTACTATTTTTAGTGCCTATATTGACCATCAACGAAGAACTTGGAGCCATTGACGTTCTTGTACCTTACATGCTGATGGTTCCTCTTGTCTTCTACAACATGATGTAAATGAGCCACTCATGTACTTCATTGCTATGCATATAGGAGGGCAAGATCAAGGTTATGTGAGTGGTATTTGTGAACCTTGGATTAAGTTCCAGGCACTTCACTTTGCCTCTTACATTGCTTTTGATTTTGGATATGTTATGAGCTCTACTTGCACTCCATACCAGGGTCTAACCATGCGCTTTGGTTTGCAAGTATTGTTCATAAGGGTAGTGCATAATTTTGTGAGCACATATATCATGGATTTGGACTATTCTATTCCAAGAACGGGGCTACCACTTTAGTATTATGAAGATGTACATGGAGATTATATATGGGTTGGGTTCTTATTTTTAGACTTTGTTTGGAGATGTGTTGGCCTTGATGTGAGGGCTTGACTTGATGTATTTGATCTTGGTGAGTGTGATGGAACCGGTGTCCTCGGGCATGAGTGATGTAGAGGCTCGCAGATTGAAACACTCTTCAAGATTAGGTATGTCCCTTTGGTTGTATGACATGTTATATAAAGGTTCCCAGCCTATAAATGGTTTCCATGTAATTTTCATCTTATTGAGGGGGGTATCACTTATCAAGGGATGTGGTAGTTCAAGTCCACCGTGCGTGCCAGTGTCAAGGGCACATTTTCATTGTATTAGGGTTCATTTGGAGGGTTGAGAGAAGGTCAAGTGTGAAGATGTAATAAAGTAAGTCTATGATCCAAGGGTCTGGCCGGTTCAGACAGATCTGAAATCGGACACCGTTTGGTCATCCGTGTGTATGACCAAAGATCTCGAGTTTAGACTTACTAGGAGGTCTTGTGCTCTTGTGAACAAGTGAACCACTTAGCTTAGTGGTTAAGACTCAAGGGTGTGAAGGACGAGGTCTTGGGTTCAATCCCCATAAGGTACATGGGAAGAGTATTTTGCCCAAAGAGCTCTAGAACCTTCTAGAAGCATCCACTGGACACTTGGCGCACATGTAGTTACCTGGCTGACACTTGGATGATTAGTATCCACCTGCCCAAGAAGGCAGTCCCCTGGAGAGAGCTATATATAGAGGCATTTGGTTGGGAGGAGAGTCATCTCTCTTACTAGGAGGTCTTGTGCTCTTGTGAACAAGTGAACCACTTAGCTTAGTGGTTAAGACTCAAGGGTGTGAAGGACGAGGTCTTGGGTTCAATCCCCATAAGGTACATGGGAAGAGTATTTTGCCCAAAGAGCTCTAGAACCTTCTAGAAGCATCCACTGGACACTTGGCGCACATGTAGTTACCTGGCTGACACTTGGATGATTAGTATCCACCTGCCCAAGAAGGCAGTCCCCTGGAGAGAGCTATATATAGAGGCATTTGGTTGAAAGGAGAGTCATCTCTCTAGTATGTGGTGGTCGTAATCCTTGTTCTCTTGCAGAAGAGCCTTTAAAGGCCACTATCATTGTATAAAAATGGCTTCATGGTAATGAAAAAACTCTCTCTCTTTTCGTCGCCACTAGATGGCTTCAGATGTATTTCTTTGCTAGTTAGTTTTTTGTTATCTTCTTGATTTCTTGGAATGCGTGCCTCTTTTAGCCTTTCTTGTTCTTGATCGTAGGCTGCATGGCGACGCTCTCTCTTTCTCTCTTCCCTTGTTGCAAGGAGGCACAACCTTCCCTGTTAACACAGCCAATTGAGACTTCATGGTTGGTTAGTAGACCTCTTGAGATTCCTAAATCGGCAAAAAAATCATCCAAGTTTTTTGGAAGAAGTATCTCAAAAGTTTGAGTCAAGACAAACTAGTTGCAAAATGATGACTAGCTCCCAAACTTGTTATTTTTGTACATACACTTGTTGGCAAAAATGAACAGTGCTCTCAACCTCGTAAGAATTATAACAATTCCTTTCAAAAATAGAAAATAGAATTAGATATCTTGCTAATAAAAGTTAAAACACTTCAATTGATCAATTGCGCATTGAGAACAAGATTTAGCAAAATCTAGAACATTCCCGCCATTTTCGGGGCTGTGCAGGGATTCGACCATTGAGTAGAAAAACATAGATTTCTCATAAAAAGTAAAATTCAATGATCATGAAATTTTGTAGAAATAAAATAGACTTAAAGAGAAATCCAGTGCACTTTAAAACTTTGAAAAAGGTTACGTATAGCACGAGATATGAGCTTCTGAAGTTACTGTTTTGAGTGAGTATAGAAAAATAGAGAAGAAGTAAATGATGAATGTATAGATTCACATATAATTACAACCACATTGGAAATGAATACTTGCACAATGGGAGTAGAATGATAGAGCTATGGAGTAATCTCTTCAATCTCTACAAATGAACATGAAGTGGGCACAAATCAAGCTCTCTAATGGCGACTTCCTTCTTGCTCCTTTTACAACTACTTTTGGAGGTAGTTTTGAACTTGAATTCAAATAACTTCACCTAAAAGTGATGTTAAGAATTAGGAGATATTCTCTTAGCTGATGGATTTGTGGTTTTAGGTAGTTAGAGCCACAAATTTCCTTTTTACACCATGGATGACTTAAGCCATTCTTTCTTTCACAATTACAAGAGCTAAAATATACTCTTTTACAAGAGGTGTTCATATGTCTACACATATGACTCCAAATGAATGTAAATCAAATCACATCAAGCATGTAGGCGGGTAAATTGCACCAACAGCTCCCCTGAAGACTAAAATGCTTGGCCTCCAAATAAGTCTTCAATTTTCCTTGATTTCCTACAAGCCAATCTTCAACTTGAATCTACTCAATTTTGTACCATCAAGAGCTTTAGTCAACATGTCTGCACATTGTGTATCTCTAGAGACATAGGATAGTTGAATATCCTTGCTCATTAGCTTCTCCCTTACACAATGGTAGTGGACTTCAATATGCTTGGTTCTAGCATGGTATACCGGATTAGCGGCAAGATGTAGTGAGCTTGTGTTGTCATCGGAAATGTGAGGTGTTGAAGAATGAAGTCCAAGATCTGTATGCAAAGATTTTAACCACATGATTTGTTGAGTTGCATTAGCCAAACCTCTATATTCGGCTTTAGTAGAAGATAATGCCATTGTTGGTTGCTTCTTGGATGACCAAGAAATGAGTTTTGAACCTGCAAATGATACATACTTGGATGTGCTTCTTCTATCATCTCTAGATCCGGCCCAATCCACATCTGAGTAGGCCCTTATCTCAATATCTGAAGTAAATGAATAAAGCAAACCTTCATTCATGGTCCACTTTAGGTATGTGAGGACTCTCTTGGGCGCTTCCATATGTGCTCTTCTTGGCTTATGCATAAACTGACTCAATATGCTAACACTATAGCATATATCCACCTTGTGAGTGTTGCATAGTTCAAACTTCCAACCAAGATTTGATAGCTTGTGATGTCTTCAATTGGCTCTCCTTCATAAGCACTAAGCTTATGATTTTTCTCCATAGGTGTACATGCACACGGTGTTTTCCATCTTGAACTTGATGAGCATGTCGTGCACATACTTCCTTTGTGTGATGTATATACCTGAACCTGTGTAGATTAACTCCAATACGAGAAAATAACTGAGTGGTCCAAGATCATTTATTTTGAACTCCTCCTTCATTTCATTCTTTACCTGTTTGATTCCTTCAAGATCATTCCCTGTGATAATAATATCATCAACATACACACATAGATAGATCACTTCAGATCAATTCCTCTTTATGAACAAAGAGGTATCCACCTTGCTAGCTTGGAATCCTTGGTCCTACAAATAAGTCACCAATCTGAAATTCCAAGCTCTTGGAGCTTGCTTCAATCCATATAAGACTTTCTTTAATTTGTATACATAGTTAGGATGATGTGCATCCTCATATCCAGGAGGTTGTGCCATATACACTTCCTTAAAAATCCATCCATTTAAGAAAGCATTCTTTACATCAAGTTGATAGAGATTCCAATTTCTAGATGCAACAAGACTAATGAGAACCCTAATTGTAGGCATTTTTGCAACAGGAGAGAAAGTCTCCTCATAATCAATACCATGGGTCTGAGCAAACCCTTTAGCAATTAACCTTGCTTTATGTCTATTTATACTTCCATCTGGATTCCTCTTGATTTTGTATATCCATCAAGATCCAATTACCTTCATAGATGGCTTATTAGGTACAAGCTCCCAAGTGTCATTCTCCTTCAAGGCTTCCATTTCTTCATCCATTGCATCTCTCCAAGCTTTCTTGCTTTGTGCTTCTTCAAATGTGGTAGGCTCTTCATTGGTTGAATCCTTTGCAGTGTAGATTGAGTTCTTGGTGATCAAAGAAGTATCATAACCATACCTTTCTAGTTTTTTCTTCTCCCTTGAAGAGCTTCTAAGTGGTTGATGTGAGCTCTCGGGTCCATATGTAGCATCTTGCATCTTTGCTTTACCTTTGCTCTTCCATAGCTTTAGTCTTCCCAAGTCTTCTAGGTCAATCTCTAAATCACTTTCTTCAATTTGCTTTGGCTTCTTTGGTTGAAGTGATGGAAAATCTTTGTCCAAGTCATAAGGAAGCTTCAGTTTCCTGTCATCATCAAAGCATGATTTTTTCTCATAAAAAATTACATCTCTACTCACAGAAAATCCTTTATTAGTTGGATTGTACAATCTATATCCTTTTTGGTTTTGGTCATAACCAATAAATATGCACATCTTTGCCTTGGGATCCAATTTCCCTCTTACTTGAGAAGGAATTTGAGCATAGGCTAAGCATCCAAAGATTTTACAATGCTCTAGACTAGGTCTTCTTCCATTCCACACTTCATATGGAGTGGTTCCATCTAGTGACTTAGATGGAAGTCTATTTATGAGATATGTGGTTATAGACATAGCCTCTGCCCATAGGTAGTTTGGCAATCCCTTTTCATTGAGCATGGACCTTGCGGCTTCAACAATAGCTCTATTTCTCCTCTTTGCTACACCATTGAGTTCGAGTGTATACCTTGTAGTGACTTCCCTTTTAATGACTCTTTCATGCAAGTAGGCATCAAATTTAGAAGAGAAGTATTCTCCTCCACCATATGATCTGAGTCTTTTCAAAGTCCTACCTATTTGGTTTTCAACTAGAGCAACATACATCTTAAAGCAACTAAAAACTTCATCCTTGTGCTTCATGAAAAACAGAATGGTCCACCTTCTGCAATCATCTATGAAACACACATAATATCTTGAGCTTGATATAGATGGCTCCTTACCCCACACATCCGTGTGCACTAGATCCAAAATATTTTGATAAACATATCCCTTCCTATTGAAAGGTTGTCTATGAGCCTTGCCGAATTGACAAGCTTCACACTTATAAATCATGTGCTGCCTTGTGATATTAGGCAAACCAAGTACACTTTGGTCCCTGCAAAATTTTTTGACTGTCCTCTCACCAATGTGAGAAAGCCTTTTGTGCCATATCTCCAACTCTATGAGAGTTTGAGATCCATAGCTAAATAAAGCTATTCTTTGTATCTTCCACTTCAAAAGTGAAAAGCCTTCCTGTCTTTTCTCCTTTGGCAATCCTTCTAAAGCCTTGCCTTGGGTCTTCAACATATGCTCCAAATCAGTTGAATCTAACCTGCAATCCTTTTTCATCAATATGCCCAACATTTATTAAATTTTTAGTAACTGTAGGGACATACAAGACTTTGCTTAAGACTTTGATAGTTGTTGTAATTGTTGTTGTAGTTGTTGTTGTAATTGTTGTTGTAGTTTTTGTTGTAGCCTCCATTGTATCTACCTCTATTTGATCCATAGCCACCTCTATTGAATCCTCTTCCTCTTGAGTTCCTTGGGTTCCTGAAACATTCTTCAGTAGTATGATTAGATAAGCCACATATATTGCAAGTTTGAGGATTGGACTCTCCCCCTGCCTTGCTTTCCACCTCTACCTCTTCCTCTAGCTCTTTCTCTACCTGCAAAGTTTGTTTGTAAAGAGCTACCTTCATCTTCATTCTTCTTATTCTTTGACTTGTCCTTGACATTAGCTTTATTAGAATATAAGGCAGAAGTTTGATTACCTCTTGAGGACTCACCACCTTTGCTAATCTTTGCTTCATGAGTGAAGAGTTGGCCCATGAGTGTGTTGAGGTTGGGTACATGCATATCCATGTACAAGTCCATGGCTATTGTAAAGGACTCTTACTTGTCATTTGCTTTGGTTCCATTTATGATTTGTCTAATGATTTGTTCCTCTTCAATTACCTCTCCAATGCTTCCAAGTTGATATGAAATCTCCTTCATCTTTGTGACATAATCAGACACACTTTGCTTGGGGCTTTTCTTCAATGTTGTGAACCCCATCCACAATTGGTTCTTCCTTGCTCGAGCGTTGGAGGAGAATAAAGAAGCAAGTGCATTCCAAGTCTCTTTTGATGTCTTGCATCCCTTGACATGAGGTAAAAGAAAATCAGTGATTGAGTTTAGAATATAGAACCTTGCAAGTGCGTCCTTTGAACACCAATTTGAAAGTCTTTCCTCTTCTTCATGTGATGGTTGCCCTTTGTTCCTCATGGTTGGCATAGAATCATCCCTAGATGTGTATCCAAATAGATTCCTCCCTTGAAGATAAGCCTCCATCCTTAGAGACCATGTTGGGCAATTGTTTCTATCCAATTTTTCAATTGCTAATGGAAATCCATCTCCCATGTTGATTGACTATGCTCTGATACCACTATAAAGAGAGATGATGGATGGATCCAAATATGAGTTGGTGTTGCTACAACCAGATTCACACCATTCAACTAAGACTTCAGAGTTGGTTATTAGACCCTTTGACCTTCCTAAATCCACAAAAAAATCACCCAAGTGTTTTGGAACAAGTATCTCAAAATTTTGAGTCAAGAAAAACTAGTTCCAAAATGACTAGCTCCCAAAACTTGCTATTTTTGTACATACACCTGCTAGAAAAAATGAACAGTGCTCTCAATCTGGTAGGAATTAGAAAAATTCTTTTTGGAAATAGCAAAAAGACTTATATAGCTTGCTAATCCAAGTCAAAACTCTTCAATTGATCAATCGAGCACTGAGAACAAGATTTAGAAAAATCTAGAACACTCTCACCATTTTTGGGGTTCTGTAGAGATTCGACCAGTGAGCAAAAAGACATAGATTTCTCACAAATAGTAAATCCAATGATCATGAAATTTTGTGAGCATAACGAGACTTAGAGAGAAATCCAATTCACTTTAAAACTCTGAAAAAGAATATGAATAGCCCAAGATATGAGCTTCTGAAGTTACTGTTCTTAGTGAGTATAGCAAAGAATAAAACAGAGAAGAAGTAAATGATGAATGTATAGCTTCACGTATAATTACAACCACATTGGCAATGAATACTTGCACAATGGGAGTAGAATGATAGAGCTATGAATTAAGCTCTTCAATCTCTACAAATGAACATGAAGTGGGCACGAATCAAGCTCTCAATGGTGACTTCCTTCTTGCTCCTTTTATAACTACTTTTGGAGTTAGTTTTGAATTTGAATTCAAATAGCTTGACCTCAAAGTGATGCTAAGAATTAGGAGATATTCTCTCAGCTGATGGATTTGTGGTTTTAGGTAGTTAGAGCCACAAATTTTCTTTTTTACATCATGGATGACTTAAGCCATTCTTTCTTTCACAATTACAAGAGATAAAATATACTCTTTTACAAGAGGTGTTCATATGTATATGACTACAAATGAACATAAATCAAATCATATCAATCATGTAGTCTTGGGTAAAATGCACAAATACAATTTACTAACATCAAATGTTAGATGCATTTTGCAATCATTTATTAACTATAGCTTGTATGCAACATCACTAATCTTCTTAGTTATTGTCCATGGTTCACAAAATGTAGCTAATAGCTTGGGTTTCTAACCTGCTATCAAAGAAGAATAAAGTGGAACTTGTATAAACATGTGCCTACCTTCTTGAAATGTCCGTGGTATACGATGTTTTCCTATAAAGGTTTTGGCTCTCTAATTAGCTTATTGAAGGTTGGAATAAGATATTATGAGATTAGCTTGCATATGAGTGGGAAACTCTGTAGCAATAGGGGATTTCCATGGTAATCCTATAGTAGGTATATTGAATGGAAAATATCCATAAACCACCTCAATAGGTTCCAAATGACTAGACTTATGCTTCCAATTATTATAGGAAAACTCTAATAAAGGAAGAAAACTAAGACATAGAGACTACACTCATAACCTTGAAGAAGAATGTTGAAGTAAAGGGACAAAGTTATTTATGGATTGGATAAAAGCCAAAATATGATTGGAGAGCTAGATAACTCAAAAAAGACACAACCATTTCCATATGGAGTGATTTTGAGCACCAAATGTCACCCAAGGAAATGGAAGGACAAAGGAAAAGAAGTGAAAGGTCATGAGGCGAGAGAAGATGCAAAAGTAGGTGAAATCCCATGAACATTTCTTTACATATAGAAGGCTTTTGGATGTGCACATTTGTGGAGATGACAAAGAGATGATGCAAAAGCATATGCTAGTCATTCTCTCACCAATTAATATCAAAAGTGCCCCCAATGGTGTGCTACAAGGAACATAAGTTTTCTAGCAACATACTTTTCTATACATAACCACATTGTGAATGCCATTTCTCTCTATGTAGATATCCATTTAATGCGTATGATTCCATGGTGGAAAGCTATCTCCCATGAATATTTATGTTTAAATATCTCGACTAGATTCATCTCTAGTAGTTACTCAAAACATTTCTTGTGAACCTCAATTTTTTGCTTAACGTGAGTTGATAGTTAGTCTATAGTTATATAGTTACCTGCCTAGTCATATGGAATTCAATTGGAGTGATATTTAGCTTGTTAGAAGGTTGTTAGTGTTGGTTATGTGTGGCCTAAATATCACATTAGATCTTTGAGGTTTGATGGAATCAAGTTTTAGTAAGAAAGTGTGAAACAAGAGAGTTTTTAGGTTTCATAACTTTTGATGTGCATATTGGTATGAAATTTCTCCACATTTGGTATCAGAGCTTTGGTATAGAGCATTGTTATTGAAGACCATGGTCGCACATGAAGAAGACTTAGAGAAGATGAAGGAAAGCTTGGAGTTATGAGCCTACGGAGTGTGTAACATTCATGCTATTGGAAAGCTATGGAGGCAAAGCTTTTGTATGAGACAATTTTGTTGCTTTATGTTATTTGAAGTCATATGCACTCTTGTCCTAGTCTTAGTACATATTCATGATCATTGAGTCAGTCATGTTATAAGTGATACTAATCACTTGGGTGAAGATTTATGAGAAGCCTATATGATAAAATGAAGATTTAAGCCAAGAATCTTGGATGAGCAACTACATGTAGTTGTATGTGAGGATTGTATGCATAATTTAGATATTGCATTCAATTGAATGAGGTTCAAGATTCTATTATGTAGATGGCTGAATATTGAAGCTTATATGTAAGCTTGAGGATAACATTATATTCTTTTTACTCGGTCCAAGAAATTTGTGCAATGCAACTGCTTATGTATGCATGATTATGAAGTTTATGCTCAAGGTGAATGATAGTTTTGGAGAGCCATGCTTAGGCTAAATGCGATTCGAATTAAGATTTGATTATTGATTTCAAACATGCAAGGATGTATGCACATGTTTTCAAGGAGAATATATAAACATGTTTGATACTATGTGGATGAGTAAAAGGCAATGTTGTAAAGCCTATCTAAGCTGAATATTTGCAGGTTTATGTAGTCATATGAATTGGCATAAAAAGAGCTCAATATATGCTTAAATGATTGGTGATTTGTATATTATGTATTTGTTAGCATGGTGTTGAAACATTAAAGGTTCCTCATGTTCAACCAAGATGAAAGTATACATTTTTGGATGCACCAAAGATTGACAAAATCGAAGGCTACTATGTATTAAGTTTGTAGATGTATTTTGTTGTGGATTAAAGTCACAGAGATAAATTTTTGAAAGAAACTATAAGTGTGATCATGCTATGATAACTAAAAGCATTTGGTTCTTGAGCTGATCTACAACAGATGAAGTGAATGCTCTTATGTTGACAAGCAAAAGAAAAGTGGGTAATGCTTGATGAAGCGAGGATGCAAAGCTTGGAACCAAAATGAAGGAATGAGCTCAAGCTAAAATGTTGTCAAGCACTTAAAGTTTTAAAGACTTGAAGATTGGAGACAAAGTTGAAGGTGGTCAAAGCAAGGATACCCATGAGAAGACTTAAAGATGTGAAGGAGTTCAAGAAAGCCAAAACATGTTTTCAAGAAAGCAAGCAGCCAAGAGCTCACCATCAAACTTGTGTGGGTTTCCATCAAGTTCAACATCATATTGAGAAGAGGAGATATCAAATAAGGTTGAAGCCTAGGATTGAGCTTCCCAACACAGGAGGAATAGAAGACTCCATAAAAGGACTGCCATAAAGTCTTGAAGACTGATCAAGGACTCCCAAGGTTACAAGGAGCAACAAGCAAGTGGCAAGCTAAAATGAAGAGTCACATGAGTGAAGTGTGTCAAATTGGCTGAAGTTTAACAAGTTGAAGAATTCCATTTGAAAAGATAAGGGCTGAAGTAAAGGGTTGAGAAAGATCCACATTGTGCATGGTGGTAGGTTCCAAGAAAAGACCAATCAGTTTGACGCTAGTAAGAACACCAAAGAGAGTGTCTAGATTATGTTAAGGCAAGTGAGGCCATCCCAAGAGGAATGGCAAGCCTATGTAAAGGCAAGTATGAATATCCCAAGAGGAATTACGAGCCTTCTTAGGTGCAAGAAGAACCAAAGTCCAAGTGAAGGAATAATGAAATATTGAGGCTAGTAAGACCACCAAGGAGAGTGGCAAGCCTATGTAAAGGCAAGTAAGACCATCCCAAGAGGAATGGAAATACAATCTAGGTGCAAGAATCACCATTGTTGGTTTTGAGTGTGGTATGAATACCACAATGTTAATGCACCAAGTTCTATGGAGCATGTGAGACATTGGAATTAAATTCTTGTAAGGGAAAAGGCCAAAAAACAAAAGGGGAATTATAGCTTGCATAATGTTTGTCAAGTCATTAGCATTCTTTCTCTTTCATATGTACCATAGAAGCAAAGAAAAGAATGAGGAGATTAAGAAGAAGTTTCCCATTGTGAACCTCAAGCATGTAGGGAGTGTTGATATATTTCGATAGTGATGTGTGTGAACACACTAGGACCACCGGGGCACTTTTCCCCTCTTTCGGAGGCTTTTCCCCCGGCTTGTATATACACCTACATGCCTAATGGGTTACTTATCTTTGTAAATTCTAGTGGTAATACATTGAGTATTGTGTGTTGTGCTCCAAGCTTCATCTTCTTCCTTGTGTTGTTCATGTGCTTCCACAAACATCTAAATCCAACAATTGGTATCAGAGTAAGTCGTCGCTTCATCTAGGGCATCATCGACACCCCTCCGGTTGCCATTCTAGAATTGCACAAAATTTGGTGACCATACTCAAGTTGATTAAGAGATAAAAAAAACTTTGTTTTATGGTGCCGAAATCACGATCTGAGCTCGTTTTGGCCTTTGAATGCACATCACAGTGCTTGTGTAGGTTATTTTGTCTTTTTGTGCCAAAGATATATACAAGTTTTGGTTCACCAATATAAGCATCTTGAAGTCGGCTACAAGTTTAACATAACTCATCAAGGTAGTTTTGTTCAAATTTTTTAGATATAATTATTTTTTTGCATCAGGGTGTTTTAGTCAGTGGCCATGGCTAAAAGCAGTGATGTATTCTGCATGTTGGCTATTGAGGACAAGTTGGACGGTACCAATTACCCGTTGTGGGCTTATATGATGCAACATGTATTGGTTGCAAAAGGATTGTGGAACATTGTGCAAGGTGTTGAGAAACAACCTATTACACCTGCAAATATAGGTATGGAAGCTGATGCAGATGGCATTGAAGATGCTAATATTCTTCAGATTCTTGTTCGTGCTTTAGTTTTTGCTGCACCTACTGTAGAACAAATTTCTTGGGATAGCAAAGATGCTCAAGCACATGCATTGATAGCCTTATTTATCAAACATTCCATCATTCCTCACATTCGCTTTTGCAGAAAATTTAAGGATGCTTGGAATACACTTATCACATTGTACTAGGCTAGGAATGAGGCTCATGTTGCTTACCTCCAGAAATAGTTGGAGAGTGAGCATATGAATGAAGGTGATTCTATGGACAGTTTTCTAACAAAGATCAAAGACTTGAAGGAACAATTGATTTCTGTTGACGAAGTTATATCAAATAGCTCACTTGTACATACCATTTTGAATGGTCTTCCTGATTCATATCATAGTTTTAATTCTATTCTTTGTTTGATGATGAAAGGCAATCCAAATGCCTTTTCATTTGAGGAGTTAGTCTTTGTTTTGTTGCAGGAAGATCAGTCTAGGAAAAATGGGTCCATTATGCATGTTGCAGATCAAGCTTTCCTGGCTAGTCAAAAGGGAAGAGGTAAATTAAGATCATCTACTAGTAAGTAGAAATATGCAAATGCTCCACATTCGAAGAAGGAAGACAAAGATGAGAAGAAATCAGAAAAGTAGAAACTCTTTTGTAAGTACTATATAGGAAATGATCATATCATAAAGAACTATCCAAAACTAGCTGCAAAAGAGGCAAAGAAAAAAGAGGCTAGAATGGTTGTTGCAGAGGCCTCTACACGAAAAACAGAGTCTGCTAATCTTGTGTAGAATGAAGAATGGGCATTTACTATTGTTTGCAATTTCGACCCATCTTCTCCTGAATAGTGTATGTCTGTAGTAGACTCATATGTTTGGTACTTTGATAGTGGAGCAACCAAACATATTATCTTGCATTGCAGTTTCTTCACTTCACTCGAGCCTACCCCTATAGGGAATACTGTCAGATGTGTCAACAACTCCTCTTATCCTGTCATGTGAGTTGGTAAGATCATTCTGACTACTGCTGATGGTAGTTATTTCACTTTGTCGGATGCTTTATTTGTGCCAGGGATCAAGAAAAATGTGTTATCAGTTTGTGCATTAGCCAAGATTGGTTTGGTTGTGAACTTTGTTGATGACAGATGTACAGTTCATGATTTTTCAAATGGCGACATGATTATTGCTTCTGGCATTTTATGTTGCGGGCTCTATAAGCTCATAGACTATGAAAAATCTATGAATGATTCAACATGTGCAGTACATAATTCTCAGGCTATGTCAGATGCAAAGCTTTGGCATGCACGCTTTGGTCATTTGAATTTTGCTAGTTTGCTACACCTACAGAAATCTGAAATGGTGTCCTCTTTGCCCAAACTTGAGGCACCCAAAAAACATGTTTGTGAAGGCTGTATTTTCAGAAAAATGCAGCGTTCCTCCTTTCCAAATGATGGTTTAGTTCAAGCTACTCAGAAATTGTAGCTTGTTCATAGTGATGTCTGTGGTCCTATGCAGACACTCTCTTCTGGAAACAATCTTTACTTCATGACTTTCATTGATGATTTTTCCAGGCATGCATGGGTATATCCATTGAAAGCAAATTCCTAAGTTTTCATGTGCTTCAAATAATTTTTGGTTTTGGCTGAAAATTTGTCAGCATTTAAAATGGGCACCCTTTGTTCTGATCGAGGGGGGGAATATATGTCGTCTAACTTTAATGCATTTCTGGCTGGACGTGGGATAAAACATCAGTGTAAAGTGTCATATACACCTCAACAGAATGGAGTTGTTGAATGGAAGAATAGGTCACTCATGGAGATGGCGAGGTGTATGGTCAAGACACAGGCTTTACCACATAATTTTTGGCTTTAGGCTGTCATGTGTGTAGCATATGTACTTAACAGGTGTCCCAAAGCACTTCAGTCTATCACTCCATATGAGGCTTGGCATGGTTGCAATCTATTGCTCATCTGCATGTTTTTGGTTGTCTGGCATATGCATTAATGCCTGAATAACATCACAAGAAATTGGATGATAAAGCAATAAAATGTAATTTTTTTACAATTTTGAAAGCAAAGGCTATTGTGAAAGAGACATTTGTTAGCTCCAAAGACATGTATGATACTGTGCTGCCTCTTTTTATGGGTGGATAGTCTAGTGCTGGTCCTAATGAGGCAACTTCTCAGCCATTGTAGGTTTCGTGTGATGATGTAGATCATTCCATTTTTGATGCAGATTTGCATGATGCACTTGTTGATGAGAGAGCTGATATTGAGAAGACAAAAACTATGCCAAAATGGCTAGTGCAGACTTTGCATGAAAGATAATTATATGCACCTCTATCATACCGTACTCGTTTAGGCTCTCATAGTGCCCCTTTTGCATCAGATTGCTATGCTATGGCTACCTGTAGTCTTTGTGATGATACTGAACCTATTTCATTTGATGAAGCACAAAATTAAGAACATTGGATGGCTGCAATGCAATATGAATGTGATGCTATCATGAAAAATGGTACCTTGTCTTTATGTGACTTGCCTCTTGGCAAGAAGGGCATTTTCACTAAGTGGGTATACAAGCTGAAGCATAAACTCGATGGAATAGTTGACAGGTATAAGGCTAGGCTTGTTGCAGAGGGTTATGCACATGAAGGAGGCATTGATTTTGATGAAACCTTTGCACCTACATGCCAAATGACTACTGTTTGTAGCATCTATGCACTTGCAGCTCATCATGGTTGGAATGTACATTAGCTGGATATTAAAACAACATTTGTCAATTGTGACTTGCATGAAGAACTGTATGTTTTTCAGTTCTATGTCTTTGTGTAGAAAGGGCATGAAAACCATGTGTGCAGGTTAAAGAAGGAATTATATGGTTTAAAGCAAGCACCACGTTTAGTATGAAAAGATACATGACTATCTGATTGCACATGGTTTTGAGAATAGTCCAATTGAAAGCACCTTATATGTTAAGCGTGCTAATGATGTGCTTCTGATCATTGTTGTGTATGTTGGTGACATGCTGCTCACTGGTCCTCATGACAAGCATATTGCTGATTTTAAGGCTGATTTGCATGCCTCATTCGAGATGTCTGATTTGGGGCATTTGCATCATTATTTGGGCATTGAGTTTATGCAAGTTGATGGTGGAATGGTTTTGTGTCAAACGAAATATATTGACACATTATTGTAGCATTTTGACCTTGAAGATTGTAAACCTATTGCCACACCTATGGAGACATGTTTACGATTGAGTCTTCATGATGCTGGCGATGCATTTGATGCTGTTCTCTATTAGCACGCTGTTGGATGCTTGATTTACTTGTGCATTACTAGACCAGATATTCGATTTGTTGTCTCACAAATGAGCACATTTATGCATTGCCCAGGAGTCAAGCATTGGCAGGCAGTTAAGTGCATCTTTCACTACTTGAGTGGTGCTCGACTACTTGGATTGTTTTATCCCAAGGGGGGATCACTACCACCATATTTACATGCTTTTTCTGACTCTGAATGGGCTGGTTGCTATGACACTCATGTTTCCACTAATGGTTTTTGCTTCATGCTTGGTAGCTCATGCATATTTTGGTTGAGCAAGGAGAAGCCTACTGTGGCCACTTCTAATTGTGAGGTTGAGTATAGGGCAACTTTCACAACAACCGTTGAGTGTGAGTGGCTCAGATGCCTTATGGCTGATTTGGGTGTTGGTCAGTCTTTTGCCACCACCATCTTCACTGCCCGTTAGAGTGCATTGGTAGTTGCAAGGAACCCTGTGTTCTATGCTTGCACTAAGCACATTGAGGTGCATTATCATTATGTCAGGGAGAGGTTCTCTGCTGGAGAGATCAACTTGGCATATGTGCCCACGTAGGAGAACATTGCAGACCTTTTCATGAAGGCTCTACCTAGGGAGAAGTTTGAAGCTTTTTGCAAAGCTTTGGGCTTACTTCCTTTTGTGGATTGATTCCACATAGGTTGGCACTTCCTTATACATGAGTGCTAGCTCCTTGTTCACCGCATCACTCCTGGGGGGTATTTCTTGATATATTTAGGTAGTGATATGTGTGAACACACTAGGACCAATGGGGCAATTTTTTCCCTTTTTAGGAGGCTTTTCCCCCTGGCTTGTATATATGCCTATAGCCCTAATGGGTTACTTATCTTTGTACATTCTAGTGGTAATACATTCAGTATTGTGTGTTGTGCTCCAAGCTTCTTCTTCTTCCTTGTGTTGTTCGCGTGCTCCCGCAAATGTCTAACTCCAATAAGGAGCATGTGGATGAGCTCTTACGTATTGAGGATTTGTTGTCTTCTTTTGTAGGTGATGAAGAAAGCTTGGAAGGCATGGAAGCTACAAATGTTTCACATGAAGAGGAATTCATGAAAGAGTTCATGTATGATCAGCCCATTGTTGATTTTGCAAGTGTACAATCAACCATGAAGAATGAAACAAAGATCATGAATCAATAAGGTTTTAGCTTGAAAGATCCAAGAAGAGTCCAAAAAAGAAAAATTGCATCCAAATCAATTTTCCAATTTGAAAGAGAAGTAGTCACACTGAAAGAAAGAGTAAGAGAAGCCACCACAATGGAAGGAGTGCTTAGAAAGCAAGGAGCAGGCTTCATACATAAAAGAAGAGATGAAGATAAACTAGAAGAAAGAATGACAACCATCACGAAATCAAAATGAGAACAAATTCTAGCCATAGACAAAGTAAAAAATGATGCAAAGACAAAGGAGGACCAAAGCGATGCATACAAGTCTAGAAGACATGAAGCCAAGAAGGTATATAAAGAGAAAGGTTCCAAAAAGAGGAAAACAAGGAAGAGAGTGAATCAACAAAGGCATATACGATCAAGGTTATCTCATTTGGTTGTATAAGTTTGTATAAGGTATGGATTATGATAGGGATTTAAAAAGAGCTCTTGCTAAGAGCCAAAGAAGAAGGGATGAAGCTAGAAAGAAGCCAAAGAAGCTTGGAATCCAAGAAGGGATATTACCAACCTATCAAAGAAACAAATATGAGGGTAAAAGAAGTGAAAGGCAAAGAGGACACGATTTGCAGACAAGCATGGACTCCCAATTGTAGCTTGAGGTGGAGTGCTGAAAGTTATGAAACTTGTGCAAGATCCAATTGTGAGGCTTGACACATACTCACCTCTTATAATTTACCTCTTCATCTTTTGAGAATTCATATCAAGTTTTGTAAGCTCAATTGAGGGCTAGGTCTTGAAAATATAGAGATTACACTCATAACCTTTAAGGAGAGTGTTGAAGTAAAGAGGAAATATTATTTATGGCTTGGATCAACATGAACAAAAAAGTTGGTATGCAGATCAAAGTCATACAACTGAAGAATTTTAAGAAGAGGTAAGAAGATGTGAGAAAGGAAAATCACTTGTGCAGGTGAATAGAGATGAAGACTATATGTAAGCAAGCACATCCAGAAGTGGATTAACAAGAAGGAATGAAGAAGCTCCTATATTTGATGAAGAGGTGTATCCAGACACATATGAAGAATGTGAACCAAGGAGGTCAAGCAGGACTAGAAGGCAACCAGAAAGGTATTCTTATGATACTTCTTACATAACGCAGAAGAACTATGCAGATATGGTCAAAGATGATGAAGAACCTCAAAACTATGATGAAGCAAAAGGTAAGAAACAATGGGAAGAAGCAATGAAGGAAGAATTCAATGCACTAGAGGAGAACAAGACATGGGAACTTGTTCCTAAACCAAATGCTAAGAAAGTAATTGGAAATAAATGGGTTTATAAAGTGAAGAAGCTTGCAGATGGAAGTATAGCCAGATACAAAGCTAGACTGGTGGTGAAAGGCTATACCCAAACCCATGGCATAGATTATGATGAGACATTCAGTCCTGTAGCTAAGATATCAACTATAAGGACAATCATTGCTATTGGAGCTTCAAAAGGATGGACTCTAAGTCAATTGGATATAAAAGAATGCATTCTTGAATGGATACATATCAGATGATAGTATACATGGAACAACATCAAGGATTTATAGATTCCAGGTATCCAAATTTTGTTTGCAGGTTGAGAAGAGCACTCTATGGATTGAAGCAAGCTCCAAGAGCATGGAACTATAGACTGGTGAAGTATCTCAATGACCTTGGATATCAAAGTTCAAAAGAAGATCCAAGTCTACTCATCAAAAGAACAGAGGAAGGTACAATCTACATTTGTATTTATGTAGATGACATTATAATCATAGGTACTTCAGATGAAGGAATCAAGGAGGTAAAGAGATTACTTGAGAAAGAGTTCAAGACCAGTGACCTAGGAAAGTTGTCATACTTTCTTGGAATGGAAGTCACTTATACAGATCATGGCATATATGTATCATAGGAAAGGTATCTTCCAAATCTATTGAAGAAGTTTGATATGGAAAATTGCAGAGAAGCTTCAACTCCACTTGAAGCTAATCACAAGCTCAGTAAATATGATGGTGCAGAATACAAAGATATGAGGAAGTATCAAGCTCTAATGGGTAGTTTGATTTATGCTAAACTAACAAGACCTAATCTTAGTTATGCAGTGGGAGTTCTATCACAATTCATACATTGTCCAAAGGATCCACATTGGATTGCAAGTCAAAGAGTTCTCAGATATATCAAAGGAACTATAAAGGAAGGATTATATTATCCTTTTACATCAAATTTGAAGTTGAGAGACTACAATGACTCAGACTGGGCAGGTAACCAGGATGACAGAAGATCAACTCATGGCTACATGATATACATTGGAGATAAGCTTATAAGTTGATGTTCAAAGAAACAACATACAGTAGCATTATCATCAACTGAAGCTGAGTACAAAGGACTTGTGGAAGCAGCTAAGGAGGTCATATGGATGCAAACATTGTTCAAGAGCTTGGGCATTGATCAAGGTATACCTACAATACATGGAGATAACATGAGTTCACTTTATCTTGCAGCAACTCCAGTATTTCATGCAAGAACAAAACATATAGAGATACATTATCATTTCCTGAGAGAAAAGGTAATGGAGAAAGAAATTGAAGTGGAGTACATTTCTACAAAAGATCAGATAGCAGAAATAATGACAAGGAGCTTGGATGGTGTGAAGACCAGTAGATTCAAAAGCATGGCAGGGGTAAAAGAAAAGAAGATGATATGAAGAAACAGAGAATGTCAAATAGTGATTGAGGGGGAGCTGTTGGAGAAACAATTACTAATTGGACATATATTTGAAGGTCAAATCTTAGGAAGAAAACCACATGCCTATGTGAAGGGAAAATTCACAAGTGTATTATATTTGTAAAGTTAGTTCACAGTTCTAGAAGTTTTTTTTTTTAAGTCACGAGATTGAGAAAAACTATATAAGTTAGTTTGTAACAACTGATACGAATAGGAAGACAATGAGAAAGTGAGTTAGTACTCATTTTGTATGATTGAGAATAGTCGGGCTTCTCTGCGTGAGAAAGCACCTGTGCATTTGTGAGGTTTCATAGTTATGGAAAGAGTTTATTAAACTTCTATGTATAAGTCTTCTTCTTCCATCTCCAGAGTTTGTCTTGTGTGAAATGATTTCAGAAGTTGAAGTTTTCCAAGCAAGTGGATGCCTGGCATCGAGTTTGTGCTTATAAGTCATTGTTTTCATTCTCTGAGTGTTACCTGTTGTTGAAACTTCTAAAAACATGAAGTTTGTAGAGCAAGTCGATGCCTAGCATTGAGTTTCAGCATAAAGTCGATGCGTGGCATCGTCTTCTAACATAAAAGTGGTCTTGTTCATGTCTGTGTTCAATCCGCCAGTTCAAGCACTGAAAAAGTGGTTAAAAAAGCTGAAAGTCGATGCATGACATAGACTTTTGGTTGCAAGTCGATGCTAGGCATCGAATTTTCATTTTTAGACAGTGATCTTTACTAAAACAGGCAAAATTTCCACTTTTGGAAGTCATACAGGGTCATCTTGTGAAGGCTATATCTTGAGTTCTAGATATCCGTTTCTTGCATATGATAGCTTGTTGAAAAGCTCTACTCTTCTACTTTCATCCACCAAAAGAGATTGGAGAAATAATTTTTTTGCTAAGAGAAATAAGCAAAATACTGAAGGTATGTTATTTTAGTGATTGGAAAAATCTAAAGAAGTAAAATTCTTGGTTTTGGCTATCATTTTCTCAAAGTTTTGAGTGGCAATGAGTTAATGGTGACCATAGAGGTTGTCTAGTGTCAGATTAATTCATTTCTTGTGATGTTTCACACATCAACAAATATATCAACAAATCCCCCCTGGGAATGATGCAGTGAACAAGGAGCTGGCACTCATGTATAAGGAAGTGCCAAGCTATGTGGAAATCACTCCACAAAAGGAAGTAAGACCAAAGCTTTGCAGAAAGCTTCAAACTTGTCCCTAGGTAGAGCCTTCATGAAAAGGTGTGCAATGTTCTCCTGCGTGGGCACATATGCCAAATTGATCTCCCCAGCAGAGAACCTCTCCCTGACATAGTGATAATGCACCTCAATGTGCTTAGTGCGAGCATGGAACACAAGCTTCCTCGCAACTGCCAATGCGCTCTGACTGTCAGTGAAGATGGTGGTGGCAGAGGTTTGACCAACACCCAAATCAGCCATAATGCGTCTGAGACACACACTCAATAGTCGCTATGAAAGCTACCCTATACTCAGCCTCACAACTCGAAGTGGCCACAATAGGATGCTTCTTGCCCAACCAAGATATACATGAGCTACCAAGCATGAAGCAAAAGCCACTAGTGGACTCATGAGTGTCATAGCAACCAACCTAATCAGAGTCAAAAAAAGCATGCAAATCTGGTGGTAGTGATCCCCCCTTGAGATAAAACAACCCAAGTAGCCGAGTACCACTCAAATAGCAAAAGATGCCCTTAACTACCTGCCAATGCTTGACGCATAAACCTGCTCATGTGAGACACAACAAATTGAATATCTGGCTGAGTAATGCATAAGTAAATCAAGCATCCAACAGCCTGCTGATAGAGAATAGCATCAAATGCATCTCCAACATCATGAAGAATCAATCGTAAACCTGTCTCCATAGGAGTGGCAATAGGCTTACTATCTTCAAGGCCAAAATGTTGCAATAATGTGTCAATACATTTCGTTTGACACAAAGCCATTCTCCCATCAACTGGCATAAACTGAATGCCCAAATAGTGATGCAAATGCCCCAAATCAGACATCTCAAATGAGGAATGCAAATCAGCCTTAAAATCAGCAATATGCTTCTCAATAGGACTAGTGAGCAGCATGTCATCAACATAGATAACAATGATCAGAAGCACATCATTAGCATGCTTAACATATAAGGTGCTTTCAGTTGGACTGTTCTAAAAACCATGTGCAATCAGATAGGCATGTATCTTCTCATACCAAGCACGTGGTGCTTGCTTTAAACCATATAATGCCTTCTTTAACCTGCACACCTAGTTTTCATGCCCTTTTTGCACAAAGCCACGGGGCTGAAAAACATACACTTCTTCATGCAAGTCACCATTCAGAAATGCTATTTTAATGTCCAACTGATGTACATTCCAACCATGATGAGCTGCAAGTGCACAGATGCTCTGAACAGTAGTCATACGACATGTAGGTGCAAAGGTCTCATAAAAATCAATGCCTCTTTCTTGTGCATAACCCTTTGCAACAAGCCTAGCCTTATACCTGTCAACTGTACCATCCGATTTACGCTTCAACTTGTATATCCACTTAGTGCCAATGGCCTGCTTGCCTGGAGGCAAGTCACATAAGGACCAAGTACCATTCTTCATTATAGCATCATATTCAGATTGCATAGCAGCCATCCAATTTTTTGAATTTTGTGCTTCATCAAACGAAACAGGCTCATTTTCATCACAGAGACTATATGCAACCATAGCATAGCAATTTGATGCAAAAGAGGAACTATGAGAGCCTAAACAAGTATGATATGACAGAGGTGCATCTAATTTGCTATCACGCAAAGTCTGCACCAGCCATTTTGACATAGTTTTTGCCTACTCAATATCAGCTCTCTCATCAACTAGTGCATCATGTAAATCTACATAAGAAATGGAATGATCTGCATCATCACATGAAACCTGCAAAGGCTGAGAAGTTGCCTCATTGGGACCAGCACTAGGCTGTCCACCTATAAAAAGAGGTAGCAAAGTATCATACATGTCTTTGGAGCTAATAGATGTCTCCTTAGTACATGAAAGCAATGGTTGAATAAAATCTTCCACAAAAACAACATCACGGCTAACCAAAATGCGTTTATCTGTGGATGATACAGACGATAGCCTTTACTTTCAGAACTGTACCCAACAAAAATACATTTTACTACTTTATCATCCAATTTTCTGCGATGTTTGTTCAGGCACTAATGCATATGCCAAACAACCAAAAACATGCAGATGAGCAACAGATGAATTGCAATCATGCCAAGCCTCATATGGAGTGATAGACTGGAGTGCTTTAGTGGGACACATGTTCAGTACATATGCTGCACACATGACAGCCTCAAGCCAGAAACTATGTGGTAAAGCCTGACTCTTGACCATACACCTCGCCATCTCCATGAGTGACCTGTTCTTTTGTTCAGAAACTCCATTCTATTGAGGTGTATACGGCACTGTACACTGGTGTTTTATCCCATGTTCAACAAAAAATGCATCAAAATCAGAAGACATATATCCCCCCCCCTCAATCAGAACAGAGGGTGCCCATTTTACATGTTGATATATTTTCAGTTAAAACCAAAAACTGTTTGAAGCACATGAACACTTCGGACTTTGCCTTCAATGGATATACCCATGCATGCCTGGAAAAATCATCGATGAAAGTCACAAAGCAAAGATAATTCCCAAAAGAATGTGTCTACATAGGACCACATACATCACTATGTACAAGCTGCAATTTTGAGTAGCCCGAACTGAACCATCTTTTGGAAAGGACGAACATTGCATTTTGCCCAAAATATAGCCTTCACAAACATGTTTTCCAGGTGCCTCAAGTTTGGGCAAAGAGGACACCATTTCAGATTTCTGTAGGCATAGCAAACTAGCAAAATTCAGATGACCAAAGCGTGCATGCCAAAGCTTTGCATCTGACATAGCCTGAGAATCATTTACTACACATGCCAAATCATTTACAGATCTTTCATAGTCTATGAGCTTATACAACCCACGACATAAAATGCTAGAGGTAATAATCACATCGCCATTTGACAGATCATGAACTGTACACCTGTCATCAACAAATTTCACAACCAAGCCAATCTTGGCTAATGCAGAAATTGATAACAAGTTCTTCTTGATCCCTGGCACAAATAAAGCATCTGACAAAGTGAAAGAACTAGCATGAACAGTAGTCAAAATGATCTTAACAACTCCCATAATAGGATAAGAGGAGTTGTTGGTGCATGTAACAGTATTCCTTGTAGGGGCATGCTCGAATGAAGAGAAGAAATTGCGCTGTGAGGTAATATGTTAGGTTGCCCCACTTTCAAAATACCAAACATCTGAGTCTACTACAGACATGCACTGCTCATGAGAAGATGGGTCAAAATTGTAGACAATAGTAAACGCCCATTCTTCTTCCTGCACAAGATTAGCAGACTCTATTTTTGGTGTAGAGGCCTCTGCAACAACCATTCCAACCTCTTTCTTCTTTGCCTCTTTAGCAGCCATTTTTGCACAGTTCTTTATGATGTGATCATTCCCTTTACAGTACCTACAAAACAATTTCTACTTTTCTGATTTCTGCTCATCTTTATCTTCCTTCTTCGAATGTGCAGAATTAGCAGATTTCTGCTTACTAGTTGAAGAGCTCCATTTTCCTTTGCCCTTGTGACTAGCCAGGAAAGCTTGATCTGCAACTCACATAATGGACCTGTTCTACCTGGACTAATCTTCCTGCAATAGGACAGAGACTAACTCCTCAAATGATAAGGCATTTGGATTGCCTTTCATCATCAACCAAAGAGTAGAAGCAAAACTCTGATATGAATCAGGAAGACCATTCAGAACGGTTTGCACAAGTGAGCTATCTGGTATAACCTCATCAGCAAAAATCAACTGTTCCTTCAAATCTTTGATCTTCGTTAGGAAACCGTCCATAGAATCATCTTCATTCATGTGCTCACTCTCCAACTGTTTTTGGAGGTAAGCAACACGAGCCTCATTCCTAGCTTGGTACAATGTGGTAAGTGTATCCCAAGCATCTTTAGCTATTCTGCAAGAGCGAATGTGAGGAATAATGGCATGTTTGCTAGACAAATCTATCAATGCATGTGCCTGGGCATCTCCCAACAAATCTGCTCTACAGTAGGTGCAGTAGAAACCGTAGCACAAATAGGAATATGTAGAATATCACCATCTTCGACACCTTCTGCATCAGCTTCAGTACCTACAGTTGTAATAGTTGCAGGTGTGATAGGACGTTTTTTGACACCCTACACAATGTTCCACACTCCTTTTGCAACCAACACATGTCGCATCATATAAGACCATAACGAGTAGTTGAAACCATCCAACTTATCCTCAACAACCAACATAGGGAATACATCACTGCTTTCAGCCATGGCCGGTGACTAAAATACTTTGATGCATAAAATTGACTGTATCTAAAAAAGTTGAACAGAACTGCCCAGACAATTTTTGCTAGACCTGTAGTAGACTTTGAGCTACTTATATTGGCGAACAGAAACTGGTATATACCTTTGGCACAAAAAGACGAAATAGCCTGCACAAGCGCTACAATAATGCGTTTGGAGGCCGAAAAGAGTTCAGATCGCAATTTCGGCACCACAAAACGAAGCTATTTTGAACTTGAAAACACACTGAGTATGCTCACCAAAATTCGTGTGATTCTGAGACTACAAACGGAGGAGTGTCGACGGCACCCTAGATGAAGCGACGACCTGCTCTAATACCAATTGTTGGAGTTAGACGTCTGTGAAAGCACGTGAACAACACAAGGAGGAAGAAGAAGCTTGGAGCACAACATGCAATTCTGAATGTATTACTAGAGAATGTACAAAGATAAGTAGCTCATTAGGGCAATAGGCGTATATACAAGTCGGGGGGAAAAAAACCTCCTAAAGAGGGAAAAAAGTGCCCTAGCGATCCTAGTGTGTTCACACACATCACTACCTCAATATATCAACATTTCCTAAATTCTGGTTTGTTATTCCCATCAAATATCTCGAATGGATATCACCCAAGTTAATATACAAAAAAAGGAATTGAGAATTTATGTTGACTATATAAAATTCAATGTTTTAATGATGCTAAACCCATTCCCCCTAGTATTTTTGCTGAAGTAATAGTAAGAGAAATTTATTCCTTAGTAAATGGGCATAGTGGGTGTAATTAAATTCAAATGTCCAATTAGGATAACCCAAAGATAGCCTTTATATGAATGGGGAATGTGTGCTTCTATTGTGATGGGGTTCAATCTCTCAAATTCTACTCTCAACACCTTTCAATAGTACATGTAGGATACATTTTCTCCTTGATGGATTCCATGGGGATTTTTTAAGATGAACTTTTGTGTATGGAGATTCGGACTTCATAGTTTGCAACACGTAAAGTTATGTTTTTTCTACATCCCAAGATGTTTATTTATGTCTTGATCCTCCAAAAAGTGATTTTATCATTTGATGAATAAAAACTATTCTTCATGTTATTTCAAAATTGGGATCACCCTTAATCCTAATAAGGTAGTTATGACACTAAAAGCAATACTTACATGGACTTTAACAAATGTATAATAATGTTTGGGCAAGATTTCATGGCATGCCATTTATGGTTTTGGCTTGATATTGAGTTACCCTTGAACTAATTAGAACATGTTATACCCAAGGAATTTGATTCCAATATTGAATGAAATTCAATTTTCTATTCATTGAACGCTTTTCCAACTCATGTCTAGACCGTAAAGCCCTAAACTAGGAAAAAAATGTTTGTTGATGCTTGCAATTCCCCCACCAAAATCACCTTGAACTAAGAAAGCAAATTGAAGTGGTATAGAATGATGTAATATGATAATTAATGTCTTCCTAAAATGATAAGTATTACAATTAGTAAATATGTAAAAATCCAAATGACCATTTTATACTTTTGCACTTGTATGTCTTGATAAAACATATAGTGACCTAGTTAGTGACATAATATATTGTGACTACCTATTATGAAACCTCTATATCTCTGTATTTGTCTCCCTACTTGTTTGCATTTCTTTATTGGTATATTCATACATGTATAGAGAGTTTTATGTCACTAACCAAAAGGATATTCCATATCTAGTTTTCTGGTTTTTCCCTATACGTCTTGTGTACAAGTATAGAGAGAACCTATGTTGGTATTCCAAAGGATAGTCCACCTTTGCAAGAAGATTGGATGCCCCCTTCATTGCTATCAAAGGAGTTATGTGCGCAAATGCACATGTTGTCAATAGTCTAGAAAATTGCGGCCAAAACTTAGAACAATGTGCCACTCCACTATCTGTGACTACTCTTCCTACAATAAGGTAGCAACCAAGGCATATACTTTGGCATACCTTGTCATTCATATTCATCAAAGATAAAATTTAAAAAATGATTGCACATGAGGGGGGACCTAGTTGCTAAAGGATTAGAAGGGGAAAATTTCCCTGGTGGTCGTATCCATTAGTTTTGTCCCTTGATCTCACTTGTTTCATGATGTAGGAGGGAGAAAGACAAGGCTTGACCTTAAAATGAGCATTTTTGTGTTCTTTGAAGATCTCTTTTGGCCTCGCAAAGCTTGTTGGATGTAGATTTTTGGCAGATCCTTGAAATGATTTCAATATCATTTAACACCTTTGTTTGACATACTAAACCAAACATCTCACTTGGAGCAAAAAAATCTTTGCAAATTTTGCGTTTTTGGAAATGTAATTTTAGCTCTACAGGCATCTTTTTTCGATAATTTCCATTTCATAAGTTTCTTTGATGTGTCTCACTTGTGGTGGCAGAAATTGTTGAAAGTTATAGAACTTGTGCAAGGTCCAATTGTGTGGCTTGACATAGAGTCACCACTCATTATTTACCTCTTCACCATTTATGTATTTCTTGTAAGCTCAAAAGAAAGCTAGGCCTTGAAAATATAGAGAACACACTCATAACCTTAAAGGAGGATGTTGAAGTAAAGGGGCAAAGTTATTTATGGCTTGGATAAAAGCCAAGATATGATCACATAGCTAGAGTACTCAAAAAATTTCTAACTTTATCTGTATGGAGTGATTTGGAGCACCAAAGAACCCAGAGAAATGGAAGGACAAAGGATGAGTAGTGGAAGCCCATGTGGCGAGAGAAGATGTAAGGATAGCTGAAGAGACACAAGATCCCATGCACATATCTTTATAAATAGAAGACCTTTGGACATAAAAATTTGTGGGGATGACAGAAAGATGGTGCAAATGTATATGCTAGTCATTCTCTCACCCATGGATATCAGAAGGGCCCCAAGTAGTGTGCCACAAGGCACATAGGTATTCCAACCACATACCTTTCTATACACATCCACCTTGTGAAGGTCATGTTGATCTATGTAGATATGCATTTAATGTATATGATATATAGTTGGAAAGCTTATCTCACATACTTTCTATTAATAAATAGCATTGATCGAGTCATCTCAATAGTGACATATATTATTTCTTGTGAACCTCAATCTTTTCCCTTAACCTGAGGTGAGAGGTATTCTATCTTTAGATAGTTAGTTTCTTGGTCATATGAACTCCAAATGGAGTGATCTATAGCTTATTAGAAAGTTGGGGGATTCTGATGTTTGTACGAAACATTTAAGAGTCAGTGAATCTCAAAGTTGTGACTAAATGAGGTTTTAATAAGCATATGTCTAACAACAAAGTTTCTAGAAGAGGTTTGATAGCTTCTGCTATGCATATTGGAGTGAATTTTCTCCAAAACTTATTGGAAGCTTGAGTAAGAGGAGTGCACAAGGGCAAGCAACTTGACAAGGTGGAGAACCACCACAGAGGAGGTTGACTGCAAAAGTAATCGGGATATTTTGTATACTTGTGTGTGTGCTTATTTGGCCTAATTGCTACACATAGAGAACACTCTTGTCTCTTCTAGACAAAGCTATTATATTGTTTATTGTTAATCAAGACATAGAGGCTTCGGGTGCACTTTTATTTCTTCTTCTTCTCCATTCTTCTCCTACAAACATTCAAGCACCTTTCAACTAAAGAATCCCCCAACATAAGTTTTGAGATTCATTCTCTATTTTTATCTAAAGAAAGCTTGTCTGAGTGAACTATATTATTTGTTTGACTAGCTACCTGTAGACATTGTTTGGCTAAGTCTCGACATTCATTTGGAGTGAAATTCTTTTGTTGGAAAGCTCTTGGTGCATACTACAGGTCTACAAAAGTGAACTAGACTTCTCCACATATGCTTTGGGAAAGAGCAATTTTTCTATGCAAAGGTCAAAGAAGGGTACTTGTGGAGGTCATTTGTGTTTCACCATTGCATAGGGTTTGAGACACTTCCTCAATTGTATTTATATTTGCAAAATATGCCAACAACAAAATCATACATCATACTTGTTTGGATTCTTCCATTAAGGTATGGAACGACCTTAGAAGATTACAATCTACCTCGGCCAAACATAGAAATATTCAACTCCAAAATGACTTGAATAACCTGAGGTAGGACCTTTCGGGATAATCAACAATGAAATTATTATTTTTTTTAATATAAAGGAAGTTCAGCATTAGCCTACTCTCCCGGACTTGAATTAAATAAAGAAAAGTACAAGAGAAGGGGACTAGTGCCCACGGGACCCCCCAAATCCCACAAAGCAGGGGAAGCTTTTACAGAGCTTAGATGACATTACAAAGAAGGTTAATCACCCTCTCATCACCCTCATGTGGGGCCCACTTGGAGCTTGTTATTGATCAAAAGGAGTACTTGATGATGCCTGAAGGGGGGGGATTTCTTATAGTTGACAATCCTTTTGCCAAGGAGGAACAACGATTTCTCAATTGACCACTCTTTGGGGGAGTCATCGAAGTTGAAAGCACATCTTTCCCGCCAGATTTTCCATAGGACCTCCCCTCTGATGGCGTTCCAGAGAGTCGCTGAGCAGCCGATCGCTTCTCCCAGCCGGGCTTGCTGCCAACTGAGACATTTTTGAAGTCTAATTCTCTTTCCAACCATCTGCCAGAGTCTGTTGGAGTTGGGGCAGGTAAAGAAGATGTGTGAAACATCTTCGATAGACCGGTAGCGGCGTTTGCACCAGGGAGGGATCCCACAAAATTTGCTAGCCTTAAGGTTGGTCTAGATTCCATGATGAAGAATTTGCCATAAGAGGACAAACTTTTTGATTTCTATGAGGGGGTGCCAGATAGCCATGAAATTCATGTCCCACCGAAGCCGCGTCCATGACAGGCACCACTTCTTGTTGAGGTTAACCTGATAGCCGATCATTTCTTTGATGTTCGGGATTTTTGATAGGCTATTCCCATTGTGCCATTTGAGACCAAGCGAGCTCGACATGTCGTGTCCCATGAGAAGGCAAACTTTGTGTCGGTCCCAGGCGAGACATCTGCTTTGCAAAGTGTTCCATTCTTCATGCGAAATGTTGATGCAAGGGTCAATATCCTCGAAGTTGATCCAGCGGTTGGTGTCTTGTTTCCAGAGATGTTTCCATTTTTTGAAGCCTTTGTTCCATAACTTCTTGGCATTTTGGATGTTCCAAGATTCCACACTCCGGATGCCATGGATCGGAAACCAGATAGAGTCGTTTTGTCTGATACCAGCAGCCCACTTCCAGTCTTCACTTATTCTTGTGAAGCTTTTGACTTTATTCCAACTCTTCCATAGGGAGCACACGAGATTAGAGCCTTTCGGGAAGACGGGGATCGGGGAAAACAGCAAGGTCAAGATGTCAAGATTCTTCCAATTTGGGAAACCCATGAGCGCCAACTCATTCTTGTTTCTGAAAATCAACTTGGCCCACGAGGCCTCCCCATTGCACCAAGCCTTAATCATCCATTTGGCCGACAGTTTGTTAGCCATGCACCCAATGTCCAAGATACCAAGTCCCCCACTATCTCTATGGCTGGTGCAGATGGACCATTTGATTTTACCCCCTCCTATTGTGGTCGCCCGTCCAAAGGAAGTTTCTACAAATACTATCTAGTTTACAATGAAATTATTAAAGTGAAGGGATTATCATATTCATAAAAGCCTAACGTAAATTGTGTCTATGAAAATATTTTATTATATTACATCCTCATTATTTTGAAGGATAATAACCAGTAGAAGTCTTAATAAATTTAGTTTATGTGAAGAAAAGATTTAAAAAGTTTGATTAATTAGATAGAATTTTGAAGACTAAGGAGATGAATGTAGTTGGTGGTAATGAATCCGAATTTTTTGATGCAAGTAACCAAAGATACAGAAACAAAAGAACTCATGCAATAATTAGGATTATAGATAGATCTAATTAGGATGTATTTCAACAGCTCAACCAAGGAACCTCAAAATAAATAAAAAAAAAAGGTACCTTCGTAGAAGAGGTAAAAGAAACCAACAAAAGAGAAGCACAAGTGAAGATGGATGCAATGAGATTGGTAGATAGGGCCACAATGTTGCTGCAAAGGGGTACTTAAGAAAATAATTCAAGGATAAAAAATATAAAATCAAAAATCATAGTAAAATTAAAAGTAGATCATAGGAATTTTACTATAAAGTAATAGATGTGTAGTTCACACCGTATTTGAAATGCCCAAAGCCATTTTTCATCCTAGCATGTATGTTGAAGGGCATCAGCCATGGCTAGAAGGGATCGAACCTTTGCCCCAAACCCAGGAGGCCAAAGTCTGAACGACCAACACCAACATGCGCAAATTGGTCTACCCATTTTTGTTTCCTTTAATGTTAAGCATTTATGTGATCTGTGTTATTTTAATAAGCAAAATAGTACATCATTAAAGAGAAACACACGTGTTATTTTTTTTTTTCGCCTCTACTGATTATTGTACATTTTGTACATTTTTTATGTGCATTACATAAAGGCAATGGTTGAAAGGGAGATAGATAGCTACGTCATGTTTGTAAAATTTGGTGGAGGGGGGGGATTCTAATGTCAGCTCTATGAGTTCTTGAGTACATATATGAATGAAGGAGAGCTTACATGCAGGTATACACCCAAAAACCATGGGCTGCGAAAATTAAAAAACACGTTCATTAGAATGAATTTTGGAGCTATGTTGAGGGATGCTCAATCAACGTTTTGTTGATGCTACGCTATTTTGGTTTACATTATAGATAGAGCACCCACATTAGGTGTTTATGCTACTACTCCCTATGAATCATTGAATGGAAGGAAGCTAAACGTTTCTCATAAAAAAATATTTGAGTGTGTCTAACATGCACATGTGCCTAGTGAAGTTAGACACAAGCTTGATGGTAGGTTAACAAGATGTATCTTTTAAGGTTATTCCAGAGAAAAAAAACAGTCCATTCTTTAGAAAGTAGGGATAAAGAACTAAAGTTATCGCCCCATGTAATTTTTAGTTAGCTACTCTCATGGTATTGAAGTCATGTGGAGATAGATGATGTGCAAGATCATGAAACAAGGTAAGGAGCAATCTCATTTGAATCAAATATACTGATTGAAGAGCCTAAAGTATCAAGCACTAAAGTGGTAGCAAGGACTACATCAACTCATCAAAAGATATTTTCATTGCAATCTCTCAAGTAAAGAGAGTATTTGCAAAAGAAAAATAAAAGTAAGTATTCAAGAGTTACAAGAAGAATTTCCACTTTGGATGGAGCTAGGTAAATAACAAGAGGATCACATTGAAGAGGAAACATCCACACAAGGCAAAAGCCAAGTATCGTCAATAAAAGATTTCAAAAGCCAAAAAAATGTAATAAATACCATACAAGGACTTCCCTATGACTCATTTATGGATAGGCATGAAGCATGCATAAGTAGGTTACAATAATGTGCAACCTTAAATTTTAATGATATTGATTGGATATGAATAATATTGTTGTAAAGTAAGTTTAGGACATGCGTGTGGGACTAGTTCAGAGAGATCTAAAATTGCACATCATTTGATCATTCTAATGTAAGGCAAAAGATCTCGAGATTAAACTTACGCATACTTTCATGTGATCTCTAAAACAAATATACCACTTATCCAAGTGATTATGTCTCAAGGATGGGAAGCATGAGGTCTTGGGTTTAAGGCCGAAATGGCAATCATCGGGGGAGAATTTTTCCCAAAGAGCTCTAGAGCCTTCTAACTAAAGTTAACATGAGTTAAATCAAGTCTAGAGAGACATAAATTGAGTGGAAAGTACACCTAATACTAGTGGAATCTAGTGGAAAGTGATAAAGTTTTGGTGGAGATTGCACATGCATATGTGGCGTTTAGTTAATTTAGAGGTTGCTTTTGATTCGAAGAGCTATACATAGAGGCATAAGGTTGGGAGGAGAGTCATCTCTCTAGCATATGGTGGTCCTGTCTAGTTCTTCACATTGATACCTAAGTTCTTGGTTGAGCTTCCATGGATACCCTCATAAGACAATTTATCTTCACTCTCTTTACACTTAGACTACATATTTCCCTTTCTCCTTGTGTGAATTTTCTCCTCAGAAAATTAGTCTACGCTGCTTTATCTTCTCTTGAGTGCATACATCACCCACCTTTGCCTCTCAAGGGTTGCTCTATATAGAAAAATCAAAGTTTCATTAAGCATGATTGCTACATGCAACCTCACAAGTCTTGAGCTCATGATTTCATGGTTGTGATCACGTTCAACTGTCTAAGAAGGCAACGAACATTTTTAACAATGACAATCAAGTGCACAACATTTTGATCATTTTTTATTCTTGCAGGAATCAATCTCTCCCACTTAAAAAGAAATATGGAATAAGTGGCAGTTGAGTATGCAGTGAAGGGGCATCAAACCCATGATCTCCCTCATGGGGGACCATAAGGCTATCCAATTGAGCACACCTTGTTGGAGTTAGACATCTACGGAAGCACGCAAACAACACAAGGAAGAAGAAGAAGCTTGGAGTACAACACACAATACTAAATGTATTACCACTAGAATGTACAAAGATAAGTAACCCGTTAGGGCTATATGCGTATATACAAGTTGGGGAAAAAAACCTCCTAAAGAGGGAAAAAAGTACCCCGATGGTCCTAGTGTGTTCACACACATCACTACCTAAATATATCAACAAATCCCCCTAGGAGTGATGCGGTGAACAAGGAGCTAGCACTCATGTATAAGGAAGTGCCAAGCTATGTGGAATCAATCCACAAAAGGAAGTAAGCCCAAAGCTTTGCGGAAAGCTTCAAACTTCTCCCTAGGTAGAGCCTTCGTGAAAAGGTCTGCAATGTTCTCCTGCATGGGCACATATGCCAGCTAATCTCCCCAACAGAGAACCTCTCCCTGACATAATGATAATGCACCTCAATGTGCTTAGTGTGAGCATGGAATACAGGGTTCCTCACAACTGCCAATGTGCTCTAACTGTAACTAAAGATGAATATTGACCAACACCCAAATCAGCCATAAGGTGCTTGAGCCACACACACTCAACAATCGCTGCGAAAGCTACCCTATACTTAGCCTCACAACTAGAAGTGTCCACAATAGGTTGTTGCTTGCTCAACCAAGATATACAACATGAGCTACCAAGCATGAAGCAAAAGCCACTGGCAGACACATGAGTGTCATAGCAACCCGCCGAGTCAGAGTCAGAAAAAGCATGCAAATTTGGCAGTAGTGATCTCCCCTTGGGATAAAACAATCCAAGTATGTTGGTACCACTCAAGTAGTAAAAGATGCACTTAAACGCCTGCCAATGCTTGACACCTAGGCAATGCATAAACCTGCTCATCTGTGAGACAACAAACTGAATATCTGGCCCAGTAATGCATAAGTAAATCAGGCATCCAATAGCCTACTGGTAGAGAAAAACATCAAATGCATCTCCAACATCATGAAGACTCAATTGTAAACTTGTCTCCATAGGAGTGGAAATAAGTTTGTAGTCTTCAAGGCCAAAATGCTGCAATAATGTGTCAATATATTTCATTTCAGACAAAGCCATTCCACCATCAACTTGCATAAACTGAATGCCCAAATAATCATGCGAGTGCCCCAAATTAGACATCTCAAAATGATGCATGCAAATCAGCCTTGAAATCAGCAATATGCTTCTCATGAGGAACAGTGAGCAGCATGTCATCAACATACACAACAGTAATCAGAAGCACATCATTAGCACACTTAACATATAAGGTGCTTTTAGTTGGACTATTCTCAAAACCATGTGCAATCAGATAGGCATGTATCTTTTCATACCAAGCACATGGTGCTTGCTTTAAACCATATAACGCCTTCTTTAACCTACACACCTGGATTTCATGCCCTTTCTGCACAAAGCCATGGGGATGGAAAACATACACTTCTTCATGCAAGTCACCATTCAGAAATGCAGTTTTAATGTCCAGATGATGGACATTCCAACCATGATGAGCTGCAAGTGCACAGATGTTACGAACAATAGTCATTTGGCATGTAGGTGCAAAGGTCTCATCAAAATCAATGCCTCTTTCCTGTGCATAACTCTTTGCAACAAGCCTAGCCTTATACCTATCAGCTATTCCATCACGTTTATGCTTGAAGTTGTATATCCACTTAGTGCCAATGGCCTTCTTACCAAGAGGCAAGTCACATAAAGACCACTTACCATTTTTCATGATAGCATCATATTCAAATTGCATTGCAGCTATCGAATGTTCAGAATTTTGTGTTTCATCAAAAGAAATAGGTTGAGTCTCATCATAGAGACTAGAGGCAGCCATAGCATAGCAATCTGATGCAGAAGAGGCACTATGAGATCTTGAACGAGTACGGTATGATAGAGGTGCATCTAATTTGCTGCCATGCAAAGTTTGCACCAACCATTTTGGCATAGTTTTTGCCTCTTCAGTATCAACTCTCTCATCAACAAGTGCATATGTAAATCTGCATAAGAAATGGAATGGTCTGCATCATCACATGAAACCTCTAAAGGCTGAGAAGTTGCCTCATTAGGACAAGCACTAGACTGTCCACCTATAAAAGGAGGCAGCAAAGTATCATACATTTCTTTGGAGCTAACGAATGTCTCCTTCATATATGAAGTAAAGGCTGAATAGCATCTTCCACAAAAATGACACCACAACTAACCAAAATGTGTTTAGTCTATGGATGATACAGATGATAGCCTTTGCTTTCAAAACTATACCCAACAAAAATACATTTTACTGCTTTATCATCCAATTTCATGTGATGTTGTTCAAGCATTAATGCATATGCCAGAAAACCAAAAACATGTAGATGAGCAACAAATAGCTTGCAACCATGCCAAGCGTCATATGGAGTGATAGACTGCAGTGTTTTAGTGGGACCCTTGTTAAGTACATATGTTGCACACATGATAGCCTCAAGCCAGAAACTATGTGGTAAAGCCTGACTCTTGACCATACACCTCACCATCTCCATGAGTGATCTGCTCTTCCATTCAACAAATCCATTTTTTTGAGGTGTATATGACAATATACACTGAAGTTTTATCCCATGCTCATCCAGAAATGCATTAAATTCAGAAGACATATATTCCCCCCCTTGATCAGAATGGAGGGTGCCCATTTTGCATGCTGACAGATTTTCAACCAAAACCAAAAACTGATGAAGCACATAAATACTTGGGACTTTGCTTTGAGTGGATATACCCATTCATGTCTGGAAAAATCATTAATGAAAGTCACGAAATATTGAAAATAATGAAAGTCACGAAATAAGATATATTCATAGACACAATTCAGGTTAGGATTTTAAGAATATTATAATCGCTTCACTGTATTAATTTTATCGTTGACTATCCTACAAGATCCTTCCTTAGGTTATTCAAGTACTTTTGGAGTTGAATATTTCTATATTTGGCCAAGGTAGAGTATAATATTCTAAGGGCTTTCCATAATTAATGGAATAATCCAAACCTCCGATATGCTATATGATTTTGGTGTTGGCATATTTTGAGAATATAAATATAATTGGGGGAAGTATCTCAACCACTATGCAAGGACAAAGTAGCAATGACCTCCACAGGTACCCTTCTTTGACCTCTGAACACCAATTTTAATCTTTCTCAAAGCATATGTAGAAAATTCTAGTTCACTTCTATAGACTTGTAGTATGCAAGAAGAGCTTTAAAAAAAAAAAGACTCCAAATGGATGCCTACACTTACTAGCAAAACAATGTCTACAAAATGAACTAGTTGAACACACACAATAGCTTGTTAGATAGACACCATAGTCACATAAAAAACTCTAGTATGCACCAAGGGCTTTCCAAAAAAGACATCACTCCAAATGAATGCCTACACTTAGGCAAACAATGTCTACAAGATGAGCTAGTTGAATGCACATAGTAGCTAGTTAAATAAACACTACAACTAACTCTAACAAAATTTCCTCAAAGAATAAATATGGAATGAATCTCCAAGTTGACTCAACCTTAGATAACTCTATGATCTACCTCAAGAAGACCAAAATCATAGAAAAAGGATAAAATAGAGAAGGAGAATCAGCCCTTACAATGCAAAGCAAACTAGCTCCAACAAAGCCTACACACAAAGAGAGATCGCAATCACCATACTTCACTAGTTTGAAGGTTTCTCCCACAATGCTCTAACAATGCTCCATAGACTTGGTGGGATACAAAAGGATCTTAATAGGTATCCAATGACACAAAGATTACATCAAATGGATGAATTATGAGGGAGATAATAGGCTACTCAAAGCTAACAGAGAAGAAAGTAACATGCTAGCTTAAGCAAGGGGCATGCTTATCACAACTCCATAACTCAAATGGAAACTCGAAATGAGCTACAAATTGAACAAGATGACTCAAAAAGAGTCGTGATACAAGCTACTCTTATAGTAGAGAAGTTTTCCCCTAAATAGATAGATAGATAGATAGATAGATAGATAGATAGATAGATAGATAGATAGATAGATACATAGATAGATAGATAGATAGATAGATAGATAGATAGATAGATAGATACATAGATAGATAGATAGATAGATAGATAGATAGATAGATAGATAGATAGATAGATAGATAGATACATAGATATATAGATATATATATGGATAGATAGATAGATACTGATGGAGAGTGTTAATCTCCAAAAGAACAAGTTAACCTTGAATTTAGATCACCTCTATATCAAGATTAACCTTAGACTCCACCAAATTTAGAGATCATTCACCAATTTATCTGAAAATTGATTATTTTGAAAAATTCAACTTCTTCAGAAAAGTCTGCTGCAGATTAATCACTCATTGACTAATCAATTCTGTAAAGTTTTTAACAAAACTTTGCACAACACTTTGCCTTGAGATTGCGCAACTTTAAGAAGTTAAATTTCTCAAAATGATTGAGTACACGCTGAGAAATGTGTGAAACACTTTACCTATGTCTGAAACAGCTTCTCTACAATGGCGACTTTGACACCTGCAACTTCTTAACGCTGGTTCTCCCAAAGTAAATCCCGTTTGATCAAGATCTTTTAGCCATAGATGGCTTACCTTCCAACTTAGATTTTGAGCTCTCACTTGTGTAAAACTTTACACTGTGGACTGAGCAATGACCATTTCTTTGAAGATGAAATGTGCGCCAGTTCTGACGACTCTTAGAACATTTTCACATATGAATGTTCCTAAACAAAATTCTCTCAGCCTGATTGCAATTAACCTCTCAAATTCTAGCCATAGATAGATTAGCTATGGACTTAGATATGTGCAGAAGGATTTCTCAAAAGATTAAACACAGAAAGAGCAGACAACAAAACATCGGGCGCAAGTTTTTTCGATTTCTTCAGAAAAATTACATCTAAGTGAGGATAGACAATTCACTCATTTTCCATGTGTCTAATGACACTCTCTACAACTTATTTCTCTCTTCCTATTCTCTATTCTTCTTCTGCTCTATTTGCCCGACATTTCCCAACATATTTATAGATGAATATATACAAGTGTATGACTATACAAAAGTATAAGTCAGCTAATGTACATATGTGTACATATCTTTGGATTTTCTGAATATGTCCTTCCTTCAACCTTCTGAATTTATTCTCTTCTTGACTCCTTGACTTCATTTCTTCATAATCCTTCGATTGATGATTGTCATACACCAACGGCTCCCCCTCAATCATTAATTGAGATTCTTCTCTATCTTCTTGATTCCTGCCATATCCTTGAATCTTTGTAGTTTTTGTCCATCTAGACTTTTTGTCATCATATCTGCAACTTGATCTTTTGTGGGAGTGTGTATGACTTCAATCTCCTTCTCAATGACCTTCTCTCTCAGAAAATGATACTGTATTTCAATATGCTTAGTTCTAGCATGAAACACAGGATTAGCTGCCAAGTATAAAGAACTCATGTTGTCTCCACAAACAATAGGAGTACTTTGAACAACATCAAAAACTTTCATAAGTGTCTTTAGCCATATTACCTCCTTTGCAGCTTCCACCATACCTTTATATTCTGCCTCTGTAGATGACAAAGCAACTGTATGTTGCTTCTTAGAACACCATGAAATCAATTTGTCTCCTACATAACACAAGTATCCATGTGTTGATCTTCTATCATCCACATTACCTGCCCAATCTGCATCACTATATATCTTCACTCTTGTATCAGAAGTAAATCCATAGTACAACCCTTCTCTGAGTGTACCCTTGATGTACCTAAGTACTCTTTGTCCTGCAATCCAATGTTCCTTTCTAGGACAATGCATAAATTGTGAAAGCACACCAACTGCATATGACAAATCAAGCCTTGTTAATGTAGCATAAATCAAGCTACCAACCAAACTTTGATAGAGTTTCATATCTCTGAACTCTTCTCCTCCAAACCTAGAAAATTTATGATTCACTTCCAAAGGTGTAGGTGCAACCCTGCAATCTTCCATTTTAAATTTGGTTAGCAAATTTTTAAGATACCTTTCTTGGGTCACATATACTCCATGTTGAGTATAAGAAATCTCCATTCCCAAGAAGAATGATAGGTTCCCCAAATCACTGATTTTGAACTCTTTCTCCATCTGCTTCTTGATCATTTGTATTCCTTTATCATCTGTTCCTGTAAGTATTATGTCATCAACATAAATACAAACATAAATGAACCCATCTTCACTTGCTTTGACTAGCAAGCTACTATCTGCCTTTGATGCTTGAAATCCAAGATCATTCAAGAATTTTACAAGCCTATAATTCCATGCCCTTGGAGCTTGCTTTAATCCATACAAAGCTCTCTTGAGCTTACACACATAATTTGGATTCACTTGATCTTTGAACCCATCTGGTTGCTCCATGTAAACTTCATCTGAAATATAACCATTCAAAAAAGCATTTTTAACATCTAATTGAGACAACTTCCAACCTTTGCAAGCAGCAATTGCAATGAGGGTTCTGATTGTTGTCATCTTTGCCACAGGACTATAAGTCTCATCATAGTCCACTCCATATGTCTGTGCATACCCTTTCACAACAAGTCTAGCTTTGTATCTAGACACACTTCCATCTACAAATCTCTTTGTTTTGTAAACCCACTTACATCCAATAATTTTCTGGCTATTAGGTTTAGGAACCAGATCCCAAGTCTGATTCTCTATCAATGCATCATACTCCTCTTGCATGGCTTCTTCCCAATTTCTCTGGCCTTTGGCTTCATCATATGTAGATGGATCTTCATCTGCTTTTACCAAATAAGCATAATCTTTAGTAGTCAAGAATGAAGTGTCATAGCTATACCTTGTAGGTTGCCATTTGTGCCTAGATGACCTCCTAACTTCTGCACTTCTTGAAGTCTCTGGTTCATCACATTCTGGATCAAACCTTGGCCTCTCTTCTACTTCAACATGTACTTCATTGTTCTCACTTTCATCAAGTAATTGAATCTTTGCTTTACCTTTTCTTTGTTCCACTACTTCTTCATCATCTGCATGTACATTATATTTACCTGCATACCAAGTACCTTGCTCATCAAATGTAACATCCTTGGATACAAGGAATTGCTTTGTGGATGGACTCCACAACCTGTATCCCATTTGCTTATCATCATAACCAATGAATACATACTTTTCTGCCTTAGGCTCCAACTTATGCCTCAATTGAGATGGCACATATGCATATGCCAAGCATCCAAATATTCTGCAATGATCCAAGGTAGGTTTCTTACCCCACCAAGCTTCATATGGTGTCATACCTTGCAAAGCTTTACAAGGCAATCTATTGACCAAATAAGTAGCTGTGTTTACAGCCTCTGCCCACAAATAATTTGGACAATTCTTCTCTTTCATCATGGACCTTGCAAACTCAACAAGAGTCCTATTTCTTCTTTCTGCTACCCCATTTTGTTGAGGAGAATACCTGCAAGTAACTTCTCTCTTTATACCTGCATTCCACAAATAATCATTGAACTCATTTGAAGAATACTCTCCCCCTCCATCTGACCTTAGTCTCTTCAATTTTTGACCTGTAATCCTTTCTGCATATGTATGATAGTGTTTAAATGTATTAAACACTTCTGACTTTTCTTTAATCACATAAATTGTGATCCACCTGGTAGCATCATCAACATATATGACATAATATCTTGAACCATTTATACTAAAGTCCTTTGAAGGACCCCATACATCTGTATGCACCAATTCAAGTCTTTCTGAATACATAAACCCATGCTTGGAATAGGATTGCTTATGAGCCTTACCTAATTGACATGCCTCACATCTGTATGTCATGTGTTGACCTGCAATGTTAGGCAATCCAAGCACTGAATCATTGTTAATCATTTCTTTAATACCTCTTTCATTAAAGTGTCCAAGTCTTTTGTGCCAAAGATCCAATTCTGACACCTTCTGCTCTCCATATGTGAACATAGCATGTCCAACATTTCCTTG